>OU343160.1:281713006-282920795 GCA_910595825.1 Philhelius pedissequus
CCGTCGGAGCGGAGTTTTCTCCGCAACGCATCTTCGTCGGAAATTCAATTTCAGTTCGAAGTAGCTGTCATCGGAAGAAATTAAAAAAAAAAACGACGACGCATTGCGATGAATATAAACTTCCGGCAGAGATGAGCAACTTAACTGATATATCGAAAATGCGATATATTTTCGATAGTTTTTTTTTATTAAATATACACTATAAACGTTTTAAAACATTAAACATTGCCGAGAGTGTAATTTATTTTTTTATAGAAAGTATTTTTTTCAATTATAATGCGCTAGCTTTTTTAAGAAATGTAATTAGATGTACTGATTTTAAAATCAAAACTATCGTATAAAGTCCCCTCCCTATTTACAAACATATGTGTTTTGTTTCCGTTTGAACTGTCAACAAAAGAATGATTTGAAATAAAAAACTTTTGAAATACAATATTATTTATTTAGAAAATAAAAGAACATTGCAAAAACGAAAGCAATAAACGTGAACTACATCAGGGAGCTCTAATTCAATAATTCTCTTCAAGGTTGAAGAAAAACTTTCGCCTAAATAAAAATGCGTTTGCTTTTGTTTTGGAGCAGATTCTGATGGTGTCACTCTAAACCTTTAAAAAATATGATTTTTTTTTTTTTATAACTTTGCACGCGCTCAAGGGATTATGAATACCCTTTTATATGTTTTCTTAACACAATGCGGGCATCCGGTGGAAGAAGAGAAAGAAGGATAGGAAAGATGTGTGGCGCGATGTTCTGAGACTAGAGCTGGTTGTTGTCTCAGATTTATCTCCAGGGATGGCGGCTGAACTAATGCGGAGAGAATTACCGTGTCTAATTTATTTATGTCCCTTATAATTCGCATTATTTTATTTAGTTCTTTGTCATATTTTATGGGTATGCTAGTTTACTCAATCACATGCTGTGTTAGTGTTATGCCTAAAAAGCATGTAATGAGCAAAGCAGCCACTTATTTTATGACAATTTTGAGAATTGGTTTTTAATGGAATATAAGAAGACATAGACAACGGCAGAAATTGAACCTGCAACCACGAGGTTGACAGGCGAGCACACAACTATCGCGCCACGGCCACCCCCAAAAAACTAAAACACAGACACAACTTCTGGTGTCCTTCTTGTGTAATTTTAGATATTCAATATCGGGATATTCGCCTGGCAGATTCATTATCCGCTCATATTGCTGTGAACTTGTTTTTTCGTTCTGCCTAAAAACAAAAAGTCCACAAGTTAACGTAAATAAGGTTTATTTACTTACATTTTAATTACCAATTTCTTTAAAAAGAAAACACTTTCCGCAACGAGAACTCGTCGGAGGACTTCGGAGAATAAATAAAACCATTAAAAGTACTTCATCGCATACAAATGGCATGCGTTGAATTTCGTCGGACAGAATTTCCGATCAGCCGATCGGAGAATAACCTCGAATCAAAATGTCTCCGATTCGTAGTAAATCGGAGAGAATTCCGCTCCGACGGTTACCTCGATAGGGCAGATTATTTGGTGGTTGTTCTTCTCCATCTTCGTGGCAATTCATGCTAATTGGATAGTCATGCAACTTATGTCTCCATTTTAAACTCTTATAGCACTAAAAAAAATGCATAAAAAACACTTTTTTTTTTAAATAAAATTGTTTTGAACTTATTTTCCTGCAAACCAATTTCGAATATTTATTTATTTACATACATATGTACATATATGTATTAATAAAATTTGTCAGCTGGCTGGTCGGCGACCAAAGATTATATTCACATGAAAGAAACTTCAGAATTTACAACCACTTCTAATTCACAATTCGCTGCCCATATGAAAGGTGCTTTATATTCGTGACGAATAAAATTAAAGCCATGTGAATGAAATGTCAAAATGGACGAATATTCGTTAATTCGTTGGTCGTAGTTGAAGGTCGCTCTCATGTGCATAGTACTTTAATCATTTTTTTAGTTCTGAAAAGAACCACAAACTTACACTAAATATTTAGCCCAAAATGACTACCTACCCACTTCCATCCAACAAACCATTAACATCCAACAACCATAGACAATACAATCAATACATTTTTTTTTAGTTGTTAAAAGAACCAGTTCGATGTGTCCAACAAACCACTCCGCCAACCAACTCTTAAAAGGAAACTCTTAGGTACGCAACACAAGCCGATTTTACGATTCGATTGTATTAAGAAAGGTAGCATTTTCGTTGGAAAACATAACCCGGGGTAATGTGAAAAAAATATGGTTACATAGGCAAATTTGCTGCGAGAAAACGTTTTGAGAGAAAACGTGTGCGTTGAAACGTGATGCGAGAAACTGTTTTGCGGTCAATCGTACCCAAACCCTATGGCAGATCTAAAAACATGGAGAAGAAACAGAATTTGCTAGACCTTCTTCTGACCTATCTGACTTTAAACTCAGTTATAACGATATTTTGAAGGGTTTATAAATACAAAACATTCTAAACAGAAAATCAAAATTATGTTTATTTATTTTCCTACTCGTTGGAGCTGTTAAAAAAAATATTTTTGTTAAGTAATAATTAATTTCAACCAATTTCAAAAAAAATAGCCAACCGATTTAAAAAAAATAAAAAAAAATTATATTTTCTAAATTAAAACAATTTTTTGAACATAAGCATACCAAAAATAGTTTTAATCATTGCATACAATAGTGAGAAAGTCGAAAATATGAAAAAGAGTTGTATGGGAAGGGAAGCAACGGAGTCCGGAGTTAATAAGATCGCAAAATAAAATATTTTAATTTTTAAAAGCGGATTGCACACATAATTTTTTCAAAACTCTTGGAATAAGTTTTGCGAAAAATAAAATGTACGACTGGATCGCACGAACTTGCTCTTATGTTCGATCACATTGTATGCAAACGATTTCTATTAAAAATCTAAATATATTTTTAAAGTCGGGTTTTACTTAATTTTTTATATATACAAAGTTAAATTTTAATAATATAAACTTAAAAACAAAAGATTAAATCAGCTTAATCAAAGAAATAATAATTCAAAATTCTGAAATAAATACTTAAACTAATTTGAGCTAAAAAAATTACGCCACTTTATTACCTGTATAAATTTCAATTCATGAGAAAACAGTATTTTTAATGGAGCGGTTTTTGAAAAAAAAGTTATTTTTAAAAAGTTTTTGAAAAAAATTTAAAAAAAATTCAAAAACGCCAGTTCATAGGTATTCAACAAATACATATAACTATACTTTTTGAAAAAAAAACTATTGAGCAGTTTTCAAAACATAAAATTAAAAAAAAAAGCTTTTAAAAATACAAAAAAAATATTAATTGAATATTGGTACGTAGTATAAATTGGGCAACCTAAATTATAAATTATAAATGTGTGAAATTTCGAAAGAATCGGTTAAGCCATTTATGAGATAGTCGAAATAAAAAAAAGTTCCTATGGAAAGTATCGTTTTTAGACATTTTTTAAATTTTTTTTTTCAATCACATGATCTGCACTGCACTGATTTTTTTAAAATCAAAATCGTTAAAGCCGTTTCCGAGAAAAATAGGCTTTAACGTAACAGTTATATGGCAGGTACCATTATTTTTTGAGCTAAAAAAATTTCAATTTCCCCTCTGTGCAATACCTAAAAAACTCTATATACCAAGTTTGAACAATTCGGCCCACCGTTTCGGGCTGTAGGTGTCTATAAATACATACAGACTGACAGACAGACATACAGACGGACGGAATTTTTAGACAATCTTTTTTCGTCTTCGCTATCATCGTAATGTCATGTTTGATCGTTATATCAAAACTTTTTTTTTCGACGAATGCATAACTTGCCTTATAGTACCTATAATCGCAAGTAAAAATGTTCATACCGGTATTTTAACATTTTATATTCTAGGGACCGATGTTTTTTTTGTTTTAGGAAAATTGTCTTGTCGAGTATTCAAGAAAATGTCAAAAAACTACTTGATACAATGAAATCTGGGGTCGCCCTCAACCTGCCATGAAATAGATCTAGGTTTTTAGCGATATAGGCTTTAGCCCGCTGTAACCAGTTCATATTAAATTCTCGTTTTGTATGCAATTTGTTATTTTTTAAATTAGATATAATTCAAGATCAGGCAAGCTAAAAAGCTATATTATTCCAAGCGGCTCGATAGTATTCAACCCTTGTACGAAATCAAACTCAAGACTCTTGGATGCAATCAATCCGGATGAACTAAATGCTACATTTTTAAAGTCTCAAAGACCTACTTCTGCAGCTATCACTGATAGCATCAGTGCTAATTTTTTTCAGTTTTCGATAATTGAACAAACAGATGTTGTTAAAGCTATCTTGAGCATTAAATCTAAATCTACTGGTCTTGACGATATCCATCCACTTTTTGTTAAAATTATTTTACCACATATTTAACTTCTTCACCTTCAATTATCCTTTTTTCTTAAAACGAACCATCTTATATGTGAAAATCAGTCTGGATTCAGCCCTCGACATGTCGGCGTTGTTAAAAGTATCTGATGATATTAGAATTGCAGTAAGTTATAATTTGGTAACGTTTTTAACTCTGTTGGATTTCTCGAAGGCATTCGATACGGTTGACCATATCTCTTAGTAACTAAGCTGAAAAACAATTTCAGAATTTCCAGTAATGCTGCGCACTTGATTCAATCCTACCTTTGAAGAAGAAAACAGTCGGTGTATTTAAACAAGCATTCAAGATCACAGTTTCTTGATATATTGAGTGGAGTTCCTCAAGGATCCATTTTAGGCCCACTGCTTTTTACATTTTTTATTAAAGATTTGCCACAATGTATCAGTGAAGTAAAAGTCCATATGTATGCAGACGACGTGCAACTTTATTTTTCCTGCAAGCTTGGATTAATTGAAGATGGTATCGTTAGGCTTAACAGCGAGCTACAAAATATTGTGGACTGGGCTGAGAGAAATGGTTTGCAGTTGAATTCTAAGAAATCGAAGTGCTTGGTTGTGTATAGAAATAAACTGGATTTACGCTATTTTCCAGCGATTTCCCTTGTGTACAATAAAATTGAATATGTTGAAAAAGTAAAACATCTTGGAGTCTTGTTTAATTCTATATCCATATATATTAGGCGGGATGACCATGTCAGAGGCGTTATTGGAAAAGTGTACGGGTGCCTAAGGTGCCTGTGTATGTCTAAACACTATACACCATTTTCCACACGACTAATGCTTGCAAGAACTCTTATTATTCCCATTTTAACTTATGGATGTCAAATAACCTTTTATAACTGTTCAGCAGCTTAAAGTCTCTACACACGATTATAGTAACCAAAGAACCAACATACCTCTATGAAAAAATTAGTTTCTCTAATACAACCCACTTTTAACTCTATCCTCCGAACGTCAGTTTTTTGGGCACTATCCGCTTATGGAATTCTTTGCCCCTTAGTATAAGAAGACAATACCATGCACGTAATTTGTATGATGTTTTGTTTTTGCATTTGAAAAATGAATAGAAGTTTTTGTTTTATTATGATTAATTAAGTAATTTTCTAGTATAATTTAAATATTTTAAATAGTCGAAAAACAGTTGCCTATCCTAGAGTAAATCTTAAAATTCAATTTTCTAGCTTCATTGTTAACTAATTATCATGCTTATAAACTCTTGCAACTTTAAAGATTTATCGATCTAATGTAAAAGATTTGAAATATAATAAATAAATGAAATGAAATGAAATATAAGAAAATATAAAGAAAAAATAAGTACTTAAATTTAATTTCAGACACATGCACGCAAAATGGAAACCTTTGAAGTTGTGGATTGTGCATAGAGCCAAAAAAAAAAGTACTAAGAACTTAAATTTAACATATTTTAAGTACATATAGTTTTATTTATTAAATGACCTAACTTGCTTTTCTGCAACATAAAATTATTGGCCCCTGTGTGTTTTTGAGAGCCGAAAAGCCTAAAAACCTAGATCGAACCCTGCTTAAAGTTCAACGAACGACATTAATAATATGGAAAAAATGGATCTTCTCAGAACAGCGGCTATTGAAACGATAATAAATGCGGCCCTGTTCTCGTTTCGTCAACAAATCTACGATATAATTTTTATTATTGTAATTACTTATAAAACAGTAAGACAAAGCAATTCTGTAATAACAGTAATATCTAGACTTTGTTTTATACTTATATACGTACATAAAGTATTTAGAGAAAAAGTTTCTGATTTTATCGAGATCGAGACAAACGAGTGCTAACGAGTACTTACCTTTTAACTACATATATTATTTCTCATAAGATTCAATAATAAAAATACATAATATAAAAAATAATAATAAAAAAAATCATGGATTATTCAAGACCAATTGTTGAAGAGATGAGTGATGTGTCCAGGTATACCCCAAATCTTTTCGCCAATTTCAAAGCTGCAATGGATGGTATAAGCAAACAATTGAATACCTGCTGAATTTAAAAAAAAATCATAACTTTTTGTATATTATACATTCAATTTGATCCAAATTCATTCCACATAATTCAAGGTAAAAATGTTGTTAAAGAAACTTGTAGCGTAAAATCAGTTGCAAAGAATAGACTCCGATATAATTCGCCAGATGACAGATTGGCAATGTCAAAGTATATTGAAATGAAAAAATACATTAAGGATTTGGAGCGTTTGAAAAAAATTCAACCCCAAAGTATGTATAAATAATTAAATTGACAATTTATTTAATTGAAACTATTACAATAATAATAATTTTACTCTTATATTTTTCATCACCTTACCAGGTAAGATTATTGTGAATCGAATATTAATGAAAATAAGAAATCAAAGCAGACAAGAAACCCCATTGACACTAAGCAGATTCGACCCTGTTCTAGAACATGCACGCAACTTTCAAAACTATGTATGAGCAAAAATATTTTTCAATTAATTACTACAAACATTTTATTAGATAGGTACCTAACTTATAGTTTTGTAATCATTAATGGGGTTTTCTATTGGTAACAAAAATTAATTTTTCCCTTCAAATCAGATTTTTACAATTAAAGCCTTCCAATGGGCGAAAAAATCAATTTTTTATGGGAAACCAATTTTGCAGATCTGGATTTTTGGTGGATTTATCCCTATTTTACTAATACCATAATACCATCAGGACAAGTGACAGCCGTCATTTTGGCAAGATTTTGTTTTCAGTAATTATGTGAATAGTGAAATAAGGTTGTGGAAATACACATACATTTTTTAAGAATTATAGCAATTGTGTATTAACAATTGTGTAAATATAATTTCATTTTTAGAGCATTGAAATCGCTTCGTGTTACAAAAAAAAAAACTTGAATGAAAACACAATTTTCCAAGACCAAGTCATGATAAAAAAAATCAATCTGAAATGATTTACCATTCGCGACGAAAAAAAATCAAATTTCCGATCAAAATCTGAAATTACCAAAAGAAAACCCCATAAGTTATCATTAATCTTTTCCAGGGAATGCTAAACTACGTTGAAAAGTATTTGTTCCCACTTGATGTCCCTCCTACCAATGACACATTTCGAATAACTTTTCAAACAATATTGGACGTTTTCTTTTTTTTCGATATAAAACTTCCATTTGAATATATACTTAACCGATTGCAAGAATCGGAGAAATTTGAAAAGATTCCACATGTACTGCAGGGTGAAATTGCTGCTTTGGACCAAAATTTTAAGATATCCTTGGATACTATAAGAATTTATAAATCGATTAGATTAATTTGCATTTTGGAAGATGATATGTTGCCTGATGTTCCTCCTATTTACATCGATATTCCAGGTAATAATCCAAGCATGTTATAGGTATGTACATATTATATACTATGTATACAAAAAGTGAAAAAATACTCATTTTCATTACATTTTTTTTAAATTGGAAGAAAATTAGATAAAAACTTATTGTTAAAAGAATTTGCTCTTGTAAGGTGTGTTTGTTAGCTAAATTAGAAAAATGAAATTACCAAACTGTTGCTCCTTCAAAAAGTGAGAAAGCGAAACAAATATTTCGTGTTCTTATGTTCTTACAACCATTTCAAATCAATTTCCACATTTTTTTGTGTAAGGAATTAAAAAAATATAAATCTGTGAGGCTAAGGCTTTTCACACCAAACCCAAAACCGGGGTTTCAGCTAAAAGTTTACGAAATCTCGAAAACCGTTCACACTGAACATTTACAAGTTTTCGTTTGATATTTCAATTATTTTGGCACCACAGACAAATACGTTGTGAATTGAAATTGAAATTACCCCAGACAGCTGTTTTTTTTTTTTCGTTTTTACTGGCAGCAACCCATCGATTAATTGAGCACTGAATGTTTCACAAGGTGTGTTTGTTTAGTTCATCTTGCAAATTTAACATGTTTTCGACATGTTTTATTTAAAACTCGTAGTTTATCAAAACGAGTAGTTTATCAAAAATGTATGGGAAAACTTGTGTTTTCGCTTTAGGTTTTCAGTCAAAACTGATAATTTCACGAAAACCGTGTTTTGGGTTAGGTGTGAAAAGGCTAGACGAATTTCATTCAAATTTAGATTTCAGATTAATGATAATATGTTCTCAAAATCGAGATTTGATATTTTCAATGAAATGTGTTTCCAGATTGAATTGTTATATTTTGTGAATATATTTCTGGACAAAAATGATAACTTTATCATCAGATGACGAGAAAGACGAAAATGAAGCTATTAAAAACTCCTCTAAATTTTTAAGATCTAAATTATTAACTTCGTACATTATTTGTTTATTTTTTTTTAGAACGGATGGGCACAAGTTCACAACAAATTATTAACAAAATATTTTTCATTTGTCTTTTGACAGAAAAGACTTTTTACATGTGTAATTAATATATATTCAGATAAAATCTGCCAACACATCAGATCAAATCTTTCGTGTTGAAATTTGATCTAGATTTTCTCTTTTTGTTGAAGTGGAATTCTCAAAATTCAGAAAGATCGAATCTTTTGAGTTTTGACAGAAAGAGCAAATCTTTTCTAAAATGAAACTCCCTATCAGTGTGCACTAACTAGCCAGCCCCTGGTTTTTTATAGGGCAGTTGTTTCAGGGCCATGAAATCAGCTGTTTGCGGCAAGAGGATTAGTTGCAATTTGAAAACACAAACTGCCTTTTAAAACGCATGATTTGTCTTAACAGCATAATATCGATTGTACTCAGAAAAAAATCGAATATTTTGTTTGGTTGTTTGGAATTCGACATTAGTAACAATGAATAAAATCGAATGTTCTTTTTTTGCCACTAGATCTACATTATAACTTCGTCCTCTGAGATTCCAATCTCACGGTGAATTACCAAAGCAGCCAAACCACTACAAGCACAAAAATAAATACTTTAGGTAACGATTGTATATCGATAATTGTGTACAATAAATAGACATAAGCTCACTTCATTGGTCGTGTTCTTCTGAATGATTTGTATAAGAATGTTTCAAACTAGAAAAAGTTCGTTAGGCAGTAGACGATGATTACAAATGAGTAATTTTGTTGAACATTTTTTTCCTTCCCCATACATATTCGCAATTTGAACATATTAACACGAAATAAGGAATAAAATTTATCTATGTGAAAGCCTAACGAACACACCCAATTGTCCCAATTGTTATGTAAAATGTAATATATGTATAAAAAAATATACTTACCTATACTAAAGCTAATAAAATTTTATTGTTTCAGATAAATACCCTTTTTGTTCACCTACATGCGTAATGATGCATCACGATTATCTAGTTACACCATTTTTGAGTTCTATAAAAGATTGTTTTAGTAGCTTAATTCCTAAATTCCCAGAAATCTACTCTGTTACGTATTTACTAAACTGTTGGGCAGCTTCAATACAAAAGGCTTGCGGTTTTGAAAAATGTTCCCAAAGGCCTTACCTACAGTCAGTGCATGATCTACTTAATGATAATTCAATACAGCTTTAATTTATTTTATATTGTTTAATTGTTTGTTTAGTTTAAATAAAATGTAACATATCAATCCAAATTATATCCTTTAGTTCGGAGCATTTACATATAAAAGAGTTATCCATTTTGCGGTCAAACTAAGTTGTAAAACCAATATTTTTTTCAGTTGAAAGTCTGACATTTACGAAAATGGATAGCTTAACTATCGCACAACGCATAAAAATCGTTAAAACCTACTACAAAAATGGTGATCCTGCCACAGCCACATATCGTGCTTTAAGAGGAGATTATGGTTTACATAATCGTCCAACTACGCAAGCAATTGGCAAAATTGTGAAGAAATTTGAAGAGACTGGATTGGTTCACTCACTCAAAATATCGCTGCTGTAAGTGAAAGTGTTGTCGAAGACCCGAATGTGTCGATTCCTCGTCATTGTCAGGAATTAGGACTGTCTTACGGCACATTATGGCGTATTTTGCATTTGGATCTACACCTACATTCATATAAAGTCCAGTTCACACAACAACTGAAGCCAGCTGACCATTCACAATGTCGTAGATACGTCGAATGGGTGCTTGAACAACAGGAGGTTGACGTCGATTTTTCGTACAAAATTTTCTTCGGCGACGAAGCACATTTCTCTCTCGGTGGGTACGTTAATAAACAAAATTGTCATATTTGGGGTTCTGAGAATCCTCAAGTAATTGAAGACAGGCCATTACATCCACAAAAAGGCAGTGTTTGTGGCGCTCTTTGGTCCGGAGGTATAATTGGACCTTACTTCTTCGAAAACGACGATGGAACGACTGTCACCGTCAATTCGGAGCGTTATGGTCATATGATAACCGACTTTTTTTGCCTGCTATTGAAGAATACGACTTAGAGAATATGTGGTTTCAACTAGACGATGCCACATGCCAAACAACTCGAGCGAATATGGCTTTATTGCAAAAGACATTTCCTGACAGCGTAATTTCTCGTCGTGGCCATATCAACTGGCCACCAAGATCTTGCGATTTGACACCGATGGACACTTTTTTGTGGGGCTACGCGAAAGACCGTGTTTACGCAGATAAAACTTTAACTCTTGAGCACTTGAAAACCAACATTCGTCAGATTATGGCTGAGATACCGCCCAATATGTGTCAAAAAGTGGCCGAAAATTACCTCAAAAGAATCGATGCTTGCAACAATTCGCGTGGTGGTCATTTAAATGATGTAGTGTTTCACACATAATGTCAACGTTCAAACTTTATAATAAAAAAGAAATATCATGAAAAAAAATATTTTATATGTGTTTTATTTACGTTTACTTTTAAAACCGGAAAATGGATAACCATTTAAATTCTTAGAGCAACTTATGTCGATTTTATTTGGCAATGCGGAAGACTTCTGGGCTCTTCCGAAAGGGTTGACTTTGGAAAAAATTACAGTTCTGATAATGAAAAGAAGAGAATTTTGCTTCTTGATTTAAAATCAGAATCGGAACCAGAAGCTCGCACGCATTCATATACTTGAACGTCAAACTCGACTGTCGTTACTTTTTTATGTCATAATTGTACAACAAACATTAATTTTGATTATTTACACATAACATTTATTATTATTATTTTCACATCATATACAATCACATTCAAATTCAGTAACGATAGAATCAAAAAAAGTGTTCAATTGGGACACCAGTGATTGCCAAATAAAAATGCTATATTACAACATTTGCAACATTTACTTATATTAATGTCGAATTCCAAACAACCATTTCAAATCGATTTCAGATCGATTTTTACTCGCGATTATAGGTACTATGATGCAATTTATGCATTCGTCGAAAAAAAAGTTTTGAGATGACAATCAAACATGACATTACGATGAAAGCGAAGATGATAAAAGATAGTCTAAGAATTCTGTCCGTCTGTATATCTGTCTGTGAGTCTGTCTGTATGTATGTATAGACACCAACAGCCCAAACGGGTGGACCGAATTGCTTCAAACTTCTAGGTATTGTATTTTCCATAGGACCGTTTTTTTCTTGATTTCGACTATCTCATAAATGACTTAATCGATTCTTTCGAAACTTCAAACATATATAAGTTTAGGTTCCCCAATTTAAACTGCGTACCAATATTTTTAATCAATACTTTTTTGTATTTTTAAAGGCATTTAAAAGAAATTATATTTGTTTTCAAAAATACCTATGAGTTGGCGTTTTTGAATTTTTTTAAAATTTTTTTTTCAAAAAGTTTAAAAAAAAACTTTATTCTCAAAAACCGTTCCAAAGAATTTTAAAATGTTTTTCTCATAAATTCAAATTTATCCAAGAAATAAAAGGCGTATTTTTTTAGCTCAAATTAGTTAAAGTATTTATTTCAGAATTTTGAATTATTTTTTCTTTGATTAAACCGATTTAATCTTTTTTTCTTAAGTTTATATTATTAAATATTTAAGATTGTCATACCAATTTGTTTTAGAATAAAATTAAAGAAATTGTGTATAAAAAAAATTAAGTAAAAAACGACTTTATAAATATATTTAGATTTTTAATAGAAATATTTTGCATACGATGTGATCGAACATAAGAGCAAGTTCGTGCTATTCAGTCGTGCATTTTATTTTGGTTTTTTGTAAGGAACTTGCAAAAAATAGTTGCGTATAAAGTCTATGAAATCTAGCTTAAAACTCAAGATTTGTTTTGACAGTATAAACGCTATTTTGCTTAGAAATAACTCGATTGAGTTCTGAAAAAAAAATCAAATGTTTACTTCTTTAGAATTCGACATTACATCATCATGTTTAAATGTTATGTTCCATTAAAAAATAAACATTTATGGCTGCACTTGCAATATTTGATGCAATGTCAAAATATTGGGTGGGCATTTCATTGCAGGCAATTTGAATTTCAATAAACTTTACTGTTTCTATTTTGTTAATTTAAGCTCACTAGTTTTTAATTTATATTGTATTTTGTATTTTTAAAGCACGTTTATTTGTTTGTTTTCGTTTTTGTTCTGTCAGTAAATTATTTATTATTTAGTCTTTTAAAATAACGGGAAGGCAGTCAAATTGAGGGGTAGCCATCTTGTAATGTCTCAATATATTGCCTCGGAGATGTAAAGCAACAATTGCTTTTCATCGATCGGGTAATATTGTCATTGCCATTGCCAAAGCGCCTCCATTGGCAATATTCGAGGCAATGGCACTATGTGAGGCAATTTATTACCTTAAATATTACATGCGGAGCAACTGGCTCAGATAAGCCATCAATTTTTTATTCGGACCATACTGATAATAAATTAATAAAATCCCGAACATGGTACTTGAAACTTGAACTAAGTTTAATCGTACCATATATTCGGGCTTAATACCGAGATACATATCTCATAACTCATCTAAAAAGTAATTATCTTGGAGAAGGCAAAGTTTCATACCTAATATACAATATGGGGAGTTCTGTGAGTTTATTCAATTCTGTAGAACAATTTTTGTCGATTTTTTAAAAGTAAACAAAAAATCCAATGGTTCAATATTTATAAATTGCATACGTAAAAATTTACAAACTTCTTTTAAGATAGTTTTTCCGACAGTTTTAGATTTTGCCTTTAAAAATAACTTTTGCTCATGAACTTGCTAGTATTCGTAGGCTCTTCTATAGAGATATAGGGTCGCCTTCAACTAGCCCTGAAGTAGATTTAGGTTCTTAGCTGGTTTGAGCTGAGGTATATCAATAAACTGTCAAGTTCACATGAGATCAGGGGCCTGTAACACAAAGCTACAAGTCTACAAGTCAAGAACCACTTGTAATATAATGTTAATATTACAAGTGTAGATTATTTCTGTAACACAAACAAAACCTTTACAGTTGTAGAAAACAAAAATTTCAGTACACTTGTAGGAATTCTGCTTACAAGATCACATTCAAAGAAAAAATAAGCGCGTGGAAGCATCTTAATAAAAAAATGAATAAAGAATCCGTTCAAAAACAAAATGCGCCGAAAATAAAAACATCGGCGCAAAATTTTATGATACTAGGCTAAAGAGAGGATTTTGCTAATTTCAAACCTATCGTACTTTTTCCCTAACATTTTACTAAAGTTAAAATCACAAAATGGCTACTTTATTTTTTTAGTATCGTACTAAATCCATATGACACTTTGCCATTTACAAACGTCAAAAAGTTATGTTCCCTTACTTTTGTGCATTATTTTAGGCGTGTTTAGTTGTAGTTTATTAAGAAAAAAGATTTAGTATGATGCTAGTTAAAAAGTGTTTAAAATTAGGAAAATATTAGTAACGTGCTTTAGTATTAGCAAACTGTTAAGTAGTATCATGCTAAGGCCTTAACATCAGCCTGTTTAAAATTTTGCGCCAATTGAGCCGATGTTAAGGGCTTAATATGATACTTCTTAACAGTTTTCTAATACTAAAGCAAAGAAATTTGTTACACTTTTAATAAATCTCTTGTATTTCAAGTACTTGTAGTTTTGTGGTACAGGTCCCTGAAGTAGGGATGAGCGACATTGAGAAAAATATTGAATACATCATCGATGTTAATAATTACCGAATCAAAAATATCGATGTTTTTAACGAATTTCATTTATTTTCTGCTTCAGCATGGGTATTAAAACATCGTTTTTTTTTCGTTTTTTTTTCGTTTTTTTGTTTCGTTAACATATCGCTCATCCCAAATCTGACGTATTTGTTTTGTAAATTTTCCTCTTGTACCTACGCAATTTGTTATTTTTAAAATGGAAATTAAAAGAATACTTAAACACAGACATGCAAAATATAGAAACCTCTGAAGTTGTGAATTGTGTATAGGGCCAAAGCAAAAATCAGTAATAGCTTAAATTAAATATATTTTAAGTTTTAGTTATTAAATGACATATAACTTGCTTTTCTGCAACATAAAATTAATGGTCCTCGGGTGTTTTTTTGAGCACCGAAAAATCCAGTGGCCTGATTAGGGAATACGAAGCGAAACGTTTTAGGTGGCGAAAATGAGATTTGATATTACTGTTTTCGCTTTCGTCTCTTTGGTTTTACATTCGCCCCATTTTCGAAATCGAAAGCGAATTTGATTTGACATTTCAATTTTTAGCGCGTGCATTTCCGATAGGGTTTCTTTGGCGGATTGGTTTATCGACACGGTCGAAAGTGATATTTTAGTGGATTTTTTTTGATTTAAATAAATAAAAATGTGAGTGTAACTATTATTTTTTTTATAAAAACAAACTAAAGAAATGAACAATCATTTTTTTGTAATAAATGTGTAGGCGCCCAAGACAGCAAGACACCAACCAGCAACAATTTTCTCCGCTCATCGAATTTATTAGAGAAAACGAAGGGATAGCCAAAGGACACAACATACAACGTTCTCTGCAATATGTCCACCGCTTTGGACATTGAATTGCGCCACTTTCTGGTTTGATCCGTCTGCAAGGAATCTCAATGTTGCAGCTAATTTTATAAATCGTGGTGTCCTATTGTTGTTCTGTGGTCTATATTTGTCTTTTATTTTGCCCAAGACAATTTTAAATGTCTCTTTTGAAAGGCGAAACAACTTATCGAACCAAGTTTTTATAAAATACAGCTAATTTAACAAATAATAAACACGTTTAGCAAAAACACTGACTCGAAGCAAGGAAGATCAAAAGGTGAAGAAGCACTTCTTAATAATTTTCTTCTCAAGTTTGAATTTTAAGATTCTTTTTCTTCCTTACGTTAAGCATTTATATAAATAACATTTGAGTCCATTTTTTATTTAAATAAATATTTTATTACAAAGTTAATGCACATCGGACAAAACACAAATGATTTTGATTGAAATAATAAATATTCACTGGCAATCAGCTGTCAATTATCTGGAAATCTTGGAAGTAGCATTTACGATTTGCTTGCAATCAGCTGTCTGGAAACCTTGGAAGTAGCATTTACGATTTGCTTCGAATTCGTTAATTGATCAAAACGAAGCGAGTCGAAAATGAGATATCGAATTAAAAACGATTCGCTTCGTATTCCCTAATCAGCCCACAGGTTTTTTTCACAACTCTTGGGGTTGTCAAGAAAACCTGGTCGTCTTGGCAACCACTAATGCAAAAGAATTGAAATTTGATGAGTTGTTGAAGCCTGGTTAGCCTAGTAAATGTTGCGAGTTTGAAGTTTCTCACTTTATTGGTATTGAAGTTAGAAGGGGGTCAAAATCGTCTGAGTTAGATCTTGTAAAAAGGGTGTAGTGCCCTTTGATTACTTGATGATAGAATAATAAAAATTGAATTGTAATTTTAAATAAAAACTCCATAATTATGATATTTTGAAAATATAATATTTTATTTATTTTGTTTGTATTTTTTAATTTTTTTTTTTCAATTTTGAAAACTAATATAATAGCTTTATGTAACCTATTTATATTTTCATATATTTCTATATGCGATATAATGTACATACATATTTGTTTTATATAGTATTTATATGCTTACAGTTTTATTTTTAAATAAATAAATTTGTTTTGTTTTATGAAAAAAAAATTAAATATCACAGATTTACAAAGATCTTAAGATTTTGTTTTGTTTGATTCTAGATTCCAGTAGGTACACTAAATTCGATTTAGATATACAAATAAATGAAATTCAAATAAAATTAGAAAATAATCCTTCTTTTTTTTCTGGTACGAATTTCAATTTAAGGAATAAACGCGCATTGATTTTGCCAAAATTATTATACATACATAGATCAACAAAATCCCAATAGATTGGAATGAAAAAAGATAGTTTATATATGCAGCGTTTTAGAGGGCAAACGTCTCGAGAGGAGCATTTAATCAGCTTAATTCATCAATTGAAACTCGGACTGAAAATCACTGCTTATGGTACTACAGTTGCTACTACTACTGCTGCTACTAATGCTGCTGTTGCTATTCGTGCAAATTTGTACATGGACTGGTGCTGGAATGATGGGACGCAGATGGACTATTTGGCTGTGATTGACACCTGCTGAGCCAGTTGTCACTGTTACAACTGAACCATTTTGTTGTGCCTTATCCTTGCCGTGACGTTTGACATGCTTTGACAAATGATCACTGCGCATAAATTTCTTTTGACATACCTCACAGACAAATTTCTTCTCTCCTGTATGGGTACGTTTGTGACGTGATAGCTCATCGGACCTTGAGAAACGTTTGTCACAGTTTTCCCATTTGCAGATAAATGGCCTTTCTCCAGTATGGACTCGCTGATGAGCTTTCAAATGACTCGATTTGAAATAGTTTTTACCACAATTAGAATGCTGACACTCGAAAACACGCCTCCTTTCAGGTACTGCTGGAGGTGTAGGAACTGGTGTCAGCTGCGGTTTCGGCTGAGGAGCCGGCTGGATATTTTGGAATATACCATTGGTAGGGTTGAAAAGCAATAAATGAGTGGGAATTAGAGTTTGTTGATTTTGATGTTGAGGAACTGTTGAAGAACCAGTCGTGGCAATGTATATATTTTTAGGTGCTATAACTTGAAACTGTGATCTGGATTGTTGTTGTTCCTGCTGCTGTTCTTGCGGTCTTGGAGACGACGCTGGTGGTGGTAGCGGCAGATTGTATTGTTGTTGTACTGCATGTAACTGTTGCACTGGAATTGTTGAATTTTGCACTGGGTATTCCGCATTTTCTTTAATTTGACATTTCTCACTTTTTGGTGGATCATTACTTAAGTTATTGCGACCCATTTTGAACTTCAATTTCCTAACTATATTGACGGAATCATATTCAGGCTCTGGGTTGTTAGAATTTGATGAGGTCCCTTCCAGCGACGAACAAACTCCAGACCGATTGACATGCATAATAACACTGGCACGCGGTTGTAGAGGAACCATATCAAAATTTACCTCTGGTGGTGGAGTTAATACTAAAGTTGGAGGAAATCCATAAAATTCTTTTGCTTCGAATGTCTTCGGTTGGGAGCCAACGTCAAGTCGTTGTTTCTTACATGGCGGTATATCAGAGTCATAATCCTCGTTGTCAGATGGTTGTGGAGTAACAAACCCTGGGCGTTGATTTTGTGATGATATTTGAGACTCTAGCTCTACCTTTAAGAAGGCATTATCAATTTTCTTGTCAGCCTTAAAATAGATTTAAAAAAAAACATACAAAGTTAAAATTAATTTCAATAAAAAAAATAGTTAGCTACATTAAAATTATACATAAATAATAGGTAAACCTACTCAATCTTAAACAACGGAATTCTCAAATGTATTTCTAATAAAAATAGATAGATACAAATGTTTTGTTGTCAATTTGTCTCCAACGATAACATTGAAATCTAAATATTGAAATCTATTTTTGATTATCAAAGACCAATGCAAGAATATAATTCCTTGCGTCTTATTCTTATTTTATTTGTTTACTGCTAAAAGGATTGAAAGACATTTTTTTAGATGATTAGCTCGTAGTTGTTAGCTTTACATTCACGAAATGTAGCTGCGCCTTTATTTCAAATCTTATTATTATTATTAAAACCACACAATAGGTATAAAACATTTAAATTCAAAATAAAACTGATGCAATTTTATGTTGATATTAGATTATTTTTCAAGGTGCCAAAAGTTGATTGAGTTGTTTATATAGAAACAAGTTTATGTCACAAAATGAATTCATACAAAAATCTTTAAATTTCCAACAAATAAAAAATATTCACTGTACATATTTATTATAGGTTATGTAAATATGTATGTACATCTATATAACCTGTGAATTTGCATTTGTAGATTTATAAAAAATAATATTTGACATTTCTTGTGACAGTTCAAGTTGTTTTTTTCGTATGTCAAAAAGCACAGAAAAGTGTGCAAAATAATTTGAATATCCACGGTATATCCATTATATCCTAAATCAATAGGATACGAGTATAATAATAATTGTTAATCTCATCTAAGCCTATTCATATTCTTAATTTATGTTTAAAAAAGAAATTTAAAAAAAATACCAAACAAATAAATAAATTAATTGGAATCTCTATTGTGAATGTACCATAAATAATAACGATGATCGTATCAATGACATTTCCTGTGCATCCGCCATTATTTTTGCTAATTTAAATTTGAATAACGGATGTGATGAAGTTGCAAAACAAAAAATGTTTTGTTATTTTGCAACACCAAATTAAGAAAAAAACTATAAAAACAATTCAATACATAACGAATTCCGCAAGAAACTAGATACTCTAGATCTGTTTATTTTTTGTGTTCTCTTTTTTTGTTTAGTAAAGTCTGTTTCAAAAGAGACATAATTTTACTGAAAAAAAGTTGAGTCACTAGACACTTCTACATTTAAATACACAAATGTACGTAGGTTTGGTACTAGCTGTAGCTCTTTAAAAGAAAAACAAGTGCTCAATCCAGCAATAATATCATTGTGCATTATCTATAAGCTTCCGAGTTATCTTAAACAAGTTCACAATAGGCGTTCTTAATTAGGTATAGGTACCTACTTTCATATTTAATTAAACCAAAAATAACCCCAAGAACCTTTTAATTATTAAATTAAAAGTATGTTAACATTTATTTTAAAATCCGTCTTTAAATTAAGTAGGTAGGTATTGGTATGGGTAAAAATACGTCAAACATTTTTTAGCTAGCATAAAACAAAGGTCATACCTGCACATGAAGGCGTAATATGTACCTATGTACTTTTTTTAGCCAACTTCCACAGTGTACCTGCAACCTGTAGCTGCATAATGTAACTATCTACCTACCTACAATGGTACATTGTGTGGGCATCACATTTACACTTCACCAACGTATAAAATTCGATAACCTAATGTCAAACAAGGAATCGAAACTACGTCATCAACAATCTCTGCCGACCGACGTACATCACACATTGCAAAAAAAAGGTCCTGGAAATATCCAAAAATAACTCCCTATTCCCTTTGACTGCATAAGATAGACCAAGGTTGAGAATGAAATATACCTACATACCTAAATTAAATACATACATTCATACATAGCTGGAATGTCAATAAAAGGGAGCGATGTTGCTACCAACCACCTTGATTTTTCCTACTACGTAGGTATGTACCTATAAAAAGGCTCAAGATGGGTAGGTGTCGAGTTTTGTACATATAGACCAAAAAATATATTCCACTCTCAAGTGGGTTTTTCCAAGTTATTGCTTACAAAAACTCCCATCGATTTTATTAATCAGCACACAAAAAAGCAAAATAAGGGGGTGGGTGCACTCAGTCATCGGGCCTCTTTTCAGTATCCCCTTTTATGTAGGTATATATACACACGCGACCTCCACATTACATACACATCATGGTATTTATAACGAAAATACAACAAGCTTGTTTTGTGTTATTTTTTTTTTCTCTCAATCTCATCACTTGCTGAGTACGTGAGACGCGTCAAGCAAACGTAATACCCCAGGCCAGGCCGGATGAATGCCATCGCGTCAGCCAACCAGCCACAACGAAATCCATGCCATACCATGCATTGTTCACGTGAACACCAGCTGATACATGAACGGGCACTGCGTGATCGTTCAGTGAACTGCGAGTGTAACCGAAATGGTTGTGTTTTGTTTTTAGAAATCCAATTGGAGCAAGTGAAATAGTGAATGCGCCACACTGCGTATTTTAAAGGGGGGGTTACACGATGTGGGTTAAAGATTTTCGTGCTGCCTTCATTATTGAGTGGTAATTTATAGTTTTATTTTTAAGTTTTTTTTCGTAGGTTTTTTGAATAAATCTATTTTTGTCTGTTTTTAACAATTTTGTAATATGAATAATTTTGTTGTATTCATTTGCCACGAGAAACATTAATAATGTAGAGTTTATTAAAAAAAAGGAGTTATCTAGATTTAATATTTTTTTTTGACATAAGATTTAACTTTCACTTGAAAATTCCGTTTAAATATTTTCAAAAAAAATCTTTTTTGATTTTTATAGATTGAACTTACATTTTTAAATTCATATAACGGTGGTGTTGCAGGAGGTGATGGTAAAATAGGAATATCCATTTTGTATTTCCCTTTTTTATTGTATTAGAATATAATTAGTTTTTTAATTAATAATTTTTTTTTTGTCAAAAAAAACCACTGGTTTTTAAACACTTATGTTTTGTTTAAATTTTTTATATATTTTTATATTTTTTATGCAAAAAATCTTTTTTTTTCACTTGCTCAGAGAGAATATTAAATTGTTCTACTACAGGACGTATAGAAATTAGTGAACCTTCCCGTTTGGAATTCAACAAACGAATGAAACAGTTTGCAGATTCGCATTTCGTGTTGTTAGCTTGTTGAGTCAGTCATTCGGGGTGTGCTATTCAGGAAGAAAATAAAAAAAAGAAAGATAAAACATGAAATGAATCTAGATGTATACAGACAGATATACTACAAATACTAGAGATAATAGTGTGTGTTTTGACGTTGTCGTCATTCCTCGTCAGCCGTGTGGTTCGTGTTTTCTCTTGTGCTAAAGTGCCATGCCCCTTGATATGTGTATGTATTTCAGCTGCGTTTTATACATACCTACACGAGTAAAAGCAGAAGAGGTTATGATATTTTTAGGAAGAATGGGGTACAACAGAAAACAGAGTGGTGTACATAGGGTGTGCCTCTAGTTGAAATGAAGGTTATTTATTGAATTACAATAGTCGTTCTTCAAGGACGCTTGTTGCGAGATATATTTATGTTATCATTTTGGGACTTAAATATATTTTTAAAACTTGAAGCCGGTAAAATAAAAGAAACTACCCATACAAAGTAATTCGTGATTATTTTGAAACTTCGAACTCATATTGGGCGCCATTTAACAACAAATCGTTATTAGATGTATTGACGACTCGACGCCGGCAACTGGTCTAGTATCATTGTTAAAATGCACAAATGCAACATTTTTTACTCCACAACAACAAAATATGTGTCAACAAAATTCTTTACTATTAAACTTATGCTGTGCAGTACAGTTCATTGCATATAAAAGAACTAAAGTATTACCCTAACTTATACTTTTTGGGATGATATGAAATATTTATTTAAAAAATAACAGTTGTACAAATATTTAAACCATGGTACATCCTTGGGTCAATCTTTTTACTCGCCGATGGCCTCAGATTAACTGAAATTCAACGAAGGTTTAGGCTTGAAGTATGTGTTAAGGACCAATTACATTTTCAAACCATGCAAGGCTTAAATCAGCCAAAATCTGTGAGTTAAAATCTTGAACCAAAGTTTATCCACCGGGTTAACTATTTTTAACAACTAAGCTGTTAACTTATGTAGCTATAATTAAAATTTTATTGTATTTTGTGTTTGACACCTTAATTTTTTCAGACTTTATTTATGTCCAATATAGGTATTATGAATACTAGTAAAATCTCTGAGGTTGTGGGCCCTAAATATTTGTTTTATGCTATAAATTCTACGTATAACACGGCTAAAATAAATATCTAATAGGTATTCTACTTATCTTTATGACAGCTTACTACTCACGTTGGGCGCCTGTTAAGCAACATTGAAATATAACTTACTTACATAGGTATACCATTGGAAAATAAAGCTTTAACAAAGTATAATTCATGTTTATCGCCATAGCACCCTGTAGTGATTTTATTTTTGTATTTAAATCATAATTTACTTTTTAGCTCGCGCTAAGAAAATCCCCTCGCATTACGATTACGAATAGGTAGTTTTATAGGTACGGTATCTATATTCAATGGTTTTATTCCCACGAGCATTCAATTATAAAATACCTACATTTACTTGTTCTGCTCTGTTCTGCTAGGAGTTCTACATCAGCTTAACTACCGACTATAGTTGGCCGCTGATAAATCCTACCTAATCCGAAGTCGAAAAGAAGAACCTTTAGCATACTTTTATGGGAATTGGGTTGTTGTTCATGCGCTCACTAGTTGATCCGAATCGGAATCCAGACAAGGCTTTCGTGCATCATAATGTCACTTAAGTATGTATGTGTAGTGTAGAGTAGCTAATTCTTTGTTTGTATTCCTTATTACGTTGCACGTATTGTCGAATTATTGACGATAAATATGCTGCTTCCATCTCCCCTATACATTTTCATCAACTTTGAAACCTACAAACACACAAACAAAAAATTCAAAATAAACCAGTCTGATTCATATCAATATTACCGATTACCCTTCTTCTTCACCTCATTCATCATGATGGTATTTTGTGTACACCAGAACTCAGCAGCCCGCCAGAGTAAGAGAAATAGAGAGAAATAAAAATAAAAACTGGGGGCTCGTTCACTGTGGCCAATCAGAAGCCAAGGCGCCGCTTGCTGTTCACGCGTTGACCTCATGGTTATCGCATTTTGTTCACGTGAACAGCGAGCTGTTTGTTCAAAGGTCAATTTTTATGTTGTTGTTGGATGGAATGCCATACAAAAATATTCTCGAATGGCGCGGCGTTGTTTTGTCTTTTGTGCCTTTAGCTTGCCATATAACTTTTGGCGCATTTTCTTATTTTTGAATTTGAATTAATGAAAATAAAAGCAAGCAGAGTCAGAGAAGAGAAAATATTCCACAAGGCCTGTGACTGTGATGTGATGGTGGCTTGAAATTTTGTGGGTGTGTATTGGGGTGGTGGCCGGTGTTTATTTATTTTTGTGTTTGCCAGTTGCTTGCTACACACGACACAAGTAAGTATATGTTAGTATATATAGTGAGAAGGTTATATTGTTGACGGCAAACAAGGAAAAGCAATGAATTTTCTTTTATGTAGATACTACATAACTACATAGCGTAGGTGAGTATACCTATGTTTTTTCTTTGCAAAATTTTTAGAAGACTAAAATGTTAAAAGTTTATGTTTTCTCGTAGGACTTGATGCATGTAAAGAAAACCCGAACGGGAAAAAATGGAAAATTCTACTTTAGATGACGAGAGAGTTTTTTTTGACAATACCTACCTATATACATAATGTTCCTACGTAATACTGAAAAAGTAGATGCCACCTTTCGACGTAGGAATTGTCCAATTTATAGAGATGTTCGCTTATATATATGTAGATTAGGTATGTACAGGTAGTTAGGTAGGTATGTATGTATATACGTTAAATCACGTGGGTTGGATAACAGTACTTCAAGCCTTCAATGTACAGCACACAACCTACCTTTACCTATTGCTTTTACTTAATCAAACTTGCAAACAAATATCACATTCCTAGCTGGTGTTCACGTGTCTTATCAGGTTTGTTATAAAAGAAGATGAAATGGTAAATATGTATATTTTATTTGTAGACGTCATTTGCAAATGAAATCACGGCACCTAGAAGTTTGGGGTCAAAGCTAGAAAATGGGATCGGTAGGTACGAACCCTGTAGACAGGTAAACTCGTGAGGCCCATTTCAGCCATTTACAAAATTGTAATAACATGCCTTTTTTCACAAAATTTGTGAAAAATCGATACATTTTGTTTTACCAGTTTCTTGTTTTTACAAAATTGTACCTACTTGTAAATTTCTCCGGATCCGGATCCGGACCTCAACCTAAGCCTTTATCGCTCTTATCGTTTTTTACTTAAGCCTAGTACGCAGATCGGGAAAAAATGTTTCTTCCATACAAATTTTATCCTAGGACAAATTTTGTCTTTGATATTTTTCCGGGCAGTACGCAGCTCACGCGCAAAATTGTGAAGTTTGTACCCGCTGTACTTCAAAAATGTATCCGCTGTACAAAAAAGTCTCCACTTAATTTTTCCGGCAAAATAATGCTCGTCGCATTGTTTTGCCGGAAAAATTTTGACAGGTGGTATAAATATAGTAATCATTGTTCTTTTGCGTTTGAAAAATAATATTAAATTTTAATGGATTTTCTGGAGGAGTGTCTACCGGAACCTGCCCAAGTAAACAAAAAAAAAAAACAAAAAAGTTGCAATTTTCCACAGATGAAGAAAAAAATTGTGCAGGTTGGTGGCGGAGCGTGCCGTAATTTGGAAACTCAGGCACAAGTCCCACAGTAACTGTGAAGCAGTTTATTCTGTTTGGAAGTATATCGCCGCAGATATGAACAAGACAGGTTTGTATGAGTATTTCAGATAAGTCTATAATGTATTTCTGTTATTATTGTTTATTTTTTGTGTAGTCGATGAGTGCAAGACGTCTTGGAGATCGCTCCGTGGCAGTTTGCGCTACCACAAAAGTGGAAAAGGCAAGATGAAGTCAGGCAGTGCTTGAACCTCTTCAGTCAATGGTGTGATACTGGGGAACATCTCTCAGATAATGACACCATTGACTGGGAATTCTCGGAATGCCTAGCTTTCCTACAAACTAATTCCGAGAAGCGCACGTAAATCTGTCAAACGAAGTTATATCATTTGAAGTTTGATATTGAAGTCACAAAATTGGGCAATTTCGGGCCCAGTGGAAAAGTATCTACTACAAGACCATTCTTCTCTCGGGTTTGTTAAGCGCTTAGGCGAGAAATTCTGAAATTCATACGTCACCAAGTCTCTCTACAACTCTTGCTTGAAAATGTTTTTCAAGTTTGGCACCTCCGTCATACATCATTCCCAAAGAGTGAAAGCCGTGAAGTGTACATACACGCTCATTTAATCAGATTTTCAGTCGAAAGAACCTAGTTGAAATGAAGTACCTACATTCTGTTCATAAATGTCAAACTATTATCGGCATCGAGCAGATTTCGCAAACATAATTTTTTGGCTGCAGAAAGAGCCCAAATGCAAGAAAGAGTTTTTACTGGAGAAAAATGCAAATGTTTAAATTGTACATTTTTTGTTTTTGTTTTTAGGAGGAAAAGGATATGTTTGGGGAAAACTCAAATAAAACTTTTGATTAAAAAGTATATGAATGAAAACATGCAATGCACTAGAACAGGTATTTGTGTTGACTGCAGTGTGGATGTGTTCAACAATGCATGAAAAAAGAGATGCGATTGTACAAACGTAGATTTTCTGTGTTTATGGAAGAACCCTTTCACACAGGGAAACCAGTTGCTGGTGATTTTTTTGATGTTTTCCTTTAATTGTCTTGTAGCTTTCACACGATGAAATTGGCACCAAGAAACTGAGGAGGAAACTGGGAAGATTTTGTTAGGATAACTGGAATGCAAAGCAAAACGTCAAAAAAATTTCTTCAAATCGTTGACCGGGGAGATTTTTTACATTCCCCTTACTTCTCGCCCTTCTCGCTATCAAACTCCCAGTTGCCGGGAACTCAGTTTCCTTGTGTAAAAGGCGACGAACACGCGTCCCTATGTTTAAACTCAACTTTTATTTAACCTTTGATCCGTTGTCAAAAGTATTGATGTCGCTGATATTATTTGTATCCTAGGTAACATTGATATACCTACTTCGGCGCTAGTTACTAGAACTGATTCACTTTGGCTTCAATCCTCGTCATATCAAATCAGTCTCCCGTCCACGTGGTTTTAAAATGCCAAACATGCTGCAAGCAACATTTAAAATATGGTCAACTCTTGCTTCTACCTGTCACTTACAGTGCGTAACATTTTTGTGAACGTTACTGGACGTTCCCAATCGTGGCTTTATACTACGTTTCCACCGAACTTTGATCTCTTGTAGATTTACTAATCTCTAAAAGTGTTTCCACCGCTCCAAAAGTAGATTAATTTTGAGAGCACTGTTCAAAGTGCATATATCTTTTCATTTTCTCTTATGATGTAGAAGTGAGACAGGCAGCTTCATCCACAAACTAGTTACATAACATGCGGTCTCCATTACACGCGGTCTCCATTAGCAATAAATTTAAAAGCAAACGCAATAGCAATAGCAGAAAGCAGGTAGCAGAGAGACAGACACATTTTCGTTGGTGGGCATTTCATAGCATACTTTTTTAGTTACTGAAGAATGTCGAACGCAACTAATGCTGGTAGAAACAACAACAACAAATGATATTTGGAAACGCCATAACAAAATGAGAGTTCTCCTTGCGATAAAGCAAGCGATGAGCAGTATGCGATGAAAGCATGCTTTCCATCGCATGCTATGAAAATAAAGCTGCGATTTCGGTCTCCATTGGCGATACTAAGAGCATGCTCTAGATTCATCGCTAATGAAGACCGCATGTTAGCGATGAATCTAGAGCATGCTTTAAAGCATGCTCTCAGTATCGCAAATGGAGACCGAAATCGCAGCTTTATTTTCATAGCAGGCGATGAAAAGCATGCTTCCATCGCATACAGATCATCGCTTGCTTTATCGCAAGGAGAACTCTCATTTTGTTATGGCGTTTCCAAATATCATTTGTTGTTGTTGTTTCTACCAGCATTAGTTGTGTTCGACATTCTTCAGTAAATCTCATTTAAATCTTCAATCGAACTACCCCACTTCCATATCAAAATGAACACATTCATCGGGAAAGTGAATTTTTCTCTTCGGTTGATACAGATGAAGCTGCCTATCTCCCTTCTACATCATAAGAGAAAATGTAAAGATATATGCATTTTGAATAGTGCTGTCAAAATTAATCTACTTTTGGAGCGGTGGAAACACTTTTTGAGATTAGTAAATCTATGAGAGATTAAAGTTCGGTGGAAACGTAGTATTAGTAGTCGATGGAAACGTAGTTATAAGAACGTCATCAAAATAATCCCACCGCGTTTATTTATAAATGTCAATAAAATCAGCTTACTTCATTTCTTTCTTGGGTTAACTGCGCCTCCATTTAAGGTCTGTTCAGGTGCGGTTTAAAACGGTACTAGCTTAGAATTGTTTAAAATTGTTTAAAATTTAGGTAGGTATACAATTAGTAAACTACTTTAAAATTTATATATATATATTTTATATATTTTCATATAATTTGTTACCTCAATAGTTTCATGCTAATCGTCACACTTCAAAATCATACTCCCATTGGGCACTTATTGATATAGTTAACGAATTTTTATAATATAAATAATAACAATAATCTGTAATTTTGTATTAAAAAATTCTACAAATGCTTAAAATTGCATGAAAGGTGACGTACCTAACGAACACCTCAAAATGCAAAGAAAGTGTGATTGTGATTTATAAAATTTAATCGTATCATTTAACGAAAAAAAAATGTAATAATGTAATATAAATACAAAACAAAAGAAGGCTGTGGTTTTGTTATTTTTCTTGTTTTCATTTTTAAAATAACGAATAAAAAAAATATCACATTTTAAAATATGAACATAGGTATGTACTGTACATACCTAGCTTGATTTTTTTTGACACTTTCATCTAAATGTTTTAACGTTAAGCTAACATAATTGTTATAACATTTAATATATTGAGTGAGTCATGAACTTCTGGACTCGTAATCACCTGCCATGCCCGTGGTTTACTGAAGAAACAGGATGATAATAATTTATTAAAATTAGCAACAATATTCTACAGTTCAGTGTAGGGTTATCAGTTGAGTTGAGGAAAAGAAATGTTTGTTTTGAATTGTATTAAATTTATTTATGATGTTTTGATTTTGTTTTGCATATTTTTTTTAAACGCATTATACTATTTTTTAAAGTTAACTAAGAGACTGGATATATAAATTTAATTAATGTAGTGTGCCTTTACGTTGAATGATATTTCCAGTGCTGAATGGAAAAATCGGAAGGAAGATGTCGGTTTTGCTTTGAAATCGAACAGAATTAGTTGACATTTGCATTGAACGATTCTTTTATTGCTAATTTTCCTATGATGTTGTTTCCTTCCAATATTTTACGTTCCAAGCTCATCAGTGGAATCTAGTTCTATTTAAATATACACAAAATATCCCCTGTCATCTATCTGAAAAATACTCTTGATCTAAATCATTTCTAAAGGGGAGCTATCAATTCGCAATGAGGACTTAAGCGCTAGGTGTCAGTTATACAGATTATGCATGAAAACGCATCGGAGAAAATGGAAACAATATGAAAGCGAATATGTTTCCCTGATGGTCGCTTAAAGCGATCGGGAAAATTATGTGATATACAACCTTCTCTATCAGGCTGCCACAAATTTCCCTGAAATGCACAAAAATTTGTATAATTTTCATAAAAAACCGTAATTGAAAATATTGTTTTTGTAATTTTGACCCATTTAAACAAATATATTTAATTTTTATTATTTATTTATTTTGAAAAATTTCAATAAAAAATTTATATAATAGTCGAATTTTCTGATGATGGCTATATAACCGACATGCGTCAATAAAATAAATTAAAAAAATAAAGACTATTGTAAAAGGTAGATACTTGATTGACTTTAACAATTTAATTTAAGTCTTTTTGGCAGCACTTCTTTTAAGCAATTAATACTCACGTCGTTTTCATTGGATAGTAATTCCGAACTTACACCATTTTCACTATTCTATATTTGGAGAATGACATTTCATTGAATGTGTCCAAAAGTTTACAATAAAATAATGAGAACATATATTTAGACAAATGTTGGAATTTGCTTTTACATACGGAGATGACAGATGGATAAAACATGTCCCATAATTCTCCTTTAATGACAAGCTGGAAAAATATCTACTTAAAACTAGTATGTTTTTCATATGCAAAATATGAAACGTCAAATATTAATTAAGCGTTCTCCAAATCACATTCAAAAAAACAAAAAAAAATTAAATAAACATACCCAGCTATAGGTACTATACTAATTATTATAATACCAAGTTGCACAATTAGTACATAATATTGTTCATTTACGAACTCGTTGCTATTCCCGTCATTATGCTATTTCAATCTTAACAATATATGATCTTTATAAACCCCGATTGCTAAGAATGACAATTGTTCAAATATTTCTTCTAATCAAGTGACTTTGTGCACCCAATGTTCACGTGGACATAATATACAAATGTTTCCATCGTTTAGTCACGTGGGTAGCTATTTTTAGATTTCAGATAAATTTATTTATTTTCTTTATACATACACCACACTATTTTTTGATCTATTTATATATTTGAAAATATTTTCATAATATGGATTTATGATGACGTTATTAGATTAAATTAAATAATATGGGTCATTGCCAGAAAAATTAAATAATTGATAGAATGGTTTCATTGAGAGAATAATGCTGCCAAAATGTATTTTAGTGAAAGGCTTAATCACTCTTTACACCTGTCAATTCAACATAAAACAATCTACACGGAATATCGGTTATTGCACGACTGACATAGTTGTCAAAATATCTTTTATTTTCCCAAGATTTATAACGTCATCATGTAAATTGTCCTAAATCTGTCAGAATTTTTAAGTTAGAAAAAAAGAAGTGCCACTGCCGTCTAAACTTGACATTATTGTGGACACGAAAAACAAATGATGGCAATAATATTGTCAGTCGATATGAACGAGGTCATTATTAGGTGTAGGTATGTTTATGTACATTATTTAAGAATTATCTAATCTCATGGATAGAAAAACTTATTTTCTAAAAAAATAATCGCAAAACCCCTTGTTGTAAACATTTTGTCATAATAAACCTAGGTAGATATCTCTATCAGATTATTATCTATATTTCGTTACTTTTTCTAAAACTTTTCCGTCTGCTATGCAAAAAATATTATTTTTCGATAAATAAAAACAAACATACAAATTAAATTAAGCTAGCTGGCTAATTTTATCTAAGTACCTACCTACCTACTCGGCCTCATAACAAAACATCTAAATTAAAAAAAAAATAGTGGGCTTGTGCGAATATATTTTTTTTAATCGAGCTAAACTGAACCGTTGGTTCGCGCTGAACCTGCCGCACACGCATACACTTTCATTTGGATCGATCACGTTTCTTGATCGTGATAGGGGCGTACTGAGTAATAAAATAATCACGACATTCGACGAAAACAAAACGTGTTCAATAATATACAAAAAAAAAAACAAAAAAAACATAAATAAAATATACAATCTTGGCCGACTACGCCGAGACAATTGTGACGCGGGGAGATGTGGCATCTGGCATGCGAATAACTTTGGACCTAGAGGGTTGTTGTTTTGTTTTCACAAGTTAATCAGCACAAAACCGGAACGGGTCTTGTCGAAATTCAAAAGTTAGCGAATGATTGAATTCTAACCGTGGTACCTGTCAAGGTGACAGCAAGTTGTGTTGGAGGATGTGTCTTGACGCGTTAAAAATTTCTAATTTTTCTCTAAATGGAGTAAGACATGCCAATTTATAACAGTTAGGAAAGTACTAGGTATTATTTATGCGGCCAAGCTAGGTATATATCAGAGGGTTAGTAGGTATACCACATATCCATTCAAAGCTCACGAGCAATATTTCATACAGTTATAAAACTGTTATAAATTGGCAGATCTCTAGGATCGTATGCAATGTGGAAGCAACTAACAAAATGACGAATTATAACAGTATAAATACCTACTGATTACACAGATATATTGTTTATGCTACCTCCTCCCACCGCAGGGCGATAAACTTGCTTGTCCTCTTACTGTTTGCACGCCTATAGCGTAACTAATTAATATAGGTACGATTACCTATGATTTAATATAAAATAACAAAACTGTGTATTTAATTTAGTAATGTCGATTTTAATAATAAACACATAATTTTAGATTTGATTTTCTTGGTCTAACTCGTTGAGTCTCACATGATTGCTGTGTGTATAGAAATACATATTTATTTAAGGCTTGCAGCCGCTTTGTGATTTCCACCAACTGTTCACGTAAACAAACACTCTCAATGGTCACTCGTAGAGCACATGCTCAATTAGTATCAGTAAGTATTACTGATGGCAATGTTGGCGAACGGCGGCAATGGTATAAAACAACTGGCGTCATTGAGTGGAGGTGTTTAACCGCGCTTTGCCATTCATTATTTATTATTATACTATAGGTGGGTATAGTGTCAACCAATATTGTTGTAATTTTTTGTTTTGAAATAGACAAAACCACTACATAATCGGTATAGACGCGTTGACGTGTGTGTTTGCCATGCATAACGCGCGCGGCATTTTTATGATGTAGACATTGTATAAGCAAATCAGTTTCTGTCTTTTGTTTTGATTATCTATCTACTTTACCTATTTATATATAGAGAACAAAAAGTTTTGAGATTCTTCGAAATTTGTTGGTGTGGTTAATCAAACACAAGGTTCAGTACGTGCAATTTCTTGTAGCATTTACGTTTAGTCGTAACTATTCACTATATTTTGTGACATTCAAAATCACTCCCATGATCGATGATTCTAATCTAGAGTTTAGATGGGAATGAACGAACTTCAAACTGTTTTCAATCCCATGAAAAAAAGTACAGATAGATAGATAAATAATTTCTTTATTAAACATAAAATGATTAACAATATTGCTTTACTTAAGAATAATGACATGGCTTTCTGCCTTCTGCCTGAAAAACAAGTCACAGTTGATATCAAATGTGGGAAAGCTGTACAGCCGCATTGTGGGCACGAAAAATATAGCACGTATGACATTTTTGACAGGTATTCCAGTTACGGTTCCAATTCCAGATGTTATTACTCCTTTTAAAGTTAAATAAAAAAAAATGTTTAAGATGTGTTTGGCGTTCTGCGTAGACTAGCTCTAGGAATTATCAACCAAAATACGTACTTCAATAACCTATTTGATATTAGACGTGAATGAACAAAATATGGTACCTATTATCAATAGTGTTCTTTGTTTATTTCATTATAATATGTCCTTCTGACAAATTGTTTCTTTTTAGTTTTGGCAATTGATGAAACTCGGAACATATTTTTGTATGTCGGTTTTTTACATAACACCGATTTTTAATTATTTGTTTCCGTTTTGGATTCCATTTGTTTGCAAAGATGATTAATTTTAACCCCCATATACATATATACGTTTCACCCTTCAAAACCTATTTCTTTACATTGTTGTATTTGTAGTTTGATTTCATGTCGATGCATATGCATACTATTTTTGGGATGTCTTCTAAACTTTAGATCTAGGATATACTTTTTTATTGATACTACATTTTAATTATGTCGTTTTCTATTTTCTAACAGGGATTTTGATCCGGGATCAAACATTTGTTTTTAATTGTATTAGTGTGTTTGTATTTTATAGAATAAACAAAACCGTTTGGCTCTTCAGGTTTCAGAAAATATAGATTAACTTTGGGTGTGTGTGTGCAAGTGCGTGTTTTATGAACTTGTAAGTCCCTCTCTGAATCTATAATGAACGCGAAAACTGGTGCGGGATCAAAATCTGAAATTACTAACTTTATTGACATTGAAATTGATTAATTAATAACATTTTGTGTTGGTTTTTAATCCGAATTAGATCATAAAATAAAGAATTAGATAATAAAACGCAGTCAATTACTTAGAGTTTTTTATATCACCACTGTAAGATATTAACTAAACTTCAAATTTCATAAGGATAAAATGGAAAATTAGTATTTGACGTTAAAAAAAATTTCAATTTTGTCCAGAAAAATTGATGATTAAGTGGGAATTCCAAAAAAAAACTGATGATGATGATTAAGTGGGAATTCCAAAAAAAAAACTGTTTTGTATAACCGTTTTTGAAACTTGGTGTATTTAAATCGTACCTTATTTGCATGGAATCCGCTTTTTTGTATTTAGGTACATTAAAGATTAGCCCTTGAAGTTAATTTCAAACTGTTATATAAAACACTTGATTTTCAATATTTTTCAAAAATATATAAGTTGTATAAGCAATTGCTAAATATATTTAAAATGCAGTTTAGTTTAAAAACATTAATTTAAGTTATTATGTATTGTTACTAATTTTATTTATCTTCCATATAATTCTAAATTGAAATGATATACATTTAAGGTGATTATACTTTTTCCACACTTTTTGAACATACCCACCGATCTTAACCAACGAAATGGCGGCGGATGGACAAAATAATCTATGGGCGTTGCCGGTTCGACTAAATGGATATTTGTGCGCGTTAGCAGCTTGTAGACAAGCCCCTTTAACAGCCGAGGACACAGAAGAGAAATATCAGGATGGAAAACTTTCGCAAGTTTCTGTCTCCAAAACCCATATGTTTACATTATTGTGTTTGTAAATTTGATTTTATAGCCATGAATAGATGTCAAATCCAACGTCAATAAGCTGTAAAGTGAAACTACACACAGATGCAAAAATATCAGTTTTTTCCTACACAAATAGAAAAATATCAGTCTTATAAAACTACTAGCTTATAGGCAAACCAAAATAGCTGCCAAAATTTCCCATCTTTGTATTGATCTGTTGTCCAGGATTCATATTATATTTAGGTATCATTTATTTATGCTAAATATATTGTTATTCATTAAAATACGCTAAGTGCATGTATAGTTATGCAGGGCATAAAAGGGCTTATGTAGCTCCTATGTAAATTATTATTATAATGACTTTTGTCAAAATTAAGTATTCTCTTACTCTTTTTGGCACATAAGAGAGTATTCATTTCAAACAGCATCGTTGTTGGTGCATGCCAAAAATACACATACCACCCCTTAAAAAAATGGAAAGTAAAGTGTACATTGCCAAATCACTGCAATAAAATATCACTTTTATATAGGCTTCCAACGAGTTTAGTCTATGTTGCTGCTATGCAACGTAACATAAGGTAATGAATAACTTTTTTACGTTTAGAGAAATTATAAAGAGAACATAGTCTTATGTACTTGCTAATGATGCGTTAATGAATAAGGCTGCCATAAAATATAGACAAATATCAATAAACTTAAATGTTTAATATAACTATCTACAATATTCACGCCGACTACTACGCCGAAATTTATTTGAATATTTCACAACGGTAATATGGTGCATCAACAACATTTTTAAATTGAGAATCAATTGTTAGAACATAATTATACGCAATCAGTTCTAAAAGTATTAATATTTGATAATAGCTATATATCAAACCGGTCAACCGCAGAACATAATATCATTTGGTGTGCCCTTTATGTTAGCTTAAAAATAATGTCCATACAAAATATGTACCACGAAAATCCGCTTAATTCGGGGCTAAAACGTCTCCAATTATTTATTTATTTATTTATTTACTACCTTCATTCAAGTTACAAGACTTTATGAAGACTACACAAAAAATTAACTTTCAATATATGTATATACAATTTTAAAAAGATAAATTAATTAAGTTAAATATACGTTATAGTATTTGCCATAAGCTTATCAATTTTCTTTTAATTTCATTTCTATTCATATTAAAATCAATTGCATAATCAAATTCATTAAAATCAATGCACGCATTAGTGATTGGACTGTGCCTAGCATAACTTGTACTATGATATGGAACATATAAAAAATCGCCATTTCTTGGTCGTAAACTACGAACAGGTGCATACATATTAAACATTGACAACAGCACTGGACAATTAATAATAGAATTGAGAACATCATAAGCAAAGAGTACAGAATTTAATTTTCTTCTCAAAATGAGAGGTTTTAGGTCGATGAGAACACATCTGCTTTCATAACATGGAACACTTAAAGAACCAAAAGTTTTACGTAAGGCAAACTTAGTAAATCTTTTTTGAACTTTTTCTATACGAAGGATACTTGACTTAGTGTAAGGATTCCATATAACGCTACAATACTCCAGCAACGGTCTTACAATACTCGTGTAAAGAGTTTTAATTGTATAAGGATCCTCGAAACATTTTGAATTTCTGACTATAAAACCGAACATCGAGTTTGCTCTAGAAATTATATGATCGATGTGAAGCGAAAAATTTATTTTCGAGTCGAAAATCACTCCGAGATCCTTCTGATAATCTACTCTTTGTAAAGAGTGGCTATCAGCTTGTATTCAAAACAGAAAGGATTCAGTACTTTTGAATAAGTCACAACACTACATTTGTTATTGTTAAAAAAGAGTCCATTCATCTTACACCATTGAAGAATTTTATTTAGATCAGCTTGGGCATTATTTGCATCAGATAACGATTTTATACAGCTAAAAACTTTAAGATCATCAGCATACAAAAGGCATCTTGAAAAAGAGAGGAGGCTGGGCAAGTCATTAATAAAAATAATAAATAGTAACGGTCCAAGGTGACTACCCTGAGGTACACCTGAAAAGTTCACTATTTCCTTAGATAACTCGCAACCAATTTTGACATATTGTTTTCTGTCCTTTAAATAACTTTTAATCCAACTAAGCAGCACAGAATGAAAACCAAACATTTCAAGTTTCTTTATTAGTACATTATGTTGAACGCGATCAAAAGCCTTTGAAAAATCTGTGTAGATGGTGTCAATTTGAAAATGTTTTTCCATATGATCAAGGCAATAGCTGGTAAAAATCGATAAGTTTGTCGATGTCGACCTTCCACTCATAAAACCGTGTTGGTGCTGAGATATATGATTTTGAACTAAAAAATACAGTTTGTTTTTCACTATTGCTTCAAAAACTTTAGGGATCAACTGAAGTTTTGCAATAGGTCTGTAGTTCTCAACAGCACTTTTTGAACCGGGTTTATGCAGAGGAGTAATAAATGAATATTTCCATGTATCCAAAAATACACCTTGATTTAAAGACATATTGAATATAAAACACAATGGAACCGCAAGTTTAAGTCTACAAGCCTTCAAAAGAATTGGCGGAATGTTGTCTGGAGCAAGGGAAAAATTCTCATCAAGAGAGGATAAAACTGCTAGTACATCATCTTCAGATAAATATAGACTACCAACGTCAACAACTGAAGGTGAGTTTTCCAGATTATTATAATTTAATTTCAAGTCAATAAAATTTGACTGAAAAAATGATGCAAAACTATTGCAAATAACATTCAGATTATCTGAGGCTACCCCTTTGTATGAAACGTTAGATGGAATCCCAAGCGATTTACGTTTTGTATTTAAAAAGGACCAAAAACACTTTGGATTTGTTTTAATGTTCGATTCAAGAGAGCAAATGTACTGCTTATAAATAAATTTTCTCAAAAATTCGTACTCTCTCCTTACCTGTTTGAATTGCTCACGAAATGAAGCAAAAATTTTACTCTTTTTATGCAATTTATTCATGATATTTTTAAGCATGGACAAACTTTTATTAAACCAAACAGGTTTCTTAGAATTTTTAACTTGTTTTATAGGGACAAAATTTGAAATAATATATTCTAAATATATATATATTTTGGGGATGGCCGTGGCGCGATAGTTGTGTGTTCGCCTGTCAACCTCATGGTCACAGGTTCGATCCCTGCTGTAGTCTATGCCTTCTTATTTTTCCATTAAAAACCAATTCTAAAAATAAATGTCATACCATGAGTTGCTGGTTTACTCATTACATGCTGTTCAGGCATAGAACTAACAATATGTGATTGAGTAAAACTAGTATACCGATAAAATATATGACAAAGAATAAAAAAATTAATGCGAATTATAAGGGACACCGATAAATAAGACACGGAAATTTATCCGCATTAGTTCAGCCTGGAGATAAAATCCGAGACAACAACCACCTACAGTCTCCGAATAACACGCCACACATCTTTCCTATCATTCTTTCTCTTCCTTAACCTCACCCTCACGCCCGCGCTGTGTTGAAACATTTAAAGGGTATTCATAATCCCTTGAGCGCGTGTAGATTATAAAAAAAAAAAAAAAAAAAAAAAAATTCTAGAATGTTCCGAAACATAGTAATAAACTAAAGCAGATTGTATAACAGAATTACAACTATTGGTAGTGTAAGCGATGATGGCGTTTTTATCTACCATTAATTTTAAGCTAGCATAAAGCGTATACAAAACATGTATAATATAAATGTACGACAAATTAAACAATGGCGCTATACTACAGCTTTGTCAATAAAGAATAGCCAAGTTCATGGCGACGTCATGTACACTTCCATATCGTTACCAATTTGTTTTTGTTTTTTTTTTTAGATAAAATAATTATAATCAATACTTAATACGATTATCTGCAATAATTTTATTTTAAATTTGTCTAAGGGTGATTTAATAATAAGGATTTCCGATCAATAAACCACACTTAAAAAATACACAAAATCCAACCAAATCCAGAATTTTGTGAACTTTGTTTACTTTGATTAGAGCTAAGTAAATAAATGGTTAAGCTTCTTATCAAGTTTTTATATGTAGGTAACCATATATGTATTATTGTTGGTGCTAAATTATGTTACGCTATAAAGTATTACTATTACAATCCATTCACATGTGGTGTTGGTATAATAGTTTATAATAGAATATGCATAACATTTCCTTATCGCTAACAGGCGTTTGCCTTTAAGACACATTATTTGCGTGATCGTGCTGTCGTTTGTTTTATTAAAAAAAATCTAAAATTAGTTCCGAATAATGAGATTAAATTTAAGTTAGTTCAAACTATCTTGTCGTAAACGGTTTGTTTTTGATGAAATGTTAAGTGTTAAGGTCATAGAGTAGGTACAATAATGAAAAGTCTTAATGAGACGTTAAAAATTGATAAGAGAAAGAACTAAGAAATTATACCTACATACGTGCATTTGTACAGGACAGAATTTAAAAGGGTACCTACATTTAAAAGTCGCAATGAAAAAATATATATACGGCATGTACCGATCGACGAAGAACGTAAATTACAACTACAATTTTTGCATTATTAGCACAAATAAGCCATAATAAGATTGGAAACATTCATATGTTTCACCCCCCAAAACTCATTTGTTTACATTGTTGTATTTGTAGCTTTGAAACTCTATCCATGAATAGATGGGAAATCGAAAAACAAATTACTAGGGTTGTGTTGTCTATGTGTGTATAGGAAGAGGAACAGAAAAGTTACTTGTGTGCGTGTTTCAGCTTGTAGGCAAATGCCAAATGAAAGCAGAGGTTTCGGGTCCTTATGTTATTAGTTTATGATTATTAGCTGTGTTTTATATTCCCCGTGATCATTTATTTATTTGCGTTTACAATAACAAAACTAAATCCTTTTGTTGTTATAACGCAAATAAATCGATAATCTGATCTGGATCACGGGGAAAATAAAACACGGCTATTGCTTCATATATTTACTTGGTGCATCATTATTTTAAAACAAGTTTAATCTAAATTTGCTGAAACTCTTTCTCTCGCAAGGCATTGCTGCCTAAAAAGAAATGATAGGATCGCAACGGCATGATATATTTGCCCAATTGAATAAAATATCCCTTTTATTCAAGGAATTGCAATATTATGTATTTGACAGTTTTAAAAGCTTGCCCCTTACCCTTCGCCATCACAGGCAATTTTTATTTTTATTTCAGCGTTTATTGCAGACATTTTTATTTCTTCGTGCAGTGGGGAAATTATTTCATGAAATCTAATTGACAATCAGTGTGCTAAGCAAACAACACCTATTGTATTTACATTTTCGGCCTGGAATTCCAACTTATCCCATCAATATACACACGTAAAGGTAAAAAGCACACAAACATCAGTCGAACTAACATTAAACGTCAATTTATTTCTTCATTTATTTCCACAGAGGTGTCAAGAAAAAAATGCTAAAAACGATTTCGTAAAATAATTTATTTCATGAAATTTGTGGCTTGCATTGGAAATTTCCATTGTATGTTCGATTTTTGGAAAGAAATTTTTGCTAAATCTCGGTATTGAATTATCCGAGTTGAAATCCGTTCCAAATATCGTAACCACGTTTACCTTTGCGTGGGTTTACACATAACGTAAAATTCACTAAGTGCTTTTAGAATTCATTGGAGATAATGAGATTTTCTCCCAGCAGTGAGAACTAAACATTTTACAGTTGATGATATTTAAACAAAATTGAAACTGTTCCTCAGGACTAAAGTTGACTATAAAATTAAATCATTAGTGACTAAAGTCATTTAAGCCGAAATTTGCACTTAGTGAGTTTTACCTGTCAACCGAGCGACGCACGCATCGTTAGAGGGGATTGTCCTAGGTCTCGTGGTAGGTAGGATGCCTGACATTTCTTTTAAATGTGATTATAAATTTTGAGACCTCAGAGGTAATCATCCAAATTAATTTCATTCACTAATCATAACTTTGGGGAATGTTTCAGAGACACGACATCATACCAATACTGTAACAAAAAAAAAATGAATTTGAAATCGTGTTCCATTGGGCACAATTAAATCAAAACTTAGATAAAAGCTGAATTTACCAATGGAAAACCACAGAATAAAATCCCCTCTCGCTTTTATAGTCAGAGAAGAACCTCCCCTCCGTTAATTAAGAAATCCTTGTAACTAACTGTTCTTCAAAAATCGGTTCTTTTCTCTCTTGGTGCCTAATGGATACTTATAATTCTACCTTTGTAAATGCGTAGAAAAGGGCACTCCTGAAAAAAAAATACTAACTCAAAGTACCTATACTTTACCTGAAGAAAAAGATCTTGTTTGGCCTATGAATATGCCTGTTTTTGATTTTTCTTGGACAATGCTTTAATTTTCGCTTCAAAAATTAATCTTCCCTAGACATTTTTTTTTATGTAGGCATCTACAGAATTAAATAGAGTACACTGCCTTGACCACCTTGCGCCCAATGCACGTATCTACGTAAGCCACTCATTTTGCCTTTAATTCTGGAACGATTTATATCTTTTTGAGAAGACGGTTAATACTGCTCGTGTGTGGTGTGCTGTTCGTGATTTACTTACCTACGATCTATGTATTTCGTTTTCTTTCTATTCGATTCATCTTAAATCGAAGTCCACCTCTAGTGAGTGACGACTTTTCAAAATTCAATTTGTCCACACCCAGGTAACGCACCCCCTATAGACAGTGCTAACAAAAACAAACAAATACATAAATTAGACACAACATCCGGGTGACCTAAAAAAGTAGATTCAAACGCCAATATATTATAAGTAGATACATACAACACCTATAACATTCAACTTTTGGCATTTAAGAAAACCAAAAAGGAGAATCAACAATAAATTAAAATACGCGAAATGTAATACAGTCATACCGTTTACTCTGGAACTATTCGCATCAGCAATACCATATAATGTACCTACATACATACATACATATGTACGCTTACCAACAATGTTTAAAGAGTCATCACCTAAAAGCCAATATGAGAAAATTCATGTAGAAAGCGGCTCTTTAACGAGCGGCTATGGCTATTTTTGGGTCAGACTCAGTCATAAACATAATATACCAGCTACCTTTTCCCGCTACCGCAGCTCGATTCTTTCCCCTCATGCATATTGCATACAAATACAGCCATGTAATCATTTCTGATCCATCCATACATAGGTATGTGTTTTGACTCTGAAACAATGGAACCATAAAAAAGGTTGCTTGCTACATGCACAGGGGATTATGACATCATCGCGTCTGAATAAAACTAGAATGGCAAATAATGAAGATGACGTCATTGCTTCGTAGAACTAAGCTGCTCTGAACAAAGAGTAAGTTAAGTAGGAGTTGGATCGATGAGCCCTAGGCGGTTTGACCTTTTTTCGCATTCCTTATCTGTGTGTGTTTGTTTTTTCTGGGTTCACATTTGAATACAATATATACTTCGAGTGAAAAATGGGAAAAGAATGGGTGGTGTAGAAAGAAGAAAAAAAAGGAAAACAAAATGTTACGTATACGCCACGGGAACCGTTTTTCCTCTGCTGCCTTGCTTGAGTTGCATAGTACATAAGGTTTATGTGTTTTTGTTCCGCTTTCAGTAAATGCGTCGTTGATTCGTTAGTGTGACCAGCAACGCTATTATATTCGAGACTGAGCCTCATTTTAACAGTGCAAATTTGATTGACAAGCCACTTAACTGTTCACTGCCAAACTCTGAATTAAACTGATAATTTTACTACTTAAACAAAAATTTTAATAAATTATTGTAATGTATTTCTAAATTATGTGTTTCATTTTTTATAGGCCGAGATTTGTGACATAAAATCACTGACTATTTTTGTTGGGCAGAGTATATAGTCTCGTTCTTATTTATGTATAACAGAAACGATTTTGTATAACTTTGATATTTTTCACAATTAGGGTAAAATCGAATTATGAATAATTATGAATTACGCCGAAAAATTGGAACTGTGGAAAAAGCGGAAATTTCATCGTGATTTTTGAAAAATTTAAAAGCCAAGTTAAATATATATTTCATGCAAACAACAACAACATCAAGATCAAGAGTGACTATAATAATGGTCAGCAATCGGAGTAAACATAAGAGCTTATGCAATTTTTTTAAATGTTAATGTTTAGATGGCGCTTAATTCGAGTGAAAAAAAAACATTTGTTACGGAAAAATTAGTTAAGATGTGTTCTAGAACGTATTCCAGCTTAAAAGATCAGCTGTGTATAATTTTTTTTAGAGATCAATATCTATTAATTTTGAAATAAAGCTTCACGTGAAACGAATACATATACAGTAAAACCTGTCAAATTGGACCACCCTTGGGACCGAAGAAAAGTGGTCCAATTAGGAGGTGTTCCGATTATAGAGGTTTCTTTTTAATCGGAACGGTCCACTTAAGAACCTTTCCCCTCATGCATACATGTCTATAAAAAATACGACTGCCAGTACATGTACCAACTATAAGTTTCCAAAAAAATATGCAATCAATTAGATTTGTTGGTATACCCAGTGCTTTTGCTTGTAGAACTGTACCACAAATTGGCACATTCTTTTGCCTTTAGCTAAGCAAAACCATTTATATGTCGAGGTATACATTTGTGCCAAAGATACAAATGATTTTGCTTAATAGCTCAGCACACATCACCATATCTTTCAATGAAACAATTAAGAACAAAATTCACTATAAAAATAATAAAGTTAAAGTGGACAAAAGTTACAAGATCCACTATCTTTATTTTTATGTCCATCGCGCCCATCTCTCAGTACAAGACTGAATCAAAATTCATACAAAAGCTCTTTCGGTGAGTTTTTCTTTCGTTAGGTCTTACCTATATAATTTTATAATCTCTATACATCGACCGCAGAGTTACTAATACTCATGCGGTTCGATACAGATTGCATACGTTTTGCTTGCAATCTAACTTATTTTTCACAGTTTGATGTCCTCCTTCACGCTCAAGATTCTTTGGATCTAAGATTTTCTGCAATCAAATTTTGCAAGATCTCTCTAAAATAAATTTACTTCTTCGAAATACTTAATAACTTCAACCTTGAATGTCCATTTTAGAGCTCTTGGGCAACATATGAAAAAAAATATTCCAAGTACTTCAAAGTATAGTGTATTTCGTATGTGTCAGGATGCAAAATGTCAGATTTTATGATAATTATTTCATTGAATTAAAAACCTTAAAAAATAATTTTTTTCCCTGATAATTCAATTTTTTTAGATATCTTTCAAATCCAAAACAATCGTTGTAGTTAATTAACTAAAACCTAAAATTCATGTCAAAGCGAGAGTCAACGTATTGACGCTGACAATGTGACAGAATTTCAAATCATTTTGGTTTGAGTTGGTCATTTGTTTTAACCGGTCAAACAAAACACGGGTAGGTAGTATATGTAATTACCTTGTTGGAAATCTTGTGAGCGATTCCAGACACGCCAATTTATAATAAACGCTATTGTCAAAAGGCAGTATATTTAAGGGACTTATATTATTTTTACCAACCGCTCCTCAGATATTGGCGACCAATTATTATAAAAGTGTTATAAATTAGCAATTCTGTATTGTCGTCCTCTGATCTTAGCAGTTATTTTAATATAGAAACCCTTCTGAAAGAAAAACTCGCCTTATTAAAAATTGTGGCGAATGCGAAATTCGAAAATTACTCAGATTTTTAACTAAGATAGACAAACTTTATTCAAAAAATATTTCCAAGAAATAACTGTCACCGTGTCACCTCGGAAATATATGAAAGCTGTTTTCGTTTCTTGCTAAGTTATAATAAAAATCTTGCTTATATGCTAAGGCTTAACACTTACTAGTTCTATGGAAGTTGCAATCGCAAAACATCTAGTTATTTTTTGAGTGTACAAATTCTAAGACATTATAAAAGGAGGGTTTGCAAGAAATGCCAATATGTTCACCTGCAATACAAGAATATATTGAACACATAATATTAACTATCACTGCAGAACAGAAAAAAAAAAACGAGAACAATACCAACAATATGATATTTTTTTTTGTGGACTGTGTTTTGATTTCAAATTATTACTACAAAAAACACTCGAGCCAACAACTAAGCATGTAGTGTAGTATGGATTGACATTTTTAGTGGGGAATCAGGAAAAATGCCATTCAAGTAGTTTCTTTCGAGTAGTGCAAGGTTCGTTTAATATTTCAAACCCTTACTGGTAAAACGTAGTTGTAATTGTTATTTCTTGAGTTTCTGTTATAAATTCGGAATTTTTCTGTTATAAATGGATGGGATTACGGAAAGGCTTTGTAGAATTTTTTGAGCGATTAAAAAAAAATAATTTTTACGTGCTAGAACTATGTCTACGGGAGTAGGGCTTTGGGTTTGCCGAGCTGCAATGACAGAACTTTTATAAACAGATAAATAAGTATTCAAATATAACCTCGTAATTGTTCAAATGACAGATATACTCGAGCTGACATAAGACTGCATAAAAAGAACTGTTATAATTTGGTTTACCTGTATACTATATCCACATTCCTTAAAAGTTAATATCAATTGCCGGTCGCCGGTTCTGAAAACAAGATATTTCATAAGATTCTCTTTTAAGTATGAAATAACTGTCTACGAAAAAAATGTGCTATGGTCACACTATTTTTCCTTTCAATATTGCACTCTTCTTACGTGAAATTTTTGTATATCTTTTTCCATGAGAACACACCACAGAGCGGAAAGATAAAATATATAAATAAGTCATATCAAAATTATTGTTAGTTTATTAAATTAAATTCAACACTTGTCGGCTGTGTGCAATATGTATCCACATATATAATGTATATAGTATTCAATAATTTCTGATGGGTGTGTTCAAAGTTCAGCTGAACCAAGGATAGGTACTTGACACATCGTATTGTTTATTATTTGCGTTGCTAAGATCTTTATATAAAATATTTTGGTTGTTTTCTGTTGTCTGCGTTCATTCTGTTTGTGTCTATGGCTTGACCTTGGTAATCGACTAACTTAAACCCTGGGGTTATATTTAGGTTTATTAAGTATTAACATAAACAAACATGAACTTTAGAAAATATTTCAAAGTTCAATCGCTCGTAAGCAAAGTCAAAAATCATAACACAATAATATAGGAACTCGAAAAAGAAATAGGTATCTGAATTGAGAAAATGCAATATACAAGTACCTATATACGTATATAGTGTGGGTTGCTGGATGGCTGAACTTTTACAAAAGTAAAATAATGGTGTGGGTGCAGATTATGTACCTACCTACGAGAATGAAAATAGTAGTATGATTTTGTAGGGCTTAGAAATAACTTTTGTAGAGAATCATGAATGAAACTTGGGTTAAGGTTAGATGTGAGTGTCTGTTTGATAATTGCGCAGTACGTCACGCTGTCAAATTACGTCAAAGATTTGTGGAGGTGTTTTTTACGTCAATACATTAGATTTTTGGATTCCAGATACATTTATCCATATTCTTAGTATATATTGGTATATGTTCGTAAATTCTGGATGTGATATAATGTGTTCTTTTTCTAAATCAAATAGAAATATAATAAATCAAGTGTGTGTAAAAATATAAAGGACAGTTTGAGTTATATATAAATGTAACCTTGTTTTTTAATAAGCCGATTGCTAAATATTGGCACATACAAGTGGAAAAAATCATGCTTTTTGACATCAAAATTACCACTCTTTGTTCGTATAGATATCCAATGTTCTTAAAAAAAACCACACATTTATTTTCATTGGAGTGCTTTCCCAAAAGATATCAAAGGGATATTTATTTATCTACCAAGCTATCTATTTATAATATCTTAGTATAATTTATGCAAAGTCCTTAAAACAATCATAAGTATCGTAATCTTAGTCGACCAGTTAATGAGGTAAACGGAATTTTAAAATTTGTAGGAGAAGTCTTTTACAACAAATTGTAAACGTTTTGACTTGAATTTATGTCGTAAATGTCATAAATTAAATTCGTTCGATGATTTCTTGCAATCATATTACGACATCTTATGTCAAATTTTGTTCAAACCACTATGCCATTTCAAATTTCGAGATTAAATAACATCGAATAAAACTGCGAAAATTTTTTTTTTCAAACCCCGAAATAATTTTAAGGTCGTTCATGGAACTTGTGGCGTAAAACATGTCACACTTTCAATTAGCACGCCATTCTCATTCTTGATCTACATTTCAATCTTGTGTTTAAATTTGTTTTCTTTTATCTTTTCTAATGTAGTAGATCGGAGTATCTTGACTTTCCTTATATGTCAAGTCTAGTCTAATGTTTCATGAGTTTGAAAAATTGAAAATAATAAGACTGCATATTCATAAGCATAACAAAATAGACATTGAAGTCCAATTTGCAGTTGGTAATAGGTGTGTTGATGTTCGAACTGGGCGGGCTTAATTTACACTGTAGGCTTCGGTGTTACACTATTTTCGCCAGTAGGGGAAAAGTGCTAACAGTGAGATAGTGCAAACAGTGAGACAATTCATTTTTCTCTGTTGTGAAAGCATGCACAGACATGCCAGTATTGGTAAAAACGTTTATTCTACCCCACGTGTTTTCATTTTTTTAAGTACGAATTTCACTTAATAATATAAAAATTCCTTCGAAGTATTTTTCGAAGTGTGTTTAAATTTAGCACAGTAAATGGAAATAATCAGGTAAATACACAGTTACATATAACATGTGTTCTGTTATAATAAGACAACAAAATCTTAGAATTCTTTGTCATTTTTGTAATATTTTTGTTTTTAAATGAATTGACAAAAGGCAAACAGTGAAAAAAAAACAAAAAACTAACCGTGAGACATGTCTCACTGTTTGCACTTTCATTGTTTGTCTTACATTTTTAGTCTTGTTCTTTGTTAGTTTTATTTGATGAAATATATTAATGCTACTTAATTAATTTAATAAAATATTTATTACCCACTTAAATAACGTTTTATATTTTTTTCTTTTATTTCGTTCATCTCACTGTCCGCCTTACACTGTCTCTTTGATCGCACTGCTCGCAAACAGTGAGACAATTTGACTTTTTCTAAGTTTCAGTTTGATGTGATGCTCTCATGGGTCTTTCTACTATAATTTCTTTTGGAACAATAATGCAAAGTATGCCTTAAAATATACTCCAAATGTCGTTAAGATTGCTTGACAACTTTTAGAAGTATACCAATTTAAAAGAAAAGTGTCTCACTGTTCGCACCTTTCCCCTACCTTTATACACAGTGTTTGAACTGACCAGCCCTAGTTTTTTTCTCCGGCAATATTTTCAGTAGCGTCAAATTTCAAATCAGCTTTTATCGGCAAACAGGAGTTATAAACAAAAATTATCTGTTTGCGATTTTCAATAAATTAAATAGTAGGTACTGAATAGATATTTTTCTTAAATTTCGTAATTTCTTTTTATATCTCCTATAAATTTTAAATAATGAAGATTTAAAACAAATTTTTATTTAAATTTTCATAGGTCCTATAGATGTACAAATCGAACTAACCTATTCTCATATAAGTGAATATTTTGCTTCGGTTGACACAAATGAAGCTGCCTGTCTCACTTGCACATCAGAAAATGAAACACCATTTGGATTTTAAATAGTGCTATCAAAATTAATCTTGCTTTGGAGTGATGAAAACAATATTTGAGATTTAGTAAATCTACAACAGCCCTATTAATAAAAAACGCGTAGTCCACCTTTAGTCAATGGAATAAGAGTTAGACCATGGACTAAAATTTCCTATTAATAAAAAATCGAGCGAAACCTACTAAAATTATTAACAACTCTATCTCTTTTTATTCTTAAATGTCTTTTTTCTAAAATGTCAATTCTTAGTCCTTCACTAGACCACCGTCTTAGATGATCTAGCGAAGGACTAAGTTGTTTAACGTCAAATAGCAGAAATTCTGTTTTATTAATAGCATTTCGCACTTAGTCCACGGAATAAGTCCTAAACATTCCCTAGTCCATGTTTATTAATTTGGGTGCAAGAGATTAGTAGTAGTAGTAGTAGGTAATAGAAAGTTGATTGAAATTTACTGACATTCCCAGTGGGTCCTGGGGAAGATATCTTTAAACAATCCTAATTTATAGTAATATGTAGACAATTTTATATACCTAGATACCCAACTTCGCATAAAAAAGGGGATTCTCAGCAGAGTTGTAAAAGAATTAAATCATTTTAGAATTTAACTCATTTGATTTATCTCCAAAAATGTGTTACATATGAATTCACTTAAAGACTTAAACTTCAAAATATGAAGTCACCATTCTTTTTGTATTCATTGATTGGGAATTCATTTTACTCGTAGTTAATTTCAATTCAAATGAATTGGAGACCGCGTGTTAAGCAACAATTAGACGGTGAACGTAGTCGGTCATCGCGTTAACTCTTAGACGTCATCACAAATTCCATTTTCGCTCTGTTAGCACACCGTCATTGCGTTATCCCAAAAAATTGTGTCAACGCAGATGTCAGCATTCTCGTCAACGCATATTGAAAGCATTTTTCGTTGACATTTATGAACACAATGATGCACGGTGTAAAATTAGGAAATATTTTGACGTCATTTTTAAGTCATACAGTCAACATTTTGAATACTTAAGTTGGATGTCTAATTAAAACTTTACTGTTGACCTTTTGGAATAATTTATTCTGTTTTCTATTTCGATACAGTTTGATTTGATATCGATTTAAAATTTCTAATACAATTTAAATTTCTATTGAATATTAATATATCGTTTAACCTAATACTTTAGGTAATTATTTGTGAATTTACTTTTTTTAATGTGCGCTTTTATCCACCTTTTTCTAAGATACCATAATGGCAAATATAGCTCAAGTAATGCCATTTTTTCTGTCTTAGATGCGGGTACTGATTTGTTGAAAGGAAATTGTTCGATCAACCACGTCTTTTCAAAAAAAAAAAACATGAGAAACAGTTTATCAAAATTCAATTCAATACCTGTGTATTATATATTTGTAACTGTACCTAGTACATATGTACATATTTATATTTATTTTGTTTATGAAAATTTAACATTTTTTGTTATTTCGGTTTAATAGGCTTGTTTTTTTGATGCATTTTTGTTAGCTTAGTTTTTAAGCGCAGATATTTATTGGGGCAGACTAAGCGAAAATTGTTTTTGTATTTTACATGAAAATTATTGTAAAGTTACCATATAAACGGTACAACGGAAACACGGCTAAATACAATAACACATAAAAATCAATTCGAAATTGTGTTCCATTTGATATGAAGAAAATTATTATCTACATATGCAGATTATCTATGGCCTTACCAATGAAAACCACATCATAATGCATCCACAACGCTTGCTCACCATCGTGTTCGGTTCCTGGATATGAGTCGCAACTTCCCCCAACTCTTGCCTAGTTGGGCTGACTCATCCTCGACTGTCCTTCTCCATGAGCTTCTCGGTCGTCCAACTGTTCTTCCTTTTTAAGTGAGCGGAATTCACTACATTGCCTGTGCCGCAATACCTTTATGAAACGTGTGTCCAATCCACTTCCACTTCCATTTTCGACGTCGTATAATAGTGTCGATAGCTTCCTGACCCGTTTTTCTGAGGAGCTCTTGGTTTGATATACGATTGGGCCAGAAAATTCTATGGATGTTTCGTAGACATCTATTAGTTAACGTTTGCAGCTTCTTAGTGACATCTACTGTTACTTTCCAAGTGCTGCAACCGTAAAGTAAAACGGATTCGACGTTGGATCGAAACAACCGTAGCTTAGACAGTTATTCCTCCATATATTTCTAAGCATTTATTTATTGGAATACGTTAAGTGCTAATGTTACATTACAATTATTTCTTAAGCATAAAAAATAATTTGTATACAAAACATAAATATGTATACACAAAAAGTTAGGTATTTATATATTGCAAGAAAATTTGTTTTTTTAAAACTATCAGTCTTAACATTGTCATTTACAGAGTTTATTAGAAAATTATTTTTTTCATAAATATATTAACACCATAGTTAGATCTACAAAAAATACTTCGAATTGGCAATCGATCTCTTAAGCCAACTCGGCCTGCATTGAAAAGAATTTGACTCAAAACTCCACTGATAATTCCAATTATTAAACAAAGTTGCAAGTACTCTCGATGAATAAAAAGTGATGTGAGATTTATAAGTTGAAGTCTATGAGTGTATAGGGGCAAAATAACTCTATTCGACCGCGGAAGAAAACGTAGAGTATATGTCATGAACCTTCTTTGAACGCCCTCTAATCTATTTATGTAAACCGATTAATAAAGTGCCTAAACTACGTATCCATATTCAAGGACAGATCTGACTAATGATAAAGGGTTATCCATTTTGCGGTTTCAAAGGTAAACGTGAATAAAACACATATAAAATATTTTTGTTCATGATATTTTTTTTTATTATATAGTTTGAACGTTGACATTATGAGTAAAACACTACGTCATTTAAATGACCACCACGCGAATTGTTGCAAGCATCGATTCTTTTGAGGTAGTTTTCGACCACTTCTTGACACATATCGGGCAGTATCTCAGCCATAACTTGACGAATGTTGGTTTTCAAGTCCTCAAGAGTAAAAGGTTTATCTGTATAAACACGGTCTTTCGCGTAGCCCTACACAAAAAAGTCCAGCATTGTCAAACCGCATGATCTTGGTGGCCAGTTGATATCTCCATGACGAGAAATTACGCGGCCAGGAAATGTCTCTTGCAATAAAGCCATATTCGCTCGAGTTGTGTGCCATGTGGCACCGTCTTGTTGAAACCACATATTCTCCAAGTCGTATGCTTAAATAGCAGCCAAAAAAAGTTGGTCATATGACCATAACGCTACGAATTGACGGTGACAGTCGTTCCATCGTCGTTTTCGAAGAAGTGAGGTCCAATCACACCTCCGCACCAAAGAGCACCCCAAACAGTAACTTTTTATGGATGTAATGGCCTCTCTTCAATTATTTGAGGATTCTCAGAACCTCAAATACGACAATTTTGTTTATTAACATACCCACCGAGTGAAAAGTGTGCTTCGTCGCTGAAGAAAATTTTGTTCGAAAAATCGCAGTCCACCGCCTGTTGTTCAAGCACCCATTCGACGTATCTACGACATTGTGAATGGTCAGCTGGCTTCAGTTGTTGTGTGAGCTGGACTTTATATGGATGTAGGTGTAGATCCATATGCAAAATACGCCATAATGTGCCGTAAGACAGTCCTAATTCCTGAGAACGACGAGGAATCGACACATTCGGGTCTTCGGCAACACTTTCACTTACAGCAGCGATATTTTCAGTGGTACGACCGAAACGATGATGCACAGGCCTTACAATATATGTAACCAATCCAGTTCCTTAAAATTTCTTCATGCTTACAGGGTAACCGTCAAATTTTCTTTTACAATCTACATATTTCCAAAAATTTCGTGGGTTCGCTTTCAATTCACTTTCAGTTTTCGCAACAAACTCAGAATAAAGGCAATTTGTATAGTTAATAAACTCATTTTTTATCTCTAAGTAGATTCCAAAATCCTCCTCAGTTCGCGACAGATTAAATTTTACCCAGGCCTTATTTCTTTTATTTTTTGAAGATTTGAGATGCAGATCGAACCATGTTGGGTTATTAAGTTTTCCTTTAATTGTACGTAAAGGATTTATTTTCTAAAAAGCAATCAAATAATACTGAATAAAATTTCATAACTATATCATCTAAATTTAAATTTGAAAATATTGTGTCCCAGTTTATATTATTCATTACGTTACGATTTAAATTACATTTTTTGAAGTTAAATTTAATTTGATTATTACAGGCATTAGCAAGATTACATACATTTAAGTTTAAGGAAATTGATAATGCAGGATGATGGCGATCTTCTTCAACAAGTTTTACCTCTCTTGGAATAACAGCATTACCGATGTCAGAAACATAAATAAGATCAAAGATTTTATTATTTGGCTTTTCACAGTGTTTAATTGGCTTAGGCCAAATGAGGCCATTGTATTAATAGTACAGAATTCGTTTGCATTGGATGCGTTGACAGCAAGAGATTCCTAACTTTCACTAGATCTGGACAATTCTAAGTTAGGTAGATTAAAGTCACCGATTACAATAAATTCATCAGTTGGATTAATGTTTTCGAATAAGACTTCTAAGGAATCACATAATTTTTGATATGTTTCGTAGTTAGAAGTGGGTGGTATATACACAGCCACTATAAATAGGCTACCAAATGTCATTTGCATTTTAATGCATAATATTTCTAATTCGGTTGATAAAAAAGTCATGGAACAATGTGCATATAATGGAATTCTTAATAGCGCTATTAATAATCCTCCTCCAACTGCTGTGATTTCACCAACAGAGAGTCGATAGTGCGGAAGACTTGAAAATTCGTGTCAAATAGTTCAGTATCAGCAATTGATGGGCTTGACCAGGTCTCAGTTAAGACAATTACTTCGTGCGGCAAGTTATTTGTATAGACCTTATTAGTCTTTGATCGTAGTCCATTAACGTTTTGATAATATTTATATTAGAAGTTTTTGTTGTTGCTGAAGCGGTAAGCATACATTGTCAGTTTTTGGGGAAAATGGTAAGGCCGCTTTTTCAACTTTCTGTTCTCAAACTTATGCATAATGATTCCGACGGGCCAAAATGATGATGAATTTAATAAGTGGAATATTGAGTCAGGACATCTTATTTTGAACGATGAGTATTTTGAAAAGTTGTGCTGAAGCATTTTTTCAACCAGTATGAGTTGTAATGTGCCAATTTTGTTTTGTATGTAGTTATTAACATCTAGGGCATTTCTAGAAGGGTCTAGTTTAGAAATAAACTTTATCCTTTGACCTTCAACTACTCTAAGTCCTGAAACAAAGGCGATACGTTAGATCTTTGAATCAGCGAGTCTTGGCTATTCGAAGAAAAGATCGATGGGGGCAGTGAGCTAACAGATACAAGATCAGATAGCTCTGGAGGTGTTACGGTATTAGTGGATGTTGTTGTTGTTGTTGGAAAGGTTGACGATGATGATGATGATGGTACGATTGCCATAATTGGATAAATTATTGGGGGAGATTCTGAATCATCAGCATACCGAAAAGCAGCCTTATTGCTTTCCCGATTCGGCTGCTGATGTCCTTTTCGGTGTCACCCTCGGTAGAGATCATACTTCCAAGGTATTGGAAGCTCTATGTACTTTCTCTACCGGTTGTTGAGAAATATTTATGAGAGAAGATACCAGTCACAACTGGTTCACAAAACTGTTTGTTACTTCATGACAGTCAGTGGAATGTTTATGAATTTGATAAACAAAAAGTTTGTTTTTTGTCCGAAGAGAATTGAGCAAAACGACGTTTGTTGAAAATTTCAAACAACCTATTGGTTATATAGATAAGTAGCGATCATGTGGTGTATATTTAAAATCGAATATCAATAGTACGTTGCATTAACCTTATTCGTGAGAACATAAAACTTCTCAACACTGAACTAACATAAGCTTTTAAACATTGCTGAGTTGGCACCACATTCGACGTTCACACATTTGATGATTTATGACATTTATTGTAATGGAAAGAAAAGAAATACGATTCTGGATTTGAAGTCAAATTCAAAACAAGAAGCACATACTCAGTTGTCAGTTCTCGTGAAAAAGCCAATTTGCTTGCAGCGCAGTTCGCTGTCAATTCGACGTTGCCAGTGTTACGACTTGAGAGCGTAAACGATTTTACGGGACGAATCTTCTTTCGCACTCGTGCAGTTGCTAGAGTCCTCAAAGACCGTGATATACCCAAATCCGCTGGACTGGATAGTATCCCTCCCATCGCTCTGAAGAGGTGTTCTTCAACGTTGGCAAAACCACTGCGTAAGCTTTTCCATCTATCCTACTCTACTGGTCTCTTTCCGAGTGGATGGAAAACATCATTTGTCCAGCCTATCCCTAAAAAAGGCGAATCTTCATCACCCTCTAGTTACCGTCCAATTACATTTACGTCCCTTCTTTCCAAGATCATGGAAATGCTGATTAACTATCAGCTTAAGAAATATATTGAAGAACGAAATCTCCTTAATGACCGGCAGTATGGCTTTCGTAGCAATAGGTCCACTGGTGATCTGATGGTATATCTCACCGAGCAGTGGCACAAATCATTACATCCTTTTGGAGAAAGTAAGATTATTGTGCGTGATATTTTAAAAGCATTTGATAGAGTTTGGCATCAAGCTCTCTTATCGAAAATGCGTGCATTTGGTATCGATGAATCTCTTATTCGTTGGATTAGAAACTACCTGTCGGACCGCTCAATACAAGTTTAGACGGTTTCAAGTCTGAAATTCACAAAACAAATGCTGGTGTGTCCCAGGGCTCCGTTCTGTCTCCGACACTTTTTCTGATTTTCATTCATGATCTCTTATATGGAACTTCTAATCCACTAAATTGTTTTGCTGACGATAGTACCATCAGCTTTTCATATTCGTTTGCAGATTCACTTCCTTGTTCTTCGGATGTGGAACTGCAACGGCAGCGTATGATTAGCTCATTAAATTCTGATCTCGACAGCATTGTCCAATGGGGAATAAAAAACCGCGTAGAATTTAATGCTTCAAAAAATCAGTGCTGTCTTCTGTCGTTAAAGCAGAACCCACCACTCATGCCGCAATCCATGAGCGGCACTTGCATTGAAGAAACTGATCAGCTTTCAGTCCTTGGCATGTGCATCACAGACCACCTCTTGTGGAATGAACACATATTTGATGTAGCCGAAAACGCTGCAAAGTGTTTGGGCTTTCTTCGAAGATGCAAGAAATTCTTCTGCCCTCCTGATCTGGCTGTAATCTATAAGGCATTCTATTCGTCCAAAGCTGGAGTATAACTCCCACATTTGGGCAGGAGCTCCCAAAACTCATTTGAGCCTTTTAGATACAATTCAGAATAGAGCTCTGAGAATGATAGGCGATAGAACTATAATGGAAACATTTACATCCCTAGAACACCGTCGAAATGTTATATGTCTCTCATTATTTTATCGCTATTTTTATAAACAATGTTCAAGCGAAATAGCCAGCTGCATTCCTCCCCTTAAATTTTTCAACCGTAATACTCGCGCTTCTAGGAATGCTCATCAGTTTACCCTTGAGCCCAACTTCGGACGTACTGTCAAGTACAGATACTCTTTCTTTAGCCGTATAACGCGAATGTGGAATACTTTACCCGGCTCTATTTTCCCCTCCCATTTTGATATTCAGAAATTCAAAACCAATGTGCATCGGTATCTCCTCTTCCAGCCTTTCCTACTTTCCTAATGCTCGCACTGTGCTTGTTCATTTTAAGGGTAGTCAAAATCCCTTTAGTGCGCGCGTCATTATAAAAAAAATACTCATTCACACCTACTAAATTTCACTCGAATTCAACGTGTGTTTTGGTCATGTTTACAAAATAAAATAAGAAAATCGCACAACTACTCGTACGTTAAAATTCAGAATCAAAAATCTAGTTTGTATGTATGTACATGTTCGATTTAGTTCCCGATTTCTCGTGCACACACTTTTTACTTGCGATTTTAGGTACTATACTATTTTTGAAATTAATAATTTTGAAAATTGCTCAGTGATTTATTTCAAAAATTGTTGAATACCTATGAATTCGCGTTTTTGATTTTTTTAAACTTTTTTTCAAAAAGTTTAAAAAAAACCGCTGCACAGATTTTTAAAATTTTTTTCTCATAACTTCAAATTTATCCAAGAAATAAAATGGCTACTTTTTTTTGAGCTCAAATTAGTTTAAGTACTTATTTCAGAATTTTTAATTATTTTTTTCTTTGATTAAGCCGATTTAATCTTTTGTTTTTAAGCTTATACTATTAATTATTTAAGATTATCATACCAATTTTTTTTTAAATTAAAAAAAAAAAGTAAAAACGACTTTAAAAATATATTTAGATTTTTAATAGAAATCTTTTGCATACGATGTGATCAAACATAAGAGCAAGTTCGTGCGATCCAGTCGTGCATTTTATTTCTATTTTCGTGTGGATAACTCCAACGAAACTAGAGCATTCTACCCTCCTGCGGGGTGGACCTTGTCGTAGTGGGGGCTTAAGTACGCTCCATATGGCATTTGACGGTAAAATGCAAAAAAAAAGAAAACGAATAAAGCCAAACAGAGAGTGGAGAACTAACAAATCCCAGAACCCCAAAAAACTTAAAACTATGGATAACGTTCAAAACAAAGAAATAAAAGTCCCAACTTTGATATACAGGTGTCACGACTGCCGGCAATGGCTTGGGTCCGCAAGGAGACATGCCGCCAGTGACTAACATAGTTAATAGTGAGACGAATAGGAGAAAACTGGGCGGCGTCTAAGTGTTCTGTCGATAAAGTTCCTGCGACACCGTGCAGTGGAGGGTTTGTGGCTATTCATGTCCCCTCTATAAGCGATGATTACGGAGTGAAACAAAATAGGCGAGGCTCTTCTTAGCGATTGAGATAAGACTAAGGACTCACCTGTTCTTTCCACTATCTCTGGCGCCACATATATTAAACCTCTTTCCAAAGGCACGAATCTTCGAAGCAGTAGGGGCTCTACGGACATACCTGGTACGTCTGCTGCTTCTAGCACCCTGGGAGGACAGCGGAGTCGCGCTCCCAAATCAATGTACAAAGATCGTCGCAATACTGAGAGATCTTTGAAGCTTATCGGTGCAATACCGGAAAGCAGCAGAACATCCAAGAAGACGAACTGATTTTCATAATTTTTTCTACGTTGAAAAGGAAAAGTCGATTGACAATTTTGTACCGGGTCATAAAAGACCAAAGGGTAATCCCTCAATCCCTCCCGCGGTACTATCCGCAAATCGTTAAGCGAAGCCAGTTTTGATGATATTTTTATCGAATTTACGGCTTTGATAGTCGCTTGGCTATCTGTAATTATTGTCGAATTTAGATATTAAGTTGAATTTAATTTAAGAATATCGCATGCTTCTATTATAGCTAGTTCTTCAGCTTGAAAGTCGCTACCAAAGGCGGGAAGTCTGAAAGATCTAGGGATCTGCTCCTTAATCGCACTCCATCTTAGATCCTTCGGTAAAAATTTGTACATCGAAATTTTTCGACACTTTGTCATCTTCCTAATTCTTCCTGGATGGAAAGATAACTTTAAAACCTTTGCTGCTGCTCGGTGTAGGGATGAATATCTGGTGGAATCATTTTTCCTGTATTGCTGTAACAATAAGATTTGGCAAACCAGTGTTTTGACTCTTTGAGTCTTAGCGAGTTGCAAGATACCAGATGTTTTAAATGGAGGTCAAGAGGTAGAACTTATAAAATAAAACACTTAAGTCTTCCGTTGGACAAGATCTTAAGGCTCCTGTGACGCCAACGGTAGCAGTTCTCTGAATTTTCTTAAGTTTATTGATGTTGAATTGTTTTTTTAAAGTGGGCACCATACAATCGAACCATAGGCAATGCTAGCGTTCTTAACCCGTTCTTCAATGTTGAGTATCCAATTTAGTTTTGGGTCAAGGATGACTACTAAATATTTTGCACTGGAAGATAGTGCTATTTGTTGTCATTTAATCGAAGTAGGGTGAAAGCGGGTATACATCATTCCTGGTAGTGAAAAGTACCAATTCTGTTTTCCCTTGGTTAACCCCTAGTCCACAACTCGTGACCCAATTGCTAACCTTAAACAGAGCCCTCTCTGTGCTTTCACTGATCACTGTTGGGAATTTACCCGACACGAAAGGAGTACTAAATCATCTGCGTAACACCACTATTCCTCAGATTGACAAAAATCCTGTTCAGGACTAAAAGCCACAGAAGCGGCTATTTACATATTTGGTATCGGTCGAGTTCCCTAATGCAGCTATAATCATCCTGTCACTTAGCATAGAGATAATCCGGTCTAGAATATAGTCAGCTATGCCATGGTTTTTAAGTGAGTCTTGAATAGATTCGGTAAGGACATTATTGAATGCACCTTTTATGTCTTAAAGGCAGCAAGAGTATACTTTTTATAATGGATTGTTTGGTCGATCATGCCCACTACCTCGTATTAGGCTGTCTCTGTTGACTTGACTTTGACGTATGCATGCTGAGAGTCATCTAGAGGACATCCATCCAGGATATTAGTATTTCGTGCTAATTGGTCTTAAATCCTTCGCGGATTAATGACCACGCCTGCCAACTTTCAGAATAAAAACCACTTTGACATGTCTCCATGATTCGGACAAATGTTTGAGGGGAAGAGATCCTTTGAAGATCATTTCCAGCCACGACACTGCTATGTCTTGCAGCTTTGGAGTAAAATTTGTAGTATGCCGTCCATGTCTGGAGATTTATATGGGGAGAAAGTATTAATAGCACAGTCAATATTTTCTTTTGTTATAAGGGAATTTATATGTTCCTGTGCTTATTGAGCTTATAGCTGTTGAGCAAGTCCTTGCTTGGTTGTCGTTTTGACAGCCTGGAAAGTGCATTGTTAACAGTAAACTCAGTGACTCAGTTGGAGAAACTGTCAAAAATCCATCGTCTTTTTTCAAGAAAGAAGGGTTTCAATATTCCTCCTCAACCCCTGGTGCTTAAATAAAATATAATGACATGGACTGCCCAGCCAAGACAAGAAAAATGCTCTGATATTTAACCACAAATATTGCGTTGGCATTACAGATATCTAGTGGTTAGGTTAGGTTAGGTAAATGGGCTGCCAGTTGATCTCGTTACCGGCACGCTTTGATCAAGGTAGATCCGTTGTGGTTGTAACTTCGAATTGTATAACCTATGAGTACTATGCATGGATAATCATTATCGAGCCATTTAGAGGCCTTTATGAAGCTCAACAGGCTTTTGCCTGGAAGATTCGAGAGCTCTTCTAAATCGTTGAAGAAATAGCTGCCCAAAAATTTGTTCCTACAATGACATAGGAAATGAGTGGTGTCCTCATGTTCAACCTCGTCATTGCATCCTCTGCATAAGTCATTGTTACCAAGCCCCATTTTCTTTTTATTATAGGCCAATATTGTGTCCGGTGAGTATGCTTACAAGTTTTCGAAGGGGATTCTTGTTTAAATGGGTAATACTTTCTGTTCTTTTCTTTTCAAAGTTAGGCCATAGTTTCCTGGGTTGCATCACAGGTGTCGAGTGCGTTCCACCTTTTATTGGTTTATAAAATAATATTCTTTCCAATGTTCTGTTTTATGACACAGAGTGGGATTTTAATCGATGGGTCTATTTGGGTAGTATTAAGTGGAGTCGGTCTGTAAGGGAGTACAAATAGAATATACATATGCATTGAAAGTTGTTCGTCGAATTATTTGTCAAAATAATAACTATTTGTACAAGCCATTTTTTTTTTAGTCTAAGGTGTTCAACTGTGTATGCATAAATCTGTGAATACATTTTCATATTTTCTTGGAATTAAAAAGGAGTGGAACACTCACAGAAAATTCAATTGAAAACGACATAAGATTTAGGTAATATACATGAGGATAATGGCCGGTATAAATGATTTAGGTCTCCTATTGAAGTGAAGGTTTAAAATAAATCGTGTGCATAGGGCCTATGATGTACATACAAATCGAACTAACCTATTCTCATAAATGAAAAACTTGGTTCAAAAATTCAACTATTAACCTTAATTAATTATTTATTTTTCTCGGATTAACTTTACGCGGTGCACTTTGTTGTACTCACTCCATACGTTTCGCATCAAGTTGTATTGAGCGTGGTCACCGGGAAACTGCTATTGAAAAATTATTGTGTTAGATTGGCTATGCAGGTAGTAGTGGTGCGTTGGTTGCTCTATTTCATTGTGTTGTTTTTTTTTTTGAGGTGCAGGTTGTTGGGAGCAAACAATACTCACTGCATTGCAGGGTCTTTCAAACTTTAACTGGGACGATCTTGAGGTGTTGATAATCGGATCCCATGACCGAGAAACCTTAAAACTGTCGTCCCGATTGAAATTTTTATGACGCTTGATCTCAATCGCTTCGCGTACTAACCGCGAAAACCTTAAAAGTTATAGTAACTTTAAACTTACTGCCATTTGAAAATTTTTGTCGATGTTTACCGACTTTAATATAAATAATTAAGAAAGTAAAAATATTGCGTCTTAGAAGGATACAATAAAATCTAACTGATGAGCCCAACTATCGTGCCCGGGCGAAACGTATTTTGGACTACAGGTCATACAAAAGATTCAATTTGGCTTTAATCCATACAGTCCCAAAAAAAAAACAAAAATAATATTAACTTTATATTGTTTGCGTTTTCTTTAATATAGTTGTTAGAGATAAGCATTTGTCATTTTTGACAAGTAATCCCATGAATTTTTTTATGTGTGCTTACGGTGCCGAACCTGGGGATTTTGCCGCCTGCTAGGCAAATTATAATTTTGCAGCCTCAAAGTTTAATAAACGAAAATCGTACAAATTAATATTCAAACGTCTTATTTAATACATTTCAAGGATTTTCGATAAAATAATCTTACAAAATATTGGGATTAAATGCTTCTCCTTCAAAACGATTTAGCAATGTCATGCCAGACCTTTTCCTTTGGTTTACCCACGACTTGACAAAAAACACCTTTTGTGCCCACGATTTTAAAGGCGAATGCCCACGATGTCGCCCACAAGAAAAATTAAGAAAAAACGAAAAGTATAACAAAATTATATATAAGTTCATCTTGTTTATAACTAAATTCACACAACATATATCTTTTGATGGGAAAGACAACCTTCTAAGACAAATGAACGATTTCGTTTCTTACATTTGACATCGGTTATTACAGAAATAAATTCGTTGTGCCTCAGCATTAGAATGAGCAGGAGTCAATCTCAATACTACTATTTTTATAACTTCCTAAATTGGGAAACTGTATTTCTTGATTAAAATTTTGAAGGTGGTAGATTGCATGCCACATCTTGTTAATAGGAAGTTTTTTTTAGTATTTAGAATTTAAATTAGATACACTAACATATCTTGGAATATTGTGGATGAAACGCAAACACTCGTTAAACGCAACATTTAGCTTCCGCTTGCATTCAAATCAAGACAGAACAATTAAAGGTAAAGAAAGGTAGAACAAGATTTCTAATAAGATGTTTTTTCATAACTGGATCCAAAATATGAGATGAGCACCTTAAAGAGCGAAGACCGAAATATATTCGTCTAATAGAAGAAGAAACTGCATCACAACAACTCAATCTGTCATTAATTTGAAAACATTTTTGAACATTTTTAAATAATCGCTCAAAAGTATTTAAATATTTTGGAACTGGTTTCTAGCTTTCGTTATTATTTCTATTCCAAGATCAAGTTTCATTAAAAAAAAAGGTGAAATTGATATTTCACTACTTTTAACAATGTCAAATGAATGGTATATTTGTGTTAAGAAATTCCATTTGAGAAATTGACTCATCATCGAATGGTAATCGATTCACCATTTCGGTAAAGGCTGTTTTATAAAAGTTAAGGCAGTTCGTCTACATCTCTGGCATTGGAGATATTATTTTTTTCGTCAACCAGAATTGAAAATTTCGTGGTGCGCAAGATATATACCTATTAATTTTAGTTTACAACAGCCAACACTTTTTTCATTCTGTACACATTTAGTTGGTCACAATGTCACATCAATTAGGTAATATCTTTGAACCAAGAAAAATGTCTTTGAGTGAGCTAATAAGGTGCTCTAACAACTTAACAGCAATGATATGCTCGGCAAAAAAAGCACATAATTTTCTTTCTGCTGTATTTATTTGTCTAAGGTTTTAGTTTTTCAAAAAAAAGTTTTTACTGAAGGTTTGGCATGCTGGTGTTTTTGATCCTTTTAATTTCAATAAATGTTTGGGGCCATTGGTATGCCGAACAATTATTTCAATTTTACCACATTAAAAGATTAATTCGTCATTTCCAACAGGTCTTAACCACGCAGCAAATTTTGGATCCTCTTGCCACCTCATGTGCAAACGTTTCTTACTTCCATTTTCTACAGACATCTTACTAAAACAAAGATCATTAAAGGCTTTATAAATAAATTAAAATATTTTATAAAACTATCCGATAAACAGAAAAGAATAATTGAAGCGCTTACGAGAAGACACTGAATTTCAACGGCTGCATTCAAATATAATGAAATTGATTCATTTACATAAAAGGACTTAAGCCGCTTTGTTTGTTCAGTGTCAAAATTTTTGAAAAAGCCAGCATAAGACTATATAAAAGATCAAAAAGAATGCGTCTTAGAAAGGTACTACAGCATCTAACTGATGAGCCTTTGTAGTACCTGAGCGAAACGCATTTTGGACTAAAGGTCACAAAAACATTCAATTGGCACTATATAAAAGATTGAACAATTAAATCGCCCTATTTTTTAACTCAGCAACATGCAAGTGCCCTTTCGCCCTTTTAGCTTATTTTCTTTTTGAAAATACCCACAAAAAGGGCATCACTGTCAACATGCATTTTTCAAAGGAAATCGTTGCCAGGGCTGTTACTCGCTTTTCAGTCATAGTTGAGCTTAAATAGGATTCTATTATTTTGAAAGTTTTTAAAGTTTTAGTATCTTGAGTTTTGAAAAACTAGCTTCCCTGTAGTAACACTTTCAGGAAACGTTAAGAGTATTTTTAACGTAGTTGTTTAATTTTGATACAATTCAATGGTTTGAAGATAAATAATTTAAAATTGATAGCGTTTTGAGATCAGTAAGAGAATCCCTTTGGTTGAATATATTGTATATTAATTTTACTCAAGGGATCCTAAGCTATAACATCTTTTTGAACTTTAAATTATCATAATCGTTGATAAAACAAATTTAAATTTATATATGCATTTGCCTAGTTTAGTTGATTTGAAACGTGAATTTTCATCAAATTCTGCACTTTCATAAATTTATCATAAAATTTCTTTAAGGCAGTTAGTAGCATTTGCTATGCTAGACCAACGTGTATCCGATAAATCTTTTCAAAATAATTTGTTTAAAATATTTAACCTAGTTTTCCAGAATGGCTTATCTGAGTAAGATGAACGTAAGGAGATCTGGAGATGTACAAAAATTAGAAAAACAATTTTCGCTGATGTCAGATTAAAAAAGTCAAAGCAAAGTATGCATTTTTGTGTGTTGCGTTGGGACATAGCCTAGATAACCAACTTCAAAGCTGTGGTGTTCATGAAAGCAAGACATGATGAAAGCGAGACAGAGCGGTATGAGAAATAAATTTGTATGAATGTATATGCCCTCATATACCTAAAGATATCCTACAAGAAACGAACAATAAAAGGCGTTTTTCTTTTTTAATTCAGAGCAGAGTCTGAGTTGTCAGAAAATTTGTTTGTGTTTCTTTTTGACTCAGAGCATGCAGATCTCCAAATGTGTGTTTCTTTTTTCGTTCTGAACATGTGTAGATCGCACTCGATGTGCTCGGACATAATTGACTGAGCATGTGAGTAAATTGCTGACCGCACAAAATGTCATGTATGTCAAGAAGGGAAATATAAATACAAAAATAATCAGATTACAATTAAGTTGGCGAAAGAAGCTGATCGCTTGCTGATTTTCTGTATCTGGTGTGTATCTGTGTACAAAAAAGGGTAGTTTTGTGTTATATTGCTTTTTATGGTTAAAATGAAAATGTATTCAGATTTGTGTGGTTCAAGTGTTCAGAGCTCGCTCTGTTTGCAACAAGCTCAGTTCATAATCTATGTCTTCGAACTCTGTTCAGAGATCTCCTCTGAACGAAAAAAGAAAAACGCCTAAACAAGAATGAACACAATACAGTGCAGTAGTTGCTAATATTGTTTTAGATTAAGGGAAACGCATTTGTGTTACTCTTTTTTCAGTTTTATATTTGTTGCTCAAACTTAGCCGCCCTAGTCAATTGCCTGTTTTGCCTTCAGCCAGGTTCGGCACCGTATGTTTATGCTATATGTACATAACATAAGGTTGTACTCCTTAGTGAAGTCAAGAACAGTAAGATCATTACTCGAAACAGCCAAACAGGCTAATTGAAATATTTTGTAGTAGTTTTAGTCAAAAAGGAGTACCTACGTATTTCGAGCATCCAAAGGAAAACGGCATTAGTTGATTTCGATAATGAACAATCATTCTATAGAAAATGTCAGAATTAATTCGAATTTTAAAATAACTGAAATTAATTGATTATTCATTGGTTTTTCAAATAAACATGACAAATTTATCCCAAATTATATTGCAACCGGATGTAAACTTAAACAATCTAGTCCGACAAATTCAAGTGTATAAAAAAATGATAGTGACATCTCATTCTACTACATATGTACTTCTTTCATTTGTGTTTTAATTTTTTTTAAAGAATATGTACCATGACTAGTAAGAATGGATACATCCATTTTTAACTTGTCCACCGATATCAAAATTATTCATCAAAAACTAGAACAAATTCTAGATCGTCGAACCCATCAAATTTATTGGTTTGCATTCGTAAAGAGAGAGTAAAGACTTATCAATTCAACTGTCTATCAGACCGGCCGGCCTTTTATGACATCATGTTATTGGAAATATTTAAGCCCTAACCAGTTAAATATTTCAACGCAGATAGAAACTGCGCAAAAGGCTAAAAATATTTGCATTTTTATTTTTAATATACTTTTAAATGAACCATTTTGAAGAATAATTGAAAGTCATTATTTGTAAATTTAAATATGAAGCAATATACCATAAAACTTGCATCACTCAATAAAATATTAAATAAGTAAAAAAAAGGCAGGTAGGTAACAGGTTTGTTTGTTTTGTCCTTGTCGTGTTCCTTTTTTATGAATTACTGAGTGTAGTTATGTACATGTATAATACACTGATCTCTATAATACACTGGATAGTGTATTCACACAAAAAAATCGCCCCGAATAGAAAACTGTAATAATTGTAGTGGGTCCATGTCAGTATAACAGTATAACATTTTTGTTGCCAAACTAAATTAAAATTCTTCATTTTATTAATTTTAATCAAGCAAGGGCACTTTTTTCAAAAAAAAAAAAAATATAAAATATAAAAACAAATTGTCAGCACATAAAGGAACAATGGTTATAAGTTTGACCATTGCAATGATGTAAGTACGTCTTTTTCTTAATAAAACAAACCATAATAATGATATGTTCGATTGTTTCCAGTCTGCTTTTATCGATTTGGCTATATTGCTCGGTACAAAATGCATTCTTAGAGCTTTATTTTGAGTTCTATCCAAAAGGTTCAAACGATTTTTGGTATCTCCTGCCCAAACGTGAGAATTATACTTCAGTTTTAGACGAATGAAGGCCTTATAGATTACAACCAGATCAGATGGGGAGTAGAATTTCGTGCATCTTTGAAAAAAAACCCAAGCACTTAGCAGCGTTTTTGGCGACATCGAATATGTGGTCATTCCTCAATTGGTTTTCTGATGCACAAACCAAGGACTTAACGCTGACCATTTTCTTCAATGTAAGAGCCGCTCTTACTCTGGATACACGGGACGTGGGTTCTGCTTTAACGGCAGAGGACAGCATTGAATTTTTGAAGCATTAAATTCTACGCGGTTTTGTATTCCCCATTGCACAATGCTGTCAAGATCAGAATTGAATGAACTTATCATACGCTACTGTTGCAGTTCCACATCCGATGAACAAAGAGGAGAATCTGAAAACGAATATGAAAAGCTTAGAGTACTATCGTCCATTTGTAAAAATAAAGAACTTGTTTTATTTTCCCAACAATTGTATTGCAATAATTTCAGCTTCATTTAATGATAATTTTTCTGCAATATGTTTCGCCTTCTTGTGACGTGGTTCATCTTCTTCGATGTCATTTGAATCGCTATCAGTTACTGAAGAATTTCTAAATTTTCTCTACTTTTCGGTAAACCAAACTTTCACTTCCACTTGCTTCTCCCATACCATTGTCACCATCTTCTTTACAATTATTTGCATCACTGTTTACCAAATTTTGAAATCTTATCTGGATCCGGCAACCATGATAATTCCACCTCTGTTGATCGTCTTCATCACTACCAAAGGACTTCATCTTCATCTTCGACATTCTTGCTTTTTGATTTTTTCTTTTGAACCTTGTGCTTGGCTTTGACAATTTCCTTGAAACGTTTCTTATCGAATTAATTCTCTTCACGAAGGACCTTCTTTGTAGTTTCAATATCAATTCCTCCCTCGTCTTGGTTGATATAAACAATTGCGAGATCCGATTGTAATTTTTTTCTTGTGTCGAGTGCTTCGGTTCCGTCTTCATTGAACTCAACTTTTGTGTTGGCTGCAGTAAGTTCAGCGAGGACTTTCTCATCATCAACTTTGGTGTCGTCATCATCGTTTGGTCTTAAATAAATCATCTTCGGCGTCGGAATTATCACTGTAAGCTTTTACCATGGGCTTTATGACGAGCCGTCCTTCCTGCCCGATGGATGTACTGCGTGACATCTTCATGATAATCCAATTGAATTACCAAATTTCCGGTAGAAAAGTCGAAACCACATGAGGTGATATCGGTTGCAAACAACACCATATTACCTTTCCGGCAAAACTGCTGATATATAGCAACTCTGCGATCCTGATGGAGTGTCCCATACAGTGCCAGCAGACTTGTTCCAGGACGCAAATTATAAAAGATTTCGGAAATGTACTTAATCTGTTTGCAACAATTGTTTGCTCAAATCCCATATCGAGACAACGATCAGCTTCATCAGGAACCAAAATTTGCATTGTTGAAACATCGAACAGTGGATTTTCATTCATGTGTTGCAATTAACGTCTAGGTGTGCAAATTTTAATGTTACACTGCTCTATTTTTCTCGAACTTTAATTTTTTTCCTCCAATAATTAAACCAGCGGAAAAATCATGATGCGCTCCGACCTTTTTGAGCATCTCAAAGATTTGGTGTGCCAATTCCTCATGTTGGAGAAATGATTATAGCACCTATTCCATCTAACCAGGTCCATTTTTCTGATGAATAAGTTCTCTTTGAAAATTTAAAAAGATTAAACAAAAGTGTTTCAATTTTTATTATTTCTTTCTTACTTTATTCTGAATTGTATTGTTTGTTGTTCTTATGTTGAAACTGACAATAATAAATAAATTGTTTGTCAATTTTTTTTTGTTTTTGAAAAGGAGTGCAATGTTTTGGGGTGGAAAAATGTGTTAGTCATAAGTATACATTAACTACCTGACCCGACGGTCTTCATCCCGTCCAATATTTGTCAAAAGTAGAAGAGAATAAGGCTTTCATTTTATTGAATTCTATTCGATTTATTGAAATTTAAGAAATAAATAGAACAATGATTGTATTCAATTTAATGCTACATGAGACCTGAACTCCCGAGCTGAAGAGTGAGGATGGTTTCCCAACTCGGGAGCACGCCCCATATATCCGATTTATGCCGCACACTTCCAGCGGCTGACATTGTGACTTGTTTATGGTAATCGAAATGCAATCTTTATTTGTAACGAACGGCCCTTTCAAAATCCTTGCCACTATCTTCTTTCACATGATTCATTAGCTTCATCACAATCAGTCGGGTTATATTGCACAGTTTTATGTCATAAAGTTTTCATAGCAAAATGATGAAAAAATTAATTTAAGACAAAATGATAAGGTAGCATGCCAGTCAAATCCAAAGAGTACCAATTCCATTGGATAATTTTCGTACTCGTTTTCGTTTTCAATGCTTTCGATCGATATACATAAACGCAATTACACCGCAATTTTATTTTAAATTAACCAATTCCATTAACGTCAGTAGTGTTTCGTTGCTTAATTTACACGTGGACACAATCAATCCTAGTTACGATAATTTTCACCAATGGTCGGATATACATAAGTGATGAGTTCATTTTTCGTTAAAGTGAATTTGCAAATGGTGGAATCGAACACATGCATATTTATGCTCAATGGAATGGTTGTCACGAATACCATGATTTGATACCAGCGTTCTCACAAAGAAAAGAATTTTGAGGGCCTTTCTCAGAGCCATTTCCAAAAAGTGGGGCCAAGAAATTTAAAAAAAAAAAAAAAAAAAAAATAACAATTATTAGGCAACATAAATATTTATTCATATAGTCTCGCCAGTCTCAATGAACGAATTCAGTGCACTTTTAATAAGCGTTTTTCTTTTTGAGCAGATCAGTGGACAGAGCTTGAACATGTCAATACGCTTTGAGCAGAGTTTGATCAGAGCTCTTAGATTTGTGTATGAAACACCGGAACACTGAACTGGCAAAACAAGGAAGAACAAATGGCGTCAATCTCTATATTTATGTGATTTCTTCCTGTCTGTCTCTGTCATATCACACACAAAAATAGTTAGCTCCATTTTTTTAAATTTGTGTATGTTAAGTTCCTTATTGATTACAAAATGTTTTTTGTTTAAATAACGTTTAAATAAATAAAAGCCACGAAATATATTTTTTACGAAAAACTTGTCAAATATTTTATTCATTAGACATTACAAATTTTACAAAATGCATTTCCGCATGATTTACATGACATCACCATAAAGATAAAGTTAGATACATATAAGGTGCGTTTTTTTGCAATCCCCGGGGGAATTGGTTGAAAAATACGACCAAGGCGCTTAGTGAAATACTTGGTAGCACTATTAATTTGCAAGATGACATTTGAAGAACAGCTGTAATGCAAGAAAAAAATAAACATCACTGTTTGCCTCATCCTAATTCTTCTAAAAATCATCGGGTTGATTTCTTTTGTGTAATTTCGATATATTTATTGAATTTAAACTACTTTTCTATTAAAATAACATAAAAATAACCAAGTTAATTATTATTTATATAAAAAAATGTGAATCAAGTAATTTGAAAATTGAAATCAAGTATTTTGGAAATTGTGTTTAGCCGATGTGATTTTCTTTTAATTTAATTTTCGCAAATACAGTGGTACATAGAATTTAAGTACTTGAAAACTACCCCATTCGTCGGTCACTGGTGACATGATATTAGTGGACGAGTTGCTTATTCGGGCGGGACGGTCAGTTCCTATGTCATTAGGAATATAGGTCTGAGCAAAAGCGGACGACGATCTAGAAGATTGAAGTATGCCAAGGATGTAGCAGAGAATCTATATTGGGTCGCTTCCGTGTACAACAAAACGCAGCCGAAAACAATCTTCTCAGAGAAACCTTTGTTTTGTTGTTCATTTAATTCTTGTTAATTGAACGAATATCAACTTCAAGAAATGCTTTTTTATTTAATAATAATTTCACAGTCAAGTTTTAATATACATATAATAAAAATAAATGCAAACATGAAAATCGCTGTAGAAGGTTGTGCTCATGGCGAGGTGGAAAAAACCACAGAGGCAATACAAAAGCGAAAAATGTTAAAATTAATTTGTTGTTGTGTTGCGGAATGTATATTAAAAGGTAGGTTAGGTTAGGTTGATATGGCCGTCAGGAAAACAACTGACACACTTAGGCCAAATGCTCAACCAAACCAAACAAATAATTATCTGACATGTCAAAATGTCAGTTTTGAAGTTTCTATACATTTTATCGATAACTTAGTGAAAAAGTTTTTGGTAGCACAGTTTTTATCCTCTCAAAAAGTTAAGCCCCGAGAATTCTCTGGGCTTAAGCTAAGCACTCCCGGGGATGGGATTAGTTGTTGTTGGATTTAACATGCAAATTGTTAATCCTACTCATCGTTTTTTTCGTCCAATTTCTCCGGGGCTTAGAAAAAAACACGCCTATTATTTTATCTTACTCCGTCTGTTCGTATATCTTATTCTGAGCTCATAATTCGCAGCTAGCTCTGATTGAAAAAAAGGAACATAACTTGAACTTGAGCGCTCTGATGTGTGAGCTAAAAATGAAACAGAGATCTTTTTTGACAGCCTAAAGACTTTGACAGTTGAAATACCAAAAATGGGAGCTTGGTTATGGAAGAAACACATTTCTTGTAGGTCCCGGGCCAAGGGCCAGAATAAAAAACAGAGGGCCGAATGGACCGATCGGGCACCTTTTAGCAACGCTGCCTGGTACATGCGCTTAATTCATCCACCGCTTTTGATTTCGAAATAACGATAACTGTTTAAGGAAGTCGTCCGAGTTAAAGTTCCATTTTATTGTATTTAGTTCAATATTTATTGAATTGTCTTAACAAAATATATTTCTCTTTGTTTGTATTTTTGTATTTTTGTATTTGTATTTATTAGTTCATTGTATGCTTACACAGTAAGAATTCACTTCTTTTAAGATAGTGGTAAGCTAAAAGTATACAAAGATAAACTATAACAATAATTAACAATCTTTAAGTATTAGTTAAATTTAAGTTTAAGCAATAAAAAAAATAATAAAAAGAAAAAATAGTTATAAATACAATATGTCTCTGTTGACAAAAGAAAAATTAAATCAAAGAACAGTTAGGGAGGAAAAGAAAAAAAAAGTTTTATTTAATCATGAAAGTGGATTTTTAGCGCTCGATGAAACTCTGCTTCACCTCTCATACCTCTTAGGTGCCGTGGTAATGAATTCCACAGGCGGATGGCGTTGATGAAAAACTGTCTCTCCGAAGTAAGACATGAGTGACGCGGAATAATTAGTTGTTGCGATCTGTTAGAGGAACAAAACTGAATCCTATTGTATAAACTGTACGGCTGTTTGCTTTGGATCACTTTGAACAGTAGTATAATAGTACGGAAGCGCATAAGGTTATCGAGAGAGATATTAAAGATTTGCTTGAAAATAGAAAATTAATAATTAACAACTATCTTTGTTCATAATCAAAAATTCAAAACGATACTGAATCTATCTTCTATTTTTCAATTTACAAAATAATAAAAACAAAGCTCATATGCAACTTGATTTCATAATAGTATAGTTATTAAGACCAAGGTGTTTATTTGAGAGGTGATACTATAACTCCAGCCGAAAGTACCATCACACCACGAAAACGACGATTATTGTTACGCAAATCTTTCGACCAAATGCTCCTTATTGTCTACTCATCCCATATATAATAAATTTACAATTTTCCAATGCTTTTACCATAGCTGATTGCTTTAAAAATTGAAATGTTGCAAACAAGATTTTAGTTGATAGGCATTTTTGATGAAAGATACGGTGGTAAATGTGCCGTTCTTCCACCTTTCAATAGTGTTGCAGGAATTCGGACATATGTGAGATTTAAGGCAATTCCACGTTGAGCACGGTTCCACCGAACGTATTAAGGAAAAGCGAAATGTGCACCTACAACCAATAGAGAATTTTGTTTTGTTTTGTTTTTCCTAAACCTTTGCGTAGCAATTACGGAAAACCCGCAGAAGGAAAGTATTCAATTTACACCATTCGGTTTCACATCTGATGAAAAACAGCTGTTCTCATCAAATTTATTTTTAATTATGCTAACAGTTTTGGAATAACTAGCTAGAGAACAAATATATAGAACAGCTGTGTTTTGTTCTGGTTTTTGACAGCTTGCAGTTAAAATATCTGATTCGTTTACAAATATAGGTACTCGAATAGCTTAAACTTATCTAATATAATTTCAAGTTGTGAGTTTGTCATTAGGCTTGTTCGACGTTATCTACCCCCGGATGCACTTGGACCTATGAATGTCATTGCGTTTCATTCAACTGTATATAAGCTGAAAAGCTTCCCGGGTTTTGATTTCACATCGAAAACTTTTTAGTTAAAAACTTCGACATCTTTCATTTGTTATGAAATTTAGATCAATTATTTTTGTTTCGAACATTTGTTCATTGTGTATATTAGGTGACATCGAGCACTTCAGTTCAAATTCAGTGCGCTCTAGTGCCCCCAGTGCGACTATCGAACAAACCTATTTTTGATATGTCAAAAATTAACTAGTTTCGATTTCTTCTATTTTTTTTTCTTTATTGAAAGGAATTAGGAATAAAATCGACTTTCATGAAGCAATTTTAATAAAACAATAAAAAATATTACCAACCTCTTGCTTTTAAAATGCAAGAAGAAGAAAAAATTAAATTTGAAGTAAGAGAAATATGAAAATCTTAAAAAGCCTATAAAATCTTGTTAAAAATGCAAGACTTGTTTCCAATAAAATTAAAACTACATCGGATGTAATAACTCTCAGCTTTAGTGGAGGCATATGACACCAACGAATCGCTCACATCCTTCAAATTCAATATCTAGATACTTTAATTATCGCCAGTTGATCTCTGTGTTCTTCTTGGTTTTCCAAACCGTCATACACTCTGGGGATGCCATTCGAAAGACTGCATTGTGTTGTTGTCATTTGGTTTCCTGAGTGTATGACCAATCCACATCCATTTCGCCTTTACACATATGTATATACAAATTCAACTCCTATATATTCCTGGTTCAATATTATTTTATGCAAGCGGATCTTAAAGATGTAAAAGGCAACGTTTTAGAAATGCTTGCGATTTTCTCGAGGCGTTAGGCCATAAATAATCATCTTGTCTTACTCCCTGCTGCAATTACATGTAAGTATGTCATTGTTGGAGTTTCTTTGTCAATAACCACGTTAGATTTGTTCCGCGGGATTTTCGTTAAGTACGTATTATATAAAAATGGTGCTTCCATTTAGGTATACGACTTTTTTAGTAATTTCGTATCACTACCTTATTTTCAAGTTTAACGGATTAGTATACGATTTTCAATGCGCGATTTTATCCCAGCGCTTTTTGGTTATCCCGGAGACTCTTACTCTACAGGCTTCCACATTTCCATAAGAACACTTTAAATTTTCTCCCACATCATGTCAACCTAAGCATTCATTTCTATTTTACAGACAAGGAACTGTCGCTCAGGGTCCACATCGAATATGGTTCGCCCTGAATTCTGTAATGGTCGTTGGGCAGCTGCATGAAAAATGTGACACGTCCATATCCGATTTATGGTTAAATACCGCCAAGGTCACGGAAGCATTTTCCATGTTCTGTCCTATTTTCTGTATTAGAAATTCTCATGGGGGAACATGGTGCTTTCCGTGATACGATTAATAATAAATTAATCCACGACTTTTCGAAACTATAGAATAGAAGTTAACCCCTGGGTTAAGAATTTCGATTAATAAAAATATAGGGTCTGCCTCTACATAAGGAAAATCTACTACAATAAATACAAATTCTTTTAGCTACATGGTTTTGTAAATGTCAATTTTTATTCCTTTGCTAAGCTATCTCCTTCGTTAAGTTAGCGAACGGATAAGTTTTTAAATGTCAAATAACAGACATTTTATTTTATTAATGATATATTGCAGTAAATCCTCCTGTTAAAAATAAACTGCCACTAATCGTATTTAACATGGTTGGATAAATATTGTAAAAATTTTTAAAATTTTAAAATTGTTTTTTTTTTTTTTTTTTTTTTTTATAATCTTGTACGCGCTCAAGTGATTATGAATACCCTTTATATGTTTTTAACACAGGGCGGCATCCGGTGAAAGAAGAGAAAGAAGCATAGTAAAGATGTGTGGCGCGATGTTCTGAGACTAGAGCTGGTTGTTGTCGCAGATTTATCTCCAGGGATGGCGGCTGAACTAATGCCGAGAGAATTACCATGTCTTATTTATTTATGTCCCTTATAATTCGCAATATTTTATTTGTTTCGTTGTCATATTTATGGGTAGTATACTTGTTTACTCAATCACATGTTGTGAGTGTTATGCCTGAACAGCATGTAATGAGTAAAATCAGCAATTTAATGGAATATAAGAAGATATAGACAATGGCAGGAATCGAACCTGCAACCACGAGGTTGACAGGCGAACACACAACTATCGCGCCACGGGCACCCCCTGTTATTTTATAAAGCCCTTTATTAAAACAGAGTAGATAAAATTAGAAAAATAAGGAACGGTCATGTCACGTGCTGGCATATTGTGTAGGTACCTATAGTCTTCTCAGTCATGTGAAAGAATGATTGCCCCCGATTGAATTTATAGTGTTCTCTTTCTTTTTCTTTTGAAATTCTTTTTGAAATTCATGTGCAAATCACACTTGACAAAGAGTCACCCATATATGAATCCATTGATTCAACCTTTAAAATTCCTTACCACTCAGTTATAAAAGCAAACATATACTCAGCCGTGTTTTCTTATTTTGATTAAATAAATTTGCAAAGGTAAGCCAAATAAATATCTGAAAACTTGTTTTATTCGACCACAATACCAATTGCGTCCTGCCAATATCTGAATTTATAGTCTACAAAATATATATGTACATATAAATATGTGGACGCTAAATGTTCTTCCATTTAAATAAAATAGAAATATATTCCGAACACGAATATCACACATTTCAAAAAAGGAGGATTTAGTTTCGGCTGAATGTATCGTAAACCTTTTTCTCTACCGGAGACTTTATTTCCGTAACTGTCAGGATATGGAAAATCTATGCGCGCGGTACGGACAATATTATTGCTAACCTTTCGTTCTAAATGTTGCTCCTCGGTTTTTATATATGTATCTATTTTTTTTTTTATATATATAATTTCCAAATGTCCAGTACAATAATATTTATGTGGTCGAATAAAAATATTCTTCTTCTATTTTACACACTACATATATTCTCAAAGCGGTAAAAGAATTCCTTCCTCTTTTGCATTTAATTTCCTTAATTACGATTTTTTCATTCTTGAACGAATTTTAATGGAGAATTGTGGTGATTTTCTTTTTTGCTGGCGAAAAGCCGGGTAATAAAACAAAGGGATTTCTGTTACATATGCATTTCTTGAATATTTGAATTCTGTAGTCCTGTATAATATATTGCTTTAACGTTAAATGATAATATTTAAATATTTTTTTTTTCGAACTAGGAAAAATATTGTACATCGAATCTTTTTATCATTATGCACTACCAAGCTACAAACTAAATCCTACCTCATGCCGAATTTATACGAGTTAGAAATTACAATAGTTCTTTTATTTTGTTGGCACTAATGACCTTAATCGGCAAATGGCCTAAAGTCTGCTATTATTTTTAACATAATAAATAGTAAGAAGTTCGAGGTAAGTTTGATTTTATTATTTTAATGGCATTGTACAAATGAAATACTTTAATGCAGGATTTACACGACTGTCAAGTTCGCAGTATTAACTGCCAAAATACTGCTGACATTTATTTAATTAACAACATTCGTTTACACGAAGCTAAAATAATGACAGATAAAAATATTGCCAACTGGCAGTAAAAAATGAGCAAGTTCATTCTTTGTTGCAAATTGTCATTATTTGGAAATTGTTGTCAGTACTGAATTTACACAATGTTAATATAATGCCACAACTTAACCAAAACTCTGACTGGCAGTTTTTTAATGACAAATATACACATTTTCGACCATTTACACGACAAAAAAAATAATGCCAAGATTTTGACAGTAATATTGCGTAAATCCGTCATAATTTTTCATATATGTATTGACAATACACAATAAATAATGACATGCTAGTGATTATTGTCAATATAACGATTAAATATCCGCATTAAATGTTTTCATTTAAATGTAGGGCAGGGGTTTTATTCATTATTGTTTGAACATTATAGCAGAGCCATTTTTTCACACGTCTAAAAGCGTCACAAGAATTAGCAGACGACTGATGTGATCTGTGCTTACCACCTACTTAAATGTTACATCCTGGAAGACGTTTTATTCAAATTAAACCGAGCCAACAGCGCAACCGCAAGTTCTTTCAGTTGCAAAGAAGAATACTGTGTTTTCAATGAGGCCGTTTCGAACAGATTAGAACAGAAAAAGTACATGATTTTGCTGTTTTAAATGAGAAATTTTCTGTTCTAAGCTGTTCTGGTTTGGTGTTCAATGAGTCCAGTTTGGAACACTTTAGAACAGGATGTTCTGCACTTGCTTTTTTAATTTGTTTGACTTGGATTTTCCAATGGAAGGAGATAAATTGAAAAAGTCATTTTGGCATATTAACATCAAAAAAAACATATTGTTTTTTTGATTCTCCACTACTTTTATCGATTCGAAAGTTACATAGCATAAGCCCAGGTTAGAACAGATATGTGGGAACTGTCAAGACCAATTGTTGTTGTTTAAAAAAACCATTTCGGTGTTAGATTTTTATTTAGTTGATAAATCACTTTCCGTTTCGGAATGACTCTTAATTTCATGACAAATAGTTTTTTTAAAATTAAATTCAACTCCATTTCAAATTATTTTTCTGCAAGAATAATCGAACTGGAATTTAGGTAAGCAACAGTATTTAGTTTTAAATTCGTCTGTCAGCTGACTGACTGTTCTAAGTTGTTCTATCTTGATCACGAATCCGTTCTGTTCTGTATACTGTTCTGTACTGTTCTGTACTGTTCTGTACTGTTCTGTTCTGTTCTGTTCTATGTTCTCTCTTCTAACTTTTTCGTCACAACCTTATAAATATAAGGAGGCTTTACATGTATCTTCATCGTCATCTGCATCGACATCTGCAAAAAAAGAGGAAACAAAATAAAAAAATCATACTTGTGCGATAGAGATCGAAGACCAAAATGGAGATCATCTTCATGTATGAAGATTATAGGAAGTATGAATGTGAAGATTGCAGATTATAGTGAAGATGAACATGTACCATAATTTGTTCCGTTCAGATAACGAATTTTCAAGTTCTTTTTTTACCATTTCACCTCAGTTTGCTTAAAAACAACGAAAATAGCGAAAATGTTCTTCTCTAAGCTACATTACTGAACGCTTAGAACATGTGATTGTGAGATGTGTCAGGAAAGTTATAGCAGAGTTCGAGTAAGTTATTAGTGTGTACCCTTTCCTACTTTTATGTTTGTTTTATATTATGGTCCTGCTCTACTTTTCTCCAAATCTGCAGATGCAGATCCATGTAGTAAAGCCTCCTATATTCTTTTGTTTTGATAAAGAGATACTCACTATGTCCTCCAGATAATTTTTCTGAGTTCTTGCTTCATTTTATCCCAAAAGGCTCTTTGTGAACTCCTGTTTCAGTATATATTTGATATCAAGTGAATTAATTCCTTATATATGCCCTATTAATAAATACCTCTAATTCCACCTCTAATCCTCGAATTTTGAAACCATGGAATAGAAGTTAATCCGCTAGTTAAAATGTTTGATCAATTAAAATAGAGGCCCTGTCCCAAAAACCAAGAAGAAACTCTACTGCAATGAGCATAAAATCTATCTGTTTTTTCTTCTTTGGTTCAGTAAATTATTCTTCAATGTCAATTTTGTACTCCTTCCCCAAACAACATCCTTCAGGGGGAAAATTGTAAATGTCGATTTCAGTGGATTAAAAACTGAGGTTCAACGATGATTCAAGCATTTATTGGCTCTATTGTTACCTACATGATCCTTAAAATATCGTTGAACCTAAGCTAATTGCTGCACCACGGGTCAAATATTTGAACCACGTTTATACGACTGGTCCTTATTTATGTATTGCACTTAATCCGCGAGTTAAATATAAACGGCCACTAAATCGTATTTTTTTTAATAGGCAGTTAAAGGTAATTTTTGCAAGCCCGAAGTAAGTTATCCAAAAAACCAATAACATAATAATTATTCAAAGGTATTTTTTAAATTTTGCTTGGACATTCCCTGTTCACTTCTTTTACTTCAATTGCCCCGATTATTTACTTTTGCTAGCATTTTCTCTTTTAACTTCTTAAGCAAGTATACAACATATTTAAACTAAGGTTAAGACTTGGTCAAGACATAAGCCCACTCATTTCAGCCGATTAACTGAGGTTCAAGTACCGAAATCGGTTGGTTGAAATTTTGCTCCGCTTGTTAAATATTTTTACAGCTAAAAGAAGCCATTTGTTTTAGATAGCGATATTTATATAGCCTTTTTACATCGATCCAATAACGTGATCTTAGTCAAAAACTTACATACATCGAAACCACTTTTATTATCTCATACAATTTTGTAGTTTTCACGAAAATCACTCAAACCGACAAAAGTGGAATAAAACATCACTCAATTGGTCTCCAAAACCAGTAGCAATTTATGATTTCCAAAGCATAAAACACACCTTGTTATATTTTGAGCTTCGAAAAATATCTGATTACACTACATACATATGTATATAAATCGGAATAAAAATCTTTCGATTGAAACAAACTATTGCAATAAAATCAATTTCAAATAAAAATTTTCCATTTATTGGCACACAAATGGGGGCGTTCGGTGTCGCACAGTTTTCTGATACATTGCTGAAAAATATTCTGTGCGCTTGTGAACGTATAAAACCCAATAGGTAACCATTTCTGTCACAAGTCAAAATAGAGAAAAATACTTTACGATTACGTTTCAGCTCACAGTGAATTGAACATAAATTTGTTGGATAAAATATAAATTTAAAATGAATCAGCAAATAACAACCACAAATGTTTCAACGGATTCAGAAGAAGATGATGTATTAGGTACGTAATTAAAGTTCACAAACAACAATTGAAAAGACAGCTAGTGCACTACGATACCTTAGAATGCCAGAAACTTAGCGCTAGTTTGGCTACGATTTGGAAATCATATTATGCTTTGTTTGTTGATATGGTCGTCAGCTGTTAATAGATTGTTATTTAACACGTATTACAACAACAACGAACGTAGATATTCCATAGCAAAGCTATGCGCCACAGAACGCCTCCATTTTTCATCTAGTGTCAAAATGTAAAAATACCAATCGAGTTATTGTTCAGTGTAGACGCTTCAGTTATGTCGCATTCCATTGGTTTCACTCAATCTGTAATCCAATAGAACATTGTTAATTGCTTCTGCTCAATTCTGATGTTTTTCATTTGTGTGTGTGTAGTTTTCAATTAACATAATGATAAAGACAAAAGCCGTGTTTTAGTATCGCCAATAACCCATATGGTTCACCCCGTGAAAATAAAACGATTTGGGTTATGTACTGAAATGTGTACCCTCTGTTCGGCGAATTTAATACTAATATTTACAAACCCAGATAGAAACCTGGATCTCGTGTTGTTTTTGTAATACGTGTTAAAAAATAACCTAGACCCAGACCTGTATATAATAAAACGCAGCTAAAGTTGATGACATTATAGCGTTTAAAAAAAACAGCCGTTATATGAATTAATGTCATCAACTTCGTCCCCCAATTTTCTTTTATTTGCTTAACTTTTTTTTTATTAATTTATTTGTTGCCCAACAGAAAGCGGAGATTTGATTTATTTGTTGAAGATTGACGATTACTTTTGACATTTACGTATACAAATGTAGTAGTCCTTTTTGAGTGGATTCTGATTTGAAATCATACAGAGAATTTCTCTTCACAAGAGAATTTTAATGGCACTGGAATGGTCTTAGAAAAATTCCTGACGCTTTGGAATGCTTCTGGATTATGTCCAATGGAAAACGACATTAGTTTGCGTACATTTTAGCTGAAAACCTCGTTTTCGATCCGGAGTTGAAATAATAGGTGTATTCTGAAGTAAAGTTAAGAACAGAAATACACAGCAAATGACAGTTTTAAACTGAAAAGTCAAACCAAGATAGAACGTCAATTAAACGTCATTTGTCAATATAATAAAAATAAAGAAAAAAATATGGAATTTTAGTTTTTTTGTTTATAATTTAAATGCTTGATTCCATTAAAATTTGTCTTATTCACTTAGAAATATAATTATTAAAACAAAAGAGAAATATGTATATACAGTCGAACTTCGATAACTCGAACCATCACTTGCCAATAAAATAATTCGAGTTATCAAGACTTCGAGTTATCAAGTAGAACACAAAATTAATGCTAAGTACGTATTATTTATTTGCGAATAAAGAACAGTTGTTGTAATTATTTAAAATTTATGTTATACTTGAATGACGAGTGGATTGCCGGAATGCTGTACTTAATATCCAGATCCTTCTTTATTGACTCACTCTCCAACTCTTATTAATTTAAATTTATCTTCCAAACTAATAACTAAATAATCCACTGTAAATATCTACGTCAGTTTCTTTACACTTTTTATGTTTCGTCTTTTTTTTAACTTTTCAGAAGACGAATACTATTTTCTTTAAATAAGACTTTAAATTCGTATTATAATACATATGTATACCAACCTAATAATGTGTGTTCTAACACCGGAACATGACAGCTTTTACTCACACTTAACGGAATCACAATTTTCAACAACCAGATTCTGTTTTATTTTCCCCGTGATCCAGATCAAATCATCTATTTATTTGTGTTCCAAGAACAAAACTAAATCCTTGTTATAATGCAAATAAATCGATGATCTGATCTGGATCACGGGGAAAATAAAACAGAATTCGAGAATTACCTCTAAAAATTCGACTTATCAAAGCTGCCGGCAAATAATATCTTTGAGTTATCGAGACATTCGAGTTATAGAAGTTCGAGTTATCAAACAAAAATTACATGTATACTACAGGCTTCGCGCTATTGTCAGCCAATTTTATTCGAGTTATCAAATATTCGAGTTATAGAATTTCGACTTCCTATCTTTAACTACAAAGAAACACACGATTCTTTTGTAGTTAAGTTCTTACTCAAGAGCCAGAAGGAAAAACCCTGTTACGTTATGAAATTAATAAAACATAAATTAAGTTAACATATTTCGATTTTGACTTATATATTTCTGATACTGCTACCAATCTTTCAAATAACGTTTAAAATCGCCAACCTTTTCAATAAAAGTTTTAGTTTTAGAAACCTTACATTTTCCGATCTTATTCTAACATATAATTTTAGTTCATCAAATACAAAAAAATGCAAACTAAGAGGTCACAATATTTTGTGAGGTTGTTTTTGTGAGGTTTCTTATAAGGCGGTCACAATTTCGTGTTCTATTGAGACCCTTATAAGAAACCTCACAAGAAAACTCACCACCGGAAGGTGAATTTTTTTAGTGATGGCGGCTAGCTGATTTGTCAAAACAAACATAATATCAAAATAATCTGCAAGCTACAAAAGTGATGAATAACCTAAAATTTGTTTAAAAATATCTGCAATAATAATTTATTTGATAAGAATATAATCAGTTTCAATCAAGTAATAATTAAAATTTGTGTTATAGCTTGTAGATGAACTGAAGAGATGGCCGCAATTTTGAAGAAGGACTTTCGGAGCCTAGCCAATTTATTTTCGAAATTTTGGTATGTAGTTCTTAGAGTTTATTAATAGATTAGATTTTACATCAGATTGATTTTTATTTTTCTAAAAGAAATTTTCTCAATTCATTAAAACAATCAATTAAGCATGGCTTTGCCGTCTGCCTGATTGACAAAAATTAAATAATTATTCTCAAAATTAGATACTTTAAGTTACAGGTTATTGACTAAAAATTTTCATTTAGTATTCTTCCTCGGTAATCCATTGCGATTTTGCAAAATTTAAACATCTTTACTACATCTACTTCGTTAAGGAGATCCAAAACTTCGTTTCGAGTTTATTAATATACATGTTATTATAGAATTTAAAAAAAAAATAAAATTCAAATGTGAAAAATACAAATTAATTGAAATTTGTTGCGTTTTCCTCAATTTTCTTGAAATTCCTTGGGATATTTTACCTTCGGATTGTGATGCAGATATTACATATTGTACCTTCAGATTATTGCACTCGGTCATTGGTGTTGATCTAGTGTCGTGTTGCGGAGAAAAGTGTGGCCGCAAAGATGACAAATGCGATTTTTGACAATTCTGTGTACGTTGAAATCATGAGATTTTAATTTTAGTTTATTTGGCAAGCTGAAATAATTAAAAATTTATTGAGATTTCAAATCGTGGTTAAATTTTTTTTATCTTTTTCCACATTGCTGCTTCGTATTAGTTTCATTTAAATCATGAGTTTTTTCATAATTTTCTCGTACACTACAAGATATAAATTTTCTCGAAAAATGTTTGCACTTGAAGAAATAACTCCTTTTCCTCCTTTACGTGGCAAGTTTTCTTGTGGAAATCTAACGAAAACGAATCGATTGTCGATCTTCAAAAAAGTTGCATCTTGAATGACAAACGGATCATTATCATATCTATTAATTATCTTAGAATTCTCCTGCGCTACAATCAAACACTGATTTATTACAAAAATCAATTAATACAGTTTTATTAATTCTTCCTTCTTACTTTTGATTAATAGATGAATTTTCTTCTAAAAGATGTATCAAAATCAAATTCAATTCCATGTTCGTTCTTATTTCATTTTTTTTATAGTTTTGTTTCACAGATATGTCAAGTAGATGAGTTGTGATGTGACAAGAAGCAGATCATTATTTTCAAGTTTTTATAATGCTCACAAGTTGTGATGTTTTTACCAGAATACCAAAAAAGTCACAAAAATGAGTTCACCTCAAGTTATGAGGTTGTTGTGCCTTGTGAGGGTTTAGTGAGGTTGCCATAATAAGGCTATAAATATATGTTATGTACTTCGTATATTTCTTAAAAAATAACGAATTTCGTACAGCGCCATCTTTCGAAATCATACATAAGCAATTTTCATTCGTTTATAGTCTAGTACAATATTTACTCTTCACAGTTCTTCTCAAACTTTCATCGTTACATTTGAAATATTTTTATTTCAAATATATCTTTTATGGAAGTGAATAAATCGAACGAAAAGCTTTGAGTGTTCATAACAATTCCATTTTATTATTAAGTTTTAATTTAATTAGGTCTTTAGTTTTTCATATCATGAAATATAATTTATTTCTAGCGAAGTGCATTCTACGAAATTTTCTTACTAACCAGCTTCCTAGATCAATAGTAACTACACCATTTTGAATTCTATTACTTTTAACAACTGGATAATGTTTTCAAACTAATCCCAACTTCACTCCATATATTTTGACGTTTTCTTCAGCTTATTTTTTTTTTGTTGTTTGTAGTCGGCCGTCGATTTGTCTGTCTCGTAAAAAAATAAACAGAAATACATTTTCCTTTCCAATCAAAATTCTAAATTATCTCTAAATACTCTCTTTAGTTAAATCAAACGATTATTTCGTAGCGCTCCTTAGTGGTTATCTATATTCGAACATAATAATTACACAACCCTCATCGATATTTCCCAATTTCCCGTGTGTGTGCAAATTGCGAATGCAAAAAGAAAATCGGTGAAATTTTTGTTTTGATTGTTATCACAACCAAACCTGCCATTGTTGTTTTGTTCTAATTCTCACTTCGATCTCAAACGTCGGTTGTCAAACAAAAAAAAAAAAAAAACATTCCTTGACTTCGTTCCAAATTCCTATGGATTCCACCTTTGGAACTTTCATACTCAATTGCTATCATTCGATTGGATTTTTTCGAATTGCCGCAGTCGTGAGAATTTTGTCGTGCGTCGTCGTTCGTTTTTGCTGTCGAATCCGAAGTGGGCGAATACATTTTTGTTCACTATAATATTCCTACTATCTATTACCATTTACGCTTATTGTTTGATTTGAATATCCAATTAATACAAAAAAAATAAATTCAATGGAATTCCCTAAATGGAAAACTTCCTAAAACAAGGTTTTTAGATGATTTTTAAATCGTGAGTGTTTTTTTTTCGCTGGTGTGGTTTTCTGTTGGTGTTTAAATTCAAATCGCTGGGCGCTGCGCTGGTTTATCTAATTTTCAACTTAAACTACAAAAAAAGGTGGTTTTAATTTTTGTGTTTGTTTTGCAACCGGCTTGCTTTTCTGTTTCTGTCTGTCTGTGGATTTATTATAAAAATTGGATTTCAAATTCGACACTGACGAATCAAGGACATAACAACTCTTTTTTACATGTAGACTGGAGGAATCCATCCTGAGAAGAAGTGAGGCAATAATGTCCAGAAGGAAGCAGTCAAATCCGAAACCATTACTCAAAAGTATGTAACAACTTTATCCATTTGTTAATATTTTTTTTATGATAAATTGTTAAAAACGAAATATTACATTGAAATGCAAGGCAAAAAAAAAATAGGATACAGAAACAAACTCTTATCAATTATTAAAATAAACATTTATTTAAAATATGTCTATTTCGCTGCCCACCCCTGTAGCTCCATGAAAGTAACACCAATTTTCCAATACCTATCCAATTAATCTACCTATGTGTCAAATCAATCTGACAGACACGATCATAAATTTAATGCAATTATAACGGTAACTGGGCAAATGAATTGTGAATTTGTCACATTATTGGCCAGACATGGATTACGAGAGAGGAGAGGCTTAAGTTTTGCTTTGTTCGTTGTAGATAGGTAGCTTACCTATGAATTAAAAAAAAAAAAGTTGAGGTGACCAAAAAACACCACTCCCACTGTCTTTCCGTTTGTCTATCTGCTTGACGAGTATTGTTTCACTGATTGTATTTTGTGTTTGGGAATACATATGAGTAGTTGGCAGTTTGTCCACATAACACCACAACCACATCCGAGAACCGAGCCAGAGGCACCAAGCAACGACCACATCAACAACAAAAATTGGAATGTGACCGGTTGGCGCGCAATTGAAAAAAAAGAAAAAAAAGCGACAACTTTATTTGATAACAATCTTCTTAGGTTTCGATTTTTTTATCTCGAGTTCTTGAAGAAAAGTTTATGTGCTAATAATTGTGATTGCTTTGTTTCTTCATATATAAATTTTAAATGACACACTACCTACCTAAAAGAGGTTAGCGGCTTTAGCAGCTAAGTTAGTGAGAATAATAGAATTCTTACTGGAAATGCTTCGATAGGTGTGAGTGATTAGGAAGAGTTTTTATTTCAAAGGCATTTTCGAGATTTGGGCAGAAAGATATGATGAATATCAATGCGTGTATTTGGATATCAGATATTGTTTTTGAATTTTGGTACAAATTGATTTAGTCGTTTTAGTACGATGTTATTGATATTTTAGTATGATGCCGAGCTTAAACGATGAATTTGGAAATTTGAATATTTTGCTTCTTAGAAGCCATAAAATCGCTGTGTCAAATTTATTTTACCTTATGAGGTACCTAGTAGCCCTGAAGTCACTCCAAAGCGTTTTTTTTTTTAAAGCGGAACCCAGAATAAGTTCTGTGTTTTTTTGAAATCTGGAACTCGCCCTAAGGTAGTAGATCTAGTTTTTGTTTTACGGCTAGTTAAGTTAACATGTTCTGAAAGTATTGCTTCCCATCGATCAGCGAAATCAAGCATCATTACGCCTGGTTAGTACTTGGTTGGCGGACAGTTCAAACCCAACTACGTGCTATTGACATAGTGTGTTCCTTCTGTTGTTAATTAAATGACGATGGTTTAAGATGATGGGCTCATTTCTCCAGTTCAGTGTCTATATTTGTAAAATGTAATATATGTTTGAAGTTTGAGGATTAAGCATTGAACGAATCCATCCAAATCACATGCCAAAAATTAAGTTTTAATTATCAGATGACATAACTTCCCAGCAGTGAATAGAAAACACCTGTTTTCTCAACAACTTGTGGTTGTTAAGAAAAACTGGGTCAAACACTTATGGCGTTTTTATTTGGCAATCCGGAATTCTTCTCTGAACCGGGATCCCAACTGAACACTTTTGTGTGATTCTGAATATTAATGAGATTGTGTGAAAATAATTGTGTACATGAGAATATTCAAATTCAAATTCAAAAAAAAACAATTATGATACAAAAAATGACACTAGTCAAGTTTGACGTTCAAGTATATGAATGTGTGAGTGCTTCTGGTTCTGATTCTGATTTCATATCCAGAAGCAAATGGCCTTTTCGATTACACAAAACAAATTAACCCGATGATTTTGAAATTTTAATTATGTAAATGTATTAGTGATTCTGTTTTCGATTCTGAATTAAAATCCAGAATCGTTTTCTGTTCTGTTTAGAGTAACAACTGTCATTTTGTGGGGGTCGGAACAGTTCTGGACGGCCAATCGAAAAGGCCAAAAATTCTCTTCTTTTCAGAATTAGAACTGTCATTTTTTCCCAAACGAACGCTTTCAGAAGAGTCCGGAAGGCTCCCGGAGTGCCAAATAAAAACGACATTATTGTAATGTCAAGAAGATCTGTTTGGTTATGTAATTTTTTAAATTCAAATCTAAAAAATCGGTCAAATATGCCTTTAGTCATCGGCATAAATATTTTGACAGCAGTGTGATCGCCCTTCGGAATAAAAAAATTGGTAACGCTAAATGTCAAAAAGTTCCGGCCTGTTTATTAGAGTATATATAAAAGGGGTATTCACGATGCGATGTAACAAGTCTTGTATAATTATAAATTTTTATTTTTTTACAACGGACTGTGAACACAACTTTACTAATCTGTAGCAACACTGAAGCAAATGTCAAAATCTATTTCTCATTTGTTCTGAAGAAGGCTTATACCGAGTTTCATTTAAATTTCATGGAACTCCTCTCAAAATGGAGATTTGATCTTTTAAATGAAACTCTGTGTCCAAATTTAATTGTATTATTGGCCGCGTTCGGTGGCATACCTAAAGCAATCCGGATTGCTTTGTGTTGTTGTAACGCCTAAGTAAAAACCAGCTGATGAACTAAACATATGTTGTCAAACACAAATCTCAAGCTACCCAAAAATTATTATTAATTTGAGGAACAGCTGATTCAAAACTTCAGATTTGTATGAAATACAACTGACTTAACAGAGAAAGCTACATACCTGGATCGTTCGAAAACAAACCCGCTAACACGGTATCTTGGCTAGCCTATCGGCATTGCACCGAACGCGGCCAATGCTGAATGACTGACACATACATTTCTGAAAAAAAAACATCATCATCAGATGATGAGGAACATGAAAACAAAGCAATAAAAAACTCCACTAAATTTATAAAATTTAAATTATTAACTTCTAATATTATTTGTTTATTTTTTAGTTTAATTTTTTAGTAGGGATTGGCACAATTTCACAATAAATTAATAACAAAATAGTTTCCATTTGATGTTTGACAGAAAAAACGTTTTACATGTATGCGTGTCACCAAAGATGAGATCTTTCGTGTTGATATCTGATCTAGATTTGCTCTTTTTGTTGAAATGAAATTCTCAAAATTCAAAAAGATGAAATCTTTTGTCAGAAAGATCAGATCTTTTCTTAAATGAAATTCGCTATAAGTTTGTGTTAAAAAAAATGTTACATCCTTGTATTTTTCTGTTACAAGGGTTCGGGTATTGTAAATGTGTAAAAGTGTAAGACTTTGCCATTGAGTATATTTTGTTGGTGTAGTGCAAAAATATGCTACACTTTTACACTTTTACAATGATACAAGAACATGTACATCGGATCGTGAATACCCCTAAAGATTTTTTTAGTTACTAGGTTTGTTCGTTGAGCCCTGAAGTCGCCCTAAAGCGTTTTTTGAAAAATTTGAAGTCACCATGATAAACAAATTCTGTGTTTTTGAAACCTAGGGTCGCCCTCAACTAGCCCTGAAGTAGATGTAGGTTTTTAGCTGGGGCAATTTGAGGTAAATGAATAAACGCCCAAGTCACCTGAGATCTGATTTGATTTGTTATTTTTAAAATGGAAATAAAAGAATACTCAAATAAATTTTCAGCCACAGATATGCAAAATGGAAACCTTTGAAGTTGTGGACTGTGCATACCTATGGCAAACAAAATTACTAACAACTTAAGTTTAACATACTTCAAGTTTCAATTATTAAATGACATAACTTGCTTTTCTGCAACATACAATTAATGGCCCTCGGGTGTTTTTTGAAAGCGGAAAAACCCAGTTTTTTTTTTTTTTGACAATTCTTGGGGTTGTCAAAAACCCTAGGTCGACCCTGCGTAAAGTTCAACGAACGAACCTACTGAGAATAAAATATAATCATTCGAGTCGTGCTTGTGCATTTAATCAGTGCTCTTTTTGTATAGGCAGAAGTATTTTCACATTTTCTTTTTTTGATAAAAACTAATTGGTTTTATTTATTTTAAAATTCTCTTAAAGATGTATGGATAAAAGCAGAGTTAAGTTTAGAAATTAGAGCAACTATTGTGGCGTAAAATTTACCGACGCTTAGAGTCTAGTAAGAGATAAATAAATATAGGGAAACAAAATCTGTGCAGAATTATGTGAAGAAAATGAAAAAAAAATACACCAACAAATTACACAACGCTTCTGAGCGAATTCGTTAAAAACCCTGCTTTACCAACTAAAGTCCTGAAGTTGCACATGAAGAAATGTACTGAAAATGCTGTTAGTGAAGGAACAATAGGCAGGCGTCTTGTTGAATCAAATGTATGAACGAATTCTTTTCGAAAAATACCGTATAAAAGCTCTAGGAACAAATAAAAAAGCGGTAACGATTTGAGAAAAAATATCTCGATAAGCCTGAGCTTCTATGGAACCCAGTTTTATGGAATGACGAGAGTACATGTGAGTTTTATGGATCCCATAAAAAAGATTTGCTCAATTACTAATCAAAGAGTAAGAAAAAGTTACAGTTTAAAAAACAATGAGTCACGGGAGCGATTCAGTTATATTTTCGTCATAAAACATCAAGGCTAGATGTTGTAGGAACTGGGGCCTCGAGCTGTATCGTTTCCTTCACATGAAGTGCTTACATTACCTCCAAGTTGTGAGCCGCCGGATACTGGTCTTGACATTATGTCATGACTTGCTAAACTTGTTAGTGCGAATATTGATCAAGGCAATATTAAACCCATGGCCCTACAGAATGGAGGTTAGTGCGTTGGGCTAAAGACCCGATCACAGTAAAAAAAAGACCATCATTATGAGAGAGACGCGAAAGGCCTCGGATAACGACCCCCTCAAATGGCAACCAGACCCGGTACGAAAATGGACTACGACCTAGGAGTATGCATCTGGAATGTAAGTACACTCTATGCCCCAGGTGCTACTCAATAACTTGAATCTGTCCTCTCGCGGTACAAGGCAGACATTACCGCAATTCAGGAGATAGAATGGATAGGATCAGAGATAACGAAAAAAAGATTGATACATTTATTACAGCTGGCACCAAACATTGTGCATGTTATTATGCGGATTCGTCGTGCGAAATCGACTCAGGTCGAAAGTCATCGAATTTCATCCTATTAGCGACCGCCTGGCTGTGATCCGCATCAAAGCTACCTTCCAAAACATCAGCCTAATACATATGTGCACACGCCCCTACCGATATAGCTGAGGAGGCGTAACAAGAAGGCGTCTTACGACCTCCTGGACGGAGCCTGTCAGGAGTACGATGTCAAAGTAGTGCTTGGAGACTTCAATGCTAAAGTCGGGAAGGGAAATATCTGGTTTATTAGTTGAAAAGCGCAGCCTCAACTTTGCTTCAGCTCGTAATACGGTGGTAAGTAGCACCAGCTTTCCCAGGCGAAGATTACACACAGCAACCTGACGATCTCCAGATGGTCGATGGCCAACCATATCGACCACGTGCTAATTGGCGCGATGTACTAATCAAACAACTTGGACGTGATGATGAATGCGCGCGCGGTATTGAATCAGGAGACGGAAAATGCACGAATGCATATGATGTAAAGGAAAACAAGAATAGCAAGTGAAAAAAGAAGGAAAGCGAAAAAACCCTGCGAAGAAAGGAAAGAACATCCGCAGCCTCTCAGCTATAAATTGTTCACTTGTCAAAATATTTATGCCCACCACTGTAGTACCGTGTAGTACTGTAGTATTATTTCCCCAAAGAAAAACGATATTAGTCCTTTGCACAAACTGTCACTTTTAAAACGTTTTCAAGTTCAAATGCAGCTTATAGGCTTTTCACACCAAACCCAAAACCGAATTTTCAGCTAAAAGCTTACGAAAACTCGGAAACCGGTCACACTGAACATTTACAAGTTTTCGTTTGTATTTCAAATATTTTGGGACCACAGACAAAAAAATACGTTGTGAATTGAAATTGAAATTACCCCAGACAGCTTTTTTTTCGTTTTTCCTAGCAGCAACCCGTTAGCTATTTATGTGACGATTAATTGAGCACTGAATGTTTCAGGTGTGTTTGTTTAGTTCATCTTGCAAATCCAACATGTTTTCGACAGGTTTTACTTAAAACTTGTAGTTTATCAAAACGAGTGGTTTATCAAAAATGTATGGGTAAACTTGTGTTTTCGCTTTAGGTTTTCAGACAAAACCAATAATTTCGCGAAAACCGTGTTTTTGGTTTGGTGTGAAAAGGCTATTATAAAACAAAAGTGTATTGCGGTACTACTTAAAAAAATGTTTAAAATTATAATAATGTTATTAAACTCCAATTTAAGAAATCTAAAAGCATTTTTACAAACAAACTAAAACCCTGTTTTCGGGTTTACATACTTACACTATAAATTTAGGTATTTTTGTTTGACATTTCAGTTGTCTTGCCACATGGCTGTCATTTTGCTGTTTTCATGGAATATATCTATTTGATTATTTTCTTATGGCCTTTTCGATTGGCCGTCTGAATCTGAATTGTATGTATCACTGTGTTTGTGAAAATTAAATTTAAAAAAAATCACATCGGCTAAAAAGAATTTCCAAAACACTTTATTTCAATTTAGATACATATTTTCTTTTATCAATAATAATTATAACTTGTTTCTGTTTATGTTATTATACCAAAAAAGTAGTTTAAATTCAATAAACACATCGAAATTACACAACAAATCAACCCGATGATTTTGACATTTTAATTATGTGAGTATATTAGTGATTCTGTTTTCGATTCTGAAATTAAATCCAGAATCGTTTTCTGTTCTGTTTAGAGTAACAACTGTCATTTTGTGGGGGTCAGAATTGTTCCGGACGGCCAATCGAAAAGGCCATTATTTTGTTTCTTTTCTAGCATTTCACATGATGACTTTCTCTAAAATACTTACACAATTAATCTGAAATGTGAGGCAATTTGCAAAAATTAAGGCACATTCACATTATGGCCTTACTCTTACCTTACACATTTAGAACTATATTATGTGGACAAATAATATCATGGGGACCAATTCCGCAACCGTGAATGCTTTTCCGTGCAAACAAATTATTTACCCTCAAAATATGCGTGAAAAAATTTGATTATCTGTGTACACGTTATCTGTCAAAAAAATATGCATCGCACCCTTGCAGAATCGGAAAAATGTATGTGTACACAGAGAAAACTCACGCTTGCGGAATTGGGCCCCTAGGTATAATCTTGGCTCTAACTTTTCGTTATTGAGTTATGAAATTCCAAATACGACGGAAATTAATAAATGCGATCGGGATTCAACATTTGTGAAGAAATCAAATTTCAAGTGAACAAATAAAAAACATTTTTAAATAAGTGATGATGCAAATGTAGGGAATAAGCGACGCCATTACAGAAAAAAATTCTATTAGTTTTGTTCGTTAAAAGCAAAAATACAGGCTTCACATCCATCTAGACCCGCCATACAAAATTAATTATAAATCAACACGAAAGCTATTTTAACGCCAAGTGGCGGTTGAAATAAGAAAACAAGTCCTTGTCAAAAGGGCAATTATTTCTTATCAACGTTACCGGTAATCGTAATACAAATTAAATCTCTAGACTCACCCAAAGCGTTTTACTGACCAACCAGTAATGACTTTGTCGCACAAATTTTTTTTTTTTTTTTTGAGGTGTTTAGGTTTGTGACGTGTTGAAGTAACGAATAAAGTGTCAAAGTGACATGATGTGTGGTGTTTTGAATTGTATTTATGTCACAATTCTAAAAAAAGATATTTTTACTCACCCAATTAGAATGCATATACTTTCAATTCAAATTTAAAATTTTTGCAAAATTTTCTCATTTCGGTTCTAATAAAAATTGACAAACCTTGAATTTTACAGAATTTCCAGTTTCTTGCGTGAACTGTCAACAACCGAATTGGCAGCTTTTGTTCGTTTTTGAAAAGCCGAAAAAGGCAAAGGTTTTTTGACATTTCGCATGTTAACGCTAGTTAAAATTTAACGAATAAAGCTATTAACTACTGTTGTTATTGTATCGCCTACCGACGGGTTCACATTCGACCACCAAAAACTTCAAGATACTCGTACATACTACTGTTTATGAGATCGTTTCTATTTATTTGTTTCATATACCGTGAAACACAACGAAATATGAAACTATAACATAACGGAAACAAGCGAAAACGAGTACAAGCAAATCATATGAAGCGCCATTGTGACTTTTGATATAATTTCGTTCGCTTTTATTTTCTACAATAGATAGGCGTTTTTCTTTTTTAGTTCAGAGCAGAGTCTGAGTTGTCAAAAAATTTGTTTGTGTTTCTTTTTAACTTAGAGCATGCAGATCTCCAAATGTGTGTTTTTTTTCGTTCTGAACATGTGTAGATCGCACTCGACGTGCTCGAACATAATTGACTGAGCATGTGAGTAAATTGCTGAAAGCACCAAATGCCATGTGTGTCAAGAAGGAAAATGTGAATAAAAAAATAACCAGATAGGTACAGATATTATGTTGGCGAAAGAAGTTGATCGCTTGTTGATTTTCTATATCTGGTGTGCATCTGTGTACAAAAAAGGGTAGTTTTATGTTATATTGCTTTTTATGGTTAAAATGAAAATGTATTCAGATTTGTGTGGTTCAAGTGTGGGTTAAAAAAACATATCAGTGTTCAGAGCTCGCTCTGTTTGGAACAAGTTCAGTGCATAATCTATGTGTTCAAACTCTGTTCAGTGCTCTGCTCTGAACGAAAAAAGAAAAACGGAACTCTCCCGATCGCACGCCATTGAATTGAAAGTGACATTTGCTTAAGTAAGAACACAAAAAGAGGAGATGATTAGGTAGGTACTGTACACGTGTATTTTCTATTTGCAGATTTAGAAAGCCAATTCATTCGTTTTTCACTTTGTTTCTTCGTTTCCGGAGAGACAATCATAATTATAATTAACAAATTTACTTTTAACCATTTAAGACTATTAGGCAGCATAAAAAATATCTGACAGATAAAGTGAAAACAAAGGCAAGGAAGATAAAATAATTTTCTTTTTGATTACAAATTTAAAATAATGGTTTTCAACAAATCCTTGAACCAGGGACCATTGTTGAATTTCAGTCGAACCCACAATATTAAATCAAGGCTAAACCACGGTTTAAATATTTAGTCACATGGTCCTATGTGGACTGAATTTTAATTCTCTTAATCATGAAACGGTCTTGCCGATAGCCTCCACGAGGAGATGTTTAGTTAGTTGCATCAGGAACTTTGGTGTATGAGATCCAATTTTTAAATATAAATCCTTCACAAATTATAAACGAAATGCAAACTGGGTTGTCACGAACTGTCAAACTCTTTTCGCATTCCACATACCATCTACACTATTGTTAGTGCGCGATTAACTTTAAAAAATATGAGATTATCATTATAAAACACTGTTTAAATAATCAAAATACATATAATACATACATTCCTACATAATTTGCTGACAAGCTGTAGAAATGAGCGATTTTGAGAAAAAATCCATGTTAACATCGATGTCCGCAATCGAAGATTCAGTATCGATGTTTATTATTATCGAATCGGAAACATCGATGTTCTTAAATTAAAAATGTATCTTCCTTCAGTTGTAATGAAGAAAATACATTTAGTCCGTGTTTATGGTTACATAATTTTGACAAGAAAAACCCCGTTACATAAGTAAGTGACCAAAAAATTACATATAAACTGTGCCTTTGTGAACATTGATACGAGATATTATAATTTTATTGCTTAAAGATCTATGATAAAATATTTTGCAGTAATGAATTCATTGGAATCAATATATTATAGTTAAACATTAAAATAAAATCGGCTTGAACCTTTTCTAAATACGGTTTTTCTTTTTTCATCGATATTTTGTTAAAATCGATAAACATCGCTCATACCTAACTAGCTGTTAAAACCGTTTTTTTCTTTCGTGATTCTCAAAATTGTGAGTGAAGTTAGCCGCACTCAGCTTTTGGTACATTTGATCGGTTATTTTATTCTGAGCTAATAGAGCATGCCCCGATTTAGCTCTGGTTGAAAAAACAAACACAAGTTGAGCGATTAGATGTTTCTGAGCTAAAAACGAAGTACAGAACTTTTTAAGACAACTCAGTTCTTAACTCGGAGTAAAAAAGAAAAACGCCTAATATGATTTCGAGCTTGCCTTTCGCTATCTAGTAGGTGTTGCGGGTTTTTTGTTTGTATTTTGACGTTTAAGTCAAGAACACCCTCTATGCTTACTTACTACGAGTATTTTAGTGCTAATAACATTTTATCTGTTCTGTTCTTTCAATTCGAACAATGTTCTAATGACTTTTTTAGAAAATAGTTTGTAAAGTAATCGAATACATTCAACATTAGTCACTCCTCATTAATATAATCCGATATCGTATAAAAAACAAAAACACCTCCAGCCTATGCCTTCACACAAATGAAGTATTTTTTTGTTTTATCAAATAACGCCATAGTTTTGCCGACTGATAAAGATAATTAGAAAAAAAATCTAAATTGATAAATCACACCGTAGAGTCGCATTTCGTTCAGTGCGCAATGACGCCCCACAAAGGCGTGAATTTCAGCTAAACTATCTGACATGTTCGCTGCACATGCTAATGTTTTCTTTTGTTTTATTGTCTGAGTGTTTGGACAAAAAAGAAATAAGTTCAAACGAAAGTTTACTTATCGGGTTTTGACATACAAACTGATAAAATTCTATACAACCTGCAACTACTCGTATAAGATATGTAGGTAAACATACATACATACATTTGGATAGAAGGCTCTTTTTAGAGTTTTTTTTTATTTTAATGCCATTTTACTTATCCATCAAAGAAACAAAGAAACATTTTGACATTAGTGTAATCGTACACTAAACACAGGTAGGTGAGTCCCTGGAGTTTTTTTTTGTATACATATTTATGTACATTGTACATGGCGACTCCCGTAGGTAGGTCTAGGTATGTGCAGTAGTTGCTGGTTGAATTTATATACTTCGGCTCTGACTCCTATACTCGTACTTCTGTGTGTTGTTTTTAATTTGCATAACTTTCGATAATTGAAATTAATTAGTGATAGGGGAACGTAGAATGTTAGTTAGTTTTTTTTTTTTCTAAACTCTGACTATATCTACAGCTGCAGGTTCATATGGTGTGGCAAGCAGGTATTACTATTTGGTTTGCATATATGCAGGTATGAGGCATAAGTTTAATGGACTGATAACAAAAAAAACTATCACTGATATTGCAAAGTTACCACAAACTTCGAAATATGTAATTACAAAAAATAAACAGATAAGAGGGCAATTAAATGAAAAACCAGGTTCATAAAATAGTTAAAAGAAAAAAAGCCATAAAATAGTGGCCGGAGAAGCAAATAGATATATGAAGAATATCAATATATGTGTGTCAGTATCCGGTCAGTCACTGGTATTCACCCAGTTTGACAATAAATGCTCAGTAATAAGAATTTTCAACACAATTATTTGAAATGTGCAGATGAAAAGCGTTTTTTTACGACTATTTTAACTTTTGGTGAACTCAAAAAAAAAGTAACAAAACGGTGTTCCTATTTCTAACGGGTGATTTTTTTGATACTTGGTTTTTGACGTTTATATTTTTGACAGATCACACATGACAAATTCCACGAACATTTGACATTTTGATTCAGTATTGTTTGCCATTTCATCATGAATAGACTTACGCCTGAACAACGTTTGCAAATTATTGAAATTTATTATCAAAATTCGTGCTCTGTGAAAAATGTGTTTCGCAAGCTAATTGTCTTCAGCGACGAGGCTCATTTTTGGCTAAATGGATACGTGAATAAGCAGAATTGCCGTATTTGGAGTGAAGAGCAGCCAGAGGCAATTCAGCAGCTACCAATGCATCCCGAAAAATGCACTGTTTGGTGCGGTTTATGGGCAGGCGGCATCATTGGGCCGTACTTCTTCAAGGACGATGAAGGCCGCAGGGTTACGGTCAATGGAGAAAGGTACCGTTCGATGATAACAGATTTTTTTTTGCCGAAAATGCAAGAATTGAACTCGGTCGACATGTGGTTCCAACAGGACGGTGCCACATGCCACACTGCACGCGAAACCATGCATCAATTGAGAGGCGAATTTGGTGAGCAGTTGATCTCACGTTTTGGCGCAGTCAATTGGCCACCAAGATCATGTGATTTGACCCCGTTAGACTATTTTTTGTGGGGCTATGTTAAGTCTATTGTCTATGGGGACAAGCCAAACACGATTGCTGCCTTGGAAGCCAACATTAAACGCGTCATTGGTGAGATTCCGGCCGAAATGTGTGAAAAAGTTTGCCAAAATTGGACCTTCAGAATGGACCACCTGAAGCGTAGCCGCGGGCAACATTTAAGGGAAATTATTTTTAAAAAGTAAATGGCAGAAATTGATTTATCGATCCAAATAAAAATTTCCACTTTTTACAAGTTTCTGTGTTTTTTTGAATTTTCAAAAACCAAGCTCTTAAAAAATCACCGTTTATATTAAATAATATATATAATCAAAAATTACAATAATGTCTTGCTAATCCGAAAACACTTTCATCCAAATATTGCGATTATCTGAAGCTGTACGAACAATTGGGAACGAATTCATATAATTTATTTTTTAATGAAACAATAAATATGATTTCTTGTTCAAAACCAATGGTTAATTCGATTTGGAAGATTTCGATAGTTCAAATAATTGCTTGCAATATTAGATCTGGATAGAGAGACATTACTGTAAATAATTTGTGTACCTGTTACTAATCTATATAGGAATTAAAGCGAAATGAATATTTTGTTTTGTTTAATAGCAAAACATTTTCGCCAGCCAAACAGGTAATCGAAATCCAGACCTATGGCGTATATTTCAACTCACTATCCATTTCGCCAAGGTCACAGGCATATATTATACAGAAACGAAGCGTAAAAATTGGGTTTTACATGAAAACCCAATAATATTACTTTGGTTGAATTTGAGAAGGCAATTTTTTTCTTATACCAATTATGAGAGCGTGTCGTGTCGTCGGTTTGCAATTTTTACCGATATTTTACTTCAAAAACCGTGTGGCAGAAACTCTTCCACATGTATACATTGTTCTAATGCATTTTAAAGCCCTAAATTCAAATCCGACATAAGGAATTGGCGACGCCATTACAAAAAAATTACATTTCCATACAAACTATCGATAACAAAGAAGTGATTCGCCGGTAATACAGTTAACTCCAAAATAAGAGTAGTAGTATTAGTAAACTGTTAAGTAGTATCATGCTAAGCCCTTAACATTAAGCTTTTTAATAGGCGTCATTGTTTAAATCCACAATTATAATGTTTTTGAAGATCTACCTTACCTACAATTCGCCAAATAATTTTTTTTTTTTTTTGAAAATGCTATAAAAAAAAACTACTGAATATTTTCTCAAATTTGTTTTTTTATTTGAAAGTACAATCCTTCCGGTTAATAATGGAAAATAATTTCATTAAAATGGCTGCCTCGGCTGGCCATGCAGTAGCCTACACGATCGGTCCAATTTTAAAGCACATTATCGATTGTGTGCAGCTGTATTTCACCAATGGCTTCACAAATATTGTGCTTTAAAGCGTCAATTGTCTCTGCTTGTCGGCGTAACACTTATCTTTTACGGCACCCCACAAATAATAGTCCAACGGTGTCAAATCGCAGCTCCGAAGTGGCCAAACGACATCAGCTCTGCGGCGTCATACCAAGGTCTTTATACAAAATTCGTCTCAATGATGTCTCCGAAATGTTCAATTGTTGAGAACGACGGTAAATTGATGTTGATGGCGCTTCACGCACACTTTCTGCCACAGCAGCAATATTCTCGGGTGAACGAACTGGTTTTAGCTTTTCACGCTTTGGTTTATCGGTGAGGATGCCAGTTTCTTTCACTTTTTTCACAAGATAACGAACATACGGAGCAAACGGTGCTTCACTTCTTCCAAAATCCGTACGCAATTTTCGCACACATTCTGCAACATTACCATGATTTTCAAAGTAATGTCTCAATATTTCCCAGCGTTGTTTAAGCGTATACACAACCATATTCGTTCAGCGGATGGATAAAACTAATTATCTGTCAAATCAGACATGAGCTAAGTGTTACCATTCACGAAATAAGCACTAGTTGAAAAACAAACGTTAGATGGCGGACCCTTTATAAACTCGACTAAAAAAGTAATTTATTTTGGATACATTTTCGATATCGTCGCCCTTTATGAAAACCGGCAAAACTCAAAAAACTCGATTCTTCAGAAAATAAGTTTAAAGTTTTTGAGTCGGTTCAATTTTCATAATTTTATTTTTTTACGACCGTTTGCTGATACGAAACTTAAGAGTTTATGTTCCACATAAACGCTTAAGTAATACATAGAGCTTTGCACCAAACTCAAACCTAAACATAAAAGTCGTTAAGTGGAACATAGCTTATGCCTTAGAAAAACTAGCACATAAGATATTTAAGTATGACATAAGGATTTGAATCACTCTTAAAAATAAAGTTTTGATATTTGGTTTTTTAGTTTCCAACGCATTTAACATATAAAATAAATAAAAATAAATTTTGAATTTCTGGATGCTTTACGTCATCGTCAAATACTTGAAATTCCTGGAGTTGGAATTCCTCATCAAATATGAGAGAAATGAATATTTTTCTGAATTTGATCACCACCATTTTACACAAGATTTCGGTTAATAAAAAAACAGTGAATAATAAGTAACTGATTGAAACTTCGATTATAAAACAGCGCGTTCGAATCTGAATCCAGAGATAACTTTAAAATCCAAAAAGAAACAAAAACGAATGGGAAAGTGGAACTATATTTTGCGACGTTTCTCGGTTGTTCTCTTGTGTTTGGGTGCAGTTTGTGCTGGTGCTTGTGCCAATTGTAATTTTCTCAAACCCCGCTTCGCGGGCAAAATTACTAATTTTGCACAAGCGAAAACAAAGTTTCCATCGTTTTCGAGTGGATGTGCACGCCACGATTCCGGATGAAATTGTCGAACACGCGACGGCGACTACATTACCGCCATGACAACTGCCGAATCCGATAATGGAGAGGACAATTCCATGGATGTCGCTAACACACTACACTCAAATTATAAAAATGGTGGCTTTGAAGCTGCTGATAGCAGCAGCAGTAGCACCGGCAGTAGCAGCAACAAGCGCAAATTTACGATTTATTGCAGCTGCCAGATACCAACGATCTCTTCAGCTTTGAGGAAACTGGTAAACCGTATGGAACGTTGAATTGTCAACTAATTTCAGGCCGTCTGTGGCCGTCACCAATAACTCGAGATTGCCAACAGACGACATCTGCAAGAAATCATTTGAGTGCGAATGAACTTAGATGCATTTTAAATCTCTTACTTTGCTAAGTTTCACATAGATTTTTATGTGCAACATAAATAAATTTATGTATAACTTAAAAGTTATGTGGAACTTAGCTATTAACAGTACTTATGATTTGAATCAGCCTTAATGTTTAAAATTATTTTTTGGAATTAAGTTTTCTATTTTAGTAAGTTCCACATTTTATTTAATGTTAACAAATTTAAAAAAATAAAAAAGCATACGATTAGGTTGTAAAAATGAGAATCTAAAAAGATCCTTCCAAATTAGGTCACTTTTCCACAAACAATTTATGATATTCAGACAAGTCTTTTTTTATTTCGGAGTTAATTCATTACAGCTTTGTTTCCACATAAAATCACATCAGCTCCTGACGAAACACTGGTACTTATTGAGTTATGTCTGTGTTCTCTATTGGCGAACAACGAAATGGGACAAAATAAAAATTGGCACAAGATCCATCTAACGGGATTGTGAAGAGTTACAGTTATACCGATGTTACAGAACGATAAAGCATGATTTTTTTTAGTCAATTGGTATCATTAACTCAAAATTTGAGTTTTTTGAGTTATGCCGGTTTTCCTAAACAGCGACGATATGTTTTGTTTTCAGTTTTCGCTGAGTATTGTAGAAAATCGAGATGAATGGTTATAAAACATACGTGATCTATGTAATATCGAAAATTATGGATTTAAAAAAAAATCACATTAAATACAATTATTCATAGAGGAGTTTTCACATTTATTCAACATTAAAAAATCATCAAAATTTGAAATGGGACCAAATATAGTTGTATAATTGTCATAATGAATTGGAATTTTATAATAAACTAGCGGACCCAGCGAACTTCGTCTCGCTACAATTTAACGCCTTTGTATAAACTCCAGAGCTATAATAAAACACAGTTCAAATTTCAATGTGATTTCTTTGAATGGAATCAAAATCAGTATTTGTATTTGTATTTTATTTGTTTCAAAATCGCTTACAAAGTACAACATAAGTCTTATAAAGTTTTACAATCCTTTAAATTAATTTAGGAATTCGAATTTAAATAAACTAGAAAATAAACTAAGAACAAAAGAGTTTCTATTTACATGTGTAATAATTATGATTAATATGAAAGCGAAAGTATAAATGAAAACAGAATTTCGAGATTTATTCCACAGGCTTACAACGATTGGCCTTGTATTTATTGATTGTCATCGCAAAAGCCCATCGAACGTGGAACTGAATCCGCTTGAATTGGAATGGAAGATCAGTTGGAATTATCGGAATTCGTGGGATAAGGTCTTCTTCTCCTTAAAATTTGCTCATTGCTTGAATCACCGCAACATGGTTATGATCGATCCCACCTTCATTCATTCATTCATTATAGCTATGAAACATAAAATAAAACACCATAAAACAAATACAACATAAAATTTTAAATTAAAAAATATTTAAACTCAAAACTTTATTGATTTTAATTCAATAAATTTTTTTTCAACTTAATGCAATTACAACACACGACTAGTGAAAGCGCAATAACAACTTTAGATAATGTTTAAAGAGATTAACGAAACTGATTGTTGTTTACACCTTTACTTCTTAACTTTACACTTAGGATTATTTTTACGAAATCGGAATCGCGAAAAATTTAGCGCAAATTTTTCATTTTATATAATTTTTCGGGATTCCGATTTCGGGATTTTGGTATTTTGGGTTTTCGGGATTTTGGGTTTTCAGGATTCTGGGTTTTCGGGATTCTGGGTTTTCGGGATTCTGGATTTTTGGGTTTTCGGGAATTTGGATTTTCGGAAATTTGTTTTTTCGGGATTCCGGTTTTCGGAATTCTGACCCCAACCCATATCCATAAAGAATCTTGCTTGTGCGAACGATGCGTTCGATTATAAGAGGAAATTAGTGGGACTCCAGTGCTCCGTGCATATTATTTAATTCACATATTTATTGAAGGAATCAGATGACGTAATTCAGTTTATATTCAAACTAATTATTTTGATAATCGTATGAAATGTTCATTATCGAATTAAAATCCATAATGGTTGGCAAACGTGCCATTGTTGTTTGTCTTATTTACTATCAGAACCCGAAGAACAGTTACGTGACTTCTACGCCTATAGATTAAACTTGCATTTGAATATCTACATCATTATCAATTGATAAGTTAAAAATAAATTGCACTTTTATTTTCGCTCGATTTCTATATCTTACAAATTACAAAAACACCATAAATATTGTTTTTCTTCTTTGTTTTAAATACGTATCTGTAATTTTTCTTTCAACTTCAAATGCAGGAAATAACTTTTCTTATCCGGATGTTGATAAGTTGTCTTCACTTTGTGTGCCTTTTATGTGCAATAAAAAGTCATAAAACAGTTTACCTGACGAGACGAAAATTCGTCACACAATGTTCCAAATGGGATATACACATAAAATAAATATACAAACACACCATCTATCACTAATTAGCCGTAGCCCGCAGACTCTATCGACGACGACCGACCGACACGATGGTTTTGCCGCCGCGTCGACTTGATTTATAATTGACGGTTGCTACTACTTTTTAAAATATACACAGATACAAATACGAGTATATTTTTTTGTATTTCATTGTATTTTGAAGTTCATTGAAAAATTAAATTTTTTAACAGCATGGTTTCTCAAACGTGTTTTGTAATCTTCCTCTGACATGGCACAGCATGATACAGTGTGGTCACCGGTTCGTTTTTGCCAACGAAATATAAACTTGGAAATTTTTAAGTGAATGTTTGTATGAGATATGTTTATTCTAGGTACCTACACAAAGTACCCAAAGATACATGCACCTTACCTATTTGCCGGATAACTTGCTGTAGATGCATCCCTAGATATACATCATTTAGAGAGATTGAGCTCCAGCTCATCTTTGATTCACTAAAGAAAAAGAAATCAGCAGGAGTCGATGGTATATCCAACGTTGTACTACGACATTTGCCTCAAGAAGCAGTTGACATATATACCACACTGTTTAACAACGCACTGAATAATGCATATTATCCAGTGCGGTGGAAGACAGCAGTGGTGCATCCTCTCCCTAAAAAGGGAAAGGACAATTCCAAACCGGCGAATCTCAGGTCGATAAGTCTTCTTCCGAGTATCAGCAAAGTATTTGAAAAGGTTATTAATAGAGCTCTGTTCAAGTGGGCGGAGGACAACAAAATCATACCGGATAATCAGTTCGGTTTTAAGACGGGACATGACACAATTCATGCCGCGTCTAAACTTGTTTCTGATGTCCAATGGAACAAATCTAAAAAGCAGTGTACGGGTGCCTGTCTGGTTGATTTGGAGAAGGCCTTCGACACCGTATGGTTAGAGGGTCTCTATCTAAAGCTCGCCAGACTTGGTATAAGTAAACCGCTATTGTACATGCTTTATGACATGCTAAATGGTAGAAAGTTTGTTGTCAAGAGTGGCAATGTAACTTCTACCACAGTTTTTAATATTAAAAATGGTCTTCAGCAGGGAGCGGTTAACTCGCCGATTCTCTTCAGCATTTACACCAGCGATCTGATAGGTAGTCTAACTCAGGCAATTGCGTACGCCGACGATCTAATTGCGTACAGAACAGCTCCAACAGTTGAGGTCATCAAAATTCTCTTGCAGCGTGACTTCGACAAGATTCAGCGATATTGTGATGACTGGAAGTTGAAAATCAACTTCCAGAAATCAGAAACTATTTTGTTTAGGACTCCGTTGTCTAGCGCCTCAAGGGATACGAGAAAGAACTGGCGCAAGCTGGTGATCGTAGGGCCACATGGACATCCACTGGCGAGTAAAAGTGTAGTAAAGTACCTTGGCATCTGGTTGGATCAGTACTTGTATTTCGACAGACATATAGGTGCTGCTCTGGCCAGGGCTAGGGGAGCCTTTGCCCTGACAAAACGATTGTTTTATAGCAGTCGTCTTGACAGCAGGGTGAAGGTGATTTGCTACATGGCCCTCATCAGGCCGATGATTGCCTATGGATGCCCGGTCTGGTTCAACGTTGCCCCATCTCAAATGGAAAAGATTCGGGTGTTTGAGAGGCAGTGTCTTCGACGTTGCCTTGGATTACACAGAACACCAGAGTCGGAGTACAAACGATATTATTCCAACCAGGTTCTATACAACGGAGCCAACATAAACAGAATAGATAATTTTTTGTTTAAGCTGATTCGGGGTCACGTTGCAAGAGCGATGTCCTCAACTAACAACTTAATTTTTGGGGCGTATTACCCAAATAACCAATATTTCGAGAGTGCGCGGTTAAGTGGCTACATCCCTCCCGAGGCATTCCTCTATTTAGACAGTCGAGGGCTGATACAGGATGGAGGGGCGGTTCCGCTCATCTACCACGTCAGCCGGAAAACTGTGGATAGGCGACTCCTTTATGGTCGAGACGTCATCGCTCAAGGTGGAGAAGAGCGCCTTCGGTTCAGTAGGACTGTGTCCGATCGGGACCGGAGGGATAGGGCGAAACAGGAGAACCAGTTCTGGTGGCTCTCTGAACAGCATCGTGATATTTAAAGTCGATGAAGATGGTATATCTTGGCCGACTTACATAGATTTAGGGAATTAGGTATAGGGAACAGTCGTGGTGGCACCAAAAAAAAAAAAAAATTAAAAATATGTATGTATGCGGGGGCATGCGTGCATGTATCTGCGTGTCTGTACATGTATGTACGTGCGTATATACATGTATGGGTGGGTTGCATGTTTGTATGTGTCTGCATGCATATAGAAAATAAACAAAAAAAAATTAAAAAACGAAAAAAATGCTGCTGTAGCTGTTCTAGTTTTTAAGTAGTTTTAAGTATTATTAGGTATTTTAAGTAGTGTAAGTTATTTTTAGTTAGTATAAGTTAGTTTTATTTAGTTTTAATTATTTTTAATATATATTTAGGTTTAGTTTATAAGTTAAAAAAAAAAAAAAAAAAAAAAAAAAAAAAAAAAAAAAAAAAAAAAAAAAAAAAAAAAAACAATGATCAGATATCAAGTTTTTGTGAAATTTCCTTGAAATATAAAATAAAATAAAAAAAAAATTTTGATTTAATTAAAATAGTTTTTAGGTCGAAAGACATTAGTTTTAAGAGTTATAGTTTAATTTAGAGCGCCCGTAAAGGGCCAGTAAATTAGTTGTAAGTTATTGATAATTAGGCTAGTTTTAAACATTTTTGTCTAGCTTTAAGATAGTTATAAGTTAAAATGAAATAAAAATGAATTAAAAAAAAAAAAAAAAAAAAAAAAAAAATCATTTAGAGATAAAGTTTCAAAAACAGGTTTCTCGTGCTCGGAATATGAAACTACAGATTTTACTTTTAATAATGATTTTTTATTGAAAAATATTTAAAAAATTTAGGTTATGTAACATTAAAAAACTGATAATTGAAACCAAACAATAGACATTTTACTAAAAAATCTGGAATTAAAAAAAAATCTTAAAATCTAATAAACACACTAATGTGAAATTAAAAACAGTAAAAAATGCATTTAAGTATTAAGTAATCACTATGCCCTGCTAATATTATTATCTTAATGGGCCAATTTATAGTTCCTTAACATTGATTTTGATAGAGTCAAACTACATTTTCTTATCATCTGTTTCGTTATAAACAAACCATTCACTGTGTTTATTTTTAAATATTTTCATGTATTTTTTGTTACTATACATATTACTTAAATACAAAAAATATTAGCTGTGGTCAGTGATGTTGTTGTCAACTGTGCTCCGGGAAGAAAAGTATCTACAATTTTTTTACTGTTCAGTGAGAATGTTCAGTTGCAAATTGTTGTAATTTGATGTTCAGCATTTTCTGTTCTTGCTTTTCAGTACGATCAAACTAAACCTAGTAGAGGTTGTAGGTAAGACTCAGAGTCTCAACATTTTTCAATTTTAAATATTTTTACAGTTTCGAAAAGGACATTCTCCTTTCCAAAAAAGTTTAAAAATATATTACATTGTGTGTAGATGTTTTGGATTGATTGTAAAAATTACAATTTTGTTCCCATTTTTACTTGAGATATATATGTAGTTATGTAAAGGGTTATCCATTTCGCGTTTTCAAAAGTATAGGGCTGGAATTCGACATCTGTCAATCTAAGCTGTTAATCAACATTTTTTTTCAGTTGAAAGTCTGACATTTACGAAAATGGATCGCTTAACTATCGCACAACGCATACAAATTGTTAAAAACTACTAAAAAAAATGGTGATTCTGCCACAGCCACATATTGTGCTTTAAGAGGAGATTATGTTTTACATAATTACGCAAGCAATTGGCAAAATTGTGAAGAAATTTGAAGAGACTGAATTGGTTACAGATATTGTAAAGCCTGTGCATCATCGTTTCGCTCGTACCACTGAAAATATCGCTGCTGTAAGTGAAAGTGTTGCCGAAGACCCGAATGTGTCCATTCCTCGTCGTTCTCAGGAATTAGGACTATCTTACGGCACATTATGGCGTATTTTGCATTTGGATCTACACCTACATCCATATAAAGTCCAGCTCACACGACAACTGAAGCCAGCTGACCATTCACAACGTCGCAGATACGTCGAAAGTGTGCTTGAACAACAGGCGGTGGTCTTCAGCGACGAAGCATATTTCTCACTCGGTGTGTATGTTAATAAACAAAATTGTCGTATTTGGGGTTCTGAGAATCCTCAAGTAATTGAAGAGAGGCCATTACTTTTACAAAAAGTTACTGTTTGCGGTTCTCTTTAGGCCGGAGGTGTGATTCGACTTTACGTCTTCGAAAACGACTGTCACAGTCAATTCGGAGCGTTATAGTCATATGATAACCGACTTTTTTTTTGCCTGCTATTGAAAAATACGACTTAGAGAATATGTGGTTTCAACAAGACGGTGCCACATGCCACACAACTTGAGCGAATATGGCTTTATTGCAAGAGACATTTCCTGGCCGCGATATTTCTTGTCGCTGGACTTTTTTTTGTGGGGCTACGCGACAGACCGTGTTTATGGAGATAAAACTTTAACTCTTGAGCACTTGAAAACCAACATTCGTCAAGTTATGGCTGAGATACCGCCCAATGTGTGTAAAAAAGTGGTCGAAGATTACTTCAAAAGAATCAATGCTTGTAACAATTCGCGTGGTGGTCATTTAAATGATGTTGAATTTCACACATAATGTCAACGTTCAAACTTTATAACAAAAAAGAAATATCGTGAAAAAAAATATTTTATGTGTTTTTTTTTTGAAACCGCAAAATGGATAACCCATTACATTAAAATTTTTAGAGCAACTTATGTCGATTTTATTTGGCAATCCGGAAGGCTTCTGGACTCTTCTGAAAGGGTTGACTTGGGAAAAAATTACAGTTCTGATAATGAAAAGAAGAGAATTTTGCTTCTTGATTTGAAATCAGAATCGGAACCAGAAGCTCGCACGCATTCATATACTTGAACGTCAAACTCGACTGTCGTTATTTTTTTATGCCATAATTGTACAACAAACATTAATTTTGATTATTTACACATCATTATTTATTATTATTATTTTCACATCATATACAATCACATTCAAATTCAGTAACGATAGAATCAAAAAAGTGTTCAATTGGGACACCGCATCAGTGATTCCCAAATAAAAATTCTATATTACAACATTTGTATACTTATATTAATGTCGAATTCCAAGCAACCATTTCAAATCGATTTCAGATCGATTTTTGCTCGCGATTATAGGTACTATAAGGCAAGTTATGCATTCGTCGAAAAAAAAGTTTTGAGATGACAATCAAACATGATATTACGATGAAAGCTAAGACGATAAAAGATAGTCTAAAAATTCTGTCCGTCTGTATATCTGTCTGTCAGTCTGGCTGTATGTATGTATAGACACCAACAGCCCAAACGGGTGGACCGAATTGCTTTAAACTTCTAGGTATTGTACAGAGGGAAACAGAATTTTTTTTAGTTCAAAATATAACGGTAGGTTCCTTCCATATAACCGTTACCTTAAAGCCTATTTTTCTCAGAAACGGCTCTAACGATTTTGATTTAAGAAAAATCAATGCAGGATTTTAGGTACAACCGATCATATGGTTGACAAAAAATTTTTAAAAATGTCTTAAAACGGTACTTTCCATAGGACCGTTTTTTTCTTGATTTCGACTATCTCATAAATGACTTAATCAATTCTTTCGAAACTTCACACATACATATATAGGTTTAGGTTCCCCAATTTATATTGCGTACCAATATTTTTAAATATTTTTTTGTATTTTTAAAGGCATTTAAAAAAAATTAAAAATTTGTATTTTGAAAACTGCTTATTACATTTTTTTGATTAAATACCTATAAATTGGCATTTTTGATTTTTTTTTTGAAAAATGTTTTCAAAAAGTTTAAAAAAACAATTTTTTTTCTCAAAAACCGCTCCACAGATTTTTAAAACTTTTTTCTTATAAACTCAAATTTATCCAAGAAATAAAATGGTGTACTTTTTTTTTGAGCTCAAATTAGTTTAAGTATTTATTTCAGAACTTTAAATTATTTTTTCTTTGATTAAGCCGATTTAATCTTTTGTTTTTAAGTTTATTTTATTAAATATTTAAGATTGTCATACCAATTTTTTTTGGAAAAAAATAAAAAAAAATTTGTATTTTTTTTGTTTTTTTTTTTGTTTTATAACTTTGCACGCGCTCAAGGGGTTATGAATACCCTTTATATGTTTTTCTTAACACAGCGCGGGCATCTGGGGAAGAAGAGAAAGAAGGATAGGAAAGATGTGTGGCGCGATGTTCTGAGACTAGAGGTGGTTGTTGTGTCAGATTTACCTCCAGGGATGGCGGCTGAACTAATGCGGAGAGAATTACCGAGTCTTATTTATTTATGTCCCTTATAATTCGCATTATTTTATTTATTTCGTTGTCATACTTAATGGGTATGCTAGTTTACTCAATCACATGTTGTTAGTGTTATGCCTTAACAGCATGTAATGAGCAAAGCAGCAACTTATTTTATGACAATTTTGAGAATTGGTTTTTAATGGAATATAAGAAGACATAGACAACGGCAGGAATCGAACCTGCAACCACGAGGTTGACAGGCGGGCACACAACTATCGCGCCACGGCCACCCCCGCAGAAATAAATAGAGTGCTCGCTGTGCGACCTCAGATCGGCAGAAAATACATATCATTTCTTTGCAATCTGCCCGTTCAACAAGCAATTAAAAAACTCCATTGGGCAAGAACTTCCTTATTTTAGAGTGAAGATGTTAGAGTCCTCAATGGTCAGGCCTATGTGTTTTATAGTTACCTATACGAAAACCGCCTTAATATATCCCAATCAAATTTTAAATGAAGCTTCGAAAATTTTAGGTCTGATTGCAAAAATTAAAAATTAATTTTATAAATTAAATTATTTTATGGAGTGCTAGATAACGATATCTCTAAAACACATCTTTGAAAAAAAAAATGTAATTTCTCATTCTGTGATTTTATTTGTTAGATTATCATCTCTGTTTCGGAGAGTCCGAGTTCTTGTAAATCAGAAGCTTAGGCCTCTGGTAACTGGAAGTGTTGTTCCGATCGCGAAAATCTTATTTATTTTCTTAAACTGCTTTCTATGCTTAGTATGCTGTTCTCTTTGCTCGATACTTTTCTCTCTATGCTCTTGGTTCATGGAATTTCTTCGGTAACCTACCATGCTGATTGCTGCGTCTTTGATGATATAGCTTGAACCAAATCACTTGGGCGACAGTCGGTTGCGCAGAGAGCATTCGAGAGAACCAAAGTGGTGCGCAAGAGATTTAATATAAGTACCATGTAAATAAAGTCCATCCCTGGAAAGCGATCGTGTGTATCTTTCAAAATGATTGGGATGAGCAGAGAAATTTGAAGATAGCTGCGCAGTAGAATGGTCAAGTGATTTGGTTCAAGCTATATCATTATGACTCGGAGACAAAACTGATTATTTTCTTCTGTAATACGAAAGGTTTTAACACATTGGCGAGTTTTTTCTCTTAGTTGCTCTCTTAAGACTCCTTTCTATTTTTCGAAATAATTTGGTTTTACGTGGTCCGAATGGGGAATAAGGTTTTTAATATTTGTGCAGCTCTACGTTGTTGTGTAATGTTTGTAAGTCAAATTCTAGAACTGGGTTTCAATTCCCGATCTGTGAAGATGTGAAGTGATAAATTTTATCACGCTTTCACGTCTAATTCGATTCTCGATTCGTGAAAAAGTGAAGTTAAATGCCAAACATTTTTCATATGATAATTTTTTTTATCACAGTCAATTGTTTTGTGAAGAAAATGTTTCTAATCGAATATTAAGAAGAAAAACGGGGTTAGGCACATGACAAGTAAGCAACAATTATATTTATACACAAATTTATTTTGGTAGTAAATTATATTTGTGTTAATTCGAGTAAATAACGAAATTGTTAAATCAACAGATTCACAACAGCCGACGCGACGGTGCTCATTCCCGCGACCGATCGTTGGAAACTACCCATTGCAAAAAAATGCAGAGCACTTTACCATATTTAAATAGCTTTGAATCGCACTTATAAGTTGAGTGTTTTTCAAGAATGCTTCTCAATTCACGTATTAAATCCATGCATAAATGTTTTGGGAATCTATAAAGTTCAATAAAGTGCTCCTAGTTGTAACTTCGAATATATTCTGCCCATCTCGAAGGGAAAGCCTCAATATCGTCACATGAAAAAATAATAAATCTTACTCAAAACAGAGATACTATTGAATATAATATAAAACCCACAATTGTTCAGTACGACGTCTTTTATTAATTTATTAAACGAATTATTATTCCGGACATTATTCTTAAGCAAATTAAAAACTGAAATGAAATATTTACCTTTCCCAACAAAAAATCTAATCCGAAATGACAGAATTTATCATTTAGTACTTTTTAGTACAAACTTTATCACAATGAGTTCTAGAATCGCATTAGGCGTGTGCGTGAAGTTGGAAAATGATAAACCTCTGTGAAAACTGAAATGATATTTTTTTTTCACTTCAAAACTTCACAGATCGGGAATTGAACCCCCAGGGCGAGTTTTCCTTAAACTAATTGAAAACCAACTAAATTTATTAATATTGAGCGCATAAATAAGCTATTTAACTGTGTACTATTTTGGTACAAGGTCAACTTTCGTTTTCATGGCCAACTACCTATGGGAAAGATACAAATCAAACATTAAAAAAAAAACTTGATTTCCACCTTCTGAACTGAGAGCTATATAAGACCTTAAAGTCCGTACGCAAAGCAAATTAAAACAAATCCAATCAAACCAATTCAAATCAAATAACGATGACGACGACGGCTCAATCAAATTAAAAATACCCTCGATTTTAATTGAGTTTTTAGCCAAGTCAAGTAGAAATTAACAACCGGGGCAATAAAGATCGCTTATCGTCTAGTTTAAGCTGATCTGTTTTCTGCTGCTGCTGGTTAGTTTTACACAATCCAGTGCCCTGCCTTGCATCAGATAGTTGTTGTGTTGTAATCCAATTGATTGTTATCAACGATGTAATCGATTTGATTTCTGAAAATAAAATTACAAAATGTGTTATGTATATCAGCAGAATATTATTCAAAGGCAAGACACACCGTCCGGTCCGGGCAAGTTCTGTGAAAAAAGGTCACAACATTGTAGTGTATGTGTAGGTATAGTGACAACTCAGAGAGCGAGCTTGCGTTTCTCACTTCAAGCCCAGACCTTGAAAGATCTTTATCTTAGAGTTTGTGTTTGTTTTAAAATCACAAAGATGATTGGAAGGTTTGTTTTATTCGCCGGTCGTTTCATCTAATCCCAGAGACCATCAGAGACACAACTTTTATAGGTATTCTCTGGCTGTTTGTCGCTCCAGCATGATCGCAGTTGGAACGTTCTCTTTTCGTGATTCGCTTATATATTATTTTTTTTTTCTTTCCCAGATTGCCTTTTTAGTACTGCGATATCGACAGCGATTGACTAAGATTTATTGGTTTGTAGATAAGTTCTAAAGATAGCAAAGCGCAACGCAGGTTTTTAAGCACTGATAAGTCTCATTTGGAAGCTGTTGGCTTCAATTAGCTACTTTGATCTTGTCTTGTGGATTTTGTCGATTGTTTTTTTTTTTTGCTTTTCGATGTTTTCGCTTGTTTTTTAATTGAAAATTGTAATTAAATTATTATTCAGAAGTAAATAATATTCTATAGATCAGAATCTAATGGGCTTAGTTTTTATACATCATATAGACAGAGATTGATCTATCTGCGAATCTTTTAACTTTGAATTCGTGACATGTTTCCACATGAACATTGAGGTTGGCTTTAGATATATTTTAAGAGTCGAACTAATGGAATAGCTTTGATTTGATTTTAAATTCAAATATACAATTTCATTTGACTTATCTTAACGACTGAGCTAAAATCACCATATCATTAGGCCAGCTAATAAATTATAGAAACGAAATAGATTGTTATCAGTTCTATTGGAAATATCAATTCATACAAGAAACAAAGGCCTACGGTTACGTTTTTTTTTTATTTTGTAATAAAATATTTTTGCATATTTTATTAAGAACGTTCACTTAAGGTTGAGTCTAACGTGTGGGATTTAGTCATTAACAATTTAGATAAAAGATCTGAGATCTTTGAGAGAATTTATTAAATTTTCGCTAAAATTGTGTGTGTAACTATTTAACTTATCTTTTTGTTAATACACATTACACAAAGAGAAAGTTAATGAAACTTAAATTGCATCATTTTTACTTACGGTATAGCTAGGCACTTTTGAAATTGGAAAAGTCGAACTCGAGATTTTAATCAAACTTGACATTATGATGATAGACAACACCAATAAAGTGGGTCCAGCCATTCAGGGCTGACTGTAGGAATAATCGTCGAAAATTTATAGTGAAACAAGGAAAATTATCGCGCTTGTTTTTTTAAAAATAAACTCTGGTAATGGTAACTTGAGCGAATTTTGTTTTTCTCTCGCCATTAATTTACGGCAATTAATGGCATACACCTTTTTATTTTTTGACTTTATATAAACCATTTTTGAGGGGTTATTTAAAAAAACAAGCGCGACAATTTTTTTTCTTTCACGAAAAACTTACTTATCCAATAGAAAGGAATTTTTAAAATTTTGAAGTGGTACGTCTAACTTGACACACATTTAAAATTCAGAGATGAACTTACACAAACCACAATTATTGCTTGGTCTAAAAAGCATGTAAGAGCCATTGAACACATTTCCGGTAACGGCTAACCTGTCGCCGGGTTGTAGATCTTGTGAAAACTTTCACGTGACCGGCTGCCTAGACCGGCTAACTTGTTCTAAAATCAGCAGTATATGTACAAAATTAAATTGCGCTTTTAGCCGGTTAACCGGCTTTTTTAGGCTTGTTTTAGATTATTTTTCTTTAAAATTAGTTTTACTAATTTTGAAAAAAATACAACATAATAAGATTGGCTCCGGGAAACTGCGACAGATTGTTTTTTTTTGGAAAAAACGCCAGAATTTTTTTTTTTGAAAAAACACCCGAAATTTTTTCTAGCTCGAAAGTGTAAAAAAGAAAATAAGCCAGAAATATTGGAAAAAGAGCCTGCAAGCAAAGTGGAAATTAAGGCAGAAAATTTTCAAAGGTAAACAATAAAGTTTAAATAGCTCAGCGAGTAAGAGGGGCATCCTGCCGCCTGCAACACCCATGCTTGGCCTAAAATAGGATTTGGGGTGGGCACAAGTTTGGGTATATTCCCATTTTTTCTTAACTTTTTAAATGCTTACGCGCCGAGCTTTTTGTACGCCGTCGTGAACCTAATTGCAAAAAACACTTCACACAAGCCCGATTTTGTCTGTTTTTTTTTCTAATTTTTTTCTGGTGTTTTTTCCTTTGTAGGAAATAGAAAAAAAACGCCATAATTTTTTTTGAAAAAAGGCCAGAAACTTGGTAAAGATTATCAAAAAACTTTGGCTCTTTGTTCCTAGGCAAAAAGGCCAGAATTTTGTATGAAGATTTTGTTGGCGTTTTTCCAAAACAAATTGTGGCGTAATTGCTAGGGAGCCAGTTAGATTGGTTTGGTCTAGGCTAGCTGTCAGTTGTATTTGAATACATACTCACTTTCTTGAGAAATCGTGCATGTGTGAAATGGGCTACGGGATATTTCCACTAAACTGCTTCCAGAAATCCAAAAACTGAATTGTGAGATCAAGATATTAGTTGAGGGACACGGCAATTTTTTATTTTATTTAATTTTCCTTAGCCTATTTCCGACTTTTAAAATTAATGTGTTAATCAATGTTATGCGTTTATTTCTTTGTAACCATATTCAGGCTCAGAGGTTAGTGAAGAGACGAGAGAGTTATACACACTCAAGCACAATGGACATAGCTTTTTCAATGCACTAAAATCGCAAGATGTTTTCCAATAAAAATCAACGTGATGTGTGAAAATTTTAAATTTTCGTGCATTTTTTCCTATGCGAGTAGTATCTACTAATTTTTCCTTGATTCTTACTCTTTGTTTTGCACTAAAGAATTTTCGCATGTGCATCTCTTGTTTTATTTTTCCAGTTTATTATTTTTCTAGTTGTAGTGATGGTACATGAAAACAACAAAAAAAATCCCTGCTGAATTTGCAAAAAATCCCCACACACTAAAATAAAACAGTTGTATAATTGAATTTATGTTTATATAATTTAATTTAAAGATTTTGTTTGAAAAAAAAACCTTCTAAGTTTATGCAAATATGTCCTCATTGTAAAACACTTTAAATTATTATTGGTCCTAAAACATCTGGTTCCAAGTTGGTGATTTATTCTTTGGGTTGCGGTCAGAATCTTCAAAACAAAAATCCCCATTTTCATCTAAAAATATCATTTTATACCAAATTGCATAGCCTCACTTTTAGATGTTGTTCTTCTTAGTGCACCAAATCATTTACAATTTTATAGCCGACATTCAGCCTCAGCTTTCTCCTCTTACGATTTAATCTTCACAACAAATAATTTTCCAACGGAAATCATAAACTCTCCACAAAGTTACCAAAACAACAATATCAATCAAGAGTGGTAAATATTCTAATTTCTTCAAAAGCATTTGACGCGGTTAAATCAAATAAACTATGAATAATAGATCAAGTCCTTTTTTCATTATCAACGTTCAGAAATTTAAAGACAAGTATTCCATAGGGTTCTGTTCTTGGGCCCTTGTTGTTCTCCCTTTCTACATAATATGATCTCCTCAGTACCTTAAAGTAGTTCTCTTATGAAATATTTATGTAGATGACGTTCAACTATATACAAACTACAGCTTTCGTAAGGATTTCTAGAAGATACAATCATCAAAAATAAAGACAATCTACCTAATGCCCCCACATGGTCAATTGAACATCAATTGTTGTTAAATACCTCAATAACCAAATGTATTTGAATCAGCACCCACCATTTGTAGTACCAATGGTTCTATGATATAGTTTTGTATGACAAGTTAGTTGAAACAGTTTTCAAATATCAAAGTTAGAAACCTTGGAGTTATGAATGCTAAAAAATACCCAGCTAGAATTGTCCCTATAAACAATAAAATTAACCAAGGTTTATGTAGCTCTTTTGAGTTATGTGGTTCAAGATACTTTCTTCGTAGTGAAGGTAAATTGACATTGGTAAATTTTTTAATTTACTTTGTGTGATCTTTGCTGATTGAACGCAACCCCTACCCGGGAATTCTAGTTCTTTACCTAACATTGCACGATTCCAGGAACCCACTACCCAGAGATGTTAGAGTTGCCATTGGTACCTAACCCGTTATTTACGTCAATCTGCCTCATTCTTTTTTCCCGAATTAACAAAAAAATTCAGGCTGACCTCAGATTTAAGTATCGCTTCATTTATTGGTAAAAGGTAAGCCAGCTCAACAAATTTCTCAATTTTGTTGTTAAATACTGAGGTAAAAACTGTTGAATTCGCCTCCTTAATTTTTGACTGAGCGAATTGAGATTTTAATTTTCTGAACTTGCCAACTGTACTGAATAATTATTTCGTGAGCTAAATTTTGACAGTTTAATTATATTCTTTGTTCAAAAATCGTGTTATAACGCACGACAAAAAATGATTCTAAGAAGACCAACGACAAAAAGCCATGTAAGTACGGGTATGGTTTGTTTCGTTTTTTTCGTCTCGTTTTTGTATTATTTCGTTTTAGTCATTTCGCATTTCGTTTATTCAGTATTTTAATCAAATTGTTTTTCAATTACATTGCTTACATTTGTTTTGAAAAAAAATCATTAGGAATTTTACTTAGTTCGTTTTAAGTTCATTCCGGTTTTTATTATTTAGTTTTTCGATTATTTAATTTTTTTTCATTTCGATTTCGATTACTTCGCGAACGTGTGTTTAGTCTTAATCTTTTTTTTTGGTGTAAGGCTTAAATTTTTGCTTACTGTGTGTACGGGGGGGGGGTGCTGTCCCCTGCAAGCCCCCTGCTTAGGCCAGTTATAGGATTTGGGGTAGGGTCGAGTTTGGGTGTATGCAAAGTTTCTTGTGTAACATATCGGGCTAAGCCGGTATTAACCAGGATTTTGAAAAGTGAGATTATAATAAACCGAGATTTTTAATATTTTATTTATATAAGATAATTCTTTCATTATACAAAAACATGCTAATAAAGTCTTATATGTATTACACGCCCATGACAATAATTCTAATAACAAACAAAATGCGAAATAAACCTTGGGCGAAATAATCTTGACCCAAATAACTCACTGCACTTTTAATGGAAATGCAAAACGTGGAAAAAGGGAAACAACGAAATGCGAAGTGAAAAAAAAAGAAACAACAGACACCCATGTAAGCAGACAATTACATTATCAAAAACGGAAGTCTGCAAACCTTCATTACACAAAAGAATATCTCAACACCTACTCAGTGCTCTCTACATTCCAAAATTCCGAAGCCAGTACGTCCATATTATTTTTACTGACTTTTTTTTTCGCCAGCAGTAATTTTCCTGAATCGAATAATCATTCGAAATATAGAAAAGTAAAATTGGAATAGTGTAATAGCAATTTTTATTATTTACATGTTCCAAATTTGGTTTGAATTTAGAAAGCTTACGTACATAATTTATTTAAAACTATCTGACCCGGCGAACTCTGTTCCGCCTTAGATTCAATAAATAAGCAGATTTTGGATTTTATTAAGTTCAATTATTGATTAGGAAATACAAATAAAAAAATTAAGAATTTTGATGATTCTTTATTGTTCATGTATTTTAGTGCATAGGTCGCCCTCTTCGACATTTTTGGTTTTATTATCAGGCTAGAACAAACAACTGAAATTAATATTCCGACCCGTGAACATGTCACATATAATTTACCATAGGAAGAACATGGGTAATCCATGATTTGTTAATGGTCGAATGAAAGACGGATCGAAAATTAAAGTCGTCTTTTAAACTCAAGCGGCATATTGGTTGGGATCATCGAGATACTTGGAATGATAACTTCCTCACCTTTGAAATTTCCTTTGAGTATCGTCGCGTAAATCACATTGTTCACAAATTTACTTAACACCAAACGCGTAAAGTTGCACAGTTTTGGTTGATTTATGTATGTTTCGAAGCATGACTACTACGGAGCCAACCTTTAGGCTTAAATAGTGCGGAGGTAAACAAGGCACATCTAAGGAGTTTAAAAATTCAATTGGATAGGTGGTGGCTTCATCTTCATTATTTTGTTACACAGTCAATAGATGTGAATCAATGCATTATTGCAATGATCTCACTCTGAATTATGTAGTTTAGGTCATTTACGTCTTTATTCTTAGCCGCTAAAATTACTCGCTCTCTTAACCATTCATTATTTTTGCAGTTAGTACATAATGATGTTTTGGAATACTTTGATAAGTTCGTTGATAAGTTCGTTTTTCGATGAGACAAAGTTATAGAAATTATGAGGAAATGAAATCAATCCGCTCGATTCGCAGACAGGAACTCGAGCATTACCGATAGGCAGCAATTGCTCAGAGAAATCTTCAGCAGATGTATCATTAAGAAATGCAACTCTCATGTTTGTTGTCAGCTGAAGTTTCTTCACATAGCTCCATAGATTCGATGATTTGAGGCTATTTCGTCGGCAGCCGTTGGTCTTTCAATAACTAACAATTTTTGGCGGAAATCGCCAGACAGTAAAACCCTTGCTCTTCCAAATAATCTCGAGTCATTGCGTAGATCTTTTAATAATCGGTTAAATGCTTCTAATGCACGTTTTTGCGCCATTGTGCATTCGCTCCAGATTATGATTTTTGATGCTGATAAAATTGTTGCCATTGCTGTGTTGTTGGCAATAGTACATGTTGGTTCTTCAATAGTTTGAAGATTTAACGGCAATTTTAATGCTGATTGAGCAGTACGGGATCCTTTTAACAATGTGGCTGCTATTCCAGTAGAAGCAACTTCAACCGACATGTTGGATATCGGACAGTGGCTAAAACTATTGACATGAGGAATGTCTTACCAATTCCGCCATGTGCATCCAGTAAATATAAACTACCATTTCCATCATCAATAGCCTTCATTAATGTAACACAAACTTCCTTTTTTTGTGTGATCATATTCACGTACCCGTTCCAATTCTCGATTAAAGGTGTCATTCATTTCACGATTTGGCACTGGCATTCATAATCTGACTAATAAACTACAGTCCATGAGGTAACACAAGTCTTCGATCAAGAGTAAAGCCCGATTATGTATCTCCTCATTCATCTGAATATCGTGATTGCTGGAACTGACACAAATTTGATGTAAAATATCTTCCGACATATTATCGTTGTTCTTGTGCCACAGGTTAGATGGATTCGATAGAAACCATGTCGAAATGATGATAGCAAATAATGTGCGTATCTGACTTAGAGATGCATTGATAGAGGCTTCAATGATTGTCGAATTCCAATGGGTATCGTAAATTGAGTTATTCACACGCAGTACCAGTACGATATGTTGGAAATATTATACCATTAACAATCCGTAGTGTCTCAAATGACGTTGACCCACCCACATTTGCCAGCATCAATTCAACTAGAAGCATTCCCAGATTATTACTGATTATTGATTTCTGAGAAAATTTATAATTGTCAAATTTTAAACCTTACTTGACCATAGACAAAATTATGCTTAGCTGTCATTTGCGTTTTGTTATTCAGTGTCAGATGCGTTTTTGTTATACCACGTTTTATAGTGACTTGTATTCTCTTTGACGTTTTATGTCACGTCACACGGGACCGCGGTCGAATGGGTTATGTCCGTCTCCTGGTTCTAAGCTACCTTCTCACCAATTTTCAGCAAAATCGGTTCAGCCGTTATTGAGTTATTAAAAGTGTAACTAACACGACTTTGTTTTATATATATAGATTATTCGATTATTCCATCTTCATCCTGTACTACTTACCAATATCTCGAGTGAATAACCAACATGTAAGAGACTGTATTCGAGAACCGAATGATTACTATTACTAATTCATTCGAATGATGAATGCTGAATGCTACAGACACAGATACATAACAAAGTATTCAATTGCTATTCGAACTTACACGTGCACGTACATTACAATCCACATTTGATAAGACACTCACACATCAGAATACCTCTCGGCTCTTGCTTTTGCCTCTTGCCTGCAAATGCAACATTACACTTGCGCTTAAATAGTATTATAGTGGAGTAGAAATTGATAAAGACCCATGTGTGAGAGATGTAGCATCATTCGAATGATGAATGGGAATCATTCGAATAATTTCAAATGAAGTATCGAGATGTCTCGAAATACAAGAATCGATTATAATCGATTATTTCATTCGAATGCACACATCATTGCTGCTGACTCCTTCACACCGCCTTGGTAGGCATACTTTTTGTGACATTTTGATGTGATGTTTCTATTCCATCGATAAGTCCGATGACGGGAAAAACTCGGTGTTATTATAGGTTACCAAGTGATGTAATTTTAAGGGAAAAACCTTTTGATTTGCTTTTTTTTTTATAATTTTGCACGCGCTCAAGGGATTATGAATACCCTTTATATGCTTTTTAACACAGCGCGGCATCCGGTGAAAGAAGAGAAAGAAGGATAGAAAGATGTGCGACGTATTGAGAAGGTGGTTGTTGTCTCAGATTTTATCTCCAGGGATGGCGGCTGAACTAATGCGGAGTAAATTACCGTGTCTTATTTATTTGTGTCTCTTATAATTCGCATTATTTAAATTTATTTCGTTGTCATATTTATGAGTAGCTTACTCAGTTACATGTTGTTAGTGTTATGCCAGAACAGCATGTAATGAGTAAACCAGCAACTCATATTATGACAATTTTTAGAATTGGGTTCTTAATGGAATATAAGAAGACATAGACAACGGCAGCAATCGAACTACGAGGTTGACAGGCGAGACACAACTATCGCACCACGGCCACCCCCAGCTTGTGGAAATTCGCTAATATTAATACCTTTGCTAAATATCTATCGAAAGTTCAATTCGCTATATTCATTTAAATCTTGCCGCCACAAAAAATAAAAATGAGTGTCTATAATTACTGTATTGTCAAATCGATTAAAAATGTCAAAATCAACAATCTCTTCTATGCAAGATAACCCTACAAAAATGCGGCCCATTTGATGCCTTAAGACCCAAAGATTGCTTAATAAGAAACACACGAAAAGTACAAACAAAATCAGATAAGACCCGAAAATAATTTCGTGTAAATATATGTGACTGCCATTACCGCACACCATCACTTAACATGTCAAAACTTACAACAACAATACCAAAATTGCCAGCGGTCAAACCTCTTCAGATAATTACCTACATACCTACCTACCAGAGGAACTTGATTTATCACTCATTCCAATGATGATAATTATTGTGTGATTAACTGGTTTTATTTGCTTAATTGCAATTATCACTCGTCCAACAACAAAACCACTTGACATATTTAACTATAAATAAACAAATTGAAAAAAAAAATGAAATAATCGAATTGCCATTCACCGTAACCGCGTTGTGCATACAAAGTGGCAACATTGTTAAGTGTGACATTGGTAACATGTTTCGCGTTAAGCCCGCAAGTACCGACCACCTTTCATTGAACTACGAACTGCTGTCATGGCGCCTTATTCGTCTTTCTCTTTCCTGCTTTGTCCTGTGCTACCAGATGCTTGCCTGATGTATGTATCTATGTACTACTTGGCTGATGGGTCCTAGCCAGTTAACCTCCGACGCCGCCGCCGCGCCATAGAGGCCACCACCAGTGTTTATCAGTTAAGTGAAAGGAAAAATATTACTATTGCCGCAGAGAGGCGCTGTTATCCCACCTTTTGTTGAAATTAGCATCAATCATTTGTTTGATAAGGCAAAGTGTACACAAACCCCAAGCCAAACCACTCGGACTCTGCGCATTCTAAACAAAACTCCCATCCCATGAGAGAGCTCTCATACTCATATACTCGGACATGGACATTCTTCATTTCCTTGTCCTCCCTGTGTTGTCTATTCTATTTTGTGTCTCTTCTGTTAAATATGATAATTATACAATTGCGTGGCGGTTATAAATTAATAAAATATTTTTTTTTTGTTTTTGAACTCACTGTAGGGAGGAACCAAGGTAAACTTATAAGTTGAGAGCTATCACTTCTGGTAATCAAAGTCGTTGATGGTTAGTTTTTTTTTGTTTCATCTTGATGGCGCCAGTTGTTGGGTTTTGTTTTTTTTTTTTTTATTCAGAAGTAAATTGATACATCGCTAGGTGTGTATGTTTCAAAATGACTAGAAGTGTCGTGAGCTATTTAACGAATTTGAATAATTTTTATTGTTTCGATATGATTATTGGGCTTGGATGAGAGATGCTGTCATCCATAATGGATATACCTAAGCAATAATAATAATAAACGTATAAATTAATAAAGATATGATTGTTTATGATTGTCTGTGATTTGAATTTATTGGCTTTTGAGCAATCAAAAAAGTTTTTTAAGTTAACATCAATTCATGCTGAAAAGAACATTTGGATCTGGTTGCATTTTTCGGGAGAAATGGAAACAGATATTGTAGATTCGTGAAATGAATATAGATTTAAAGAAAAATTGAATGGCAATTTGATATACAGTATGTACCTTTTCAAAATAAATTTGGTTGTGTAACAGCTTGGGAGAATCAGAAATTCAAAATGTCAATCATGACGAGCTTTAAAAGCCTCAACTATCTGCGGGAAATAAAAAATTTAGTAAAAGAGAAACGAAAATCACGTAAGAAATGGCAGGCAACACAAGACAAATTTAAATTGGTTGAGGAATTTACTAAAAAAAGACGATAGCGGAATTTAAAAATTCTTAAGTTGGAAATTATCTTGAAAATTAGACAGCAGGAAAAGAATCCAACTACTAACTTTGGAAAGCTGTTAAACTAACAAAGAAACCAAAGCTCCTAGCCCCTCCTATTAAGAGTGATCAAAACGAATGGGCAAACAGCGAAAAAGAGAGCAAACGTATTCGCGGATTAGCTAGAAAACGCATTTAAGCCTTTTGAACGCCAAGAACACAACGAAAATATAAATATATGTACGTTCTAACTCAATCAAAAATTACGTAACAAGAAATGTTACCCTTGACGAATTAGGTAGAGAAATAAGAAAGCTTATAGCCTATGCACACCAAACTCGTTTACCCTTTTTTTTAATTTAACTATATGCCTGTAAGACCTAAGGTCTTTTAAATGCAACCTGAATTGCACGGCACTAGTTTGGCACAGTGGATTTGAGACCCAGCAATCAAATATTTTAATACTGCATAAAAAAAAAGCAAAACTAAATACAGGGTGGAGCACGAATCGTGCTACAATAAGAAATTTAAATAACTTTTATTTTAATCGATGTATTTCATATTTTTTTTTTATTGAATTAAAAATTAAATTTTATTTTAAATACCTAATGGTTTTTAAAGATGATTGACCGCAAATGACCTCCACGCTCATCCACGCATATGCGGCACCTGATCAGAAAAGTGCTCATTGCGGGTTGAAATTGGGATCGCCTTAATTATTGTCTTAATAGACTGTTTCAATTCAGTCTCGTTTTGTACACTTCCTGCTTGACATAACCCCATAAAAAAAAGTCTGGTACACACAGGTCAGGTGACCTTGGGGGCCAGCGGAAAGTGCAGTTTCTGGATATCAATTTGTTTGGCAATTTTCGTTGGGGCTCCGCCATAACTTGCTTCATCTTGTTGAAACCAAATTCTGCTGAAAGGGATACGTCTTCGGCGAAGTACTGGGTAAAAAACCTCCTTCAACATCTTTAAATAACGGTCCTCATTGACAGTTTGTGTTACATCGTTTTCTTCAAAGAAGTAGGGCCCGATAATACACCTTGATGAAATTGCGCACCACACAGAGACTCGTGTTGGGTGCAGTTCCGTCTCATGGAGCATTTCTGGATTAGATTCACTCCATATACGGCAATTTTGCTTGTACACATTGCCGTTTAAGTCAAAATGGGCCTTATCAGACATGAACAAACAATTTATCAATGTGTTGTCTTCTTCGGCCATTACAATTATTTTTCGACAAAATTCCAGGCGAACAGCCAAATCCTGAGGGTTTAACTTGATTGTAATTTCGACTTTGTACGGAAACAAGTTTAAGTCATCATGAAGCATCCGTTGTAATGACCGTCTGCTAACTCCAATTTGGCCCGATAAGTTTCGAGGCGAAACACTTGGATTTGCCTGTATTGCCGATGCAACAAGCACGATTGTATCCTTAACCCGAACATTGGGATCCCGATGATACGGTCTTCGTTCGATGCTTCCAGATTCGGCAAACATGTTCACCAACCTCATAATGGTCCATCTAATCGGGGGAGTACCGCCAAACTCCAGCCTAAATTCCCTTTGGTAGGAAATTACGGACTGCAAAGAATGGTATCGCTGCACTATCCAAATCCTTTTTTCAGTATCCCAAGCATTCATTTTGATAAATCTAAATAGTAGCCTATAAAATAAAAACATAATAAGCCGATTACTCACGCTGAAAAAAAGTTATTACGTTTTATTTTTGTAGCACGATTCGTGTGCCAACCTGTATAAGGATTTTAACCAACTTTATTTTTAAGCCAGAAGTATCTAATAGAAGGATCTTCTTCATTGGAAAATAAACTGAAAAATAAAATCTGGATTTCTTGGTGGGTAAATACACTGGCCAACCCTCGAACGCCGCCGCCATCTCTATATGTATGGCCATTTTTCCGACTTCTTCGGAGGCCCGGGTCGTATTCAGCCCAAAGTTCGGTCAAGAACTCCTCGTCCATACTTCCCCAAATTGGTTTGTTTTGTTTCTTGCGAATAAACATCAGTTCGGATTAAAAAGCAACCATTTGACAATTGACCAAGTGGATAGGATCACTGACGTCATTGAAAAATCTCTTGAAGAAAAGAGAATTTGTACGGCGGTATTTCTAGACGTGACGCAAGCTTTTGATAAGGTGTGGCACCAAGACCTACATTTTAAATTAAAACAAATTCTGCCGGAAGCACTTTATACGCTTCTGAAAGTATGAAAGACATAGAAACGATTATGCAGACTTCAATGAATAGCTGGGGTACCACAAGGAAGTGTTCTAGGTCCAGTATTGTTGCTATTATTTACCGTGATATATGTAGCTCAAACAGATGGTACTATCGTAGCCACGTATGCTGATGACACTGCAGTACAAGCAGTGCGCCAAACGATAAATGATGCTAGGACTAAATTATATAAAGCTCTGAATAATGTCAATGATTGGACAAAATATGGCGATATCGCTCAACAAAGTAAAATCAGTGCATGTGGATTTTACGTAAAAACATTTAATAGATTACCGGTATTTGGAAATACGGTTCAAGTTCAGTTTGCTACTGAGACAAAATAATTTATAAATTTCGATATATGCACTGCTTGCTCGGAAACTCCCTAAGCTCAATATCGAAAACAAGCTAATTTTGTACAGGCAGGTGCTTAAACCTGTCTGTCTCTGGACTTACGGCATACATCTCTGGGGTTGTACGCGAGATTCTAATTTAAATACCTTACAAACATTTGAAAATAACTTGTTATATTAGAAACTAAGATCTCCGCAGAGATCTCGGGATTTCCACGGTTCGCGATGAAATAAAAACAAATTGTGAGAAATCATAGACAACGGCTATTACTATAATCGAAATTATCGATGAGACGAATGTAGTACGCCGCCTGCGAAGGACCAATCCTTCCAAGATGGTGCACTAAACGGGAAACCGCTTAAAAATCGCGGTATATGCAGGAACTATCACCGGATAGTTACCTACAACACGTTAATTAAATTCGTTAAAAATAAATTGCCAGATAAATTTCGACTTAATTGCACACTTGAATGTTTCACACCTACCCACGGAAAAAAATCATGCCGTGGTTGGTTATTCGTGGAACTGCCAAATTTGGGCAGCTAAATTGAGATACATTTTTTATTGCATATGTACTCTTGAATGATTAGTTACATAGGGGTCGGGAAGCTACTATTTTAAAAGACCGCAAGAATTTTTATGCTCGCTGGTTCCGCCCCACCATTAAATGCAGAGAAGTAATCAGAAGTTCCGCTAGAAATGTGCTGGGTTTACCAAAATCAATACTTCAGGCTACGACCAGAAAGTAGCCCAGGAGCTCTATAGGCGAAAAAAGGCAGGAATGCTGTCTCTTAAACAGAATAGAGGGTGAGCTACTTGAGTCTCTTAAGGGTTGTAATCACATACGTGATGTTCGATCAGATCATGTTATACCAGAGGAAGAAAATCCTCTGGCTTTCGGGCAGAATACTTTATTAAATTTGGACGCAGTTAAACTATGTTCAGTACAACTCTTTATAAATTTTTCATGTCAAGGTTGAGTGAAGACTTTTCAGGTATATTTATATGGATATGTACACCACCTTTCTAGAAGTTTTAAGGTTTCATATAATGACGAATTAAACACAACCAAGTCTTATATCTGCATCGCTGCTTAATCCTTTCGGTGGTGAAAAACTCACGCTATTCCTGTTAAAGTCGAGTCGACAAATGAACACCACAAGACGACAAACACGCGTTATGCAACCTTTCATTTGCAAGTTTTGAAATATATGCGCCAAAAATGAGGTAGAATTTTAATGAGGACAAGACGAAATAGGTATATTGAAAATTCTGAGCTGAAACAAGAACAGACAAAAATTTACTTTTAGGGAAAGATTTCTTGACCATCGAATTGTGTATTGAATAGATGGAGATGATGAGATTAGGGATGATCTTCAAAAATCTTAAATGTAATATGTACGAGCATATATCGCCCTCGAAGATGTTTGAATAAAGTTTTAATGCTTCAGGCAAACAATTAAAGAACCACCAGAACAAAGTTGAGGTGTAAAACCAAAACAGTATCAGTATCAGCCTGGCGGGATATTTCTCAAATGTTTCTTTTTTATATTGTCTTACGGTAGGAACCTACATCGCCATCAAAATCTGAAATACACCCAAAATCCTCAACAAAGTAAAAAAAAGTCAACGGGATCACGGAATGGTGTGTTACGGACATAATTAAACTCTTCCTTTTAGACAGTTAATAGGCAATAAAACTAAACTTTTCGTTTTACAGTAAATAACTTTTAGTGTGTTAATAGTTTTAAGATACTGCCTCCGTCTGAATGCCTTTAAGTGGTATGATATGTAGAGATCCATAAAATGCTTCCAAATAAGTCAGAGTGACTCTCGTATTAGCTTATTGTTTTGCCTTCATCCATGTGCCCAATAGGTCCATCTTCTTGCTCTTAATGCAGTCGTGTTTTGCCCTAGGGTTGTGTGTTGAGTATGGTGTCAGAACTTTGTCGAAAAATCATAAGCTGTGTTCCCGTTCAAAGACCATCCCTCATATTTTCAAGCTTGGGTATAAAAATCTCTTAGAGAGAAACAAAATTTGACTTAATTACGGGAAAGCATGAAACACATGCACTTCAAAACAAAAGTTTATTTTAGATAGCAAGTTCTTTAAAATGAAAACTTTGATTTCGCAATTTTGGAATGACAAAACTGACTGTTTTTTTTAATTTCATTTAAAAGTCTTCACATATCTACATATAACTTCTTCAAAGAAATTTCTTGGATTAAAATTCTACAGCCTTGGTGTACGCAAAAAGGATTTGGCAGTTTTTATAGAAATTCGAATATTTTCGCAGTTTAAGAATGTACGGGAACACACCTAATAGGTTTCAATCAAAAATTTCTGAAAAATGAGAAAAGCTATGGTTGTATTTTACTGAACCACCCTAATGAGTTTACACCTTAAGAAGTGTTTTAAAAATGTATAATGTGAAAACAATTTTACAAACAAACAAAAAAAATCCTTGATTCATTTTTAATATCTGATATGAATGTCCGGTCTTAAATTTTTGTGGGCAGCAAAAACAAGCCAGCTGCTAACATTACTGCTACATTACGTTAAGAAAATAAGAAACAAAAACAATCATCGACGTTATAATACTGATAGTGATAAGCCTACAGAAAAACACCAAAACATAATAAAACAATCGAAAAAAAAGAAAAAAAAGCTACGAAATGAACATTTGTGTTTTTTTTTCTCTATGCGATTCAAAATAATCACAATCAAAATAACAGACCAACAGTGTTGCACACAAAATCTCAACCACCACTCTGTCAGGAGACAAATATACAAACAAAAAAATGGACGACGGACATAAGAACGGACGGACAGTAGAAGGATGACGATGACGATGCTGATGTGGTTGATGATATCTCACACACTGCGGTCGCCGCCGAAGCTAAAACTGAAGCTGAATGCACAAGCACAACGCAAATGATTTTTAGTTACGCTTTACCTATATGCTGTGTGAAGAGAGCTGTTATCAGGGCTGTTGAAGTTAGTTCTAATAAAGTATTATCTACGAGCCCCCAGGGACCGTCAAAATAACGGGCACAACTTATAACAAAAGAAACAATTTTAAAAATGTTTGTCTGGCGGCCAATCTCGGAAACGGCTGTACTGATTTCGGTAGGATTTTTATTGGAATTAAGCTGATATTGTAAAGTCGCTTTATTCACTATATAATATTTCAACAAAAAAGCCTTCGACAAAATTAACACCCAATGTTTGGAGATAGAGTTAAATAATGTAGTCAATATTTTAGACAGGACAACTTCTGCCTGGTCAGTTAGTTTGAAAGTATGATTATTATTATTAATTGTATTTTAGAATATTCAAAGAACTATAGGGTCATATCCAACAAGATAAATAAATAATATTGGGGCCCCATGGCTTTTGAAGACCAAAAAAAACCTCAAAAGACTACTACTCTCAACCATATGACTTAATGCGACTTACATATTTTGCAGAATCTGCACAGCTTAGGTGAGAAGGCAAGAAATAATCTCATCATTTATTTGCAACATGATCTAGACAGAGAATCGATCCCCATATCTCTTGTGCGATATTCTAGGTACCAGCGCACTTCTTATCCATTTTTTTTATCATAGTAAATTTGTCGCGATAGAGCGACTATTTCATGAGTTGTGTACATTTTTACACAAAAAATACCTAACAAACTATCAACAAAAATGTGGCTTTGTTAGACCAAAACCATTTTCAAATTTTCCCCCGTTGGTGATCGAAAGTTTGTTCTTTTTTGTTTTTCGTGGATTTTTTTAAGCTCAAGATGCAACAGATGACCTAATTATCCTTCATTAAACACTTGTAGCTTACTCAGCTCCCGTCAAAATTTCGCACGCACTTTGCTCACCAAATATCAGCTAAAACTGTAACGATAATTTGGCGTATTAGAGTTGTGTAGAATTTGAAATTTGACACAAGAGGTGTGTGGAGGAAATGTCAAAAGCAAAAAAGTTCTTTGAAAAAAAAGTATTTAACTTTTAAAAGTTCAAGTGAAGAAGTTATCGTATGAGATATTCTTTCTTTAGCCGTACAATGTAAATGTGGAATACTTAACCTGGCACTATTTTCCCCTCCCATTTTGATATTCAGAAATTCAAAACCAATGTTTATCGGTATCTCGTCTTACATCCCTCCATACTTTCCTTCGTTTGATCGTCTTAAGGATAGTCAGGACCCCTTTAGTGCGCGCATCATTATATAAAAATGGCACCTAAATGGCCAATTTTTGTTTTACCTGGTTTTGCTTCAGCAGCAAAACAAGTTTTTTTTAGTGTTCGTCGAACATAGATTTTTTTGCACCTGTGAAATTTCGCAGTCTTTCAGAATTTAGCTTGAGAACTAATTAAAGATTTTATTTTTAACAACTTAAAACACAAATTATTTATTTTTCCTTAGATGTACATTTCGGAAGCTATGCTTCCATCGTCAGTAAGCTCTATTTAAGATTTAAGTTGTTAAAACTAAAATCTTTAATTTATAATAAAAAACACGTTAAAAAATCTCCACTACCAAATTAATTCTTGAGAACTAATGTGCCGGATATTTATGTCCCGCGCTAAATTCTGTGGTGGTACAGTGGAAAGCAAACATTTGATTTTTAGCTGCAACTCCACAACAATCCGCTAAAATGCTTGATTAAATTTTGCAGAGAATTTTGTATGGAAGCAAAATTTTAGCGCGAGCTGCGTCTAGGAATTGAGGATCAGTTTAAATCATTATTCAACCTATGTTAAAAGTGTTAACCTAACGATTTCGTCGAATAAAGGAAGATTCAATGAATATCCAGAGGATTCATATGTTATTGGGTTATCCATTTTGCAGTTTCAAAAGTAAACGTTAATAAAACACATAACATATTTTTTTTAAAGTTTGAACGTTGACATTATGTGCGAAACACTACACCATTTAAATGACCACCACGCGAATTGTTGCAAGCATCGATTCTTTTGAGGTAATTTTCGACCACTTTTTGACACCTATTGGTATCTCAGCCATAACGAATGTTGGTTTTCAAGTGCTCAAGAGTTAAAGGTTTATCTGCAGAAACACGGTCTTTCGCGTAGCCCCACAAAAAAAGGTCCCGCAGCGTCAAATCGCATGATCTTCGTGGCCAGTTGATGTCCAGGAAATGTCTCTTGCAATAAAGCCATATTCGCTCGAGTTGTGTGGCATGTGGCACCGTCTTGTTGAAACCACATATTCTCCAAGTCGTATTCTTCAATAGCAGGCAGACAAAAGTTGGTTATCATATGACCAGAACGCTCCGAATTGAAGGTGACAGCCGTTCCATTGTCGTTTTTGAAGAAGTAAGGTCCAATCACACCTCCGGACCAAAGAGTGCCCCAAACAGTGACTTTTTTGTGAACGTAATGGCAGAACCCCAAATACGACAATTTTGTTTATTAACATACACACCGAGTGAAAAATGTGCTTCGTCGCTGAAGAAAATTTTGTTCGAAAAATCGCCGTCCACCGCCTGTTGTTCAAGCACCCATTCGACGTATCTACGACGTTGTGAATGGTCAGCTGGCTTCAGTTATTGTGTGAGCTGGACTTTATATGGATGTAGGTGCAAATGCAAAATACGCCATAATGTGCCGTAAGACAGTCCTAATTCCTGAGAACGAAGAGGAATCGACACATTCGGGTCTTCGGGAACACTTTCACTTCAGCGATATTTTCAGTGGTACGAGCGAAACGATGATGCACAGGCCTTACAATATCTGTAACCAATCCAGTCTCTTCAAATTTCTTCACAATTTTGCCAATTGCTTGCGTAGTTGGACGAATACGTAAACCATAATCTTCTCTTAAATCAAGATATGTGGCTGTTTCAGAATCACAATTTTTGTAGTGTTTTAACAATTTTTATGCGTTATGCGATAGTTAAGCGATCCATTTTCGTAAATGTCAGACTTTCAACTGAAAAAAAATTTTGTTTAACAACTTAGTTTGATAGATTACGAGTTCCAGCCCTATACTTTTGAAACCGCAAAATCGATAACCCTTTGTAAAAGCCAATCTTAAACCAAGATTGAACCACGGTTTAAATATTTGAACAATTTCAACTAAGGGCCAGTTGCACAAACATTGCTCAATATTTGGTCCGTTGTTCAGAAATTTTAATTGATCGATTTATGTAGATTAACTAAGATTCAACGATGGGTCAAGCTTATATGTAGCTTCTATCACTTTTTTGAGTCTTGAAACATCGTTGAACCTTAGTTAAACTGCAAACATCGGTTAAAATACGGATCAAATATTGAACTACGGTTGTAGAACTCTCCCTAAGGCCTAGTTTAGATAAAGACGTTAAAAGTGTCTTTTATTTAGTTAAGAAAAAAAAAACCTACAATCTGCATCACAACACCAAAAGTACCTTCATATTTATATTTCTTTAAACGACAGCCCTGGTTAAGATGTGAGATATCAGCGATATGAGTTTTAAGGGAATTTATATGAAAGTCCTGATAAATATCTTTGTTTGTGTGTCTGTCTGCCCGGACGGACAGTTTGTCTGCGGTTGTTATCTTATGGAATTTTTCTGTTTAAAAATACAAAAGAAGTACACTAGAGAGACAGAGAAAGATTATATACACATACGTAAAGACAAAAAAGCCACACAAGGAAACAATAACACGGGCCATATTGCCAATCACATGCAGGCCGCGACGGGATTGATTGTAGAAATTCCTGTGAATATGCACACTACTCCAGGCACATGCAAACACTCACGGTTAAAGCTGTATATACCCAGCAAACATTTTAATTCAGAAATGAACGATAATTAATTCATAAAAGTGAAGAAACCGTCCGAAAAGAATTCACTTATGATGCAAATTGAATCCTTTTACCTGGGCTCTTAGACACCGATTTGAATCATTGTAATGGTTTATTTATGATATGAAAATTCGTCGTTTAAATGAACGTATATAAGGGTTCCATATATTCATTTAAATGATTGTTGCCTGAATCTTTTCTTAATCATAAAAATAATTCTAATAAAATTCATTTAAGTGAAGGATTTCTAAGTATATACCTTCACTTTAATTAATCATACAGGAAACATTTTTACGATTCAGAAAAGGTTCAAGCATTAATCATTTAAAGGAATATATGGAACTCTTATATACGTTCATTTAAATGACGAATTTTCAGATCATAAATGAATCATTACAATGATTCAAATCGGTGTCTAAGAGCCCAGGTAAAAGGATTCAATTTGCATCATAAGTGAATTCATTATTTCTGATTCATTTATGATTGATTTCAGAATGAAAATGTTTGCTGAGGCGATATTATAGACAAAATTTTAAACAGCAATAAAACCTACCCTAATTAAAGCAGTTTTAGCTCAAAAGTAGAATATTACTGTATAATTCAATGCACGGTATTGAAAACAAAGACAAGACTCATTCGAATTATAGTAAGTCGATGTGATCTGATCTGATTTATTTAACTTATTATCTCATGTACTTATAAAAACTTATTAAAAAAAGTAATTATTCAATGTAATGGTATAGTTATGAAGATATACATTTAAGCTGTTGATTTTGATTTAATTCTTTCATTAGCATACTGAAAATACCTCATTGCCACTTGGTCAAAATATTCTTCGGTTTGACCATGGCTGACGTGGAAAGCATCTATAAAAAAGATTAAATTTAAATTTTGTTTCGAAATGTAATTGCTTAATTTTTACTTCGCAAGGCAGCCAGTGTTGACAATGCCTTTGCACACCTTTTTGATTGTGTGCCTCGCCAGGAAAATTCTCTTGCCACCATATCATCAAAAATGTTTCTCAAGTTTGTTTTAATAAATTTTTTGGGGTCTATGTTGCGCCCAAATTGGATAAATGTAGTTTTCTAAAAAAAAAAAGAAAACATACAATGTAACACGGATATGATGGATATAAGAAATTTCTGAAAAGAAAAAAAGGGGATGCAAGGAAATGTATGTTTTTTTGTTTGCCTTATAACCTGGACAACACTAGCGCATAAAACACAAATTATAATATAATAGGAACATATTTAACAAAACTATTTACCAAATCGTTGAATTTTTCAGAACATTCTTGAATTGCTTTGTCAAATCTAAGGAACTCTTCGACAGATACGAAAGGTTTTTGCGGGACTATGGACGAGACCGTTGAAAAATTTCGTAAAGCCCTCTCCCCCCGAAGTTCTTTTCTTAAATTAAATATTTCATCGGTCAACCTCTGAAACATTTTTTGATTTGCTTCTTGGTTCGCTCTTATAACTTCTAGGACTTCTTCATTGGTACACGATGCTGAAATTAAAGAAATGATTTTTGTGTAATTAAGAGAATTTAACACTTTCGAGTATCTCTTACATTTAGCAGTTTTGGGTTCATAATTTAAGCACAAGGTAGTGCGTGGTGTTGAAGAAGAGCCTTCAAGAGGGATTTCATCTTAAAAAGATTTTTAAAAAATGTTTATATGGGATCTTATAATCTTGTCCTTATAATCTTGCTTTTGCAAATAACTACCTATGATAATCTTACCTGAAACAGTTAATATTCTTTTTGGATATTCAATTTCTGTCGAAGTGGTTGGAAAATCTCCTCCTGCAACAAAAAAGTGAATGAGGTAATAACAAGATTATAATTAAGTTATACAATTTTTTCCAAGCAATTACCTGGTCTTATCCTTAGAAATTTTTTGTAGTCAAATTCATCTTCCGTCTCAGAAATTAAATCGGTTTCCAAGCTCTGAATCTCTGTGTTTGTAATTTCAGAGCTGGTAATTTCAGTGTTCTCCATTTTTTTATATTGTTGTATTATTAATAATTGTATGCCTATTTGCTTTAAGTATGTAGACATTAGGCGGTAAATGGTTTTGAAACCAGCAATTAAAAAGGTCTTTCTTTTATTAAATATTTTTTTTTTTTAGACGAAATAGCAATAATTGTTTGTCATGTTTGTCTTTCAGTTTAGCGTTTTACCTTTGTATTTCTCTGTGTCTTGTATGCAGTTTTTTAGAGTTTATTAATATTCATGTGAATATAAAATTTAAAATTATTTTTTTTGATTAGTTTTAAAAATATTGATTTTTGAAAAAAAAAATCAAAAATTAATTTTAATTATAAGAAAAAGTTATTCAAAATTTTAATATGCAGAATTAGTTTGGCTACCTAATTCTTCTAAGATATACAATTTGACAGAAATCGAATGTACAGTTACCGAGAAAGCCAAAAATTTAAAAAACCGTTATATGAAAGGTACCGTTAATAGACTTTTCCCGGAAGAGCCGTTTTCCTTATAGTACCTATAATCGCAAGTAAAAAAATTATTTCATATGTATTAAGGGCAAAAAACAAAATGATTGATCACTTGTTTTAAGTAATGTTACCTTAATAACGTTATCGAAATAATGTTCGGTTATGATATTAGATAAATCGATCTGGTTTGTTGTATATATTGAAAGGTTTTGTGAGTTTATTGGAGAATCAAACAGAGAAACTAAATTTTGAACCGCAAAACTTTTCAATAAAATTTCTTCACTATCAGTTTTAATTATTTCTTGAATTTTGTAAAGATTATTAGATGTTAAGTAGAAATTATTTGGATCCCTGACAGAAAATTTTACATTTTTATATGTCACACTTTCAAAACATATGTCAGCTATATTTTTTTTTCTAAAAATAGGTAAAGTTTGAAACGCAACTTCCGCATCAAAAATACTTTTTTCAACCATTCTGTTGTAAACTTGTGTAACGAGATTATTTCCTTTTTTTATATTTTTTTTTAAATAATGAAGAAAATTTTCGTATTTAAAAGCATTAATGTTTTCTAAGGATCCATAGACAAGAGATTCAGATGGTAAATGCCCCAGACAATGAAAATTATATGTCAACATTTTTTCATCATAAAGAGTAGGAACTTGACTTATAAAGCTGTCCAACAAATCTTGGGCACATTCATTGTTTTGCAAACAATCACCGTCATTTAAAAGTATACGTATTGCTATGCTCAGCTTTAAGAAGTGATTATAATATTCTGCGTTCAGTATGTTTTTGAGAGTATATGGACCTGTGTACAATAAAAATTGACGAAATTCTGTAGCTTTCCACCTGTCTATTTCATTTAATTCCCGAGGATCCCTACAGAATTCGAAAGGGATTTGTTTTTTTAAATTGTTGAGTTTTCCTGACAATGATTTTATTGCCAATTTGGTCAATGAATACTTTTCATTTCTGGCTTTTATCCACGCACATAACAGCGTTTTCATTACCCCCAAGCACACTACGTGCATGTAATCTAATGGGAACTGTTTCACACAGTCTACATTAATTAACTCCAGGGCGATTGGTTCAATTTGGTGGTGATGCTCTGGATGAGATCTTAATCGAAATGACGACCCATTCCGAAGAGAAGATTCTTCTGGTGGAAAAACAAGACGATTGTGCGTGTACTTTCCCTTCTGTGTACATTTCGTACAACTGTAAAAACCTGTGTGCCCTTTGACTTTTAATATAAATGACCTTGCAGGTGCATCACAAATAAATGCTCGCGCTTTAACAGAGTATTTTATGCCTTCAAATACAATCCCAGACTCTATTATTTCTTTGAATTCATTTATAAAAGGATACAGAAAAGTGTCAGAATTTGAAGGTTTAGCATTTCCTCCAAAAACTCCTACCAACTTCACCTCTTTCGTCCCAACCACGCTAGAAAGTATAGGCCAAACTTGGCTTCTGGAACTTTTTGCCACCGGCAGCCCATCAATATTAAAGTCGAGCTGCAAATCAGTTTCCTTAGGTTTGGTCTTTAATAAAAAGTCAGTTAGACAGTCTTTCAACCCATAATGAATATATTCACCACTGCCCATTGGTGTTGAAATTATATTCTTCGGTGTTTGCTTTAAGGTCCGGGGATCTTTAGGAAGCCCAGGAAGTTTTGAACGCAAAATACTTAATAATTCACTCAGAGCCGAAGTACTTATAAGGTATTTGGTAGCCCAACGAGCCAACTGAATGCTTAAGTCTTCGAGCGGTACCCCATTTTCTTCTTCTACTTCATCTTGTGAGTTGAATGAATCAGAAGTGTTTTCAGCTATAACAGAAAAGGATACGTCTGAAAATCTGCCTTCGGACTCAGCGTCAGAAGTGATGCTATCAGGGGCACTTTTATCTATTGTCATGAAGTGACTTACTACTGCCCTAGACTCTGAGTTGTACGATCTTAATCTTTTCATTTTAAATAATTTAAAAAACTCTGTATTAGTTTTGTTTACCAAGTTCTTTTTTCTAATATTACTGTTGTACTTACTGTTTGTTTTGTTTTTATTGCAATTTTCTTTGTCTACTATTTCATTAAAATTATAAATTTTTTAAAATGTTTTTTGCTACTAATTTTATATATTTTTATTTATCCTTATTAGGTATTTATTGCTTTTATTTTTTTGTATTTATATTTCCACTGTACTGTATTTATTTTTTTATAAATCAATTTTTTTTTATTTTTTTTAAATTCATATACTTATTAGTCCTTTCAAAATGTTTTAAAATATTTGTTACAAAATGCTAGGTAGTATAGATTGAACCGAGACAAGGCAAAAATCGTATAAGTTGGGGGGTATATTTTTCAAAATTTAATAGTCTTACCAATTTAAATTCTAACACTAAAAACTAGATGGTCCTAGGCCTTGTACTCTTAAAGATGTAAGGAAATGTTTTAAATTAAGGAATGGATTTATAGGTTTCAAAAAAGTTATAGCTTGATATTATTAGTGTTTGAGCATTGCACCTAAACGGGAGGAAATAGAACACCCCCATACGACTTTTTTTTCGTGCCAACTTAATCTACACGCCCCAGCTTTTTGTCACACCTTATCGACCGGTATAATGTTTTATTTCACTATATTTTTCACTTTTTTTATTTATTTACACATCCGTTCTCAATTTAAATTTAACTCTATTGTTTTGTTTGGCACTTATTATATATTTTTTATATACTGTTATGCTTTTTTATATTTGTTTCAGTATGTAGGTTTATATTCCTATTAGGTGTCTTTATTGTTTACTTAGCGATTATGTTTGCTACGTGCGATCTATCCAAAATCTTTTATTAAATGATAATTGCCAATGCAACCGATACTTTTGTCGCGACAATGACCCGTTATCATTACCCTTTGTAAGGAAAATAAATAAGGACGAAACGAACAAAAAATCCTCAAAAGGGAAGGAAAAAAATTGAAATTTTCAAGTTAACAAGTCTAAGCAAACTTGACCTCGACAATATCCCGTTGAGACAACTCCTTTGTAAGAACAAAACATAAAAGGACGAACAAAAAAATCTCAATATATGAAGGATCCACCAACAAGATCTGAGTGTTGTTTTTTTTTATTTTTTTGATACATGGAGAATACATATCTCTGCGTCTCCCCGGTAAGAATTTGTGGGATCTTTGTATGCATTCATAATTCATTCAAAAAACTGAAGGTTTCTTGAATATTATTCTTCAGTTTTGGTGATTAAAATCTGAACCTTCAGAAAAATGTTTGCTGGGTAATATCTAGCTAGGTATACCTACCTTCCAACCTACAACTGGAGGTGGGCGGAAGGATGACTCACGTAATGAGTGACATTTCACAGAGGAAGATAAACTATTGGTACCTACACCTAAGTTAAGTGATAATGTGCTGTTGATGGTTTTTTGTTTAATTTTTTATTTTATTTTTACAGTCGGGCAGTATATTCTCTTTTTTTCGTTTCGTTTCGTATCTCAGGCTAAAAGCATTTTGTAGATACAATGAAATATAATAGTTAGGTACTCGTATGAATGTGTATACTGTACACATAGAGTAGATGACACGTCAAAACTTACTGATAAAATTGTCATGTAAAAGTAAGCCAGGCTGCAACTGCTGACCATTAAATTTGTAGATAGATATAAATATTCAATTAGAGCTTGTTTTTTGTACAAATTGGTAATAATTTTATTGAGTGAATGCCAAATATGTAATAATTAGATACATACAGCGTCAACCAAGAAGATAGATGAATAAATTTGGTGGTGCAACAGCTTTTGAAGATCCAGGACCTAGTGACTTATCTACTACTCTTACATCTTCTTGACAGAAATTAAAAGGAGCTACAATTTTGGCAGAGTCCGAAAAATATTTCCCTCTGTTATTTTAGGAAATACTTAACGGATTTAAGTAAAGTAAACGTAAAAATCATGTCGGACGTTAAGTGGGCAGATTAACGAAATGTACAAGAGGAATTCTTCATTTGAATGAACAGTTCCCCCAAAGAAGTTTGTTTCCATTACCACATACTACCTGTGAGTGAGGAGACAGTACTGAACTATAAATGGACGTACAAAGTCTGCATCTAATTAGGCAAAAAAGTAAAAGCTCAAAGATTGAGGTGTATTGAATATTTAGAGAGTTGACCCGAAAAATTATGGTCCTCGTAGTTCCCTAAAATCTGTCCCACCTTACGGATTTTAATTAGAAAAGTCACCTATTTAATTTTAACAAGTTATTAAAATTTCCCGCAAAATTTCAGAAATTGCGGCAAATGTCAATTCTACTACATTTGTAAAGTAAAAAGTTACAAAATACAGGTGAACAATACATGAATCGGTATTATCCTAAACAACCTGGAATAATTGCTTCAATTGTTTTGTGAAATAATTCTGATGTAGTTTTTGAGCACCGTGAATTTCCGCGCATATTATTCGGTCGTTCAACACCACGCGCGCTGTTTCGCTGTTCTTGTAGAAGAGTAGAAGAGGCCGGCATCGGATAAGTTGTTGCGCTTAGAATATCGGAGATTTGGCAAATGGTCCCGAAGTATCGACTAGACGACGTGCCACGCAATTATGAATCAATCAACGGTCCTTACATACAATTTTGGTGAAATACTCAATGTTTTCCTTACAAAGTGCAGAAAGTGCATCTGTGTTACCTGTTAAACGTCAATACCATCTAACCTACGCCAAAGCCATCCTGAATCTCGGTCGCGAGGCAGACAACTTTTCATATAAAATCATAATAATTTTTGATAAGATGATTGTCGGTCTTGCTACCGTCAAAGCCTGTGTGTATTATGACTCCCTTATTATAAAACTTATGATTTCTATTAAATATCATGCAATTTGGAAGCCTTGATAAATTTCAACAGATTGTTGCCTAAAATGTTCGGAGAGTTCTTGCATTATTTGGGATATCTGAATGATTGCTGCTGGGGCACCGATTATCATCGTATAACTCACGAACCGCCATTACTGAATATCGGGCCTTTTTCGGGAACGCCGCGGGCCAAACGACCTACTCTAAACGGCGGCATCAGTATTATGCTCAATTACTTTTTCCTTCATCAATTTGGTTCCAACAGGATGAAGCTACATCGAATTTAGCATAAACTACAACTGAAATTCTGATATCTGCATTTCCGTTTTGGCTAAAGTCCGTTTCGTAATTTGCATTGAACGACAAGCATGCCTGATCTATCGGTTTCGACAAGCTGCAGACTCGTGAAGCCTTAAGACAGAATATCCGTCAAAAATGCTAGGACCTATAACTGCAAGCTCCGGCAAGGGTGACGAAAAATGCCATAAATAGGGTCGGAATGCTGGTGAGCTCTGGCGGGGTGCCATTAAGCTGATATTATTTTACCGAGTAAATGGAAATGCATCAGACAAACACGATCCAAATGCAGGAGCTAAGAAATGCACCTCAGTTTACCTTGAATGCAATTTTTCATGCGCCGTTAAGTACAGAGATTAGTTCTTTAGTCGTACAAGACGAATGTGAAATGGTTTAGGCAGGAAAGTAAGATTGTCGGCTGTGAGTCCATACTCAGCAAACTCAATTAGAGATTTAGTGCGCCATTTTGATAACACAACTCGTGTGACTTACTCAAAATTGAGGGTTTTTAAGGAGGTAGGCGGCAGGGGGTCTGTAGTGGTATTATCATGGGGGGAATATTATCCGTTCTATGAATAGCTTTCAAAGTGCCCACCTTGACGAATTGCTGGTAAGTTCAGATATATGACCCTTCCTAGCACTCGCTCTGTTACATATAAATAGGTGCATCTCTTCCAAGACCTGGCATATATATAATCCAAAACCGTAGCCGCGTCCCCATAGATCCAGACGCTTTCCCTTAGCTCCCCGTTTAATTGAAGGTTGTGGAAGGATCGATTCGAGATCATTTATCCCCCTTTCGGTCATCTCCGAGGCAGAGCTCTCAGTGTTAACACCTTTGGACATATTGCCAAAAGATCAGAGGCACGTAAACTGCTCCCGCAATAGGGATGGGATAGTTTCATCCAGAAACATAGATTGTATGTCCAAAATAGTGGTGTCTCCGTTGTCCCCTAGATAACTAGCTCCGTAGCTCCACTTACTCTGTGCCCTGGAACGAGTTTTGATCGTTTGAATTTTTGGTAAGGCGTATAGAGCTTTTGCAGCTTAACAGCCACTCCACGAGAACGTCTACCGGATGTATATCCAAATGGTATTCTACCAATACTGCGGAAGGACTGGCATTTATTCCTTAGTAGAGAGCAGACTTCGAGAAAAGTTTAACGTAGCTCTAATTTGGCCTCACATTTTGATACTTAGAACCACTGTCCATCTGTTGTTCCTCCTATTTTCCCAACCATGGCACTGTGTTTGTTTAATCATTTCAAGGGTAGTGAAGCAACGTTTTGCTGCGCCTACAATTAAAAATTGAAGCTGCTTATATATTTTAACCAAATCAAAACTTTCAAGATTTATTTATCTACAAAGAGATAATTATTATCACAACCATTCCCATTAAAAGAAAAAAAAATCTGAAAACAACCACCCCTTAAATAAGAAGCTTGTATACTCTCGTACCAGCTATAGCTGCTTCAACAAAAAAAAATTACTTATCGTTCAGATATCAAATTAAAATTCGAAATTAATCATCATTTAATTAAAAAATAGAATCAGCTCCAAGTATCGGATTCTGTTGGTTATTGCGTTATCGCAACAAAAAAAAAAAAACACTTACATTAAAACGTTTAGATCGAGAAATGAATATAACAAAAAATTAAATCGGTTAAATGTTCGCTTCATATCTCACAGCAACACCAACAAAACACGACTTTAAACAATAAAAATGAAAAAAAACAAACAAATAATCTCGCTTGCTTATCTATGACGAATAAGAATGAACAAAAAAAACACATATCATTGCTATTGTTGTTCAGATAAGCGCGATCAAGCAAATGGAAAGTGAACCACCACAATAATAATAATTATTCCATTCAAAATGGAAGGCGGGAGCACTTAAACTTCTCTATGTACAACAAGCTTTTGAATTAGGTTTTTTTTTTTGCTCTTTCGGGAACTTTAGTCGAAACTTCTGTTGAACCTTCGAATTGATAGTTACATTGATGTCGTTTGATTGATCTAGGTCTTATGTATAGAATTTGTCTAAAGATCTAGACATCTATTCGATTGATGGAAGATTCATATCTTAGGTTTGATTTTTTTTTCTAGGAAAACATTCAGAGTCGACTATATTGTTTGTGATTGGAGCGGTAAGGTCTTTTGATTTGTATCCGCTTAGACAAGATCGATTGCTGTTAGTCTTCATCTATGGCAACTGACCTACTTTTTTTAAGTTAAGAAATATTAATATTAATGCAAATACTGTTGGATACGTACATATTTTTTTGGAGAAAACGAAATCAAATAAAACTTTTTTTTTGAGAAGGCAAAAACTTTGTTAAATTTTATTTATCTTGTAAAAGATTAAGATTTTATAATTATTTAACAACTTAATTATATTCTTAGAATCTTTACTATTATAACGGGTGATTTTTTTGCTACTTGGTTTTTGACGTTTATATTTTTGACAGATCACACATGACAAATTCCACGAACATTTGACATTTCGATTCAGTATTGTTTGCCATTTCATCATGAATAGACTTACGCCTGAACAACGTTTGCAAATTATTGAAATTTATTATCAAAATTCGTGCTCTGTGAAAAATGTGTTTCGCAAGATCCGTCCGTTTCAGCGACGAGGCTCATTTTTGGCTAAATGGATACGTGAATAAGCAGAATTGCCGTATTTGGAGTGAAGAGCAGCCAGAGGCAATTCAGCAGCTACCAATGCATCCCGAAAAATGCACTGTTTGGTGCGGTTTATGGGCAGGCGGCATCATTGGGCCGTACTTCTTCAAGGACGATGAAGGCCGCAGGGTTACGGTCAATGGAGAAAGGTACCGTTCGATGATAACAGATTTTTTTTTGCCGAAAATGCAAGAATTGAACTCGGTCGACATGTGGTTCCAACAGGACGGTGCCACATGCCACACTGCACGCGAAACCATGAGAGTCGATTTTGGTGAGCAGTTGATCTCACGTTTTGGCGCAGTCAATTGGCCACCAAGATCATGTGATTTGACCCCGTTAGAAAATTTTTTGTGGGGCTATGTTAAGTCTATTGTCTATGGGGACAAGCCAAACACGATTGCTGCCTTGGAAGCCAACATTGAACGCGTCATTGGTGAGATTCCGGCCGAAATGTGTGAAAAAGTTTGCCAAAATTGGACCTTCAGAATGGGCCACCTGAAGCGTAGCCGCGGGCAACATTTAAGTGAAATTATTTTTAAAAAGTAAATGGCAGACATTGATTTATCGATCCAAATAAAAATTTCATTCACTTTTTACAAGTTTCTGTGTTTTTTTGAATTTTCAAAAACCAAGCTCTTAAAAAATCACCGTTTATAAAGACGAAACAATTGAAGCGTTTAGAATATGAAGGTGCTAAGTGACATTTTCAAAGTTTTGAGTAATCAACATTTAAAGTTTTTTACCTTTTAAAATATTGCAGAAAGGAAAAATGCTTTAAAAAGTCTTTAAAGAAAAAAAATGCTGCTGCCGCCGCTGTGGGTACGAAAACTTCATCTTTAGTGGTCGATACTTGATAGTAAATTAAGAAACGAAAATAACGAATTTGAAATTATAGTTTCAACTGAGAGGGTTGACAATAGTCATCAGAAGTGGGACACACACTTTAAGTATAGCGATATAGACTTCGGCAGAATCGAAAAGGTTTTGCGATTGCTGATCAGTATTAAGATATAATTCGAAATGCAAGTACCAAAGCTACAGTTGTTATCGAAATGCAAAATCATTTCCGAACTTTTTTCATGAAAATAATAAAAATTACATATGGCCAATTTTAACTAAATACAGCTCAACTGCTTTTAAATTTAATAATCCTCTTTATTAAAAACAAAGAACTTAGGAGATATTTACAGTTTTGTGTACTTAAAACGTTTATCCACAAACTTAATTGAATATACTTAATTAGTTTTTTCATAAAGGTATTTAGTGACAAATTTGACTCTTATAATTATTTATTTTTTTATAGTTTTTTTTTCTCAGGGCCTGTTGAAAATGAATTTGCATAGAAGCATTGATGCTCAATTGGGATGAATTTCATCTGATCTTTTAGATTTTTAATTTTTTCCGCAGAAGGCTGTTTGATTTTAGTCTCCCTTGGCATAAATTCTTGATTTTCGTTAGGGCGGCTATTGGTTTTTGCTACGAGTATTATGACTTTACTAAAAGGTGTAGACACGTCGTAGCATTCTTTGTAAAGTTATGAACCATACTCCTCCACTCGCATCCACTTTATGCCCTGAATTGAACTTTTTCATTTGATACATACTTTGATGAAATTTTCACGTTTAATTTTTCTGAAGTTCATTCCAGGTTCGGAAATGATTTTGCATTTCGATAACAACTGTAGCTTTGGTACTTGCATTTCGAATTATATCTTAATACTGATCAGCAATCGCAAAACCTTTTCAATTCTGCCGAAGTCTCTATGGCTATCTTAAAGTTTGTGTCCCACTTCTGATGACCTTTTGTCAACCCTCTCAGTTGAAACTATAAGTTCAAATTCGTTATTTTCGTTTCTTAATTTACTATCAAGTATCGACCACTGTAGATGAAGTTTGCGTACCCACAGCGGCGGCAGCAGTATTTTTTTTTTAAAGACTTTTTAAAGCATTTTTCCTTTCTGCAATATTTTAAAATAACTTGTTTCGCGCTAAGAAGATTAATGGGAATTAAATATACTTCTAATTTTGGTACTTAATAACCTTACTTAAGACCAATATTTAAGTTGTAATTTGATTAATAGATTTCGATTAAATTCCGAAAAAAACAATTTTTTGAAGTGTTTGTATAACCAAGACACATTAAAATTTAATAAGACGCTCCCAGTCTACGATTCGATAACTTAATGATCAAATTCTAACAACGAACGCCTTGATTTAGTTAGACCTTTCATGGCAAACATAATAAGTCGCGTTTAGATGTCACAAACATTACAAGAAAGCATATACCTAAATCTCTGTGAAGTAAAACCGTTATCAAAATGTGCATGAATAAAATTAATAGAAGAAAAAGAATTAGACCAATTAAAAATCAAGGGAAAAAACACATAAGTACCTAAAAATATGTAGGTAACTCAGACTCAGCCTTACTTCGTACGGTATGCAATTTTGAATGCTAAGTGCATACATAGTACCTTCATGTTCGAAATGAAGCTTTCAAATATAATTCGTTTTTCATAATGAAGGGCTTAAGTTCGTTTAACACCATCTTCCACAAAGTTTTGCAAAAGGCACTTGCATATAACACTTTCATCTCTTTGGTAAATAGAAATCTAGATGAGATACAGATGAGCAGATGATACAGAAATTTAAGTTTTGGAATAATAATTCCTTTTGGAAGAAAAAAGGAAAATTTCAAAAAATGTCACTTAGCACCTTCATCTTCCAAACGCTTCAATTATTACCAGCGCTGTCGTTTTGAAAATATAGATGGTAGAATTTCAAAGGTTTAGAGGGGAGTATTTTATGTTCGTGGGGAGTACGCAAAAAAAAAACTGACGAAAAAAGGATATTATACTTATTAACAATATAATTTTATTGAAATATTTTATAAATTTGTACTTCAAGTACTTTTATCACCTAACGGTGAAATAAAAGAACACCCAGATTAATTAATTGCATAAGAACAACAAGTAATAATTTATTACTTATGTCACGGGTAATCTCAGAAAGTATTCAACCGATTTACTTGAAACAAATTTCATAATTTTACTTATTCTCTTGAGCATGTCTTAGGATATTTTTTATTTGTTAAACATATGTGTTGAATTAGATTAATTAATTTTAAAAAAAATCGTACACTTTTTTGCCGAAGTTGATCAACATATTCACTTACGCTCTAAAACCTGCTTGCTATTTTACAAAACTGAGATTTGTTGGTAAGAAGTCAATAGTTTTATGCCAATTTTAAGACCTAAATCATTTCCTAACTGCACTTATAAGCTGAGAAATAAATGTATTTACAAATTTATATATGTATTTATTACATTTTTGTATTTTTACATCTATGAATTCGATTCAATCCCAAAGAGAAAGAAAGAGGGACACTACGAATCAGAGATAAATCTATCTGAACACGCGCGGGTGGGATCTTACTTGCGTGTTTTTGACGTTTCTTTTCCTACTTTTTCTTTCTGTTTCGGATTTGCTTCATTTAATTTTGTCTGTAGATGAATGAACACCAATCCAAATGGCTGACGAATTTAAATGGAGCAAAGAAAAAACTTCTAATCTTATTTTAAATTACCAAATGAACCCAATTCTTTACAATCCTTGTCTTTGTCATCCAGAATAAATATATAAATAACTTTGCCTTCCAATTTTCTTTTAAAAATTATATTTTGTTGAATATCTACACTGGGCAAAGAAGATAAAATGAAAGACAGCTGTCAAATAAACGCGCAGTACTGAAAATGAGAAAAAGGCTTCGTGTAATAACACGCGCGTAGAAGTTCAAAAGAAAATAACCAAGTCTCGCGTATTACAGCCACGAGCTGTGTAATACCTGATTATGACTGGGTAGCTGCTTTGTTCCATTTCATTATCATTCCGTATTTGTTTACATTTGCTTTTGTCTATTTGCTTCTGAATTTCTGTACGTATACTAAATTGTTCGCTTATCGATTAAAGTAGAGAGAAAGTATTTATACACATATTCAAAATTAAACATATATGTTTTAATTTTGATAGATGTGTAGTAAAGGACATAATTATTTGCGTTTATTCTTTCTTTTTTCTCTCTGCGTCTTTAGTAATAAAGCACATATAGAAGCCGTAAATAGAGTTTTAAAAGATTTAAGGTCTTCTTCATAGAAGCTTAGGGGTGGAGTAACAATGGTTTTTTTTTGGAGTTTTTCGTCAAACGATGTCAATTATTCCCAAGGGGAAGACTGTCCAAAAACTTCAACTTCAAACCAATATGAGAGTAGAGCTTACTAAAAGCACTGACAGTGCTGAGTTCGCATCTCTTCTGCTAAAAATTGGTGATGGAAAATATACTATCTCAGGCTCAGATAATATAATTCAATTAAACGAATGATTCGGAAAAATCTTTCACAACACATAACAACTTATTCAGTGCTATGGAGACTTGAACTCTTTGAAATCGATACCGTTTTCTTGGTTTTGCGAAAGAGCTATTGTGTCACCAAAAAATAGTTCAGTAGATGAAATAAATAACCATGTGCTCCTAAGTTTAAAAACAGAGTCACATCAATAAAAGGCAATTAACAGTGCTGTCGATGACAATGACATAGTAAACTCCGTCAAGAATTTCTCAATTCTCTCAACCCTGCAGGTTTTCCATCCTACCAATTGAATTTAAAAGTTGGCAAACCGACTATGCTAATAACAAATCTCAGTCCCCCAAACCTATGCAATGGCACGCGCCTCCAAGTCAAAAATCCTTGCAAAAATGTAATACAAGTTAAAATTCTTACCGAACCTGCAGTAGGAACTCATGCAATTATCCCCAGGATACCAATGATATCAACAGATCTTCATCAGATCAGACGTCTACAGTTTCCAGTAAAACCATGCTTTTGCATGACAATCAACAAAGCTCAGGGTCAATCATTTCAATGCATTGGGTAGATCTCAGAGAAAATGTTTTTCCCCATGGTCAAGTATATGTTGCACTTTCAAGAGTAGGCTCAAAAACTAAAAAGTTTTTACTTCTTCATGAAAATGATAAAACGGCCAACATTGTATACCCAGAAGCCTTGAAATAAAATAAATTGAATATGTGCTAATATCTGTTTTTTTTAAAAGAATTTATAGGACAACATCAACTCTTTTATTAGGCTACAATAAGATTAACCATATTATTAACTTTTTACTAAAAATATGACACAAATTACAGAAAAGGCCTTGGTTGATATAACATTTATAGTAAAACAAATTATTCTTAGCCTTTGCGGAGCAACGCGAGCACGGGTCTGCTAGTATTATATAAACTCAAAGCTAAGCTAAACTTATTCACTATTCTCTCTCAGAAAGAGCAAGCACGGAGAACAGAGGTCTTGGCGCGAGGCTAATCCAAAGAAAAACAATTTTTTAAAAACCAAAATTGGCCATCTGATTGGGCGGTAAAGCTGATCAATGGGAATCTTATTTTTAATTTAAAAAAATCGAGATCAATGTGATACCTACACAATGAATCTATAATTTTCGCGTTTTCCTCTCAACGTAATTTCTTACTTTCTCTTGTAATATTTTGTCAATTAGCATACTGTGAACTGTAAGCATGGCAAATGTAAATTGCTTACTTGCCGTTCTGACGTTACATCGATATGTATTCTGCTGTTGGTGTGTTGGTTCGTGTTGGATGGCTGGTAAGATGTTGGTTACGATGTGTAAGGGTAAGTGAGTGGGAGTGGGCTGGGATTTATTAACTGCTGGTCTTACAGCTCTTCCTCCAAGTTGACAGTTGAGAATGTCAAACTCTGTTAACATTTTTGTTCAGTAAGGTTTAGCAATTCATCATGAATCGTTTCCGCAACAACGCTTCCATATTGTGTAAATTTACTTTAATATTTTTTTTTTTCAAAGTAAAAAAAATCAGGTCGCAAATTTGATAGAGCATTTTTATCGAAGAATTGTGTCTAGTAATTAAGTTAATTTCTTTTTAAATGACCTTGTCAGTAAGCAAAATTTCCGTATATGGAGCGAAATCAATCCTAAAAACATTAACGAACCACCATTACATCCATTAAAATTAACTGTTTGGTGTGGTTTACACGCTGGCGACATTATCGGCCCTTCTTTTTTCTTTCGAAATAAGAAAGGAACTGCCGTTACGTTGAATTGTGAGCGTTGAATATCAAGCCCTGCTGACTGATTTTTTGTTTCCAAAAATTAATCAGTTAAACTCAAGACATTTGGTTCCAACAAGACAACGCAACTTGCAATACAGCGTGCTTAACCATACATTAATTTCAAAATCAATTTGGTGACATCTATTTTTCCAAAAGTGGTACTGTTAGCTGGTCCCCTCGTTCGTGCGACTGAATGCCTCTCGACTACTTTTTATAGGGCTGTGTTAAGTCAGCGGCTTATGCCGACAACCCAGAGATTAAGATTTATTAGAAAAGTAGTCAAAACTGGACTGATCGATTGAACTATGTAACTCGTAGGCTCGGCGGACATATCGGAAATCATGTTTAAAAAAATATATGCCATTAAATTATCTCCCAGATTAAAATAATAAAAAAAGATTGCGTGTACTTATGTACACGCTTCAGAAGTAAAACTTCTCTAATGTGAAACTATTTTTTCTTTCGTAGTTCTAAGTCAGCTACAACAAATTTTCAATTTCAAAATTTTAAAACCGGTCAAAGGACAACGAAATTGACATTTTCTGATACCAGCCCCTTGCTGGCATAAACACATTCCCCATAACAATCCCATCTTCCAATTGTAAAATCGTCACCGTGCATCGTGTGAAATTTGATTCATGGTTCAGCAATTTTACATTACATAACCTATACTACTCCGTATATATAAATCTACGAAGAAGATACACTGAAGCACTGGCAACGAGACCAACCGTAATACTCGCGCTTCCAGGAATGCTCATCAGTTTAGCCCTGAGCCCAACTTCGGATGTACTGTCAAGTATAGAGAATCTTTCTTTAGCCGTACAACGCGAATGTGGAATACCTTACCCGGCTCTATTTTCCCCTCCCATTTTGATATTCAGAAATTCAAAACCAATGTGCATCGGTAACTCCTCTTACATCCTTCTCTACTTTTCTAACGCTCGCACTGTGCTTGATCATTTTAAGGGTAGTCAAAACCCTTTAGTGCTCGCATTCTAAAAAAAAAAAACAACAAAATTAATACAACAGTGGAAGCCATAGAAAGAAGGAACAATATTGTGGTTAAACATTTTTTTTGAGAGCGTGTCGTGTTGTCGGTTTGACAGCTCCGTAGAATACTGTTACCCCCAACGCCGCAAAAGAAGTGTAACTTCAAAAATTCATTGCAACAATATTTCTGCCTTGTATTATTATTTAAAGTTGTCAGGCTCTGTAAACAACACCTTATATTTAAAACGCTCGAGTATTTAGCTTATCTTCAGAGAGGGCTAGTCGCTCTCCTGTGTCTGGTGTTATATCACATATCGGCATCGTTTCTTTTATTTGTCTTAGGCAGTTTATCTCTTCATTACCCTGTACAACATTTGTAACAATGTCAGATATTTCGTATAGCCTGAGAAAAGATTTAAGGAGGCTTTACATGGATCTGTATCTGCAGATTTCAAGAAAAGTAGGGCGGGGGCGTAATATAAAACAAACATAAAAGTAAGACAGGGTACACACTAATAACTTCCTAGAACTCTGCTATAACTTTCTTGACACTTCTCACAATCAAATATTCTTAGCGATCAGGTATGTAGTTTTGTGAAGAAAATTTGCAATTTTTTTAAGCAAAATAAGGTGAAATTGTAAAACAAAAATTGAAAACTCGTAACCTGAACGGATCAAATTATGGTGCAGATGAAAATGCTATAATGAAGATGAATATGTTTATCTTCACTATAATCTGCAACCTTTAGATTCATACTTTCTTGCATGCTTAGAAAAACTTTTAGTCTTATGAAGTCCAAAGTCTTCAGTTAAAAGGATTTTGAACTTCTTACGACCTCAAGCCCTACCTGAATCCTGGAGGCATATAAATATATCTAGCGTGAGCGTATATTAGATTTGAAAGGTGTATCAGACCAGAGCTTGCACAAGGCAGGAAAAAAGCTACTGAATTGAAAGACCCTACCTAAAGGGTAAGTTATAGCGATCAGGAAAACGTACCCGGAAAAAAGTTCTAATGGATAATTTATGATAATATAACACGTTTTAAAATACAAATGATACATTATTCTATGACGTATAACTCAGAAAAATTTTTTTGCAAAAAATATTTGCAATAGAACAATAATTTTTTGTGAAAAATGTATTTAATTATTTTCCTGATGAAATTTTTCGTGCCAGCTCATTGCCATTTGACACAAAATGGAACAAATCATTCCAATGATTTGGGTCCCAATTTCTCTGGCTCCACTGACAGAATTGTGGATGAAAAACTTTTTCGTGTGTATTTCAATCAGGAAAGCTTGATGGCAGACTATAAGTGAGGCTTGCCAACTGACATAATTTTCCTGTTTGCTATAAATGCCACCAGGAAAAAATATTCACTTTCATACTGTTTCAACTTTTCCTGATGCGTTTTTCTGATCGCTATAACTGGCTCCTAAGCTATTCAGTCGATATCGACATCATATTGCTAAATGGTAAAGGATCCTTTATGGCGATTAAAGATCAGAAGAAAATCATTGGTTTGAATAGGGTTAACACTAAGTAACTGAAATCATCAATCAAACAAACATCTGTCCACCGGTAAGAACAAAACCCTACTTTTGACGGCAGCAGCTTCGAAGCAGTTAAGGCTCTCATCCATCCTCTCCAAGCATATTACCTTAGTGGAGGTCTGCCGAAGAATCACACTAGGAAACTATTGCTTCTTCGATTTAGTCTACAAAACTCTAGGAAACTTGATACTAAAAATGTTGTCCTCCTGTGATCAAGGAGGACGAAAAATTCTATGGATGAAGTCCCAAAAACTAAAACACACGTACAGTCACGAACATTCCAATCAGAACCCATTTGGAAGATTATGGGTGCCATTTGTAACAGGGCAATTGGATGAGGACCCGGTAACAGGATTCGAACTTTGGAAAGGAAAAAGAATCGGTTTAGGAAATAGGGAAAAGATAGGATGCGGAAATAGGATCAGGATATAGGTTATGATCGAACGGGTTTGGATGTTAAACGCCCGAGAGGTGATGGCATATGCTATCGAAGCACGGCATAGCTCCGGTGGATCTTAACTCACCTTACTACGAAAATTATATCATACCTCTTCTGCGTACTTACAAATCCCACCTAACCATTACCTCTATTTCTTCGCTGTCATTAAGAGATATATGAAATCTTAATTTTAGGAATATTAATACAAAAGTTGACGAAGTAATCAAATGGAAAATACGGCAAATAATTCTACCTCAAGAGTCGCTAAGCATGGACAATTGGGTAACAAGCTAAAATATCCCGGTTAGTGTGCGCAAGTAGTATCTCCTTTTTTCATGCTGTAGTTTGAAGTAATCTCCTTCATCAGTTCTATTATAAAGTTCCTTTAAGAATCTCAAGGAAATCGATAACCAACACAAGCCAACAAAAAAAAATTAACTTCACCCAAGATAAGATTCAAATAAATAAAACACATTGGCTTCTTTTTTTTATAATTGGAAATTAAAAGTGAAATCATTTCTATCAATCTATCTGCATTCCAGCTTATCAATGTGAATATATGGATGGGTTCATCATTTGAGGTCTTCTTATCTCGTCCCGGGCATCTTTCTGAATTTTGTTGATCCTCTTTTCATTTTCTTGCAAAGCCTCGACAACAATCCTAATCTTTAGTTGGACCTCGTGAATTGAAAAAAAAATCTGTTTTCAACTTTGAATCGAATTTTATCACCAAGTCTGCTGATTATAACTCGGATGGATGTGGTTTTAATTTGGTTGGTGGTCGGGAGTGCCAGGCGGTTCGACTGGTGGCCAATGATCTTGATGATGAATTGAATAACGTATATAAATAAATTGTGATTTTATTTTCCATCTTTTGCCTTGTATTCATCATCATCATCGTTTGGCATCTCGATCGATAACAAATTTCAAATTATTCCATTCGTGGTTATGCTTCAAACTTTGTATACCTATCTATGGAGGGCCTTGCCTAGATAGATACTCGTATGCATACAACACAACAAGAAAACCACCGATATAGATGGCTGCCTTGAAAATGGAATAAATCTGGAAAAGATCAAATTGGTAATGTTCGACAAGGCAGATAAGCAAATCAGCGATAGTAGTAGGCATGATTTAGAATAATATCGAAATTCCTTTTTGTGTTGTTTGCACAATGTGTAAAGTAGGTAGGCACCTACAATCCTACATATTCCTCAAATTTTGAAGTGAATTTGTTTTCCTTGGTTTTCTTCTGGGTCTCATGAATTTTAATGGAATACTTTGTTGCGGCACTAATTTATGCGATACGATAGAGATATTGGTTGAGGGGCGTTAATGGAATGGAATAACTCAAGTTGTTGCTAAATGATATCGCGCGATTGGGATGTCATTGACGATACACCCTTTAACAACTTTTTCAAGGTCTATCTGGTTGTTGTATTACAGAGGCTTTTTTTTATTATTTATTTAAGGTGCCACAAGGTAGCTGAAAAAAGAGCATAATCTAGTAAAGTAGTTTTTTTTTTGTCGACAAGGACGGGTAGTGTCTGTCTCCTTAACGTTGCTTCCGTCCTTAGAGGTTACATTTTTCGCACCAGAAGAAATACCCACGGATGAATGCTCCGTTTTACACAATCCTCCAACTGTTTAGTTTCCTGTGACTAAACGTCAGTCGCCCCGAATCTGGAAATTTGGCTTGTTGACGTAAAACTGGATTATAAAAAAGTGCGACCTTCGTGGATGTAGATGATGAAGCCGTATCTACTTTCAACTACTCCATAATCAAGTCAGCGAACGCAGAAGGTTTCCTTCAGCTGAGGGATAAGTTTTGATCTTGTACACAAGTTGACTCGACGAAAAAATCGCCTGCGTGATTTGAACTGGTGTAATAGGTCTTCCACTGAGATTATGTTGATTATTATTCACCGGTAACAAGAAGAGTAATATTTATATTAATCATTCTTTCACCAAATAATTAAAATAGAGAGTAAATATAAATTTTTTGAGGCTTAGGAACTCTCGTATACTACTGAGAAAGATTGAAAATGGTGAGGTATTTGTTGTAAGATCTTTTGAAGACTTAAATAATTTATAAAAAAAAATTATCAATCAATGTTAAATTTAAATCATTTTGATCTTTTAAACAATAATCTCACCACATCAACCAAACATAGTACAGGGTGCGCCAGAGAAACTTACTTATTTGAAAGGTCAATAAAAACAAAAGTACTTGAATTATTGTTTTAATTTTTTTTTTTAATTTGAGAATACAATATCCCAATTTTTTTTTTCATGCAGTCTTGAAAATGACATCGGATAAATGGCGACCCCCATTGCGCATACACTGATGAAGTCAATTTTTGAAATTCGTCTCCACTCTTTGCAGCATATCAATCGGTATGTTGGCAATGGCGTCGCATGCATTTTGACGGGCAACAAAATCGCGTTCAGTTAATTCTTGCACAACAGCCAATTTATAGGGATGAAATTGAAGGTCTTCATGGAGAATTCGTCGAACAGTGGTGTCAGAAATTCCCATAGCAGCTGCGTGTTTGCGAGCCGAACGCCGGGGAGAACGCACAACTGACTGCCTCACTCTTTCGATATTTTCCGGAGTTCTGATGGTCCGTTGAAATCCATTTCTGGGTTTAGCGACACTTCCACACTCCCGAAATGAGTTAACCCACGACAGAATCGAATTACGGCCAGGAACGACTCTGTGAGGAGGAATTTCAAAGCGAGCGCGGAAGGCACGTTGCGTAGCAACAAGTGAGCGACCGTTAGAAAAGAAGCTCTCGACTGCGAAGGCCCGCTGCTCTCTAGACCAGAGCATGATGGAAACTGACTGGAGGGAGAAACAAACTTGGGAACTTCCCCCTCCAGATGCGCCCCCTCTCGCCCCTCTAACCGTCCAAATCACCGCACGGGAATTTTTTCAAATAAGTAAGTTTCTCTGGCGCACCCTGTATTAATGACAGTATTTTCAATTCCAATTATGATAACTTAAAGTCTTTATGTTGTACATCAAAATTTTCGTAGCTTGCGGTGCAATTTCGATTAAATGGCATGCAATCTCGAAAGTTTTGTATATTTGCCAGACATAATTTTTGTATCAGAAATTTGTATTTTTTCACATGAACTTGATCATTTTAATTTGCCAAACTATAATTTTTATGGGAATCCTAAGGATTCGTATCCTGCAGGTGGAGTCGGAGTTTTTGTGCGTGATCTTTATGAGCGTGAGGTAAAATACTATAGTTTAAGTTTTTCGCGATGAAATTCTTAGTTTTATTTGTGTTTATCGGTTTAACTCAATATCGGTTCAAGTGTTTATTGAAGAATTCTCCATGTTTTTAAATAGAGATCGAGCAGCAAATCTCCTCATTTTGGTTGATATGAACCTAGACTTACTGACCCCAAGTACTGCCTTGGATTTATACAATGTTATGTTTTCTGATCATGGATTTTCATCCTTTGTTAACGAAGTCACAAGACCAATCTCAGGCACCTGCCTTGATCATGTTTTTGGGCGTCTCTCTAACATATCTATGGAAGATTGTGCGGGCATTGTATTCGATCTGCAAATTACAGATCATTGCATGACAGGCTTCATTTAAAAAAAATTAAAATAATTTGACTGCGAACACTGCGAACTTACAACGTAGATTAATAAAAATTGATTTTAGTAAATTGAATGATAATTTGCTTTATGAGGACTGGGATGGAGTCTATGCTGAAGAAAACCCATCCAGAGCGTATGATTTGTTTTTAAGAAGTTTAAAAGACCATATAACGAATTCAACATACCCACTTAGGCAAAACAGATCTAACGTTAGGCTAAAATCTTGGATGAATCGTTCTCTACTTACTAAAATAAAATTTAAACATAAAATGCGTAAGAAATGCAAAAACATCCACAAAACACGAGCTTAAAAATTCGTTATAAGAAAATATGTCAGAAAATAAACAAAGAGATACATATAAGCCGCGACGTCTACAATCGTAACAAATTTAGACTTGCGAAAGAAGAGTGGAAGGTTGTAAGCGATATAATGAATAGAAGGGTTAAAAATCAGTCCAACTCAATGAAGATACAAAATGGTAACAAAGAGATTTCTGATCCTAAAGAGTTAGCTAACCTATTTAATGATTATTTTGTTGCAGTAGGTCAAAATTCATTTCCAATTGATCTGCCTCTTTCTTGCAATTCCTGCTCAAATTTTAGTACTTTGAACGAAAGCTTTAGTAGAAATAGTTTCTTTTTTGAATCTATTTCTGCATTTGAAATTTTGAAGACCATTAAGGCGTTGAAAAACTCCAATTCTTGTGGAAATGACGGCATTTCAAAAGATATACTGAAAAAAACAGAAGTGAATATAATAGACATTTTAGCGCATATTTTTAATTTGAGTGTTTTCTCTGGGTGTTTTCCAGATAGTTTAAAATGTGCTCATGTTATCCCAATATTTAAAAAAGGACTCAAAACAGACATATGTAACTATCGACCAATTTCGTTATTGCCTTCTATCTCAAAAGTTTTCGAAAAAAATCATAAAAATAAGGATCCTGCGCTTTTTGACTAATCAAATTTTTTTAGCCCTCAACAATTCGGATTCAGGACGGGTCTATCCACAGAAGATGCACTTTTGGGCTTCTGTTGTTTTATACAGAAATGCCTGGATAACAAAAAATGTTGTGGTGATCTTTCCGTTGATATAACCAAAGCTTTCGATATGGTTAACCACAATATACTTTTAACCAAGTTGAATAATATCGGCTTCCGTAGTTTTTTTAACAGCTGGCTGGCTTGAATCTTATTATAGAAAACGTAACCAAAAAGTTAAAGTGAGCAATGCCTTAAGTGTATCTAAGAATATAAATGTAGGTGTTCCTCAAGGATTTGTTTTGGGCGCCATTTTGTTCTTAGTTTATATTAACTCCCTTTTCGAACAACCTTTTGCGGGATCCGTAAAAGCGTTTGCAGACGATCTTACCATTGGGTATGATGCAGCTAATCCTCTTAATATAGTTGCTGATATTAATCATGATTTACATATATTAAGGTTGTGGTTTGCGGACCATAAACTAATTATAAGCAATAAAATAAAACTTATGTTTTTTAGTCACGAGTCTATTGAATCGCTTGATACTAAAGATATGTTTCATGAGAGCTTTTGTGTAAAATATAAATTAATAAATCATTCTATGTCCCTTTATAATTCGAACGCCGTTTGCATTTTTAGTATCTAGGGGTTACAATAGATCAACATTTTAAATGGAATGATCACTTCCATAATTTGAAGCAGTACTTCTTGTCCAGTATTACTAAAAATTACGCACCAAAATTTCAAAAAAAAATTTTTTTTCAAAAAATAAAAAATAAAAAACAGGAGACAAATTTTCGAGATACTTTTTTATAAAATTTTCATTGATCCATGGCATCTAATGGTGTTTTTCGTTTTTTCGAGAAAACTGATTAAAGTGATGGTTTTGGCCGTTTTAATAAGTTTAAAAAGCGATTTTTCGCACCTATACACCATTCACTTTCATTATATACAAATGTAATAATGTATGTACATATTTACATTATTACACTCCTAACTTACATAATTAAAATTCATTTAAATATACATTAGTAGGTAGGCACCTATATAATTATTCCTTTAATTATCCATTCGACAATTTATTACTTTAGTTTAGTTTATTTCATTTAACATCAATTAGAGATAATTTACATCTTCAATTAGACTAGCGAAAGTCAAAAAGTGTATACATAAAGTTTGTTTGTTATATAGATACATATAATTCTAATACAAAATAATACAAATATAATATAATTACATAAGAATAAAAAAGCTAGTTTAAAAAGTACAAAAGTAAGTTATTTTTTAAAGTTATTCTACTTGTATGAAAATTGAAATCAATATAGACGGAAATAAGGTTAGTTTCTCTACACAGCGAGTTATAGGTTCATTTAACGCACAGTTTTTCCTATGCTCACTTTCTCGAAGGAGACGGCGTCCTCTTAGCTGTCGAGATGGTGCATAAAAGTCAATCAAAGATAACAGAGAAGGGCATTTAATATGACTATTTAAAATGTCACTTATAAACATAACAGAGTAAATTTTCCTTCTAACTATTTACAAGTGATTGAAGGCCGAGAAGGATGGAGTTTCAATAGTTTCCAAACTACAAATCGAGTAATTTTTTTTTTGAATATTTTCAATCCTTTTCGAATAAATGTTGTAGTAAGGATTCCAAATCACACAACAATATTCTTAAATAGACCTAATATAAGAGGTATAAAGGGATTTTGGAGTATATGGGCATGGAGTTTGCTTTGGTTATAATATATTTCACATGTTTAATAAAATTTAAGTTTGAGTCAAAAACCACACCAAGGTCTTTTTTTTCTGATACTCTATCAAGAACATGATCCTCAATTTTGTACCCGAAGAGGACTGGTGAAAAATTGCGACAAAAAGAAAAACAATGACATTTAGAAACATTCAAGAATAATTGATTAATTTTACACCATTCTGTTAGCCTTTGAAGGTCATCTTGTAAAAGAAATCAATCATCGATAGATTTTATACATCGGAAGAATTTTAAATCATTAACCAATAGAAGTCGAACGTAGTTAGAAAAGATGTCAGGCATGTCATTAATAAATATTAGGAAGAGAAGTGGACCCAGATGGTTTCCTTGGGGTACTCCTGAAAATACACTTACAGGGCTCGAAAGTATTTGGTCAATTGATACATATTGTATACGATCTTTTAAGTAAGATATCAACCATTTCAACATACTTAAGTGAAAACCCAATCTCTGCATCTTCTCAATCAAGATTAAGTGACTAACTCTATCGAAGGCCTTAGCAAAATCGGTGTAAATCACATCAATTTGATATCCTTCCTCGAGCTTATTCAACACAAAATTAGAAAAAGATTGAAAGATTGGTAGTTGTTGATCTTCCTGCAACAAAGCCATGTTGAAACGGTGAAATAATTCTTTCAATAAAAAAGCCAAATTAACGTAGGTATACATTTTTTTCAAAAAGTCTTGGAATAGATGACAGTTTACATATTGGACGATAGAGTTAGATATTTCCTACTTAGGGCCACTTTTGTGAATTGGAGTAATAAAAGATTTTTTCCACTCTGAGAGAAATTCACCCCTAGCCAGAGAGTTATTAAATATATATATTTTATTATACTATAAGAATCAAGTAGTATTACCTACACTGACATTAAACCTCCATAGGATAACAAGGTTATAGGAGTGTGAGATTCTTACTGCACTAAAAACACCTCCTCCTCCCGATTGCAACTAAATTGAAACTTATCTAGCAATTTATTTTTAACGAATTTAATTAACGTGTTGCATGTAACTATCCGGTCATAGTTCCTGTTTATACCGCGATTTTAAAGCTGATTTTCGGTTAGTGCACCAGATCGGAAGGCTTAGTCCTTCGCATGCAGCGTACTAAATTCGTCTCATCGATAATTTCAATTATAGTACTATTACAGTGCTGTAGAAGCCGTTTTCTATGATTTCGGGCAACATTTTTTATTTCATCGCGAACCGTGGGGTTCCTGAGATCTCTGTGGCGATCTTCGTTTCTAATGTACCAAGATGCGCTTACAAACGATCTTAGGAGTTTATTTTCAAATGTTTGTAAGATATTTAAACTAGAATCTGGCGTACAATCCCAGAGTTGTATACCGTAATTCCAGACAGGCTTAAGCACCTGCCTGCACAAAATTAGCTTGTTTTCGATACTGAGCTTAGAGTGTTTCCCGAGCAACCAGTACATATCTCTGAGTTTATTATTTAACTCCTCGCATTTCTTTTTAACATGCGGTTTCCATTTTAATTTCGCGTCTAGAGTCATTCCGAGATATTTTGCTTCGTTAGCAAACGGAACTTGAACCGTATTAACAAATACCGGTAATCTATTAATTTTCTTATACGTAAAATCTACATGGACTGATTTTACTTCGTTGAGCGATATCCGCCATGTTTTTGTCCAATCATTGAATTTCAAGATGAAAAATTTGATATCGCAAATAATATAATTAATTCTAGGAAACGATGACAAGATGAACTTGATTATTTTTAACTTTTTAAACTGACTGTCAGTTTTTTTTTCATTTCATGATTTTGTCCAAAGATATTTCTTGGACTAAAGTTCACAGCTTGTGGAAATATTGTATTCTTTCGTGAGCGCACTCTTGTAAAAAAAACACTGCAAGAATTTGGTGTATTGAAACAGGATTTGATAGTTTTTTGTAGGAATTCGTAGGATTTCTCAGTTACAGGATGTACAGGAACACATTTAATATTACGTTGCTAATGTCACCCCGAAAATTAACTATTGGCCTGTTTTCGTAGCAATAAATAAAATCCTAATTTTAATTAACTTTTCTAGGATTTTCTAGAACTTTAACCCTAAGTTTCACAGTGGGAGTTTAAATTTAAAATCAACTGAACCTTAAAATAAGTTTAAATTTTTAGTTTAATTTGTCCGGTTTCACAGTGAGATCTGAACTTCAGATCAGTTGAACTTCGTTTAACTATATTTTATGAAAAATAACTTTTCTTGCCTCGCCCTCCCTTTCTCCCTCTGACTCAAAAAAAACACGCGAAACAACGAGAATAATAAATAAAATAATATTAAAAATCACTATAACAACTCGATAACATTTGAACACACAATTTTGTTTTGTTCATAATATTTTCTGAAATAAAAAAACAATATAAACGCTGAACTGAAGTTTAAACGGAAGAATAATCTCGGTTAACTTAAAATACAAATTGAACTCAGTTCGAGGCTTAAACGACACTGTGAAACCGAAAAAATTGTTGATCTGAAGTTTAAACCAAAAGTGGAGTTTAAACTCGCACTGCGAAACTCGGGGTAAGGAAATTAAATATTTATATGCATAATGTGAGCTTTACTATATTGCTCAAGTCATTCAAATACTGTCCAGTTTAAATTTTTCGATAGTGCCCTTCACTATATAAAACTTCTGTCAAAAGCGAAAGATCTGATATATTTACAGAGTTCTCGATGAGCTAACAAAAAGAGTAGTACTTTATGATATTGCTTTTAAATGACAGCGATTTTTATACAACGCTTACATGTGTTTCGACTCTATCATTCGACTTGGTTAACAGATTCTGCCCGAAATTTATTACGATGTGTACTTATATACGTTTTATGTTTATTTTTATTTAAATTGATTTTGTAACGAGAACAATGTAAGTATGACGTTATCCTCTCGATTATCATTTCAATACGATATCAATTCGACTCAATCCGATCTCTTAACTCAATTGAAGAAAAACCTGGGTCGAAAATCCTAATCCAATGAAACTCGATGAAGAATCTTATTTTCATATAAACGATAGGTACCTATGCGTAATTTGCTTCACCTTTAAAATTCAAAATGGCGGAAGAGGAAAAACTAAAAAGTCAATGGACTGACAGGCATATTATAGGTGCGTTTTTTTTGCAATCCCCGGGGGAATTGGTTGAAAAAAAACTACCAAGGCGCTTAGTGAAATACTTGGTAGCACTGTTAATTTGCAAGATGACATTTGAAGAACAGCTGTAATGCAAGAAAAAACAAACATCACTGTTTGCCTCATCGTCATTCTTCTAAAAATCATCGGGTTGATTTTTTTTGTGTAATTTAGATATATTTATTGAATCTAAACTACTTTCTATTAAAATAACATAAAAAGAACCAACTTAATTATTATTTATATAAAAAAATGTGAATCATGTAATTTGAAAATTGAAATCAAATATTTTGGAAATTGTTTTTAGGTGTGTGATTTTCTTTTAATTTAATTTTCAAAAATACAGTGGTACATAGAATTCAACTACTTGAAAACTACCCCATTCGTCGGTCACTGGTGACATGATATTAGTGGACGAGTTGCTTATTCGGGCGGGACGCTCAGTTCCCATGTCATTAGGAATATAGGTCTGAGCAAGAGCATACGACAATTAAGAAGATTGAAGTATGCCAAGGATGTAGCAGAGAATCTGTATTGGGTTGCTCCCGTGTACAACAAAACGCAGCCGTAAACAATCTTTTCAGAGAAACCTTTGTTTTGTTGTTCATTCAATTCTTGTTAATTGAATGAATATCAACTTCAGGAAATGCTTTTTTATTTAATAATAATTTCACAGTCAAGTTTTAATGTACCTATAATAAAAATAAACGCAAAAATGAAAATCGCTGTAGAAGGCAATACAAAAGCGAAAAATGTTAAAATTGATTTGCTGTTGTGTTGCGGAATGTATATTAAAAGGTAGGTTAGCTTAGTCAGGAAAACGACTGACACACTTAGACCAAATGCTCAACCAAACCAAACAAAAATGATAATTATCTGACATGTCAAAATATCAGTTTTGAAGTTTCTATACATTTTATCGATAACTTAGTTAAAAAGTTTTTGGTAGCACAGTTTTTTCCTCTCCAATAGCTAAGCCCCGAGAATTCTCTGGGTTTAAGCTAAGCACCCCCGGGGATTAGTTGTTGTTGGATTTAACATGCAAATTGTTAATCCTACTCATCGTTTTTTTCGTCCAATTTCCCCGGGGCTTAGAAAAAAACACGCCTTATGTAGGTACATATTTCGCATTTAAAGCTCGGACAACTAGCTATAACTATAAGTTATTAAAATGAAAATTTTCTAGTTCTATTTACACGGCAAATAAAAATATTTTTATAGTACTCCATAATCAACACTCAAACACAACCAACCATGTAAAAATCTGACACTAAGGGTCGGTGCAACCAATTACACACTACTCGACCATTCCCAATTTGTTCTCACATAGAAAATTACCAAAAAGCAGTGCACATCCTCTTCTTCTTCCCTCTTTTCGTAAAATATCCCATGATGGTTCTTAACTGGACTTGTTGTTGTTTATACCTTGTCTTCAAATGTAAATGTTGTCTTCCATTCCCATACATCCTCTAAAATTGACAATTTTTTCAATTTTCAGACTTATAATTTAACATATATGCAGGTACCTAAATTTAATGCGTGCCATGTCGATGTCTGTTGGGCGTTTGTGGTGCATGATCGCTGTTTGTTCTTTAACAACCAAAAAAAAAATATTTGTATATTTTTTTTGCATGTCGCTTGTGATGTTGTTTGTCCTTCAAACATGTTTTACACACACTTTTAGGGAAATTAAAAACGAATAAGCGAGCCTCCTGTGAGCCGAATCAATTTTCTGCGGTGTCTGGAATTGGAAATGGGATATTTACATTTTAATTACTGTGCCTCCCGGCGAGTGGCGCGGCAACATCAGCGCATTCTCATCATCACCGTTGCATACACACAGTACACAATATAGATACGGATTCATTCGGCCATGGTTGCCAACACAGAAGAAGACCAAGAAAAATTATATAATTTCTACATACTTTTAATTGACTTTTTGATTTTGTTGTTGCTGTGTTCCGGTTTCAACCACGAACAATAGCAAATGCTAAAACATGATGACGGACAGAAAAATTGAATGAAATTTCAAAGATTCGTGAAATTCTACACAAATCAATAGACACTAAGAACACAATCATGTAGTTTCACCAATTCCATTTAAGAATATCCAAAAGCGTGGATGCTTCCATAGTTGCAAGCCTCGTATTGCCCATTTCGACAAGTGTCTTTATTAATAGATGATGGAATGTATTACACAGGTTCTTCGAGGGCAGTCATGATTTTGCATCGCCAACGGCCAACCTTTCAACTATTCGTTACGGCTTCAAATTTAAACAGGAACACATGAGGTTCCGACAGAATGGAGCTTTTGTCCAACAGCACTTTAAAAGACCCATTTCTAGCTGACAGCATTGGTTTAAGACATCTTTGAATTTGTGAAACCACTTTTATATATAAGATTACGTTTTATTAACTTATCCAAGCCCCCATCATTGAAGGTTCTCTGTGTTTAAAGCACGGTGGTTTGTCATGCAGTAAGCTTAAAACTGGGATCTGAATCTTCGAGACAAGCGCGATGGCGTTGGTTATCACAAGGTCTTGCCCCATGAAACCTGCGACCTTTGATTCGATTAATCCTGACTAAAATAACTCCTACAAAACACTTTTAATAAGCTAACAAATTTGTTAGAAAGGTGTGGCCTAGGTGTCAACACTTAGAAAACGTAACTTATCCTAATCACAAAGAAATACAAAATTCCACACGTAAATCCTCCCACTATCAAAGATATTCCGCTAGTTTTCTCAGACGAAGCAAAACACCTGGGTCGTATTTTAGATAAAAAATTAAATTGGAAACCTAATAGTTAAAAAGTCACAGTGGCACTCTTCTCATGCTAAAAAGCTGTAGGAAATAAATGGGGTCTTCAAACGCATATTACTCACTGGCTTCGGTAATCAAGCCGATTTTTTACTTATAGCGTAACAGTATAGTGGACCGCTCTAGAAAAGGCTGCAAAATGTGACAAGCATAGCAACGTCCATCGATCCGCTTTTATGTGTATAAGCGGAACAATTAGGACAACCACCTTCACCGCGCTACACCTTCTGCTCCATCTGGTTCTCCGATATTTTCAGCAAACAGAGGACATTCTATTATTCGGAAATCTTCACAAGTCACATTGATTACACAATCCGTGAACTAGAATTCGGCAAAAACTTCCAAGTCAACATTACCAGGCTGAAATTATGGCAATTAGAATAGTCCTTTCCTGGCTCAAATAAAACGTGATATAAACTACTGATCTTATCCGATAGTCAGGCGGCTTTTAAATCTCTGGAATCCATCTCTACAAACTCCATAGCTGATCTCAACTACCGTACATCTTTTATGGAGATGGCACATCAGTTCAATATTCACGTATATTATGTTCCAGGGTTATTCCAGGGAATTGTAAGGCTGTTGAACCAAAAGTGGAACGACACTACCTTTATTAACTGATTAGGCAAATATACCCATCGCTACATGTAAGTTAATGCTGGAAAAAAGATGCCTTATAAATGACAAACCACCTCATCTGTATGATGACAAAACAGTTCTGATCAAAACTTGACTTAAAACGCTTGATATCCTTAAGCAGACTGTACATCAGCCCCGAAATTGGTGTCATAACAGATACTGCCTTATAGCCAAGCACTCAACGAGGCTTGGCGTTTATTCAGACGATTTTAGCAGAAGCTGCATGGACTAGGAATATGTGGAAACATATCTTCTGTATATATGTCCCCCTGAAAATGTCTCTAGATTCATGTGGTATCACAAGGGACCAACTCTGGTCTAAGTGTGTCAGCTGTAACGCTCACTTAATCCTGACTGAAGACCGGTTGTCCAATTATGAATCCACAAAATCGAAAAACTAAGTACGATTAGAATTAATTTATCAAAAAAAATTACTGAACTTTGTAGAAAGATAGCAGGGGGTGGCAATCTTACATCCAACATGCTGTTTTCTGTTGCTGTTGCCGTGCTCTGCTTCTGCACGTTTGTGTAGAAATTTATGTTCGCCAATATTCTCGGCTGCTGTTTCAACACGAACGGTCAGCAAGCCATTTCTGAAACGTTGTCGGTGGTGGAACCAAGTTAAGCCAAGAAGAAGCAATGTTTTAATGGTTATGGTGTTGCCCGGTGTCGTTGTGCGTGCACCACCCAGTAATTTTCGCGAAAGGAAATGTTGGACATTTGTAATTTTCGAACTTAATTATGGATGTTCCGTGTTATTTATCACTTTGCACTGCATTAAGTGTTCGATTAAGTAATGGCACTGTGATTGTTGTGGCGGGACCTCCCTTTTTGTTTTTTTTTTGTTTCTTCGCTTCATTTTATTTCGATGGACAAAAGATTGCCAAAAACAATCCAATACTCGTAATCTAAGATGGCCTCGATACAATCTTTGTTTTGGCACTTTAACCCTTGGCCTTCGTCGTCAGCTTTATCTCAAACAGACGGATGCGTTTTTGTTTCAACGCAACACAACGCAACGTTGTCAGTGGGATGGATGTGGTGACAGTGTTCTTTTCCACTATCGTAAGTATCTTTCGCTTGGGACACAATCGCCCCAGCTACTCTGGCTTATCTACAAAAATATTTCTTGATGGATGACTGTTTTGAGAATGTGTGATAGCTTATCGGTAGGAGTAAATGGGATTTTTTTTGTACATTTTATGGATTTGAATTTTTGATGCGAGGGTTTTCATATAATCAGTGAACCATGCAACGGCGGGAGATAAATGAACAAAAAATAAAAATATTCATGGGAATGGGAGAACTATCTCTTCGTTGCCAATTGAATTTTTAAAGTTTGGTCTTTCGAAATGTAAAGAAAAGACTACAGAGACATCTAAACCAATAATCAAGAAGATTGTTGAAAAATTAAAACTTTCGTTTAATTTGCTCAGGAAATAAACACAAGTGATTAATATTTTGTGTCTGTGAAGTTGGAAGACTTAATATGAGGCCCAATGTGATCAAAACATTTGCTTTAAAAAAATTGCCTCAATGTGGGCATCACATTTGATCAGTTTGACAGTTAAAGACTGAGTTCTTCAAATTTATTTCAACTTATTTCACTAAACTGCCAAACGAAACCCGTTTTAAGTCCACAAAAGACTTAGAAAAGTGCAAATGTGTAGTTCATTTCAACTTTAAACCTGAGCAGAATTACGGCTTCAGCGACCGAGTGAGTGAGTGCCATCAGTGATTGAATGAACGAGTGACCATTTTAGGAAGACGCCATTGATAGTGTAACGTATCATATAAATATTTAAAATTCTACGAGTCTTTATTAATGGACAGATGACATTTATATAAGATATTTCCACCATACGTCAATATGCTGGGATGTAGAAAATATTAGTATCGGAAAAAATGCTGAAACAAAGAAAAATTAACCGCTTATTACTCTACATAAACTTACAGAAAACTAGTAACTATCAGGGCTTTTAGCTGAAGATAAAGAAAAGTTGTCAAAAAATATAGTAAACATGTTCAATTGCTGGGGCGGCCAAAAGAGCAAGAACAGAGGTTTGAGCACCTCCCAAACGACCCGCAGAAGAACCATGTGCCTACAAATTTAGATGTAGTTTGTTAAGTTTAATATTTTTAATAGGTTGTATATGTTTTTTAATATTTCGTTCGGTAGAACAACGTAATATTAAAAAATTAAAAAAGAAGATTTTTTAAGTTTTTGTTAAATAATTTGGTACAGATTTCTTTAACTTTTGTGCAATCAGACGTTAACGTAAGATGATTTATGGAAAGCTGAATATTTAGTTGACAGAGGTGACATGTAGGAGGCGGTTCCTTGTTGAGTAAGTAACTGTGGGTGAGCTGGGTGTGTCCGATTCTCAATCTGATGAAGCTGTTATTTATGGTTGCAGTGGTAGTTGTAGGGTAAGTAGAAACCTACAATTACACGGTCAACGTAATCGGTCATCGCATTGACTCTCTGACGTCACCACACAACTATTATTGACTGTGTCACTTCAGCGTCCATGTTTACAGTGTCAATGGTTCACACTTTGACGATCACACGAATGACACAAGTCGGTCAATGATGTCCCAAAATGCGATGACGTGCCTTGTATGTCAATGTTATTTTTATTCGTCCACTGCTAATGTGTTGACACTCAAAACTTTGACGATCACACGAGTTGACCAAATTCAAATGCGTTGACCCTATGACAGAAGAAAGAGCGGTCATTTTTCACATTTTGTTTGAGCAAACATCAGTTTGAGTTTGTCAAAAAAAATCTGTTTTAAAGTTAATTTTAAATATTAAAAAAAAAATACAAATGACAAAAAGAAACTTGGATTTGGAAATGGCTGTTTTAGCCGCGTCCCGCTTTTATAAATGAGAGCAACAGATAAGTAAATCGGACAGATGCAAGGAAATCGTCGTTCCGTTTGGTTGATGCTGCGTCAAAAGGAAGGATTCGGTGTGAAACTACTCCGCGAATTGCGCAACGAGGAGCCAAACGCCAATTTTTGTTGGACTAAAGGCCGTTAAAAGCTATTTTGAATCAATAATTCAACAAGTCCAAATATTATAGTGCTAAGTCTTCTACTTGACTGATGTATTTCAGTAGTATATAGAATTTGTATTATTAAAAAAAACTTCTTATATTAAACAATTTATATTTGCTGATTTCAAAAACTTCATATTTGTCTAATACCCTGCCAGCCGGAAGGTTATGAAGCAGTGTGACATCGTTGAAAGAGCATCCATCACCAGTGTTTTTCAGATGCTGGGAAACACCAGAAGAATGAACATGATATGTTGAGGCCTTAAAATGGTCCATTATCCTTTTTTCCGGTGATCTTGAAGTTTTTCCGATGTAAACTCCATTACATTCTTTACAAATAACTTTGTAAACTCCACTTTTCTTATTTTTATGAAATGGTTTTTTTAACTGGTTGTTGCATAGAGCATTTTTTTAAGTAAAATTGTTAAAGAACGCTGGCTTAATGCTTGCTTCTAAGAGTGGCTTAGAGAGTTTGTCCCAAACACCTGGAACATAAGGAATCTTGCGCCACATTTCATCATATTTATCTCTATCTAAAGGAAAAATAGATTGCAGTGACAACATAGTCTGGATTTCTTTTGTAACCAGCGGTGAATAGTTTTGGGGTTATATGCATTAGCAGCTGCGATATTTTTTATTAAGACGAGGTCTTTTTTAAAATTAGTTCGACTGAGGGGTACTTTTAGAAGGCGATTTAGCATTGAGTGGAATGCGGGCATAGGAATAACGGTATCGGTAGCTGTACTTATTCTTAAGCTGTCGAAGACTAGTTTTCTTGAAGACATTGAAACTTTTAGATCAAGAAAGTTTAGCGAACTCGGTCCATACTCGAAGGTAAACTGTAAGTTGAAGTCTAATTTGTTTAGTACATTTTCAACAAATGCCAAGAGGCTGCCCTGTGTTCCTGACCAGATACAAAAAATGTCATCCACATATTTGCTCCAGAAAGAAATATTTTGTAGAAATTGGCTTTTGGAGCCAAACAAACGTTGTTCAAAATCATCCGTATAAAACTCAGCAGCAAAAGGTGAAAACAAAGAACCCATAGCCAGACCTGACTTTTCAAAATAATTTTGGTCGATGCATAAGGAGACAAGCTTAACCAATTGTGAGCTCTTTTGTTCGTCTTTTAGATTTTCAAAGATTCGGCATTTTAATAATTGCTTGAGTTTTGAAGTTGAAACCGATGGAAACAAATTTTTAACATCAAAGGAAACTAATTTTGTGTTTGGTGGTAGAACTTGGTCTTTAACCTTATCAATAAACTGAATGGAATTTTTCAAAGCATATTTGGGATGGAAATTTAAGACATCTGGTAATATGCATGCTAGGTTTTTACTAAGCCTCTGTGATGGAGCATTAAATGCAGAAGAGAGACAGGTCTAAGTGGAACACCTTCTTTATGGATCTTTAGAAATCCATATAAAATAGGGGCAGATGGATTACTATTTCAAATTAGAAACTTTTCTTTTGCACCACTTATTAGAGTGCACAAGTTGGTAATATAGTAAATTTTTTTGTTATACTTTGTAGTAGAATCATCTGGCAACTCTGCTAAATACATTTCATTTAAATTCGCACTCATTTTTTCCATGCACTCTAGTCTCTCTAAAATTGTTATTATATTCCCTTTGTCAGCTTTACACACAATTAAATTGTTCTCTTTGATTTTATTCCGTGTCGATCGTATGTTCAAACTCACCTCAGCAAAGTAATTATTCAACTTATATTCATTTTTTTTGTTTTGCTATGACTCTTGCACAATCTACACTGCACTCCATGTTTTCATCTGGTCTAGTTGCATCAGTATTTTTATTTTATAAACAAAACCGATTGTGTCAATCTCAAATCTCAAAGCTACGTTGACAGGGTATAAAATTGTGCCGTGTCAATGTTGGGATACAGTCAATGCTATGAAGAATAGTTCTAAAAACTCTGTCAACGAGTCCCAATTACGTTGACACAATCATTACACGGTCATCGAAATAGATCAATGCCTTGACCAACAAATTCGAGTCAAAGTAGGTGTCAACGTTCTCGTTAACGCATTAACAACATTTTTCGTTGATTATCACACAACGTAACACAATTAGGACAGATTTTGACGTCATTTTTACGTCAAAGAGTCCATGCAATGGCCGACTACGTTGACCGTATAATTGTAGCTGAAGGGATGCTGTTTTGGTTGATAGAAGAGTTGTGATGATGATCAGTAGGACATCACCAGTCTAAGTATGTCTTTTTTGGTAAGTTGATAATGCTTTTTGGTTGTTGCTTTTGGAAACTATTTTGGCTTCTGGATCGGCATGTTCATTGCCTTTGACACCGATACGATTTGGAACCCAAAAACGTTTCAATCGGTTTCCTGTAGTTTGATTATGTTGTATTTTATTTTGCTGATAATAGTTGACCAGTTGTTAACGTTTTGGATTGCGGCTAGAGTTGAGAGGCTGTCCGTGCGTATCACCGTATTTTTCTTGGATTTAGTTGCAATTTGTGTAGCTTTTAGAATTGCTAACGCTTCAGCAGAAAAGATTGGTCAAAATAAATTTTGGGGTGATGTTAATTTACGAGTAGTCGAAGGTAATCCTGAAGTTTGCTTTCATTTATATTTTGTGAAAATATTTGAATAAAAAGTTTCTATTATTCTTCTATTCGCCTGGCACCAGAAACTGTCGAAAACCAAATTCAATATTAGACACCATACTTGATTATATGAAACAGTAATGTTAAATGCAGGAAAACAGTAACGTATAGTGTTCACTCACTGAGGTATTTTTTCGTTTGTCACTTTTATTAATTCTATTAGTATTTGTCTCTGCCCTCTTTGGGAATTTGATCTATAGTCAGTATTAATAGCTAGCTGTCCCAGCGAACTTCGTTCCTTCTAAAATTGATTAAATTATTAATGTCCCTTTGCAAAGGCGAACCTCTCTGCTGAAAAAAATTAAACTCCTGATAAACCAGTGGATATTACAATGCATAATATGACCAGCGGGTCTGAATGACGTGGTCTTACACTGTTGGTTACCACATCGCTTGAGGAAATGCAGCTTGATTTAAATTGAAAGCTAGCCCACGTTTCCTTAGCTTTGCACTTCGATTGAACTTACGTTGACTTCAGTCATCTTTTGCCCGACGAGCTCTTATTACAACATCTGCTTCTTTGTTAATTCGATTGGTTCCTTCCACCGAACACCATCGCGTATTTTAATTGGCAGCTCCAAAGTCTTATCCTCGTAACAGCATCATTATTACACCAACATTGAAATGTCCTGAATCTGAAATGTCACAGTTGTCAATCAATTACATTTAAGCACATTGATTTAAAGTGAAAAAAACATCAATAATTCGTATCAATTGTCAATGTGGAAATTTCGAATATAGAACTCAACTGTCAAATGTGAGTCTGAGAGCGTATTGCCTGTCGTCCACTAGGCGATCAACGCACAAATTTCGAGTTCAACACATTCAACTCTTATGTACGATGTCCTCAATTCCAGGTGGCCGTGGCGCGATAGTTGTGTGCTCGCCTGTCAACCTCTTGGTTCGATTCCTGCCGTTGTCTATGTCTTCTTATATTCCATAAAAAACAATTTTCAAAATTGTCATAAAATGAGTTGCTGGTTTACTCATTACATGCTGTTCAGGTATAACACTAACAACATGTGATTGAGTAAACTAGCATACGCATAAATATGACAACGAAACAAATAAAATAATGCGAATTATAAGAGACATAAATAAGACACGGTAATTTTCTCCGCTTTAAATCAGCCGCCATCGCTGGAGATAAATCTGAGACAACAACCAGCCCTAGTTTCAGAACATCTCGCCACACATCTTTCCTCTTCTTTCACCGGATGCCCGCGCTGTGTTAAAAACATGTAAAAGGTATTCATAATCCCTTGAGCGCGTGCAAAATTATAAACAAACAACTAACGAGCTTAATCCGGTTGGAGATCGTTGCTCAATGAATTGTTCAACAAGTGTACGGCTAGTGTACGAGCTCGTGTTGCTCGTTGAAAATGTTGGTTCAACGCGTTGAGCAACGTTTTCAAGATAATGTGTTGCAAGATAGTTTGTCAACTATATGTACGAAGCTATTCAACAGTTGAATACTTTGATCAACTAGGTGTACGCGGAGTTCTCCAACAATTGAACGAGTTGACCAACTAGGTGTACGAGGTTATTCAACATTTCGCTAATTTTGTCAACTATGTGTACGAGGCTCCCAACATGTTTTGTTCAATTTTTCCTCTGGCTTCGTTGTTCAACGTGAAGAACGCAAGTTAGTGCACTAGATGGAGTTGAATGAAAAGTTGAATGAAGTTGGTTGAGCTTGTTGCGCACTTAGTGGACGACCGGCATAACGCCGATTATCAATTTCGTGGTTTTCGTCATTTCTTAATTTCTCTTTTCAATACAAATTGGAATTTTAAAATGTATCGCCATCACTATTTTTTGAAATAATTTCCTATTTGCTTCTTAAAAGCATTCCATAAATTCGAGTAGTACTGCTAAAAGCATTTTATCTTACCTGAAAGTAGAAAAACACGTCCCATGTTCAGCTCAAGTTAGCTCATCAGCCATGTAGCTTTAACTATTTACGTCAATTAAATTCCAATAACAAATTCATGTCGTTTGTAATTTTTTTCTTAGTTTCTTGAATAACACTTTTTTGTGTGCGCTTCTGTTTCACCCGAATTCCAGTTCATTAAGTCCATATTAGTTCACCCTCTGAGCCTGTGTCATTTTTTACCACACGCTAATTGATCAATTAGCTATATACAGGCCTTACGGGGAAGCCCAACACATTTCTGGTTAAACACCTCAAATGCCACAATGGTAAAACCCATTCCAAAGTGTCACAATATATTGTTGGTCAATGAAATCATCGCATTCTTTTTGTTCGACACCGCATGCAGCCGGGCTTGTTGGTCACAACGGAAATTCTGAACACCACAAATCCTCTCAATCCAGACACCTTCACCACAACACACCGGCGCAGCACAACACATTTCGCTTAGACTTGGGCCTCATCGATGTGCAAGCGTGTCGCCTCGCTTTGCCTCACCTCGTTTGTCACGTCGACTCCTTTACTTTTCTACCATCAAAACCAAAAACCGAAACCATGGTCTGTCGCCGCACTGATTGTTGTTCAACCGTAGATACACAACTTTTGGTGATGAAACATTTTATTGACACACAAAGTAACATCATTAACGTCATTGTCCCCTGCGCTCTACTTCCTCCACAAACGAGCAGTCCTTCTTCCTCCATTTCATTTAACAATCTTCCTTTTTTCCTTTGTTCAGTGCTTGAGTGTGTGTGGAGTGGCGGACTGCGGAGCGTTTTTCTTTTGGCGGCATTTAACTCAAATAACTACCCATAACAAAGAACAAACATGTTAGCCGCAGCCGACCAGCCAGCCAGCCAGCGACAGAGTACGGTAAGGGTGGTGGTCGGTGCGGTCGGTCGGTGGTGGCAGCAATGGCGCTGGCGGCCGGCGCTATTTGGTCAAACATGGAATTCACTCCTCGTTTGTCGGTCAAGCTGTTGATGGGTGTTTTTGGAGTCGTTAAATGTTGTTATTGCCTACCGCTATAATTTGTTGTATAATGTAATTGGTGTGGCGGCCGTGTGCCGGTGCGGCAGAAATTAAAAGAAATAGAAGACCACCAAGAGTTGAGAGGCATATGGGTGCCCTTCTTGGTTTTGTTGATTTATAGCAAAACGAGGGGAATTCTATTGAGAAGGAATAATTATAAAAAGGAAGATATAGAAGGAGTCAGAGGAAGAAGTGAATGAAGAAATTTTCCAATGAGTTTATTTGTCGTTTTTTTTTTTTTTAAAGAATTTGTATTAGTTCTCATAGGCTTTCTCAGTTTTACTCATGTGTCAAAGATAATGTATTATATCGATCTTATAGTTATTCAATGAAAACTCTAGGCCAGCACGTGTGATTTTCTGTAGTTGTGACTACAAAAGTCGTCGTCCAAACAGTTACAGGGCTTCGGCATGGAGTTGTGACTTTTTTAAACTCGTTCCTGGAACATAGAATGTAGGATCAAGTCATGTCCAACATTTGACAGGTATTTGGACACATCGACTGACACCCCAAACCTACCGTTATACCATGTTGATATCGAATTAAACGGGAACAAGTTCCAATACCTGTCATCAACAAGCCCAAAAATAACAAAACGTCACTATTGATATTAGCAACTTCAAAGTAATAAAGGGGGAGATGAACTTTCAGCACGCCAACTTAGATAAGAGTCGACTAATGTATACCTTCGCATATCACAACTTCTAATGTCGAATTCCAAACAAACAAAACTTCGATTTTTTTCTGAACACAATCGAATTATTTCTAAAAAAAATTGATTGTGTGCTGTCGAAAAATCTTGCACACTATTTTTTGCAAGTTCCTTACAACACAAAAAAAATCGATCTGAAATCGATTTGAAATGTTTGTTTGCAATTCGACATAAGTTCTTCACAAATTCTAAACAAAATTGTATAGAAATATATTTAAGATAAATTTGAGAAAACAAAATAGTGACGAACTGTCAGATTCTGTTCACGTTCCACATACCATCCACACTTAACGAATAAATTGTTCTCGCAGGTCTAACTTCAGAATCAGAGACTATCAATTATCATATGTCATTCGCGACGAATAAAAAATGTCCATGTGCATGAAATGTCAAAATGTTCTAATATTCGTTAGTCGTTCTCATGTGAATAGTCCTTTACGGAGTCAATTACTGGGCCATACGAAGAAATGAGGTGCTAAATGTGAGGTCTTTCGAAAGAATGGAGGACAATTTAATAATTTAAACCTTATGATTTGTGCAAAGATGTGGATAGAGTGCAAATGGTCATAACACGACGATTCCCATGTCTTGGGCATATTATATCTACAATATTACTCTTACCAACTCTTGACGAAACCGAACCTCCAGATTAAACGCAAAGCAATCGCTTCTCTGATAACATACCAACTTCTATAAGATTTAGGTTAGGCTTTATCGAATATAAAGTGACTAACCGAAGCATTATTCAAGCTGAAATGTTAGTGTGATTGGTCGGAATGACTGATAGTAGTGTCCCAGATATTGGGAAAGATGGTAAGCTGCTGTGTTTCAGGCGGGCATCTTTTAGAGGTTGGGAGTTATCAGAGATTTAATTAGATATCAAGGCTTAAGTTCTGTATAAAAAACTTTTGAAGGGGTCGGTTATAGCGATTAGGAAAACGCATCAGGAAAAGTTGAAACAGTATGAAAATGAATATTTTTTCGCGATGGTCGTTTATAACAAACAGGAAAATTATGTCAGTTGGCAAGTCTCAATACAAGTCTGCCATCAAGTTTTCTTGAAAATGAATTTTGATTGAAACACACACGAAAAAGTTTTTCGTCCACCATTCTGTCAGTGGAACGAGAATAATTGGAACCCAAATCATTGGAATGATTTGTTTCACTTTTTGTCAAATGGTTATCAGCTGGCACAAAAAATTAATTTTCATCGGGAAAATAAGTAAATACATTTTTCACAAAAAAATAATTCTTGTATTGCAAATATTCGAAAATCAGTAAAGACGACGGTATGTCACTCTCGATCCCACCTAATATGACTTGTCATGTGACATGTGACAAGTCGCTGGTTTTTAAATGCCCGATTCAATGGTGGTTTCATGTTCATTTGCTCATGTCGAATATGTTTTGCCTTCTGTATGACACGAACAACAGTCGATTTATTAGCTTTTACTCCAACGTCTGTCTGTCTTCATTTTACTTACTGAGAGCCTTGAATTTGAATCAGTTCTCAGTTTCGCCCGACTTTCCTGAATTGTTGGTACTTTGCTGACTTTTCGTTTCCGGCTGTTTCCGGGTGCCTGAGATAGCTGTGTACAACAGTGGATGCCTTATCCAATTTTGCTGGTTGGATCCGGATGGATTTGTATTGTTCCCGGTAAGCTTGAATTTGGGATATTTCCTCCTTGGCTAATGTCTACCCATAGTTGTGGATTTTTCAAATTATTTCTTGATTACTTTAGCTTAACTCCTTAATACTCCAAGTACCTTTTTATTTGATTTAAAACATGGTAACAATTTGATTCAGTGAGACAATTTTATCGCACATGTATCTCATACCAATCGGTCTCCATTATTGTCGAATGAAAATTCAACGAACTAAGGAAAACCAGCAGCCGGTATTTCGATGAAAATTCAGTAATGATCCGCAAGGTCTAAGTGTGTGTGTAACGCATGATAGATCACAGCAATATCACACTTTAAGACACTTGAATAGTTGCCATAAACCTCGTAATTTAACAATAACTTATTTCTTCCTTCCCTGTGACACCTTCCATTGTTGCAAACAATCAACACCAATATAACTTATATCGTTTTTATCAGTCAAGCCTGTTAGGTTTCATTGCCTCACAATTATTTGACATTTGATTGACCCTGCTACCGTTTAAAACCTTCAACTTTAGATCACCCATTTCATGAAGGCTGTTATGCAACTAGCGACCGGTGTTAATCCTAAATACACATTCAGCCAGCAGCACCATGTTTACCTTCTATTACGTAGACCACATATTAATGATGTTCCGACTGTGCGCTTTCCAATCTTTGTGGAATTTGACAACCACTAAAGCGATATTAACATAATGTGCAGCGGGATAAGCGCCATCAAACAAATCTACCTCTGCCAGTAGTATCCTCTTGTTGTTGTACATTTCCTTGAACATATAGGTAGGTGTAGAGATGTGTGAGTTATCCATTCTGAAGAATGTCTATGGAGAAGTATAGGTAGTCAGGATGACTATACAAACGACCACTGAACTCAATGATCATTTTCTTATCTAAATTCCAGCCTTTCAGTCTCTATTTCCATTATGATATGAAAGATAAGTGTTTGAATGTATAATTCACAATAACGTTGACACTAACACATAAACAGACCAAAGAAATACATCATTCTCATAAGAAATAGGGAGATGGTAGGTACCTAAAAACGTCGCCGTCGTTAACAGTGAGGAGGCAATACTACTCGCAGCGATATAAAACGCAAAAATAATAAAAAAGAAACTAAATTATAAATAAAATCCAAATTAAGAGGAAATCCAGAAAATAAAGGGGATTGTAATCTTAAATTTGGAGATGGAAACATTCAGTGAAAACAACATTTTTACTAGGTGCATTTCAGGAGGGAGCGTTTACAAATAATTAAAATTTACTACTATACTCTGTTCAATTTATATTTTCAGTACAGTCAAGATAATATATTTGCCTTTCATCCTTACTATTATGAATTTCAATTAGATATCTCTACTTCCACAAAGCTTTTCCATTTTCCATGGTTGCTGTAGTGAGAAACATGTACCTAGATCGTAAACTAAATCTAAAAAAATGAAACTAAATTCAAATAAAAATAAATCTATCTTTTTCCAAACCACCAAGAGGTGAGATAGTAGGCACGTTTTTTTAAAGAGTTCCCTAGAAGGCATAATTTTTTTTAACGTAAAAATAAATCACAGAAAATAACGTATAAATAATTTACAGGAAAAAATATTAGTAAGTAAACACAGCACAAAAATAATAATATCACTTAAAATTGCACTGCACTATTCTAAATATTATATGTATTTATATACACGAAACCCTCTTCTTTTTATTTTTATTTTCATGAAGAAAAAAACTATTTGGTAATTTAAAGTTCCAATTAATTAATGAACAGAACTCCATCAATAACTTGCTCAAATAGTAGTCTTTCCTTAATAAAAATACCCAACAATTATTGTATTGATTCATTTTAACCGTTTTCCAAAAAAAAAAAAAATGAAAAGATGTAAGCAAAAAAGCACGCAGCGACAACACATTTTTTCTTTAACTTAAAAATATATGCTCTCAAAAGCTTTAAGAAAGCTTCAATTCTGAAAGCTCCATAGCAAAAACCAAAGAAAAAGGTATTCGTTTTTTTTTAATAAACACAATCACCCAAAGTAATAAACATAGACTAGGGAATATTTAGGACTTATTCTGTGGACTAAGTGCGAAATGCTATTAATAAAACAGAATCTCTGCTATTTAACGTTTACCAACTTAGTCCTTCGCTAGACCATCGAAGACGTGGTCTAGGGAAGGACTATGAATTGACATTTAAGAAAGAAATTACAAGAAGTTGATACTTATTGTAGTAGATTTTGTTCCATTTTTTATTAATAGGAAAATTTTAGTCTATGGTCTAACACTTATTCCATGTTTTTGTAAGTCAATGGGCTAAAGGTAGCCTAATCGTTTTTTTATTAATAGGGCTAAATAAGAATAAGCGCGAGATTCAAATTGGCTATCAGTCTCCTCACAGCCGGGGAGCAGACAAATTATGGTCGAATGTACGTGGGCTTACGGAATATTTCATTAGCAATTTTCTAAGTTGAGTGCCATGCTAACACCAGTCGGCACCAGTGTGTTGAAGAAAGCTCTCCCATAAGGCCTGTACTAAAAATATAAATTGAACAGAGTATATACTCTATTCTATATATTTTCGTGGGCTTACAGAATATTTCATTAGCAAGTCTCTGAGTTGAGTGCCATGCTAACACCAGCCGGCACCAGTGTGTTGGAGAAAGCTATCCCATAAGGCCTGTACTGAAAATATAAATTGAACAGAGTATATACTCTATTCTATATATTTTCGTGGGCTTACAGAATATTTCATTAGCAATTCTCTAAGTTGAGTGCCATGCTAACACCAGCCGGCACCAGTGTGTCGGAGAAAGCTCTCCCATAAGGCCTGTACTGAAAATATAAATTTAATAGAGTATATACTCTATATTTATATTTTCAGTACAAGCCTTACGAGAGAGCTTTTTCAAACACACTCATGCCTGTCGCTAAAATTCTCACTGAAAATAACCACTGAGATACATACAAATTATTTTTGTAATATTGTTAAAATTGGCGTATATGCTACCATGACTTACCAACCAAGTACGCACTGCTGTTTGTGTGCCTTTACCATGCAATCAACCTCTCAACCGTTTTTGTGTGCTTTTAAACTTAACTTATTGGAGCAGAGTTACCATTGCTACGTTTATGGTAATTTAGTATGGTAACTACTACAACCCTGTAAGAGCTTTAAAGCAGTACTGTGGCATCTATTACAGTTGAATGTAGTAGAATGAAACTGAAAATACAAAATGAAAATATAAATTGATTGTACTAAGCCGATTATAACATTTTTGATATATCTCAAATAGTTTGCGTCTTATGTGCAAAAAAAACAGTTGTCAAGTATTTATTGAAGCTAGGACCAAATCTCAGAACAAAATCAATGTTATCTTAAAATTGAATTCCTTGAACATTTTCTGGAGGTCTTAGTGTACCTACCTTCAAAACTTAAAATCTCTTACGTTGTCAGAAGTTTTGATGCAATTCAAAAAGTATAGGGTGCAGATTGATATAAGGTATGACCAAATATTTAGTAAAAGTTCAAAACATGCAAATGCTGATGGTGATGTTTTTAGCAGTTATTTGTATCTTATAGAATTTACCATATCTCCATTTGATGCTGTCAAATTGGATTGATTCCATTGCTTCAAACAAGACTAATAAATGTAGATATGAGTGAGGTACTCCACAAGGGGGTGTCCTGTCTCCCTTCGACCTATTAAAAAGTTTTTTACTAACCTAAATCTAAGTAGGGCCAAGAACGTGGCGCGAAGTTTTTGTTTCTGAGGCTAACCGAGCTCCTACAAGCATCAGTAGCTGCAGACTTAAAACCAACCCGTTCAAAACAGAATATTTGTTTCATTTAGATTCCGATCTGTACCAAATCCACTTGAACAAGGAAATAATAGAATTCGTCAGGGGCCGATAACACATATAGGGTATTATCGACTTGCTAGGTCGATCACAAAATTACCTTGTTTTTCTAGTTCTGCTGTCGTGAAATGGGGTATAATTCGAAAATAATGAAAAATTTGGTGGTTGCACACTCAAGCTGTTGTTCTTCATTAAAAAAAAACTTTGAAAAGTTGTTCATACTATTATCTTCAACATTCCGGCTTGCGGCTAAGGGGACAAATAATGGGTTATCCATTTTGCGGTTTTAAAAGTGAACGTAAATAAAACATATATAAAAAAAATTTTTTTCATGATATTTCTTTTTTATTATAAAGTTTGAACGTTGACATTATGTGTGAAACACTGAATCATTTAAATGACCACCACGGTAATTCTTGCAAGCATCGATTCTTTTGGGGTAATTTTCGACCACTTTTTGACACATATTGGGCGGTAACTCAACCATAACTTGACGAATCTTGATTTTCAATTGCTCGAGATTTAAAGGTTTATCTGCATAAACACGGTCTTTCGTGTAGCCCCACAAAAAAATGTCCAGCGGTGTCAAATCGCTTAATCTCGGTGGACAGTTGATATCGCCACGACGAGAAATAACGCGGTCAGGAAATGTCTCTTGCAATAAATCCATATTCGCTCGAGTTGTGTGGCATGTGGCACCGTCTTTTTGAAACCATATATTCTCCAAATCGTATTCTTCAATAGCAGGCAAAAACAAGTTGGTTATCATATGACCATAACGCTCCGAATTGACGGTGACAGTCGTTCCATCGTCGTTTTCGAAGAAGTAAGGTCCAATCACACCTCCGGACCAAAGGGCGCCCCAAACAGTGACTTTTTGTGGATGTAATGGACTCTCTTCAATTACTTGAGGATTCTCAGAACCCCAGATACGACAATGTTATTTAACATACCCACCGAGTGAGAAATGTGCTTCGTCGCTGAAGAAAATTTTGTTCGAAAAATCGACGTCCACCGCCTGTTGTTCAAGCACCCATTCGACGTATCTACGACGTTGTGAATGGTCAGCTGGCTTCAGTTGTTGTGTGAGCTGGACTTTACATGGATGAAAGTAGATCCAAATGCAGAATATGCCATAATGTGCCGTAAGACAGTACTAATTCCCGAGAATGACGATGAATCGGCACATTCGGGTCTTCGGCAACACTTTCACTTACAGCAGCGATATTTTCAGTGGTACGACCGAAACGATTATGCACAGGCCTTACAATATCTGTAACCAATCCAGTCTCTTCAAATTTCTTCACAATTTTGCCAATTGCTTGCGTAGTTGGACGATTATGTAAACCATAATCTCCTCTTAAAGCACGATATGTGGCTGTGGCAGAATCACCATTTTTGTAGTAGGTTTTAACAATTTTTATGCGTTGTGCGATATTTAAGCGATCCATTTTCGTAAATGTCAGACTTTCAACTGAAAAAAAAATTGGATTAACAACTTAGTTTGACAGATGTCGAATTCCAGCCCTATACTTTTGAAACCGCAAAATGGATAACCCTTTATAACAAATATATATATAATTTGAGAAATTGGAACTCATATTATCAGAATGAGATATTCCATTTAGTTCTTAAGACCACTAGCGATTTGACTATGGAGCTCTTACAAGAAATAAGCTGACAAAACTTATTAATAACCAGGAAATTATCCAACTCAAGAAACTAACCGATCTGTTTAATGGTTACCCAGTTAATCAAGGATTAGGGCTGGCAACGTGACGAGACCAGACGAGACTTGGTCTCGTCAAAATCGAAAAATTTCAGTCGCCTAACCAAGTCTCGTCTCGATCTTGGTCTCGCCCTTTTCTAGTGAAAATTTTAATGTGCAGTCTCGTCCCAGTCTCGGTCCTGGTCTCATCCTTATTGTCTTGGTTTCTTTTGTGATTTTTGGTATTAAATAGATGGAATTTAAGACGGGCGTTATGTATAGGTTTTTTAATCCATTTAAACCGGAGCCATATCTCTTAATCGATTACGACAGTTGAAACAAAGTTAGGCAACATACTATATTTTGAAGTTTGGATAATTTTCTTCCAAATGTCACCCAAAAGGCTTAAAATCAACTTTTTCCGGAGCAAAAAATAAAATCGGAAAAATTTCGAATTTTACAAGGTAAGATTTAAATTTTGTAGAGGTTTTCTAATCCATTTAAATCGAAGCTATCCTTCAATGAATTACGACAGTGTATGACTTGATAGTTAGGCAACAAACCATAAAAACAAATTCTAAAAAATGAGCGATTTCTATTCCAACGTCATGCATATATAAATCTGACGTATTCTTCTCTGGATTTTCGCACTGCGCCTATCTTAGTATAAATCTGTATGTAGATTTATGTGGTTTAATATTTTAACGCGCATGGAATGTTTTGCAAAAAAAACTTGTGAATATTATAAAAATTGAACATGAGTACTAAAAAATAATTAAATCAAAAAATATTTCTTTTACGAAAACCGAAACCAATCCACCGAGACCAGACTCTCGGCGAATTTTGGTATCCACAATCTGGTCTCTGGTGCTTTTAAAGTAGTCTCGTCTCGTCGTCGATACCGAGACTAGTCTCGATCTCGTTGCCATCCCTATCGAGGATGAAACTTGACAATTTGTTGCATTTTATTGACTGATGGCATTGAAAGTAAGGGTTCTTAGAAAAACATTTGAAAATCGTAAACTTAACTAATTATTTTAAAATTATTTGTCTTTCACTTTTTTTTAAATAATTTTTTTTTATATAATATGTAATTGTTTAAATCGTTATTAAAATTATGTTTTTCTTTTCTTTTAGGTAAGTGACATGATATGAAGTTTCTATAGTTTGTTTCGGTGAGTAAAATTAAAATCAAAACTTCTAGACTTAGACCTTTGAAGGATGATTTAAGGTCAATCAGTCAGGGAAAACATAATGTTAGATTAAAAAGAATAACGGTTTATCATTAAATTTGTCATGTTAAATATTTAACAAGATTTCTTTATCGTGTATTACACATAAATACAAGACAATAGTTAAATCAATTTGAACAAAAATATTATTCCATAAAAGGTATATACTACCTTAACTTAACATGAAAATCTAGATAAATTGACATTGAATATTGTTAAACTGATAAATTGAATTGACAACAATGTAATTTGCACCTAGTACATATTACTATTATTTTACTTGGCCTCATGAAACTTTAAGAATAAATGTTATCTGCGTAGATTACATGTTACCTAATCAAATTAAAGTTTCAAAAATGTTGTGAAATTAGTATCTACGACAGAAATATTTTCATACATTAGGTATAATCAGGCGCGTGGTGGGAGTAAATTTGCTACCGGGATTTAAAATAAAAAACGCCCCCTTCTCCTTTTTTTGAAATAAAAAATCCATTTTAAAAACAATTATACCAAAAATAATTCAAAAACTAATTTTATTAACAAATACATATATATATTAATAGGAATCCATATTATATTACTGTAAAAGCCTACTGTATTCGGAACTACTTTAACATAGTTTTTCTACAATGGTACATTTCTTGATTTCTTGAAGGATATCATAAAAGAGAAATGTCGTCCGTGTGTGCACGCATAACTCGAGAACGGATGTTTCGATTTTCATGATTTTGGGCTCTATGAATTCGTATTAACCCAAGAAATGACATAGAACACTGTAGGAAGTTCCCGAAAAACTTCCAGAAAAATTGGAAATCAGGGATCATCCTCTTTTTTTAGTGCATATCTTGAGAATATGGTTACTTCGATTTTCAATATTTAGGGCTTGAGAAATTCGTATTGGCTCAAGAAAGGTCATAGGATAATAGAGGAAAATCTGTTCACGATTTAAGACCTTTGGTCCTAGGAAGGGCATATAGGATACTCATGATTCTCACATGGTCAATTATATGTGGCTTGCTTACGTATCCGCAAACCTCGCCGCCTTGTACGTGTATGCACCCGAAAATAAAACTAAAAATGTTGTGTACCATAAAGCACTTCAGTAAAAAAGCGTAAGGCTGGTCGAAACGCCAATCAATTTGATTTGATTGAAAAGCATAGACATTGTTAATTTAGTTATTTTTAATTCTTTAGAATAAAGAATTTTAATCGACCGCATTACATGAAACAGCATTGTGCATGCTCGGAATTATTATTTTTTTTTGACATAAATGAACTTTGGCGGAACGAAGTTCTCCGGGTCAGCTAGTTTTAACATATATAAACATATACGCCTCCAAATTATCATTGCTCATGGTTGATATTTATCTATTCTTTATAATTTTTAATTTAGATAAACTCCTTTCACATTTTACCTGTGCCAACGGTAAGGTAAGCAGAAATTTATAAATTTAAAATAAATTTGTATATTCCAAAGAAAACATTCTTAAATCAACTATTAATTTATAAACGCAGCCGACGCAAAAATTGCAAGCTTCAATATGTTTGTTCTGAATAGGAGCTGATTCATCAACTTTGCCAAGTAAATCTTCTTCGTCGGACAATTGATCCCCTGCCTCAAGAAGCAGTTGACATTTATACCACACTATTTAACAACGCGCTGAATAATGCATATTATCCAGTGCGGTGGAAGACAGCTGTGGTGCACCCTCTCCCAAAAAAGGGAAAGGACAACTCTAACCCGGCGAATCTCCGGTCTATAAGTCTTCTTCCAAGTATCAGCAAAGTATTTGAAAAGGTTATTAATAGAGCCCTGTTCAAGTGGGCGGATGACTGGTTCGGTTTTAAGGCGGGACATGACACAACGCGTCTAAACTAGTTTCTGATATCCAGTGGAACAAAACTAAAAAGCAGTGTACGGGTGCCTGTCTGGTTGATTTGGAGAAGGCCTTCGACACCGTATGGTTAGAAGGTCTCTATCTAAAGCTAACCAGACTAGGTATAAGTAAACCTCTATTGTAAATGCTTTATGACATGCTAAATGGTAGAAAGTTTGTTGTCAAGAGTGGCAATGTAACTTCTACCGCAATTTTTAATATTAATAATGGTCTTCAGCAGGGAGCGGTTAACTCGCCGATACTATTCAGCATTTACACCAGCGATCTGATAGGTAGTTTAACTCAGGCAATTGCGTACGCCGACGATCTAATTGCGTACAGAACAGCTAATACAGTTGAGGTCATCAAAAGTCTCTTGCAGAGTGACTTCGACAAGATTCAGCGATATTGTGATGACTAGAAGTTGAATATCAACTTCCAGAAATCAGAAACTATTTTGTTTAGGACTCCGTTGTCTAGCGCCTCAAGGGATACGAGAAAGAACTGGCGCAAGCTGGTGATCGTAGGGACACATGGACATCCACTGGCGAGTAAAAGTGTAGTAAAGTACCTTGGCATCTGGTTGGATCAGTACCTGTATTTCGACAGACATATAGGTGCTGCTTTGGCCAGGGGTAGGGGAGCCTTTGCCTTGACAAAACGACTGTTTTATAGCAGCCGTCTTGACAGCAGGGTGGAGGTGATTTGCTACATGGCCCTCATCAGGCCGATGATTGCCTACGGATGCCCGGTGTGGTTCAACGTTGCCCCATCTCAAATGGAAAAGATTCGGGTGTTTGAGAGGCAATGTCTTAGACGTTGCACTAGATTACACATAACACCAGAATCGGAGTACACAAGATATTATTCCAACCAGGTTCTATACAACGGAGCCAACATAAACAGAATAGATAATTTTTTGTTTTAACTGATTCGGGGGCACTTTGCAAGAGCGATGTCCTCAACTAACAGCTTAATTTTTGGGGCTTATTACCCCAATAACGAATATTTTGAGAGTGCGCGGTTAAGTGGCTACATCCCTCCCGAGGCATTCCTCTATTTAGACAATCGAGGGCTGATACAGGATGGAGGGGCGGTTCCGCTCATCTACCACGTCAGCCGGAAAACTGTGGATAGGCGACTCCTGTACGGTCGAGACGTCATCGCTCAAGGTGGAGAAGAGCGCCTTCGGTTCAGTAGGACTGTGTCCGATCGGGACCGAAGGGATAGGGCGAAACAGGAGAACCAGTTCTGGTGGCTCTCTGAACAGCATCGTGATATTTAAAGTCGATTAGGATGTTATGTCTTGGCCGACTTACATACATTTAGGGTAATTAGGTATAGGGAACAGTCGGGGTGGCACCAAAAAAAAAATATATATAAAAAAAAAAATCCTGCTGTGGCTGTTCTAGTTTTTAAGTAGTTTTAAGTGGTTTTGGGTATTATTAGGTATTTTAAGTAGTTTACGTTATTTTTAGTTAGTATAAGTTAGTTGTATCTAGTTTTAATTATTTTTAGCTTATCTTTATGTAGTTTTTAGTAAAAAAAAATACTGATACTGAGTTTTTTCTAAAAAAAGTTTTCTTGGTTTAAAAAAAAATAATTAGATTTAATTAAAATAGTTTTTAAGTCGAAAGACATTAGTTCTAAGAGTTATTGTTTAGTTTAGAGCGCCCGTAAAGGGCCAGTAAATTAGTTGTAAGTTATTGATAATTATACTAGTTTTAAACATTTTTGTCTAGCTTTAAGATAGTTATAAGTTAATATTAAATAAAAATGAATATACAAAAAAAAAAAAAAAAAACAATTGATCCCAATCCCAAATTCCAACAATATTTATGGTCCACTTTCGTTCGTGATTGTAGAGCAATGGTAAGAAATAAACAGGCAAAGGACAAAAGTTCATCAAGTACGTGTTCTTCTTCTTTTGTATTGGTGCAGTCACATATTTTGTCCAAAGCGTTATTTGGCAAACCATTTTCGGCAATTTTTTTAAACGTTCGTGGAGCGAAACATTCAACGTTTCCATAAAAATCTTTATGTTGTGCAAAACGCTTTTCAATAGCCATAATAATTTTGTCAAAAATAATATTAAAGTTTTTAATCTCAAATTTTCTTAATACATCATCGACTCAACTTTTGTTCATTGACCTTCGTTGCCCAGGCAGTGCTTCTTTCAACTTTTTCCTGAAAAAACGCCCCTAAAATCGAAACACCCTGGGAAAGTTCCCGGTGTCCCATAGGGCCGCCACGCGCCTGGGTATAATGTTGGAGAAAACTCAAACAATAAATAAATATTATTTTTGTTTCTCGTTTTTGTGGACTATGTGGATTAAAGCCAAATTGAAGAATTTTAATGACCTCTAGTCCAAAATGCGTTTCGCCCAGGCACGATAGTTGGGCTCATCAGTTAGATGCTATCGTACCCGAAGTATGTTATGTCCGTGTTCTGGCCAGTAATAATGCTGAAGAAAAGGTATCTCCAATTATAAAATGGACGAAATTACAAATCAAATGGTAAACTTACGTACTGTTTAAATTTAAACCATGCTAGTACAAATTTTTATGAAATAATTATTTATTATTATTATTTTTTTTTTGCATTCTTATTAATAGTACTTCCCATAGAACCACTTTTCATATTTTCTACTCTTTCTCGCTATATTGGATGAACCGATTAAAATTTTTACTTGCAATATACATAAGTAGGTACTATAGGGCAAGTTTTGCATTTGGCTCACACGGGTATTATTTTCACGGATTTTGCGAAAGCATTTGATACAATAAATCATCACGTTTTGCATCATAAATTGATTTCTTTATGTATTCACTCTTCTTTACTGAAGTGGTTAAAATCATATTTGACAGGTACAGATTCCAAATAGTAAATATTGATTGTTCGTTCTCATCCAATATCTCAGTTCCATCAGCAGTCCCGCAAGGAAGCCATTTAGGGTCACTACTCTTTTTGGTATTTTAAAATCACATTCCAAGTATTTTTAACGATTCGGATTGCCTTCTTTTTGCGGATGATCTCTAACTCTATCGTAAGGTAAGCTATGAATCGGATTATTTTCTTCTTTTGAATGATCTAGCGAGACTAGATAATTGGTGCAAACGGAATCATCTTCTTCTAAACATTTCTAAGTGTCAAGTCTTGTCATGTTTCAGGATTTGCAATCCAATTATGTGTGAATATGATATCAAAATATATAAATCTAGATAGAGTGCGAATTAAGAAAGACCTAGGAGTTATCTTAGATACTAATTTGTCATTCTTGCCTCACTATGACTATATGATTAATAAAGCAAACCAAAAGCTTGGCTTCATCAAAAGAAACACTAGATATTTCTCAGATCCTTATACCTTAAAATCATTATATAATTCTAGGATAGTAGGATCAGTTCTGGAGTATTGCAGCATAGTCTAATTCTTAATATAATTACTCAAGGGATAGGAATTGAGAGAGTTCAAAAGAACTTCACTAGGCCTTCCAATAATATTAGATGTTTGCTGTTTGGAATACAATCGCTTCAAGACCGCAGGGTATACTTTTCCGTGATGTTTATCAGAGATATTTTAACGTATCAAATTTACTATCATTTGTAACTAGAGGAAATGCCACATCAAGGGCTACAGGTTGTCGATTTTACGAATAGTTTCATCATAGCAATTATGGCCGAAATGAACCCATTTCCCGTTGTATCAGAGAGGCAAATTTAATTTGTAACAAAGTTGACTTATTCCAATTGCTCCGGAGACAATTTCAAATTGCTTGTTTTAAATAATATTTCATAATTCTTTCCTAATTGTATAATATTTGAATATAAATTTAGTATCTACTGCCCACCAGCAATTAAATTATGTACTTTTATCACAGTCTAAGTGATTATAATCTATTCAAATTGGTGAATTAAACTAAACTAAATTTTATTATGTTTTTATCCATTTATTTATACAATTTATTTCATTTTCACGCATTTTTGCCATAACTTATCAGACACTTCTTACCTATATAATTACATATTATATGTATATCATGTACATAATACATGAATATTATCTACCTTCCAACTATCATATAAAACAGAGGCGGACCTAAAGGTTTGTATCAGGAGGGGGGCGCTAAATACGATTGTATCACAAAGCTTAATAACAAATAATTGTATTCAGCAAAATTGAAACCCTACAAATGTTCTGCTTTCTGATTAATTAGCAATTTATTATTTTACAAAAGTTATACAAATTTTGGAATAGTTAGGAAAGTGCTAACTAATAAAATGCTAAGCTCTTAACAATAGGTTGTTTAAAATTTTGCACCATTTTTATTTTATTACCCTTGAAATATTAAACATCAAAATTTCAATATTTCGATTCCCTATAAACAGGAACACCCCCACCTCATTCTACGTGAAAGTACTTTTTATAATTGATACAAAAATCCGAGAAAAATCACCAGTTTTCATTTTTTACCTTTATAACAAATATGAACTTCAAATCAGATCACTTTACCAAATTTCATTTTTCTACACCAATCCGAAGTGCGAGAGTGGGTACATACGACGCCCCCAAACGGAAGACCTAAACTTTTTCATTTTTCTTTTGTAGGTGTATGCACTTAAGTCAAAACACACCGTCCTTCCGTATTTTATAATCCTGCAGCAGTCTGAAGAGCTTTTTTTAAGTGAACCCACATCTGGGAGAAGGAAATAAGTCTCAGATTTTCCAAAATAAAATGTTGATTCAAACCTCATTTCTGTTACTTCGAAAATAGAAAGAAAAAACCCTTTTTGAACTGAAATAGCGTTCGGCAATGTTGTATTTTTAGTCCTTTCTGATCTTTCTTTTTTTTAAGGAAAGAACGCTCAAAATTCGGGTTGGTGACATTTTCCCCAAGACATAATCCCCAAATCCAAAATCCCTAAATTAAAATCACCAGCATCATAATCCCCAAAGAAAGAATCCACAGGGCAAAAATCCCCATGCCAATATCACCAAAACAAATTTGTTTAAGTAGTGAATCATGCGATGAAATCGCCCGCGATTCTTCTTGAACATATTTGTTTTGGGGATATTTGGCTTAATTTATATTGCATGAAATGTAATACAAAGAGTAAATACATTTTTTTTTATTTTAAGAAAACAAATACATAGTCATGTAAGTATTTAATATGTTAAAATAATGCAAACAAAATAAGTTTCTCTTAGGGCCAATTTTTCAATAGTCAGTTAAGCAGTTAGTTAGTATATATTCTCCAGATAGAGCAAACATCAGTTTCAACAGTCACCTTAATCTAGGAATAAAGTTATCTGCTTATTTTAGAAATAAATGTTCAATGTCAAAAACACTTTGAAAAATTATTGCTTTGAAACAAACGTTAAACAAACATTTATTTCTATGAAAAGTTCGATACTCGAAATAAAGGTGACGTTCAAATTAAATTATTCTATAGATTGTTTTTTCTTGATTGAAAAACTCGATGTAGTTATCCGGTTGCTTAACATTCAAGTAAGTTTATTCCTCTGGCAACTAACTGTGTGTTTATCTGGAGATTGAAAAATCGGCTCTTAAAGTGTTAAATAAAACGGAAAGAAAAAAAATCACAAAAAAGTCTTACTACGTACCATGTAAACGAAAGTCAGATTGAAAAGTGCATGCATTAATAGTAATTTATTCTTTAGAAACTGTTAATTGTTATCACGTATTAGGATCACAATAAGATAATTTCATTAGATTTTTTTTTTAAAACTAAGTTCACATAATGAAGATGTGCACGGAGCGGACACTGGGGATTTGGGCATTCCGTGGGGATTTTTTCAAGAAAGATTATTTCGTTGGGGATTTTTCCAATGTGTTTTATGTCTGTGGGGATATTGGCTAGGTGGATTTTGTTCGATGGGGATTTTTTTAGGGGATTTCGTACGACACCCTCAAAATTCGAATATGAAAATTCAAATGAAAAGAACACTCAAAATTGGAAGTATCGCCCAAATAAGGGAATACCCTCCACATATTAGGAAATAACGCCCAAATAATTAGGAAAACACGCCCAAATCAAAATCTTGTCAATAGTTGTACTCCTTTTTAAATAAATCCGCGCCATTTGTGGAATGATTTTATTTGTGAGATTTACATGTAAAAATTATTGTTTGCATTTTCGAAATATTGTCTACATTGTCGATATTGTCTACGTTGAAATGGAAACAATTAAAGTCGACACGTCGAGGAACAATACTGCTTTCGATTGAAACCTAAATTTGTAAAAATTCTTCATTATAAACAAAACTTGACGTTGCAAAGTATGAAATATTTTATTATGATTTTATGGGTTCAATAAAACAGACTTTAATTTATTAAACAGTAAATTCATATAAAGTTTATTAATTAAATTTAACAATGTTCGCAAAGTAAGTTTTAATATTAAATATACGTAATGTATTAAGGTTGAGGTTGAGGACGACTGGCCACGTCGTCGGCTGGTTAAGAAGAGGCTGATCTTTTTATCGTCTGGCCGGAAATCGACTTGACATAAAGTTGTCATTCTAGAAACTGTCAAGTTGACTACTTCGTAGAATTGTCAAACTCAACATATTTCTTTATGTGTTTCACTCAGTAGATAAGAAAATATTGCAATGTGGTATACAATATGAAAAAAAAAATTCATTGAATATACTTACTCCAAAGAAGTGATAAATAAATTAGTAGTAGTAGTAGTAGTAATGTGATTTTATTAATTCTTTAAGCTTACGTTATTTTACATTGTTCACAATATTAAGCATTGGCTTTTGCCGTCAGCCGAGAAAGAGAATGTTTTCCTAATAAAAAGTTTGGATAATCACTAATCACATTGAAATTAGAATATATATTTAATAGCATAATTATTTAAAAGGCTTCATTTAATATTTGTTGACGATAACTTAAGGCGGTTTTTATGTATGAGTATAGGCAGTTCCAGTTTTCTCCATTCAGTATTCGTACCAATTCATCAACTGATAATATGCTTTTACCCCAGATTGATACTCGTATCGGTTTGAGAACAGGGCATACTCCGATAAAGTGATGAGTGTCTTCGTTTATTCTTAGGTTGCACAAGGTGCATGAGGGGTTTATATCCATCCTATTTGGCAAGCTGTTGAGGGGTAAAAGCTCACCTCTGGCTTTAAAGATAAGAGATATCATGTCAAGGCTGTAGTCGTCGTGGAAATAGTTTTCCGGCCCGAGATCATGTCTGAGTATTTTGTAAATATTCCTTGTTTGGCTGATTTGGCTTTGCATACGGAAGTTGTTTCGTGCCGAAACTTCAGCTTTCTACAATATTTCCAAGTGTCTTCTTCTTAGAGCTGTAACATTTTCATCCATTATTCTTACATTATGCTCCCTCCCTAGTCTTGACCATTCGTTGAAGAGCTGCGTATTCCTGCTTTGAAGGTGTTTGGCGATTATGCATGTGAGACAATAAGTAGGTTGCATCATGACTTTCCGGATGTATGAAAAGTGTAGTCCCATTGTATATATGTGTAACGGCGATAGACCAGTCTCAAGGTGCAGCATGTAATTTGGAGTGTTATATGCTAGTGTAAAAATTCGTTTGATGGAGTATCTAAGTAGCTTCTCTACTTCTTCAAATTGGTATAGACCCCAAACCTGTGCCGCATAACACATAATTGATCTCATCACTGCTTCAAAAACCTTGAATTTAGCGCTCGGATGAACACTGTTTTTGCTGAGTACTCCGCTCCAGGTGCAATTTATTGCGCGTTTAGCTTCTGCCAATTTGTTTTGAAGGTGTTTCTTAAAAGAGAGCTGTGGCGTGATGAGTAAACCAAGGTATTTATATTCTTTGACCTTCTCCAGTTCTTCGTTGAGCCAGGTCCATTTTTCGTTTCTCGCGTATCTTCCAGATCCATTTCGGAAAACCATGATTTTGGACTCACTGGTGTAGAGATTTAGATTCCATAAATTGCAGTATTCGTTCAGCTTATTTATCATCAATTGCATCTCGTTTGGATTATCGGCAAGTATTACAATATCGTCTGCATAGAGCAGAAGTTTTATCTTCATTCCTGCAAATGTTATTCATCCCGGCAGGAATTCTCCAAGATCATCCAGATATAATGAGAATAGTAGCGGGCTGAGAAGACATCCCTGCTTTACTCCTGTTTCCGTTTGAAACCATTCGGATAAGATATTTCCATCCCAAACCGCCGTCAGATTTCCATCGTAGTAGTTGTGCAGTACTCTTCGCATTTTGGTTGACAGTCCTAGATTGCTGAGTTTGTATAATAAAGCTTTCCTATTCACAGAGTCAAATGCAGCCTTGAAGTCCACAAAGAGTGCATACAGCTTTTTTCCGTTGTCCAAGTATACTCGTGCTATGCTCTTGAGGGAGAAGATGTTATCAACCGTAGAATATTCTTTGCGGAACCCAGCTTGGTATTCGCTCATCAAATTGTTTTGCTGTACCCATTCAGTAAGCCTTTCGAACATCACACCCGTAAATATTTTTGTGATAGCGTTAAGAAAGGAGATTCCTCTATAATTACTTGGCTCCGTTGGGTCACCTTTCATCAGAATTGGAAATATGATGTTTTTCTTAAAAGTTGATGGTATTTCGGCAGTGTTGAAAATAAAATTAAAGGCTTTTGCGAGTTCGATGATGAATTGGGGCGTCGCATGTTTGAAAAATCCATAAGAAATGCGATCTTCCCCTGGGGCTTTGTTTGAACTACAGCGATTTATGACTCCGATTATATCCGGATACGTAATTGATCGATCAAGAGCTTCAACATTCAGTAAGGGCATTGCGAACTGTAAGCTTTCGGTTAGTGTCATATTCAGTAGCTTTTCAAAGTATTCAGCTAAAACGGGTGTTTCAACTTTTATGTCACACCCCATGGTCGGGGCATTCAGACTTGTAGCGATCTTCCAAAATGAGCTACTGTCCCTTGCTCTACTGATCGTCAAAGCTAGTTCTTGCATATGATCTTTCCTTTTATTCATGCAGGTAAGTTTAAATAAATTAGAAAATGTTATAAACAATTTTGCAAACTTTTTCTTATATATTTAGTTTTCATACTATAAGTTGTAAAGCTCTTGGATTGAGTTTGGGTTAGTTAATCAACTCTTAGGGGGGCGATCGCCCCTATCGCCACCCATTTAAATACGCGCATGATATAAAGTTAATGGATACCTACCTACATTCTACAATTTCATTATGTATACGTATATGTACATATGCCTAAGTTCCATATATGTATGTATACATACATACAAACATACATATATAATTCAACAATTTATTATACTTTAAATAATAAAATTAAAATAATTTATGCTGCATCCTAATAAAAACATCAAATAGTATTTTTAAATTAATTTATAGATCAAAAAAGTTTCAATAAACCACCTTAGCACCTTTCTCATCTCTTCAAATATCCATCTGGATGATAGGGTTTTGTTTTGACAGGTATCGGAGCAGCCATCATTCCAAACATTTGATACAATATTCCTAATTATATGCTCCAGGAACTGATACGAAAATGTATACTATTGTAATCTTGTATAAAACAAAAATTTACTCGAGATTGCAAAACTATAATATGCACACATTATATGCACCTTCAATTGCTGCTGATGATGCATCCACACCACTACACCAACACCTTCGCTTTATGATGGTTCGAATAGTGTGGATTTGGTTACTTCTGCTATGCTGATGCTCGCCTGGTTCCTGGATGTGGATTGTGCATGAATGTTATCTATCTGAGTATTTGTGAGGAACGCTCTTCATCGCGAGATGGTATAATAGTGGCAAATGCATGCATGCATCTACCAGCAGCAAAGATAAAGTGATTTTTCCCCATAATTTCGTTTGTTTCGGTTCACCTTCGGTTGGTTGTATCTTCTTCTTCTTTTTTTGTCTGTTTGTTGCAGCGGCAGCATCAGCATCAGCAGCAGCAGCCAGCTTTACTCTGTGCACCTCCATCATCATCCTGACCCGAGAGATTACACATGGCAACCACTTACTCTGCCTGTCCCACCATCTCCACCAGCTACACCACCACGCAATAATGCCTGCTTATCAGAGTCTCACTTTCCATCCGCCCGCTCTCCGGCTGTGCTCCAAATCTGGTCCAGGACACACATGTGTGTGCTCCTCACACAGAGAGGAAAAACCCAGACCCAGTTCGAGCGAGGCACACACAAGAAACAGCCACAAGTCGAGATATTTGGTTTTCGTTATGATAGGCGGAATGGAACGCTTATCTCTGGTGCTGCACTCAGCTAATCTTCAAAAATTATCTCTCAGTGTCTGGCAAGTGCTGTGCTGGTTGCTGTTCTTGCTGGTTCCATCATCTCTCCATTGTGTGTTTCCTGGTGGTAGTGATAATGGAGTGTGTTGCTCCTGCTCATACATTGACATTGAATTCAAAAAATAAAAATAATAAAGAACAACCAATCCTTTCGGAATGAGCTGTCCTTGATGATTCCCTCCCAAATGTAAATCGTGTTGTCGCCAGGTAGCATATCACATTCGTCGTAATGGCCTGTTCTAAGTGCAATAAAAGGCGTTCGATTCTTTCTGGTTATTATGGTGCTCTCTCATTTCGAAGCTTGTGTGCACTAAAATTTATTTATATCTAAACTCACTTATGAGTTATCTGCGAGGGAATTTGTTACTTTAATGACCCATCGCTTGATTTTAGTTTGGCTTCGAGGTCGAGGGAACTGATGTGACTCATTGATGTGGAATCCTGATAAGGGATTTTGATAAAGATCTCCGATAGGATCACATTTCTCTTAAAACGTGTGGCACCAGATGTCTGGCGTCTGGTTAATATATACTCTTATCGTTCATTGGAAAATATTTGATTTTAGAGGTTATGGGAATTTGTGTACTCTTGTTGATTAATTGAATTACACCCCAGTGATATGCATTGGAAATTATTTGGTGACAGACATTTCGATGTGGTCTTTTTAAGTAATATGGTTAAAGAGTAATGTATCTCAGAAAATTAATTATAATAAATATAAATATAAATTTTCCTTTAAATTTAGTAGACGCTACTGGAAAAAAAAAACGAAAAAAAGCACAACATTTTAAATTGTACTTGTTTAAGGAAAAAAACCCGACTCTAGTTTAAGAAGTCGTTTTTGTTTTGCGAGCCCTTATCTAACTTTTTGGTATTTTTATACACTTTAAATAACTCTTCTAACTAATGCCGGTTTTTAACGGGATCTTAGAAAGTTTCAGTCGAACGCACCTATTTTTGACAGATATACCAATCAAACAGAACCAGAATTAAACATAAACACTGAAACACATCAATTTCAAATTAAAGTTAAATGCATTTCAATTTGTTTTCGTGTTGACTTTGAGAATGTGGATTGTGGATATGGCTACTGCCCAAAAATAAATCAATTCCATTATTAAATTACATTAGGCGTTTTTCTTTTTTAGTTCAGAGCAGAATCTGAGTTGTCAAAAAATTTGTTTGTGTTTCTTTTTAACTCAGAGCATGCAGAGCTCCAAATGTGTGTTTCTTTTTTCGTTCTGAACATGTGTAGATCGCACTCGATGTGCTCGGACATAATTGACTGAGTATGTGAGTAAATTGCTGAACGCAACAAATGTCATGTATGTCAAGAAGGAAAATATGAATAAAAAAATAATCAGATTACAATTAAGTTGGCGAAAGAAATTAATCGCTTGCTGATTTTCTGTACCTAGTGTGTATCTGTGTACAAAAAATGGTAGGTATTGCTTTTTATGGTTAAAAATGAAAATGTATTCTGATTTGTGCGGTTCAAGTGTGTTTAAAAAACATATCAGTGTTCACAGCTCGCTCGTTTTTGAACAAGTTCAGTGCATAATCTATGTGTTCGAACTCTGTTCAGTGCTCTGCTCTGAGCGAAAAAAGAAAAACGCCTATTGGAGACAAATTTCTATGTATGTCTCTTGGCGAAATCATTCTGTGTAGTGTGTTGATGTTGACTGTATACAATTCCATGAATTGAAGGTGTTTACACACTTGGTGCACATTTCTTATGTAAAAATGTAAGTTCACAAGTTTTTGCAGTTCTGGCGAAAATGGAAGACCTCGATTTGTTACTCGCTCCCATTGAGCTTTTCAATTACAAATCGAAACATTTTTTTTTCAAATCGGTGTTTTGAATAAAATTCAAGGTTTTCAAGTTGTTCAACCGGATTTGCTCGATTTTCATATATTTTTTGACTTTCTAAAAAGATCACAATCTTCAAAAATGTTGAAAAATTCTTCAGAAATCATTTTTCTTTCATTTTTGGTGTGTAATGTCAAACATCAACTGGATAAGTTATCCTTTAAAAATATAAAGATGTGTTTTCTTGTTTTTAAAGGTAGACGACCACTTTAACTTTAAGGTATGGTTAGGTTAGGTTGACATGGCCATCAGGAAAACAACTGACACACTTACACCTTAGATATGTCCATTGTGAATAGATTTTTACTATTTAATTTAACCAATTGGAGCGGTTTAGCCGGTGCATTTCTATAGAGACACTGGTGTCGTCGAAAAAGTATTCCCCCAGGTGCAATCTAAGTCCTTGGGACAGACCACGACATGAGCAAAGAAGATGGGAGATAGTCTCCTCTTCATCCTCATCTATACAGCTTCTGCAAAAGTCATTGGAGTAAACGCCAAGTTTTTGGCGTGTCTACCAATTAAACAGTGTCCAGTTAAGACACCTATTACGCAGCCAAGATGTTTCCTGCTCAAAGAGAGTAGACCTTCTGAGCGTCTTTGGTCTATTGCTGGCCAGATTTGTCTGGTAGGCATGCAAGTAGTGATGTTTGTCCATCTAAAATTTATTTATTTTGTGGAGTTTTGATGTAGCAAGAGTTTGCTTGTAGCGATAGGCATAACAATTTCTTTCGGTAGTATAGTAAGTGGCAATGGCGCAGTGGATAAAGTGCTTCATTGCTAATTTAGACGTGTGGGTTCGATCTCCACGCTAGGCGCATTTTTTTCTATACCTCCAATTTTAATTGGATGCCGCCCATGGGTTAAAATGAGACAGTCAATACCTGGTTCTCAAATCCACTGTGCCAAACTAGTGCCGTGCAATTCAGGTTGCATGTAAAAGACCTTAGGTCTTACAGGCATATAGTTAAATTTAAAAATAAAAAAAAAAATAAAAAATAGGTACATACTTGGGTTCCTTTTCTGACGAGTTCATCGGCTTTGCAGTTTCCCAAAATATCTCTATGTTCCGGCACCTAAATCAGGTGAATGTTAAACTGTTCTGCCATCTCCCTGAGAGATGATCGGCAGTTGCGGCAATTATAGAGTTTGTGGAAACAGCGCCAAGTGATTTGAGGGCTGCTTGACTGTCAGAGAAAATACGGAGTTCCGATGTAGATATCACGTTTTCCCTTAGCCAGGATACCACCTCTTTAATCGCCAGAATTTCCGCTTGGAACACGCTACAATGGTCAGGGAGACGGAAAGAGAGACTAAGATATATTCTGTCCGAGTACACACCGCCACCCTCTACACTTTTTGGTATACTTTTCGTCGTTTAAAATTATCAAAACGTCGACTCTCATTTTAAATCTAATTTTTGGAGTTGACTCCCACTTTAAAACTGATTTAGAGTAGGTTTTAAATGTTTGAAATTTTGCACCAATATTTACATTTCGAAAGCAACTTATTTTTTTTTGTTGAAAATAATGACAAAAAAAAAATGTTTAGCATAAGGCGAAAGATTAAATGATAAAATCGACCAATGACCGACTAATGAAAGAATTATTAATATGATGTAAAACAATTTTAAACCCCAAAATTCTACTCTATTCGTGCTCGAATAACTTCAAAATAACGAATAAGATCAATTTTAAAATGTCATCCGTGAAACGTAAACAAATTTTGTTTTTATAAAACAGATTCTCAGTTAGAAATTGATAAATTGAAATTGATAAATATTAAAAATTGGTATTTTGCAACACAATATATACAAAAAAAAACATCAAATACTTATAGGTAATTTCAAATTTTCTTATACCTAATAATATAGCCTGCAACGATAAATATCAAATTTTAATTTTGTTTAAAAAAATATTGCACGAAATTTCGAAAATACCTAGCAGTAAGTCTGAAAGGGTAAATTAAAAACTCTGAAGAACTTTCAAATATTCACCCTCTCTGATTTGTATTTTTCTAATTAAGAAATAAATTTCTCCGCAAAGTTTGACCGATTTTGAGGAATTATGCCTTGATTTAATCAGCATTAAGAATACTTCGAAATATAAGGTTTAATAGATAAAATAAAATTGCTTAAAATGTTTCATAGTTTAAAAAATGAGAACAATTGAATTTGAAATTACTGTCCAAATTATATTTATATTTTTAGAGGGTTAACGTAATTTTTTGTTTTCGAAAATCATTTTCGATTCGGTTTTCGGTCGGTTCTCCTTAGTATATTTCGACTTGCCGAAAACTCTAAAGTTAGCCAGCTCTAGAGTTGGTACCATATCTAGAGGAGGGTGGAAAACTAAAATTGTTTTTTTCACTACTTAAATTCTCTAAGCTCGTTAGTTGAAAGTTAAACAAAAATACAAAGGCCGAAAAAATGCAGAAAAACTATCCAAGTTCAAAATTGATTGGTCCAATACGCATCCATCTTTTTTTTGCTTAGTATCAACAATTCTTGGTCTTCTTTCATCTTTATTTCCCGAAACACATTATGGTCCACTTTCACTAAAATTATTTTCTCAGAACATTCTAGCCTTAAATTATTTTTTTCCTGATATTGAAAGCGAGAAAAGAAAACATTCTAATGGAAAATTTCAAGTTTGCTCAGCCACCTTCTAGTTTTTCTGGAGTTGATGGAAAAGAAAGTTGATTAACTGTAGAGTTGAAATCGGTCCTTACACTATGTTTCCATTTCCACCAAAGCGAAATCTGATATGTCAGCATGAAGCTTTCAAATTGGTGCTTAAACCGCCAATTCAGGACTTCGACACTTAAAGCACAAACAACAACCAATTTTGTTTTCGTAATCCATCAAGCCAAGCTTGAAACGACTCAATCTATTTTTTCGAAATTTTGTATCTAGTATTTTAGTAGTTTTCTGACATTATCTTGAATACTTAAACAAAAAAACTATTTTCCTAAAACAAGAAACAACGTTACTTCCCATAAAAACGATTTTTCGATTTTTCAAAAATAAATAATTTTTCAAAAACGAGTGACTAAATTTTGTTGGAAGTTAAATTTTATACGCATAATTAATTAAATTGGTAATCCAAATTTTTTTTCCAAAAATGTTTTGAAAATTGTATAAGTATAGGTATATACATAATATGTATTTTTTTTTTTAAAAACCACTCCACGTTTAGTTTATGTGGCACTGATTTTTTTTCTTGGTGATAACGCTAACATATCTCTTTCTCTTTATAGTTAGAGCGGGATACTGAATTAAGGAGGGGTTTTTTGATATTTTTAAAAATTTTCACTAATTTTAGTAGGGCACTAGGACACAAATGCTTTCAAAAATAAAATGCATGACTGGATCCGCACGTACTTGCTCTTATGTTTGATCACTTCGTATACAAAAGATTCTTACTTGCGATTATAGGTACTAAAAGGCAAGTTATGCGTTCGTAAAAAAAAAATTTCTAACGATCAAACATGACATTACGACCATAGAGAAGCCTAAAAAAGTGATCGACAAAAAATGTCTGTCTGTCAGCCTGTCTGTCAGTCTGTCCGTCTGTATGTATAACGAGCTGCAGTCTAAACGGTATGTGTGATTATTTTGGCATTCCTCAAATTGAAATTTTATTTTTAGGCCCAAAAATAACGGTACCTGCGATATAACCGTTTATTAAAATCTTATTTTTCTCGGAAACGAATTTTTTTGCTGGCAATAGCTATCAAGTTTACGGGAAAAAGTCTAATAACGGTACCTTTCATATAACGGTTTTTTTAATTTTTGGCTATCTCGGTAACGGTGTTTGAGAGATGTAAATGTTTCTACTATAGTTTTATCGCCAATCATTCTTAGAGCTCTATTTTGAATTCTTTTCAAAAGATTCAAATGAGTTTTAGGAGCTCCTGCCCAAATGTGAGAGTTATACTCAAGTTTTGGTCGGATGAAGGCCTAACAGATTACAGCCAGATCAGACGGTGAGAAGACTTGAAACCTTCCAATACAACTTGTATTGAACGGTCCGAAAGGTAATTTCTAATCCAACGAATAAGAGATTCATCGATACCAAATGCACGAATTTCGATAAGAGAGCCTGATGCCAAACTCTATTAAATGCTTTTGAAATATCAAGCGCAATAATCTTACTTTCTCCAAAACGATGTAAAGATTTGTGCCACTGTTCGGTGAGATATACCATCAGATCACCAGTGGACCTATTGCTACGAAAGCCATACTGCCTGCCATTAAAGAGCTTTCGTTCTTCAAGATATTTCTTAAGCTGATAATTAAGCGTTTCCATGACCTTGGAAAGAAGGGACGTAAGTGCAATTGGACGGTAGTTTGAGGGTGAAGAGGATTCGCCTTTTTTAGGGACAGGCTGGACAAATGCTGTTTTCCATCCACTCGGAAAGAGACCTGTAGAATAGGATAGATGGAAAAGCTTACGCAGTGGTTTTGCCAGCGTTGAACCACACTCTTCAGAACGATGGGGGGGGATACTACCCGGGCCAGCGGATTTGTGTATATCAAGGTCTTTGAGGACTCTAGCAATAGCACGAGTGCGAAAGAAGATTCGTCCCATATAATCGTTTACGCTCTCAAGTACTGGAGGAGTCATAACACTTTCTGGCAGCGTCGAATTAACAGCGAACTGCGCTGCAAGCAAATTGGCTTTTTCACGAGAGCTGACAAAAGGGATGTCATTGAAGACGAGCGTTGGAACCGAAGACGAAGTTGAATTTCGAATGTTTTTTACAAATGACCAAAAATTCTTACTACCTTTGGGACATTGTAGTATTTTTTGCCTTAATTTTTGGTCATGCAATAATTTGGTTCTACGAATGTGAACGCTGCAAATCCTTCTAGCTTGTTGAAACTTTTTCCGGTTTTCCTCAGTAGGGTTGGCTTTATAATTGCGGAAACTTACTTCTCTAACCCTAATAACCTCTTTACAGCTCCAATCAAACCATGCATTTTCTTTCGGTTTGATAGCTGTAACCCTATTCGGGATGAAATTTCTCATTCCGAGAAGAATTAGATTTGCTATCATATCTGCGCTGGAGTCTATGTCACTACCGAGGAGGCATAGTGACCAGTTTAAGTTCCTGAAGAAATTATTGAGACCGTCCCAGTTGGCATTCTCATATTGCCAAACGCTTCTCATAGGTGATTTTTCTTTAACTGAGTGTTGTTGGCATGAGAAATTTGTAGATATGACACAATGGTCTGATGTGCCTAGAGGCGAAAATAATTTACCATGTATTTATTAGGGTCAGAGGTAAGGAACAAGTCTAGAGTGTTGGCGGTTTGACCTGCAACGTCAGGGATTCGAGTTGGCTCGTCAACAAGCTGAGTCAGTTGGTTTAACTCAGCAAAGACATCAACATACCTTCCTTCGGGTGTTGTATGGCTCGAAAAGCGCAACCAGCTAGAATTGTGTACATTGAAATCGCCCGTAACGACGATTTCAGTGCGAGGATAATAGGAAACAATTCTTCCAAAGGAGTCGGACAGAGCATCAAATTCGTTAAAAGTTGAAATTCTGTCCAAATTTGGGCTCCGATAGATGAAACATGTGTGTATGATGCGCTTGTTGACCGTGAATTTTAACCACATGAAATTGAAATTTGTGTTTGAGCACAAACCATATTGTGGTTGAAGTTGGTACGCAACGTCATTTCTTATATATACGGCGAGACCATGGTGGTGATTGAATAATGGCACCAAGCTATACCCCAATAGATTAAATTCCGACGGATCAGAACTTTCACCTATTTGAGTTACACTTAATGCCAAAACAGCTGGCCTATATTTCACAGTATGAACGTATGCGGAACAGAAATTTTTCCTAAGCCCACGAATGTTAGAATAGCCCACTCTAAATTCTCCAACCATTTAAAATATTAAAAAACACATCCGGACAATTTTCTTATACATTAGTATATTAATAAACTGTAAAAAAGTACATACCAAAATTTCAAAAATCAATTATTTTCAAAAAACTAAAAATAAAATACAGGATTTCATCAAAGTCCGTCTTACAATTATTAAGAATCAAGGTATTGTTACCTACATTGGCTTTAAACCAGCATAGGGTAACTAGACTACCTATACCTACTAACAGCGTCAGTGGTTAGAAAAGTTGTTAGCTACAAGAGCAACTTCGTACGATCCAGTCGTGCATTTTATTTACTAAATTTTTCGTAAACAGAATTGGTATGACAGTTTTAAATATTTAATAATATAAACTTAAACATAAAATTTAAATAAAAATCGTTTACCCGTTTTCGAAATATTGAATTTTCAAAAATAAAAAGAAAATGTTTTTTTTTTTTTTAAACCCAACAAAATATTTTTAGAAAATTTTAGAATGCAGTATTATTTAGAATACGAAGGACCTCCTATAAAAAAAATTGTGATCGTGCCGTCGGTAGAACCGTTTATGAGAAAGTTGAAAATCAAAAAAATGGTTGTATGGCAGGTACCTATACCGTTAATAACAAAATATGTAATACAAATTTGAGACAATCACTTAAAAGCTTAAGTACCAAGTTTCAAGAAATTCGCTTCAGGCCCTTAGGCTGTAGATCGATCTACAGACAAACAGACGAAGTTGCGGGACCCACTTTTTTGGTGGGTCAAGTTTGATCAAAATCTCGAGTATGAGTTTTTATCCAAATGCAAAACTTACCCTATATAGTACCTACCTATATCGCAAGTACAAACTTCACAAATTTCTGAACATAATCCGGAGTTTTCACACTACTCGTACATTGTGTCTGAACAAAAATAAATCGGTTGAGTGAGGACAATGGGACCACGTTCTTCAGCATCAAACATTGATAGTGGCCCGTCCATTCTTTCCCGTAAAATTACTTAGCGTATGTTTTTCTGAGAAGTCTAAACTGAAGAATCTCTGCAGATTTTGCATTGCATTTTTTAGGTTTGAATTCTGAATGACAATTAATTACAAAACAATTAAATGCAATTGTCAACCTATAAGTTCAACCAAACAAGATTTCCTTTAGTCACCATAAAGCTGAAAAAATACCAATATTATTTGATCTGCCAACAAAGACAGAATAGCACTCCTCAAGCAAAAAAAAAATTAAATCTTTTATTGCCAAATTAAATTAAAATCAAACAATGTGAACTTACCATTTTTGTTATCAAAACTCCAATTTAAATTGTTTTTGCATTGCAAAACATCAAAGCTATTCGTGATTAATTTACACCTCTACAGTAATTCACGATATTCCTCCAAGTTCCTACTACACAACCTTCAACAACCGGCCTTATAGCAAAACCCACCGAAGAAAATATCCCCAAACAAAAATCAGAGAATGCAAAAAAAAAATCGATTCGATTCAGCATCCCCATATCGCAGATGAACATAAGGTCATACCTATAGCAATCCGGAGCGAGAGCCCCCTAAAACCCGGACACACTTATCACCATCAATAATAGCGAAATTGTTTTCGGTGCAATTCGCACCTCATAAATCACGAATCGTGTCTAATTCCCATTATTCCGTGCGGTTACTGCACCACCAGCCAGTAACAGCCTCAGCAGCAGCCATAACACCAGTGACGGTGCTCATTGCTGCCCTGGAAGGGTATTATGGTATACCAGGTCCAACATTATCACCATCGAGCGAACGACCATCATCATCATCATCATCACCATCATTATTATCGACGTCCATACCAGTTCCACTGCAATGCGATAGAGTCGGACGAATTTGTATTGCTAATCCGCGAACTATTTGTTCGACAATTGGCCGCTGCCGCAGCAGCTTCAGCCTCCCACCTGGGCTGGGAATAACAATCTAACTTAACGATGGTGTGGTATACAGGTATAATATAGGTACTTGAAACGATATCTCACCGCGACACCGTCGTCGCAGTCATCGTCAACTCTGCCGAGCAAACTGTTTGGTTATGCTGAACAAACTTCCATAACCCTTGCACACGGAAGAGACGGCGCGGCGGACGTTGCCATTTAGTCTTTCAGACCTCTCAGATTCCAAACACAGAACCCACTATCCTATACCCAGTGCGCTATAATCACTAGAGATCTACTCAGAATGCATTGTTGTTGATACTCCATGGGCCATGTGTACCCAAAGACAATGTGCAAACTCGAAGGTGTTAATTTTCGTAGCCTTAAATATTTTTGTTATTACTGCGAGCGCGAGCGTGTCGGTTCAACGGGGTTATTCTGTTCGAAAGGTACCTTTTTTCCTATACGAGTATGTACGTACCCCTTGTCGCTATATTGGGTGTTTGAAATTTGTGCTCTTGAAGCAACAATTTGCTGTGGCAAATCACCCAGACGCAAACTGAGCGGACTTAGAGGTTGTCGGTTTTGTCGATTTCTCAATCGCACGTTTGCCCGTTGTAGAAATGATTGGCACGACGACGCGACGGCTTGATGCTGGGGCGTAAGGTGCGAGGGTTAATCCCTCAAAGCGTGTCAGTCGAACTCACGATCGACTCTCAGCATTGGTTTTAGAGTAACATTTTAATTATGGTTACGGAACTCAAGACTCAATAGACTGTGAAGTATTTAGATCTGAGATACATTTATTCATTTTACGGAAACAATACATTGGATCATTACTGCGAGGGGGAATAATGTTGGAAGGCAGTATGAGCTGTCACTTTGACAACGTAATCCGAATTCCAATTTATATAAAACTTAACTCTAACCATAAGTATAGATAACTAATGAGCTCATTTTATTAATCGGTGTTATGGTTTCTCGAGATCAAAATTTTGACATTTCGAAAGTTAGAATTTTAACGAGATATTTACATATAAGTAAAGAAAACACGGTTATATAAATTATTTTCTTACCGAAACTCTTTTTGGTACCAATAATTAAATTATGTGATTCAAAATTTATAAACTAATCATCTATTTCAGTGAATGTAGACATAACACTTATTTTTATTCATATTAGTGAATAATTTATGAATCTTTTCTGAATAATTTAAATAAAATGAGTGTCATTCACTAAAATTAATGTACGATGACTTTTGCAGTGATGCATTCATCTGAAGTAAATATTAATTGAATCTTTACTGGTTCCCGATGTAGCCCATATAAGTGAATGGAGTAAATATGAATCCAGGATGGTTAAACAAAGTGTTGCTTTTCTTATACATTTTTATAATCTTAATCGAAAACTATAGTCATTTTGAGTATAGTCAGATTTTGTTGACTGAAATGGATATTTAATGAATATCTAGTCTTCACTTTTATTGAATGTTAAGTGGACATGTACATAAATGTTTGTTGGGGAATCATTAAACTCACAAAATACAAGCCATTTTCCCAGAATAAATTAATTTAGAATCTTAGGAGTTTATATTCACATTATTATTCACCTAAGTGAAGAAAAATCGAATCTCGATATTTTGTATATGCATTGAAACAAAAAACACTTACAAATTCCCTTTTTTACCCTTCGTATATGAAAAATTGTTGGCTTTTTGTGTATATTCATATTTCATTCACTAAAATGAATGTTATATTTCATTACTTATTATTATCAAAGGAAACAAAAGGTTTTAATACGAAGGTTTTTGTGGTAAGCCAAATATAATTTTTTTAGATAACTGTTTTAAATTAAATTAAAAAATCTGACGGACTTTCATTCTAAATTGACATATTTTGAGTGGAGACTACAAATAGCATACTGTAAACATATCATACTAGACATTGCTTCCCTTGCCTTGCCCTTCTCCAGGTAGTCGATGCAGATCACACCATGTGAATCCATGAAAACGGTGGCCGACCCTTTCGACCGATTGGACAGTCTTCTGCTTCTTTGGACCAAGTTCGCCGGGTGAACTGCTTAGACTGTTCCTTGCTCTCTGGTGTGATCGACAATCACGAAACGACGTAGAAACTCCTTCGAATTGCAGTTAAACAGCTTCAAACATTGCTCTGAAGTGTTCTCACGGTTGCGTTTATTGCCCGGAGTGAGCAAACGCGACACTCATCGCGCACCTTCAATCGGCGGTATGCCAATACGAGATCTTGAGATTTTGACACGTTATCCTCCGTGGTAGCCATATTCGGTGGACCTGTGCGGGACTCCTTAAAAACCGACAACGTTGAAACTCCATATACTATTTTTTCACTAGGAGAAGAGTCACCGTGCAAAGCATCGAAGTGCTTTTTAATTTCGCTGCGCGATTTCTTTTCCAAAATCGAATAACCGACCGATATTGATCTTTTTACATTTTTCCAAATTTCGCGGAGAAGCAGCTGGCTCCGCTCCACACGTGGTCAAAACAAAACTACAAATCCGATTAGGCTGGCATTGTGATTTTGACAGTATAGGGCTACTAAGAGAATGTGGTAGACGATAGTAAATCTCTCTTGCGATGCTGACATCACTGGGCGATAAGGCTAAGTACTTATCGTATCACCATCGTATATCGTTTGAACTTAGGTGACTTACCTCGACATGTTTATTCCATTGGAGCTTACTATCTAGTGTGGTTCCTAGATATTTGGCCTTCACCTCACGTATCGACTGCAAGAGTGCGACAGCCGCCAGCCGGAGACAAGCCGAGCTTTTTCGGATTTCTTTCATCGTCATTCGTCGCTCAGCAGTCATCCTATCACCACGCGCTCTTAAACTTAAATTTTAAATGAAATTTGGATTTGCTGTAATTTAAAGATTGAATCAAATTGACTTTTATTAATCATTCCCTATTCTCATTTTTACTTTAAAGAACATGCTCCCAAAAAGAGGAAGGTACAAATTTGTGTACTCAAACACTGTCAGTTTCGTTGGGCTCTGAATAATGATGACTTCTTTAAAAGAAAAAAAAAAACAGTATAATATTAATCAATTCGAATTCGAGCCTTTCATACTTTATCATTTGCTCGCATTCGAATTTATTTAATTATTTCTGAAGACATGAATGGCCAGCCAATTTGCACAAACGATGACGACGTTGATACACCGAGCCAAAGTCATTTCGCTGTCAAATAAACCATGAACCCCGGCAATTCTGATTAATCAATCTGTGTCCAGCTCAGTTCACCTCGTTGCCATTAAAACCTCAACATTAACATTTCTCCCATCTTAGGTGCCGCTCAGTCAGTGCTTGGTGCTTGGTATGCTATTCCATTAAAATCGCAACCAATTCAATCTGGAGCAGAATGGCAGAGCCATCAGCACAACAGAGAGAGAAGCACTTTGCGTGTAATCCCCTTTGGAAGGCTCCTTCTTGACTTTAATTTTCGATTTAGACTCATTTTCGATTGGTTGCGATTGCACTAAGGGGCTTCCAACAGTTGTAGGTATTGGCAACGACAACAGTGTGAAAGTGCGCTCCTAGTATGCAACATCATGGTGCGAATGGTGATGGTGATGCTGTTGCTGTACTGCTGCTGCCTTGGCCCGATGATACTGATGATGATGGTGATGGTGATGCGGATGATGGTGGTGATCCATAGGTGAGGTAGTTAGTTCGTTTCTCCTTGGAGTTGTGAGGAGATCGCGCCCGATTCGATTTGTTTCTCAAGTCGTCGTTTTTTGTTGTTGTTGCATTCAGGAGAATCGCGTGCACAGTACTACCATTATCGTGTGAGTAGGATCTTGGCGCGGTCTTAGAGCCTTGGTTAGGCCTGGCGATACGTGTGTAAACTGCCAGCCAGCAGCATCATCCTCAACAAACTCATCTTGGACTCAACGAGCCGTGAAAGTGTTACAATGCAAAACGACCACCAGAAAAAGAAGAACTCCCGAAATCAAATGAACAATCTGCCATCGTGATTCGAGAAGTCGTCGAGCTGGGGATTCGGTATTTCGAATTTGGCATTATGGACTGTTCTGTTATAGTGTTTGTTCGTTTCGTTTCATTTCTTTTTGCTTCTCATCCCATCCAGTGTTCGATTGTGGATGATGCTCATCTGGGTCTTTTGTTTTACTGCGCCTGCGCGAACTCGTAGTCCTCTATAGCTGAGAAGCTCAAGGCTTCGATATTTTATTTATTAGGTTTTATTTATCTTTGGTTGTAAAGGAAAAAAAGTGTGGTGCCAGGAGTCAGGAATATGGTGGTTGTGTCGATGCTGGTTTAGATGAACCTCCTTTTGTGGTGCGTTACTCTTCTTTGCTCTGGCATCGTTGTTTTGTGTCGTCGCGTCTCTTCTTGTCTTGTGGATTCTTCCTTAACGTTGTGGCTTAGCCTCCATAAACACTGACTGCTAATTTGTTATCTGTTTATATTTTCTAAGGAATTTACAAATTGCCTGTGAATTTTCTTAGTGTTATCTGCGTGGTTTGCGATTCATTTTGCTGATTTTTTTTCTCTGTATTTTTGTGAAGTCTGCCAGAGGGGAAATTGAGATGAAAGGCGGGAAATTGATTCGTGATATGATTTTTTTTCCGTTCGAATTCGTTAAAAGAAGGGTTTGGAGGAACAAAGCCGTCACAATAGTATAGTGTGAAAGTGTTATACATGCTTATTATTTGCTCTGATTGATCAGTGTTGTTATTGGTTAATATTTATTGGAATTTCGGATAAGGAGGGCGGATTCCTTGGCGCTGATGATGATGCTGGTGAGGGATCACTAGGCGAGTGCATTAACTTGTGGTAGGTGGACGTGACCTCGACTGTAATGAGTTGAAATGAGAAATGAGAGGGAGGTTTAAAAATATATTTGCTGGTAGGATTACAATGAAAAATGGCATTAAAAACCATCCTTAATAGGTGGAAAAAGCATATCGACCAGAAATTATCTTAACAATGTTTTGTTATCTATTATTTCGCAAAAGTCTCTTTCTACGTCACGTTAAAACAAAAACATCTTAGAAATTCCGGAAATTGAAAAAAAAACAAAATTTTGTTCACCAAAGTAATGCATTTATCTTTTTAGTCAAAACAGTCATGAACATAAATATTTCAGGCACATATTGATGCCCATTGCAAAAAGACTATATTAACTCTGAAGGGGTAGCAAATATTACAGTCAAAGGAGCTAACACAATAATAGCCCTTTTTTATTGGTAAATGTTTAGGCAGTGCAGGAAATTTTTATTCTGAAAACAACAACAAAGGAAAAGAGCGAATAAATTAAGCAGTAAAAATAGTGCCGATAATAGTGTAGATAAAGCTTTGGAATATTTGGAATGGAACGACTCTCTCGAGTTGCAGACAAAAAGCTTGTGTACAATTGTTGGCAGGCAGAAAGAGATGTAAAATTTGAGTGTATATAAAAGGTGCATAATAGTTTTATTCAGACTCTCATAAGTGCACTACCTATAGGTTGCCAATAAAATACGGCTAATATCAATACTTTTTCTACCAAACCGTCTGGTATGAAAACTCCCTACTAACACTTTAGTTTCCATATTGTTTCGGTAAGGTGTTATCGAAGCTAAACAGACTTACAGAAGTTTTATCGAAGCTGAAATAATAGGTGGGCTGTGCCTATATTTAATTCTGCTGGACATTATTTGTCAGAGAGGGGGTGGCCGTGGCGCGATAGTTGTTTGTTCGCCTCTCAACCTTATGATCACAGGTTCGATCCCTGCCGTAGTCTATGTCTTCTTATTTTTCCATTAAAAACCAATTCTAAAAATAAATGTCATACAATGAGTTGCTAGTTTACTCATTACATGCTGTTTATGCATAGAACTAACAACATGTGATTGAGTAAAACTAGTATACCGATAAAATATGACAAAGAATAAAAAAATTAATGCGAATTTTAAGGGACATAGATAAATAAGACACGGAAATTTCTCCACATTAGTTCAGCCGCCATCCCTGGAGATAAAATCTGAGACAACAACCACCTACAGTCTCCGAATATCGCGCCGCACATCTTTCCTATCATTCTTTCTCTTCCTTAACCTCACCCTCACGCCCGCGCTGTGTTGAAACATTTAAAGGGTATTCATAATCCCTTGAGCGCATGTAGATTATAAAAAAAAAAAAAAAAAAAAAAAACTTCAACTCATTCAAGCAATTCGATCATACGGGCATAAGTCTGTTGAATGAAATCCGTACAAAATGGCACTCCCTCAACTGCATTATACATATACACGTCTATGTCGAGTTTATGTCCTACTCATCTATTTGTGACCTTAATGTGTCCTTCGATTAACAGATACATTCTCAGTGGACAGAATATGTTCACTCTGAACACAGCAAAGAGCTTTTTCTACTAATAAAAAACTTTTCAAAAAGCTTTTTGTGGATGTATTATTGTCATTTTCTTATTTGGACGAGACAAGAGAAATGCCAATTTATTATCATAGTTGTAATGAAAAAGTGTTAGAATAGATGTGCTGCATCAAAACTGCGAAATATTCATTGAGTTTCGCGACGCGGCTGGGCTTTGGAAAAAACAACTAAAAACGAAAAAAAGTTTGACCGTGCTTAACAGTAATTTGAAGCGTATGAAATCATGTCCTTCTTATTCAAATGTCTTTAAACAAGCTTTCTTGAAAGCTTTGAAAAGCTCTTATTTGCTGTGTACTAGGTGAATCTATTCTTTTGACCCGTAGTGGATATTATGTGACTTTATTGGTAGTGTTTAAGAATTGAAACGGCCAGCGATGGCAGTGAGACAGAGACCACAAAATTGACAAAATTGAATCAACAAAATAAATAATGTTGAATTCATTACAAAGAAAACCCAGCATTGACGTATATTGAACAGACGGTTAAATTAGACAGCTATAACAAGTAGGCTGTATGGAACTTTGTCCACCACGCTCAGAGCAGGAATCAAGCAATCACTATTTCTATAATCGCAATTGACTAATAAAGTCCTTTTACAAACAATTAAGAAGACCTTGATAACTCCAAGGCTTAGGTATGGTATTTAAAAGACGGGTTTTGAAGGACAAGATTCAACATCGAACTGCAGGTGTTATACAGGGTTACGCGCTGGTGAAACGGGTTGGGCATGCAAAACGAAAGGACACCAATGATAAAAATTGTACCAAACTACATTGCGGTCTAAGAAAGCCTTGGCAACAGCAAGCGATCAGCTTCAGACAGCTAAGTCCCACGCTAGTGCCCTCCAGTTTTCCACTCAAAGTTAGTTGAGGTCTTTTTTCAATTATTCCTTGAGTCAGCTTCTTAGCGCTCTTGTATCCAATCAACTTGCATCCAAGTACTATTTAAAATTTCTGAAATACCCTAAATCCTAACAATGCTGAATCTCATATTCGTATAGCAGATTAAATCGACACGCTGAATCATAGCATCCAGCACCGTCATTCCGAACTGCTAAGTATTTCGTATCTAAAAAACAGCAACAAATTTCATGCATTTTTTACTTGCGATATAGAAAAGCTTTGAGTTGGAAAAAATCCGAACTCGAGATTTTAATCAAACTTGACATTAAGAGAGAACACGAACAAAGTCCGTCCCGTAATTCCGTCTGTCTGTAGAACGTTATACATCCTCAATGGAAGAAGGGAATTTCTTCAAACTTGGTAGTTAAGCGTTTTAGGTGATTGTCTCAAATCGGTTTTTGAATCGTTTCTTTAGACCAATAACTAACGGTACCTACCATACAATTTTGTGTACTTAATTTAATAAATCATATTTTCCTCGAAAACGGCTCTAACGATTTTTATAACAAAAAATCAGTGCGCTGCTATAGACGTAATCTATATTTTGGTTTAAAAGTTTTTGTTTTAAATAAAATCTTAATAAAAGACCTTTCATAGAACCATTTTTTTGATTTTGGATATTCCATTACAGTTGAAGTTGCTGCCATCTTAAAAATAATAATTTATTTTATTTTGTTCAATAACTCCCTGAACCTTTATTGTTCTCAACATTTGAGATGGAAGCATTTCCCTTCCGGTTCCACACTTAGAACTTGTTTTTTTTTTCAATAGAACATGTTTTTCCAAACACTTGTAGGAACTAACAAAAAAATTCCTCTCTTTTTCGAAAACTGGTGGACGATTTTTTTGTTGTTAAATTTATAATAAAATTGGAATATTTTTTTTTAAATTAACGAATTTTTTATATAAAAAATTTAGTAAAACAACTATTTTAAAAATATATTTAGCCTTCTCTAGCACAAGAGAATGACAATTTATTCGTTGAAGTGTGGATGGTATGTGGAACGCGAATTGAGTTTGACATTTCTTAGCAGTCCAATTTGTATTCTAAATTTATTTTTTTTTGTGAATAATCAGAAGCAAATTTAAGTACAGTAAAAGCCCTTTAATTCGGAAAAAAAATTTCCGAATAAAAGATATTTTTCCGAATAAATTAGAGACGCTTTTCATTTTATATAATGTAAAAATTAAATTAGCAAAAATTACGTAACGCAATGATTGAACACGTATAGAAAGCAAACAGATTTCAAATAACGGGTGATATTTTTGCTACTTGGTTTTTGACGTTTATATTTTTGACAGATCACACATGACAAATTCCACGAACATTTGACATTTTGATTCAGTATTGTTTGCCATTTCATCATGAATAGACTTACGCCTGAACAACGTTTGCAAATTATTGAAATTTATTATCAAAATTCGTGCTCTGTGAAAAATGTGTTTCGCAAGCTAATTGTCTTCAGCGACGAGGCTCATTTTTTACTAAATGGATACGTGAATAAGCAGAATTGCCGTATTTGGAGTGAAGAGCAGCCAGAGGCAATTCAGCAGCTACCAATGCATCCCGAAAAATGCACTGTTTGGTGCGGTTTATGGGCAGGCGGCATCATTGGGCCGTACTTCTTCAAGGACGATGAAGGCCGCAGGGTTACGGTCAATGGAGAAAGGTACCGTTCGATGATAACAGATTTTTTTTTGCCGAAAATGCAAGAATTGAACTCGGTCGACATTTGGTTCCAACAGGACGGTGCCACATGCCACACTGCACGCGACACCATGCATCAATTGAGAGGTGAATTTGGTGAGCAGTTGATCTCACGTTTTGGCGCAGTCAATTGGCCACCAAGATCATGTGATTTGACCCCGTTAGACTATTTTTTGTGAGGCTATGTTAAGTCTATTGTCTATGGGGACAAGCCATACACGATTGCTGCCTTGGAAGCCAACATTGAACGCGTCATTGGTGATATTCCGGCCGAAATGTGTGAAAAAGTTTGCCAAAATTGGACCTTCAGAATGGACCACCTGAAGCATAGCCGCGGGCAACATTTAAGTGAAATTATTTTTAAAAAGTAAATGGCAGAAATTGATTTATCGATCCAAATAAAAATTTCATTCACTTTTTACAAGGTTCTGTGTTTTTTTGAATTTTCATAAACCAAGCTCTTAAAAAATCACCGTTTATGTATGTAGAAGTCGGAACAAATCATCAAAATGTCTGTCTTGGGTGAGTCCCCGCAATTCACATTTAGAAGTCGGGGAAGAAGCATAAAAAATTGAAATGGGGGCGTCTCGGTTATCCACATTTAGACGTTGTTGGAGTGAAGACCAGTAGATCTTAATTTGGCGATAAATGTTCCTTAAGCACAATGTGGATACAAAAATAAAAGTTAGTTATAATTCAACTTGTTTTAGGAAAATAAACTGGTTTTTCATAACAAGCAAAAAAAAATACCTTTATTAACGTGCTTGTTTGAATAAAATGATATCAAAGCGAGAAAACAACTTAAAAAACATACAAATTGGTTTGATTGAAATTTGCTTGAAAACCATTATTTGCACAAAAACAAACTATAGCCCAAACTATAAGAGTTATAAATTCTTGATTGGATAAAAAAAAATTATATGAATCGGACATCGTTTAAGATTAGGCCAGTTTAAGGAAAAGAAAGCCAAGATCATAAAAACCATTATAACTCCAAAATGGAGCGAAAACGATAAAATTACCTAATTTCGACTTAGAATTACCTTAGGAACCGATGATTTATGTCTGCGGCGGTGACTGTGGAGCACCCTGTATAATTTTATTTCAGTTATTCACCCTTATTACGATTGGCGTTTATCTTGAACGACAGCTCGCACTTTTTATGTCGAGTCACTTTTTAGGCGTTTTAGTGTCGGTATTACGAAACTAAAACGCCACTCGTTGTTGGTCGAAATACGTTCCACATAAGCAGCTGATTTTGAAAAAAAAAAAAAAAATTTCAATGAAACTGTCATTAATTTTGAAATTCATATTCAATTTCTGCCGATTAAATTAATAAAAGTCGCTAAATAAATAGTGTTTGTCAGAATAACACCAACCAGTTTACACATACCCTAAAGAAAGCTCATCGGTTTGGCTTCTATCAAGTAACCGAACACACCCTTTTCCAGCATATCGAATCTCACAGATACACAGTGTGACAGTTGGTATTCCTGAATGGCAGGAGGGGAAATGATTTTGAAACGTAGAGACCCAACGGCTAGGGAGAAGTATCTGGAATACTGACACCAACAGATTATATTTTTGGGTGATTTTGAGTAGAATGAATTTGATAAAAAAAACTGTAATTTTTAACGTAAAGTAAAGTTTCTTATTATTACTATTATTAACTGTTTTATTCAAATAAACGCAAATTCGGAAGAGTTAACATATGTAAAAGAGAACTAGTTAAAAATCAGATCTTATTAATTGGTCACATAAAAGAGTGACAGTGTTGCTGCATTTATTTTCTCAAGAAATACGAACAAGAAACCAACAAAATTGATATACATAATTAAAGATCAAAATTCCAAATCAAAGCTGTGAGATTTGCCTGATACGAAGTAAGTAGATGGACAAATAAAATTCCTAATATTTTCAATAAAGATTATTCTCTTCTTTCCAGATTTGTAATGCGTAGATACTTTAGGCTAAATAAGGTAGCCTTTCTTTACTTCAATAAATTGCTAGCAGTACAAAATGCCACAAGGAAGAAGGATATTGTGTGTCAATTTTAAGACTTGGTGTTAAAGAATTCTATGTTGTGCTCTGATTCCAATTTGATTTAGTTTTGTACATTTTGTGTTACCTCCTCCTCTCTTCAAATTTGTTCCAATAACTCGACGAGATGCTTCATTTGTTCAGCATTTATAATTTTTACCCTTTAATAATCCCAAATTTAATTAAAAGTGTTTAAAAAGAATATACCAAACACCAAAACTTATATTTTTAGGCAATTTCGCGACGAGTCGTTTAAACATTTTTGTTCGACAAAAAAGAGCGTTTTAGTTGGCGTATAAATAAGGCGTAACGCATATTGTAATAACGATGAGTGACGATTTTCCAACAAAAATTTAAGGTCCAGTTGAATTAAGGCGTTACGCTGAGGAAAACGACTATAAAACGCCAAACGTAATACAAATATTTGAAAATGACATTCGTCATTTAAGCGAAACGCCTATTGTAATAAGGGTGATTAGTTACAAAAATTAATTATAATGTAATATTTTGAATTCTTTTTTGTGTTAATAAAATAGTTCTTCGTTTTAAATTCTTGCATTTGCTGATCAACAGGAACGCATTTAAGTGCATAAAAAAAATCTCTCATTAATTCGAAAAATTCGGAATGACCTTCCCCCAACCGTTCCGAATCATCGAGATTTTACTCTACATATCTAAAAATTAATCAGCATTGAAATTCTACCATTTACCTTAAAATTTGTTTAGAAATTAAGTTAATAAATTGTTTTAAACCACATTTGGACGCTCATTTATTGGTGCTGGGAATATACTTTCTGAGTTAGTTTTGCTTTCATTTCATATGACTTTTTGTTAAATGGAAATTTAATTAATGGGAGACTCACGTTCACAGGAAAAATTTCGAGGGAATAAAATATTCCGAAGGAAACGAAATTCCCTGGATTATTCCCAATATTGCCCGTAACATTGAAATTATTTAAATCACTTTCATATTTATAGTTCAGTTTTATTTGCTGCAAAATGAATACAAAAAAAAATAATATTCTTACTATTTTACAAACAATTCTAATCTGCTTAAAACATCAAATGATTTTTTTACAGCAGTTCCACAAAATACTATAAAATTCTCATCCTTTGGCATATAAGAGAAGAATAATAATTCTTAGCGATAATTAATGCTCCTTGGCGCGAATCACCTCAAAGCCGATTTATTTTCTAGCGAACAAGAAAAATGACCAACAAAAAAAAAACAAGGATTCTCTATGCGCGATACACACGCAGATAAGAAAATCAGTTACCAAGCAACATTGTCACATGCCAGGAAATTGACTCGATGAGGAATTGCAACATTCTGACAAAATCCGATTATGGATGTTCCTTCCATCCTTTGAGTCCCTGATTTCTGTTTTTTTTTCTTTGTTTGTCTTCTTCTTTTTCCTTTTCTCCTGAGTAAGAAATTTATAGATATATATTTTATGAAGAACGATGTCGGAACCAGCTTCGCATTACGACATAATGCGCGCGAGTTATTAATGATTTCCATCGGACCGGACAGTGTCCTTTATTCGTGTTGTCTTGCAATCACCATCACTCATAGTCATACCCTTTCCGTCCTGAGAGCTGAGACTTTGCTTCTAAATTAAGCTATGAGCACGGAATTGTTGATGAGGATCTCTAGCAGAGGCAAACAAAAAGAAGCAAAAACGAAATAAAATAAGAAAAAAAAATGTCCTAGAACGGATATTTGTTGTGTGCGAAATCTTTAATCTTCCTCCGCCAATGGGAATATGAACTGAAGTTGAACAGGTTGTTTAATCACTAACACTACGTCACGTATATACGTTCACTTTGACTCTGGTTAAATAGTAGATAGTGATGACCGTAGCTAGCTTGTTGCACTTCTTCAGAGCCGCAAGTGGAGTAAAAATGTACCAACAGGTAATAAAAGCGCACTCCTCCGCTTGGTAAAAGGTCTTAATCGTTTGGATGGCAGGATGCATATTTGCACTGCCAAGTGGATACTTACACTGCCCGTTGAGATATCACATTCGCCGCATCATCGTGGACTATTTAAATTCATCAGTTTCGGCGGGTAAGCCATCAGGGGGTGAAACACTCCTTTTTCCATGAAATCAGTCGGTTTCCATCTGTTGAAGTTTTCTTCATCACAAAAAAAAAAAAAAAAAAAAAAAGAGGAAATCTCTCCCAGAGACACATAAACTCTCGCCCATCGGGGAAAAAATAAAACCCGCCATCCCACCAACCGACATACCAAGCACAGAATCAAAGGAATGATAAGTGATGCAAACACGACACATTTGACCACGGCTACACGCTGGAGGAATGTTCATTCAGCTCCCACCTTGGACTTGGTAGTGGGGGATGAGGGCTTATTATTTTTTTTTGTGGCAACCAGTAGCTGTTGCTGCTACTGCTTCTGCCTTGGGCTTCAATATTCTTTATACTCTTGGTCCTTGCCGAAGTCTTCGTTCGTCGAGTCATCCGTCGTCGCGTCGCGTCGTTGTCGGTTTTCTTGTGGTTGCTTGCCGGAGATTGGAGGTTGAATTGAATTCCCCCAAATGAACTTAAATGGTAATTCGAATAATTACAGCATGGATTTCTTATAGTTGAGTTGGCTGGTCAACACTCAACAGTTGTTGTTTTTTTGTTTTGTGTTGTAGGTGGTGTTGACCATGTTGCAAGGAGTCATGTATCAATGGATTGAAATCGTGTTTTCGGCAATTTAGTTGTCAACCGGAAAGCCGATGCTGGTTTGTCGGTGTTTTAAGTTGTTGCATTTGTTCACAGACTGACTAGTAGAAGTCTTGCCTTATCTAAATAGTTGTTTTTTCTATACATTCCTATAAGATAGTTGTGTGTATAGTTCTAGTCTGGTTCTAGCAAAAAAAATTAAATTTTGGTATAATAGATAATTTTACATACTATTTTGATAATTTAGGAAATGTGAATTTAGAGTCAAATATCGTGTTTGTTTTTTTAGAAAATTTATATATTTCCACTTTATTTTTTTTTTAAAAGTTCATATGTTTCTAAAATCAAATGTAATACAAAAATAAATGCATGACTGGATCACACGTACTTGCTCTTATGTTCGATCACATCATATGCAACAGATTCCTATTAAGAATCTAAATATATTTGTAAAGTCATTTTTTACCTAATTGTTCATATACAAAATTTCTTTAATTAAAAAAAAAAAATTGGTATGACAATTACATTTAGTAATATAAACTTGAAAACAAAATTTCAAAAAAAAATCATCCAAACGTTTTGCGAAATATTACATTTTAAAAAAACAAAAACAAAATATTTTTGTTTTCAAAAATCCAAAAAATTATTTTTCGAACATTTTGGTAAGAAGTTTTATTTATAATTCGAAATTCCTCCTATTTAAATTTTTTTTTATCGAAATCCGTCGAGGCGTTTATGAGAAAGTCAAAAAATGGTTGTATGTACCGTTAAAACAAAATATTTAAAAATAAAATGAACGACTCAGCTAAATATATTTTTAAAGTCGTTTTTTACTTAATTTTGTATAAACAAAATTCTTTAATTTTATTCTAAAAAAAAAATATTGAGATGACAATTTTAGCTATTAAGCAATATAAATTTGAAATTTCAAAAAAAAATCGTCAACCCGTTTTTTTCGAAATATTGAATTTTCACAAAAGAAAACAACATTTTGGTGTGCAGTATTATTAAGAATTCAAAGGACCTCCTAGATAAATATTTTAATGGAAATCCGTGAAAATCAAGAAAATGGTTGTATTGCAGGTACCGTTAATAGTAATATATATGTAAACAAAAAATTTCACCAAAATGTACATAGACAATACTTAGGTATAGTAGTTCACATGCTATTGTTTATCAAAATCGTTAGAGCCGTTTTCTAGATAATTAAGATGGTAGAAAATATTGTAAGGCAAGTACCGTTATTTTTGGGGCCAAAAGCACGAGTCAAAATCTATTTCAGCCAATCACCTAAAACGCTTTAGTACCAAGTTTGAAAAAAATATCTTCAGTCATTTAGGCTGTAGATCGATCTACAGATAGGCGGACAGACAGACAGATGGAATGGCGGGACCCACTTTTTAGGTGTCTCCATCATCGTAATGTCAAGTTTGATTAAAATCTCCAGTCCTTTTTTTTTTTTTAATGTAAAACTTGCACTATTACGGTGACCATATTTCTCTGAGCAAAACCCGGCACATAAATTTGAAAATTGAAAAACGTGTTTGGAACAAAATCAACAAAATTCTCAAAAACCAAAAAAAAAAATTTAAAAAAACAGCGTAAAATGCAAAAAACTTTAGTTTTTTTTTAAATATTCAACCTTTTTTACCAAGTCTTTGAAGAATAAACATACATAACACACTTGGTACTCTTTTCCCTAACAAATCTTTCATGATATTACGTTTCCTATTAAATATTTTTTTTTTAATTCCAGACTGAGGCCTAACTCTACAATAAGTAAAAGATTTTTGAAGTTTATACTTTGTTTGCAAAAATGCTAAAAAAATGTTTTTCCATTTCTCGGCCACAGTTATTTTGTTCCCTATCCATTTTGTTATAATTTTGTGACAAGCTAATTCGTCAAACAAGGTGGAATCATTAATAGTTGTATCCCTTTGATTTTAGTTGACAATAGATAACGAAGATTCTATTTCTTGCCAGTAAAAACTTCATATTCTTTAAAAGATACATCCCAATGATTTAAGTATTCGTAACACGTTCTGTAAAATTGATGAATATTTGCTTTACATTACTTTTGTTCAATTAATTTTTCGAATTATTCATTGATCAATTTGTTTACAAACAAAATTCTCTTAAAGGATTATAAAGTTGTATTATTCTCTCAATAGATGGTTTTAAAGATAGCCAACTAGTTTTGCTGTAACCAACTAGTTTGAAGTATTTAGTCTGAGACCTTTCGCAAATTTCCTTCAATTTTTCAACACGATAGAGATAAAAAACGAATAGTAATTTAAATCGTGAGCAGCAAAATTAACTCTAATAGAATCATTACCGGTAATGGCTTGAAGTTTATCAAAAAATGTTTTTCCTTTTCTTGCTGACCCGCCAATATTACAGTTTATGTTGGAAGCACAAATTGCTAAAACTTTACCAAAGTTTTATCTACTTGTAAATTTGTCGAACTAAAAAAGCATCGTATAGGGTTTTCCAATAAGAGGTGTTATTTTGATATTCAAAGAAAAATGGCATTTTTGGAGATAAATGATCGGATGTTTATTTCATTATAAAGAGGAAGGTATGCCGTTAATAATGGAACACAACATCAGCCAAATGGCCGCCAAGACCACGCTTACAGGACCATATCCTTTTCATGAAATTTTCCATAACCAAATCGCAAAGTGGCTGCCCTATGTCCTCGATAGCCTCACGAATTTCATCTTTGAGGTCTTGAATCGACGCTGGGCTGTTGTCATAGACCTTATCTTTCACGTGGCCCCAAAGGAAGAAGTCGCAAGGTGTTAAATCACAAGATCTCGGTGGCCAATTGTGATCACCTCTTCGAGAGATAACACGGTCCGGAAACTTTTCCCGTAAAAGATCGATGGTTTCATTGCTTGTGTGGCACGTAGCGCCGTCTTGTTGAAAGTAAACGTTGTCCAGATCAATACCATCCAATTCAGGCCATAAAAAATCATTAATCATCTCTCGATAGCGCAATCCATTGACCGTAACTGTTGCTCCAGCCTCATTTTCGAAAAAGTAAGGTCCAATGACCCCGCGGAACCATAAACCGCACCAAACAGTCACGCGTTGAGGATGGAGAGGCTTTTCAACAATAACTCTTGGGTTTTCCGAGCCCCAGATGCGACAGTTTTGCTTGTTGACGTAGCCTCCGAGGTGGAAATGGGCCTCATCAGTCAAGATGATTTTTCGATGAAATTCCGGTTCATTTTCATGCATTTCAAGGACCCAATCAGCAAAGACACGACGTTGTTGATGATCAGCCGGCTTGAGTTCTTGTGTTAACTGAACTTTATAAGCCTTAAGACCCAAGTCTTTATGCAAAATACGGTGTAATGACGTTTGTGGAATGCCTAATTCCAAAAAACGACGAGGAAGGGACAAACCTGGGTTTTCTTCAACACTTTGGGCTACAACAGCAATATTCTCAGTTGTTCTTGAGCGACGTGCATGGGTTTTATTCTTCACATCACTAACTTGTCCCAACAGCTCGAATTTGTCCACCAATTTCTGTATTGCGGTCCGACAAGGTGCTTCACGACGACCCAAAAATGTTTTAGTTTTACGAACCGTCTCTGCCAAATTTTCACCATTTTTATAGTGAATTTTAATAATTTCAATGCGTTGTTGAAGCGTGTATCGATCCATTTTTATTAATAGCGTAGTTTCTACTTGTCAAATGTCAAAAAATGACAGCTTCAAAAGTGACAGCTACCGAAATAGCGGGCTATTCAAAATAACACCTCTTATTGGAAAACCCGTTACATTTAGCTTGGGGTGGGGTCAGTCAATTTTTTTTGTTGGTTTTAAGTTAGTTTATCTTTTCAATTAAATAATTGAAATGGCGCTCAATTCACAATCTGTGACTGCGCAACACCCAGCAGACAATCTTTGCCAATTTCTCCAACCACCAAATTGTCATCGAACATCGACAAGGAGTCAAGGAAATGGCTAACGAGTGGAAACTCTGGAAGCAACAAAAGTTCGGGTAGCAACGTTCATTTCCGCATTCCGCAAAAAGTAGCCAATTTCTTCTATATACAAAAACCTTTGCGTAACAAGCCAGCCGTGAAAGGTAGTGGGATCTAAAAGTACGCCAAGTTCTAAGTTTATTAATGTCAAATTTCAAATATTTTGAGTAGAATAATATGGAAGAACCTCAAAATTATCAGAGAAAGGTATTTTATGATAACTGGCTTTAATTGTGTTGGCTTACTTGGCAAGTTTTCATTTCAAAATTGAATAATTAGGTAATAAAAGAAAACTTGCCAAGTAACCAAACACAATTTAATTCAGTAATCATAAAATACTAGATTTCTCTGATAATTTTGATGTTCTTCTATATTACTCTAATCTCTGATAATTTTGAGGTTTGAGGAATTTAAATTGAAATAAAGCCGACACATTTTTTTATATTCATAAAATTGTGCTTACATTTGACGGATAATAATTTTAAAACATCAATGTTTCAATTTGAGTACAGAAATGTGATTGCAGATTCTGATGTACATTTTCTAGTCGAGGTCGGGTTTTCAGAAATTGAAAACTGCCAAATCGGATTTGACAGAAAACAACAGTGCTGCCAATTTAAATTCCCCATCATTTATATTCTGAAAAGCAGACGGCAATCTTTATTTAAGTTGGAAGCTACTTAAGTGGGTTGTTTTAGTATTTTATTTTTAATTTTTATAAATTGAGTATTAAGAATGCTTAGCCACTGACTTTTTAACTATAAACTTTAAAATGTGTTGTCTCCCTGCTTAGTTTACTCCTTCCGTTATACAGGATCTTATGCAACGCCATATTTTGTGATTATTTTGTACCAACAATTTCATGCAATTTAAAAAGAGGGACAAAAATATTAATTAAGGAATATCTATAAAAAGGATATAATGTTGTATTTGAAAAAAAAAAAAAAAAACTAATACGGAATTGTTTACCACGACCACTGAGGGTGCATTTGAGGAATTCACATCAATATTCAGCTATCTACAACTATCTCTTAAATTACCTTTAAGACAACATTTTTTTTTATTTTGGACAAGAGGATTTAATATCGAATTAAAACGAATACTTTTAATAATTAATTAACTCGAAGACATAAGTTAACTCCAGGAAGTCGTTTTAATCTATTTGAATTCTTGGTTACGAAAAATTAAACTAGCGTTAAAGTATTGTTTTCAAATTTTATTAAAAAAGCAAACAACGAATAAAATGCAAAGAACAATGTTTATAAACTAATTTTGAAATCGAATGCAATTTATAATTACGTTTTTTCGAATATTTGATCTTTTTGAATTTAATGTATCACATAATTACATGAAACTGACAAATCTGTGTGAAAAAAAATCATCGTTAAAATTATTTTTAAATTAGAAAGTGAATCTAGACTAGCAAATTAATAACAGTACTGTTGCAGGTGGCCCTGTATATATTTACAGCACTCATTTGTTCTTTCCAGAACAACCACAACCCTCCTTTCGCGTCAATCGCGTTGAATATATCATACTTTCAAAATGGAATATTATTTAACTGTTATAATAGTATAATGGTTATATATGTATTCAAATTCCTATAATTTTTTCATATACATATACAGCCTTATTTATAATTAAATTATAGCGAGTATATAGCGCTTGCACTAATTATAATGCCTCTGAATTCGAAAATCTCATTTATAAAACTTATGCAACGTTAAATAGAGCCATTATAAGCTTAACGCGCTTATATGTTGAATAGAGCCCACATAAGGAAATTGTAGTGTCGAAATGTCATTTTGAGTTTGGGTATAAAACAAAAAATGCCTTTAAATTTTGTATCCTTTTGAAATGATTTCAATAGTTTAAATGCAAAACTGACAACGCCAAGAAGAACAAAACTGTATAAAAAACGATTCAATCCAATGAATCATAGAAATGAAGACTTAAAAAAAATACAGGTTTTCCAAGGCCAAATTTGCTTAAATTATTGAAATTGTTCGCTTGGACCTTTTTTGGTTGTATGACGAGGCACACGTCTGTCCACACCGAAAGACGGTAGCCAACCTGTTTAAATTAAAGCTAAACCTAAAATTGTTGTGTTTAAAAAACAAATTCACGACTTTTAGAATAAATACAAAAACCAAAAAAGTGCGTTTTGCTACTCAGAACCTGACTGTTAATTTAATTAATTTAACTATTTGCCTGTAAGACCTAAGGTCTTTTAAATGCAACCTGAATTGCACGGCACTAGTTTGGCAGAGTGGATTTGAGAACCAGGTATTGACGGTCTCATTTTAACCCATGGGCGGCATCCAATCAAAATTGGAGGTATAGAAAAGAATGCGCCTAGCGTGGGGATCGAACCCACACGTCTAAGTTAGCAATCAAGCACTTTATCCACTGCGCCATTGCCACCCACAACCGTTAGAGTAGTGAAGGGCTACATAAGACCCTATTCACTGTATAACTATTCATCTGTTTAGAGCATTCTATTAAATAAGACTGAAAATGTATTCACATTTCCATATTTTTGTCATATACTTCTTACCATATATTTAATCACTCAAGTATGGTATATAATCATTAAATGTTTTTGAAACAATCTTTAAAATTTACCTGTATGAACATTTATCGTGTGAAATAGACTGTTAAGTGCTGTGAGCTAGACTGTCACATCTTTTGTGAGGTTGAGGAGTTTTTAAAACTTTTTTCACACACTGGTAATACAGGATTTTGAGTTATTTTTAGCATATTTTTCAAAACAATTAATCCTAGTTATAATTTATTTATTTTAGCAATTTCGTTTCAAATTAAGCTTCATCTATAAAAAAAAATGCACGACTGGATTGCACGAACTTGCTCTTGTAGCTAACAACTTTAATTTAGCTACACATTGAGGTTTATTTAGTTAAGTATAGTTATCTTATGCAGGTTTAAAGCCTATGTAGGTAAGATTAACTTTATTTTTTGTAATGAATTGTGGAATGGATGATTCAAGCAATAGTTACAAATGTATATTTAAATCTAAGTTATGGATTTTAATTATGTAAGTTAGTAGAGTAAAATGTATCTACATATATATGTTTACATATTGATTGAACCTAAGTATGTAAACGCATGTACATATAATAGTGAAAATGAAGGGTGTAGATGGGTTGGTAGCTATGTGCATATAACTTTATAATTTAGGTGCATGCATAAGATTCAATTTTAGAGACACATATGTATATATAAATGTATTAGGACCTACATACATTGTATTGCAAAAAGGGAATAATAATAAGGTAAAAATAAATGGATAATACACATACTTAAATATTTTTATATTGCTTATTCGTTATAGTTTGAGGGAAAATAGAGATACAATTTGAATTCATGGATAAATAAGAATAGGTTTTTTAATAAATTAATTTGTTATGTATAAAATTTTGAAAACATTAAAAAAAAAAATTTTTTGAAACGCTATTTTGAAGATATTATTAATATACATATAAAATTCAAATTTAAAAAAAATATGTGACTGGTTTTTGAAAAATCGATTTTTCAAAAGAAAAAAAAGAAAAAGAAGAAAAACTTTTTTTTTTTGAAAATTTTAGTACGCAGTCTTATTAAAAATTTTAGGGAGTATTTGCATAAAAAAAATATTTTAATCGGTTTATCCAATATTAAGAAAGTCGAAAATATGAAAAGTAGTTATATGGGAAGTACCGTTAATAAGTACGCAAAAAAAATATTTTTATACTTAAAAGTGAACACACAAAATTTTTTATAAAAATTCTTGGAGCCGTTTTCGAGAAATAATTTTTTTTTCTTAAATGCTTTTTAACATTTGTTTGTGAGGTACCGGTGTTTTTTATTTTAGAAAAATAGTTTTTTTTAATAATTCAAGATAATGTTAAAAAACCACCAAATACGAAGTTTTGAAAAAATCTATTGAGTCGTTTTCGAAGTTTTGAGTTTTCAAAAAAAAATTAATTTCCAAAAAAAAAAAAAATTTTGAAAAATTTTAGTATACAATAGTGTTTAAATTCTTAACCGTTTCCGAGAAAATCGAAAACAAAAAAAATAGTTCTACTAGAGGTACCAAAATAACATTTTTTTCCAACAAAAATCATCAAAATGAACTGATTTTTTTTAAATAAAAATCGTTGGAGCCGTTTTTGAGAAAAATAAGATTTTTGTTTTTGGCCAAAAAAAATATGTATGGGAGCTACTGTTATTTGTTGTCTTAAAAAAAATTAAAAAAAGCGTGTGGGCATATTACCGAAATAACAATATGTACCAAGATTGAATCAAATCCACCAAACCGTTTAGGCTGCAGACTCGAGGACAGACAGACAGACAGACAGACGGAATTGGATGACCCACTTTTTTAGTGTTCTCTGTGATCGTAATGTCATGTTTGATTGTTAGAAAAAACAAAAATTTTTACGAATACATAACTTGCCTTATAGTACCTAATCGCAAGTAAAAACAATTCTGAAAAGTTCAAATGTGTGTGACTTTTAAATGCCAACTGACGAATGTCATCCAAATAGAAAAAGCGGCCATCGGCCAACTTGTTTCAAAAATAAAATGAATACAAATTATTGCTTTCTCCGTTAAAAAAAACCTACCACACGAGACACAAGCAAATCAGTAGCTGGAGATTTTTTGACGTTTTCTTTTAAAGTGTTCCAGAAGAAACAAAATTTAAGCCGGTTGAAGTGTAATAGTGCGTTTTCATTAGAGCTCAAATTACATAATTTGGCAAATTACAGAAAAAGTGTTTTCATTACAAATTATCTCATTTCGGTTGACATCTGGCTGAATTTGGCTGAATTTCATTTGACATTTCAAATTTAATTAAAGAACTTGTAAAATTATAAAAGTTTACAAAATCCTTTTCCTACATGTACTGTTCCCGCTTAATATTAGAAAAACTAGATATATCTGTGGACGATGATCCTGTAAGTATTAAATTTGTGAAAGAAAATTAGAAAGGCTCATATTTATCCTTTTTTTATTAGATTGTTCGGGCAGAAGTTAACGAATTGGATTCAAATGGTGTCCCTTATACCTACAATTTTTTTTGTGACTTAATAACGAAAATAGAAGGTTTCCGTTTTTGGAAACAAGGCTAGTGGCACAGTCGATATTTCTTCTATTCGATTTCATAATTCCAAAAAAATAGCAAATAGTCCAGTACCAAGTTCTAATTCAGGATCCTAATAGTTTTTTTAAATCTCGACCAAGATTTGCCGAATAACATGGTTCAGCAAGTGGCTATAAAATCTCTGCGAAATAAATGCCTTTGGTGCCAAACCGTAGAGATAATTTTTTGAACAAAAGCAAAAATTATTAAGTTCGTTCGTTAAACTTTACCCAGGGTCGAACTAGGTTTTTTTGACAACAACCTGGGGTTTTCGGTTCTCAAAAAACACCCGAAGGTCATTAATTTTATGCTGCAGAAAACCAAGTTATGTCATTTAATAATTAAAACTTGAAATATATTATATTTAGCATCTGTAACTTAGTACATTTTTTTTGCCCTATGCTAAATGCACAACTTCAAAGGTCTCCATTTTGCATGTCTGTTTTTTTTCTTAAATAACAAATGAAATCAGATCTCATGTGACTTTGACGTTTAGTCATTTACCTCAACTTGTCCCAGCTAAAAACCTAGATCTACTTCAGGGCGAGTTGAGGGCGACCCTAGGTTTTAAAAAACACAGAATTTGTTTGTTAGGGTGACTTCAGGTTTTTCAAAAAACGCTTTAAGGTGACCCTAGGGCGACTTCAGGGCTCAACGAACAAACCTAATGATAACGTGCAATAACCCACAAACAATTCACTTACCGTAAAACTTAATAATTGTTTTAATTTTTTTCTTGTATCCTAACAGAATAGAAGCAATCAATGGCATATCAAAAAATGGTGGCGGTACTACAAAGTGATTAGAAAGTTCGGTATCAGCCCTGACTTATTGGACTGATAACAAAAATTGCCAAGACCTATAACGTGACTTCACGATGGGATCTGATAGCAGACGTCTCCTGGTGTTAGTTTAAATGCCATATTAACTGTGGAGACGAAATACATAGATTCCATTTTCAGCTAAAGTGAAGGTCTTGGCTGATATTACAAACTGTGCTTCTTATTACTTGTCATCGATATTAAAATCCAACTTCGAAAATAAGCTTATCCCATTGTCAGCTCCATTAAGTTTATTTAACACAAATATTATGACACATTTTTTATTTAACCTTTGGCAATAACTATAGAAAAAACACCACTTCGTTGACAAACAAAGTTTTTTTTATTAGCAACAACAAAATCTTTTTAGTTAAATATTCCTCATCTGCATCTCACCTACTGTGTCCCTGAAACAGACATACTCACATATATTATTGTGGTGTGGTATTAGCAATTTATGTAGATACCATTCGTATAATAAAGCGTCAATTCTTCACTCTACGTTTTGTACATATTGGTAAGAACTAAACGCTTTCCTTGCTGAGAGTGAAATATGGTGGGTTCTGCTTTAGGTTTCTTAGTTGTTGTAAGTCTGCTTGCTGCCGTAGTCATCATACATACAAATGGCTTTTCCCATATTAAATTATTAACATAGCTATTTCCAAATTGGGACTCCCCATTACACACAATAATAATTCACTTTTGAGTAGTTACATTATAAAAAAATATATCAGTATGGGTATCACGGCCACAGAGATGAAGATACAAATTTCAAATTAAACAAAAAACTAACAGGTACAAAATCACAGAAAACCGAATCAAGGGCGACCGAATCAATGAATCTACGACCAAACAATGTACAAATATAGACTGAGACTGACAGAAAGAATTCCAAATCCACCAAACGTTTTAGTTTATTATTTCTCCACTTTTTTCGATTCGGTCCAACGGTCCTTATTGAATACCCAGTTTTATTACGACGACAACGGTGACAAACAGCAATGGTGTTGATAGTAGATTTAACGTATCATTCTCCTCAGAATAGGTAAACTATACAATTTATATAATAATCATTAATTTGAAAATGTCCTCGGTTACATCCTACCTACCAAAAAACATCCCTTCTCGGCAGTCAGGAGAATTACAAAAGAAAGGCACGGGCTCGGACTGGTTTCTGCCTGCTGCTGTCGCCTCAGATATCGGATTTATTGTTTGTGCTCTTGTCCCGTTGTTCTTTTTTTCTGTTGTAGAAGCTTTTCAGGACCTGGATTGCGAGTGTGACTCTGGAGAACAACAAAAAATATTTTTTTAATCAATAGTATACAGTTTTTGGTTAATTTTTTCTTATAATTAATATACATACTGCCGAGATTGGGAACCAAAACCCAACAGGCTTCTCGCATTGTATGTGTAACTTCTCGTGCAACTTCACTTATTTTCCTGCCTGGATTTGACGTCGGAGTCTTTCTTTCTGCCATTGGGGCAGATGCTGGACAATCGCCGAACTTAGGTGCAGATTTAATTCCCATTAACGCATTTTTCGTATGATTTTTCAGAACGCCTGTCGCCACGATGGTAGTTTTGATTTCTATAAGAATTCTAAATAAACAAAAATATATTAGTTTAACAAATTCGTTTTATTTTTAGTTTTCTTAGCTGTAAGTGGTTGGGTTCAACACATCTTATTTTTTCTGTTAATAAAAATTAAATAATAACCTTAATGTTAAAACGTCAAGCTTGACAATTTGAATCAAGTGATTCAGTTCGTATTCAATTTTCATTCAATTTATTCAGCAAAGGTGTCTTCGCTATGTATGTTAGTTTTAACTGAATGGTTTCATTCAATTTGCGAGATAATTTCGTGCAAATTATCTCAATTTGGAAATTTGATTTTGTATGGGAAATGAGATAATTTGGGACTCAATTTGCAAATTGTGAACGAAATTACGTAATTTGCCCTAATGAAAACGGGCTATAAAGAGGAATGTCAAAAAATATCTTCAAATACTCTAGTGGAGGTATTTCGTTTCCTCTTCATTCTTGGCTATTAGACGAACAGCTAATATTAGCCACAGACAATCAGTTCAACAATACGTTACGATTTTTTCCAGCCCAACTAAACCTATTGCTTACTCTTTGGAAACAAATTTTACCAAAAAATATCCCATGGGATTATTATGATCATATAATCAAAATTGATTGCAAACGTTTTTGAGAGAAAGAAACGTCTAATATTTGTTTGTGTCTACCTATTGCACAGTTCTTATACGTTAGACAGTTCTATCGCTCAAAACAATTGTCAGATTGCAAACTGGCAAACTGTTCTTGTGATTTTTACTTGCGGTAGAGGCAACTTTTGGAAAACGAAATTGAACTCGAGATTTTGAACAAATTTGACATTACGATGATGGAGAATACACAAAAAAGTAGGTGCAGTAATTCCGTCTGTCTGTCTGAAGAAATTTTCTTCAAACTTGGTAGTTAACCGTTTTAGATGATTTTCTCAAAACTAACAGTACCTGCCATATAATTATTTCTACCATCTTAATTATCTCGAAAACGGTTCAAACGATTGTGATGAATATATAAAAATATATGGACTGGTATACATTTTGGTCCAAGCATTTTTTTTTTTAAATATTTTGTTATTAACGGTAGGGGAGACCGGGGCTAAAAGTAACACTTCTAACTAAAATTGATGCTGTTCCTAAGATTTTGAAAATTAGTTACCCAAACTTTTTTCTTCTTTTCTTATTTCAGCTACGAAATCCAATAAAAAAGAATTTGTAAAAAAATAACTTTTAGACAAAACAACATGTTGTTACGACTAACCCCGTAGGGGGAAAAGTTGTAACATAGACCGGGTTAAATTGTAACAAAACCTGTCATCTTTCTTAAACAAAAACTATCAGTTTAAAAACACAAAATATAGCACATATATCAGCAAAACTTGTGAAATTAATATTAAAATTTAAAAATGTTTATGTATATTAATTCACAAATTTAATTAATTAATTAATTTTTAATGTTCATAGACAAAAAAAATACAAAATCAATATTAATTTAAAAAAAAAACTGAATTTAGTCACATAAAAATTAGGAATGTAATTAAATATTCCAAAATCAGTATTAGATTAAATTTATGCATTCGGATTTAACTAATTAGCAAGCCAGGAAAACACATGCCGTCCTCTTTTCTCTTCAACCGTTTGTTGATATACGTCAAATGGACTTTTTTCCGTTTTATAAAAAATAAAAAAAAAAAATTGAACAAAACGGAATGTGAGCATAGAACAGCATTTCCATAGTATTGGTTCCCAAAAATGTGTTTTGAAAATATGAACGAAGTCTGTTTTTATTTGTTATCACTTACCCCACAAAAATGTCACAACTAGCCCAACCATGACATTTATCACAAATCACTCAATTAAAAAAAAATCGAAAACCATTCGTTGCCTAACTACTTACATAAACTTAAGCAAAACATAAATAAATATTTAAAAAAACAACTAGAACTATATTTCTTCCGAGTGAAGAGGAATATGAAAAATACTAAGAAAAAATAATGTTACAAACGTATCAATTTTGGGCATTACCCTTATAACTTTTCTTTAGGATGTCCTATTCACAGCTAAAGTATACTTAACGGTAGATTTGAAGCAGACGAACAACTTTCTCGATCACGCGTTTCTTAATTTTCAGGGGAACCCTTTCATTACTTTTTACCCCTGTTACTTCTAGCCCCGGTCTCACCTACCTGGTATATTACCATATTCTTAATTTTCGACTTTTTCGTAAAATGCTGCATGGATTTCGATCAAAATTTTTATATGGAGGTCCTTCAAATTCTTAATAATACTGCATACCAAAAATATTATTTAGGATTTTTGAAAAAAAAATATATATATATTTTTTTTTTAAATTTAATATTTCGAAAACGGATGACGATTTTTTTCGAAATTATATTTTTTAACTTATATTATTAAATACATAAAATGTTCATATTCACACTCATATTACTCTTTGTTAGAAAAAAATTAAAGAAATTTTGTATATACAAAATTTAGTAAAAAACCAACGAATATTTTTAGCTGTTTCTATTAAGAATCGTGTGCTTACGATGTGATCGACCATTAGAGCAAGTACGTGCGATCCAGTCGTGCATTTTATTTTATATTTTCTATGAATGTGATTGAACGAAAACTACTTTAAGGTGTAAAGAAGAATGTCAAAAATATCGGACGAGGCTAGAGAAATAATAAAATGGCATTATAACAGTTATAACCGTTTTATAACAGTAATTCGCGATTGAAAGTGTTAAATATTCCCCGCGCCGCAGTTTGATTGTCCTTTTGATCCTGTGGGGCCACATAAACTGTACTTTTATAAACAGAACTGTTATACATTGGCATGTCTGGAGTCACAACCAGCTGGGAAATCAGTTTGCTTGTGTGAAAGTGTACTAAAATTACCAAAAATCCCTGTAAAGCTGAATGACGTACCCAATCCAAATAAAATTATTGCTCTCTTTGGACACAAATTTTAACAAAAAATATTTCCTGGGAATATAATGAGAATCCTAGGAAGAGTTTTCGGGAGAAAAAAAAAAAACAATTCTTAACGACTAATACTTATTTCATATGTTTTTTTCAATAAACAATTATTGCTTTTGGAGAATTTTCTACAGCTCTAAAATTCTAGGTGGTGCAAAAGTTGTTACCCTATAGGAAGATGCTATAATTGTTAGCAAGAGGCAGTATATGTCACTTTTACTTTGACATTTGGGCGCAGTAATCTGATACAAATTACACGTCAACAAGTCTTGAATCGCTACTCGTAAAGAACCGAGTTAAATTATTTCAATTGACATTTACCGCCAACTGACAGTTGATGAGCCATTTTTTAAAATTCATGTTAAATTTAGATTGCAGTTTTTCCCTCAGTGTATAGTTAAATGTTGAAGATTTCAAAACCCATAACGTTCAATTCAAGTATGTTTTTCCTATTCCTAACTACATATATGGATGTTGAGTATATACTTCCTCTAACATTGGCACTATTCTATTTGGTAAACTTTTATAGGTTATCTCTTCCGCATGTATCAATACAAACTTTATTTCACTGTAGGTATTGAAATCCTTTTAAATCGTTTCGAACTAAATCTAAATAAATGTTGACATCTGTCAAACTGACCAACCAAACTATTGCACCTCTGTCGCTCGATAGAATATGGCTATTCTCCATTTTGTTATCAATCAAACCTGCTCCTCACATACCATAGGTATTCGTAATTGTTTATAGAAACAAACAATTTCTAATACCGACCGACGGGTTTTATTGACAGCCAAACGCTTCTAATGTCATTTTTTGACCCTCTCCTGCCCGCCGACAATGCTCTGGCTCACATAAGAGGCATGTGTGGTGTGTGCCATTGATGAATATGTGTGTGGGGGGATACACAACTTGCTGGCAGAGATAAAATGACGATAACTTTTTTTTATTTTTTTTTTGTTCAAATAAAAAAGTAGATATGGGCGGCGCCATACCAATATTCCAGGCCAATCAGCGACTTATTTTGTTGGTGCGGCGGTTAACGTAATACGTTTGCAACTGATTACGACGACGACTTTGTCGTCTCGTCTCGTCGAGTCGACAGGTTTGCTGCGCGCGCGAAAGAGCAAGACACCGCAGATACATCACGTAGTTGTATCTATAAGATACACTGCGAGTGCTGGGATAAAGCCCTCCGCGGGCAATGCAGATATGCACGACTAATGCAGCCGAAGCCTGGGAAGTTGCTTTTGTCTGGTTAAACGATTCGTTTGCTGTTGGTGTGTTTTTTTTACTCGTTTTCCAGTTTTCTATGCGATTCAGGTTCAGCGGCTCGTTTTTCTTCAGCCGAACTTGAGATGCAGATACTTCCGAGCTGAGCGTATACTGTTTCAGCTCCTGCCTGCTGCTTGTAGTTGCTGCTTCGTGTTTTGTATCTTTCGCACATGCATTCGAACTGGATGCAGTTTGCATGTGTCATGTTGCTATATGGTGCCTGCTGGTGCCCATCGGTGGTGAAAATTGATGATGGGAGGGTGGAGGTGGCTTCAAGGGGATACATTAGGCACTTGTCCAATGAAGTGGTAGTGGTGCAGACTGCTGATGCTGCTGATGATGGTGGTGGTGATGCTGATGGTGGTTCGGAGCAGATAACGTAAATGCATGGCAAGTAAATGAAGTGCATGGATGCATTTCTTGCACTTTTGTGCATCTTTAGTGGTTCTTCTGGTGGCACTCTCCGTCGTTGGCTGATGCAACTGATGGGATGGGGGTATCCTTGGATGATTTATTGTGTGGCAGTGGCATTGTGTGTGTATGTGCTGCAATGTGGACCGCCTACACCCTACACTCAACTGAAGCAATGGCTTTTTAAGGACACTTTATGTGGCTCTCGATGTTTTTATGTTTTTCTTGTCGACCCTTTTGCCAGTCATGTGGAGATGGAGAGCTCCTTTCATGGAAGATATTTTTTTTTTGCATGCCAAATGCGATAACGCGCTTTTTACTGGAATTCGCATCGATTTATCTGTTCTGGTTTTTTGATTGGCGGGTGAAATATTCTTTTCATGGTTACCATAAGCTGGGAATGGTATTGGATGTGTATGTATGTGTGTACTATTTTCTTAAGTGGAGATATACTCCTACATATAAATTGTTATATTTTATTTTCTTTGATTGCTATCCGTATAGTTTTTATCTGAACGTTAATGGGGCGTAGCTTTTTTTTATAGGTACCTAGTAGAGGTGATAAGAATTGGAAAGAGTTATTTTTCGAGACGCCGCCATGTTAACGCAAAGACCAAAGAGTTCTGCTATTGGTTTGTAATTGTTCCTTAAATTTGAAATTGTTTTCTTCTGATCACAGTTCTGCAGAGATCTAGATCTGTCAATGGCATCGAAATAAAAATGACATCAATAATATTACAGCTCTACTTTAAAATTCAATAAAAATAAAAAGCACGACTAGATCGCACGTACTTGCTCCTATGTTCGATCACATTATATGCAAAAGATTCTTAATGGAATCGGCTAAATGTATTTTTAAAGTCGTTTTTCACGTAATGTTTTATATATAAAAATTCTTAAATTTTTTCTAGAAAAAAAAATTTGTATGCAAATTTCAAATATTTAATAATATAAATTTGAAAACAATTTAGAATTCGAAGGAGCTCTTGTATAAAAATACATGACAGGTACTGTTAATAACAAAATATTTTATAATTTTTTTCTGCCAAAATGTGGACCATATTCAAGGCTCTACTCACACTAATTTTTGTCGAAATCTTTAGAGCCGTTTTCGAGATAATTAAGATGGTAGAAAAATTGTTATTGCAAGAACCGTTATTTTTAGGGCTAAAACAACGATTAAAAAATTTTTGTTGGACAATCACCTAAAACGCCTAAGCACCAAGTTTGAACAAAATCGGTTCAGCCGTTTAGAGGCTGTAAATCGTTCCACAGAGTGACAGACAGACGGAATTGCCGGACCCACTTTTTTGGTGTCTATCATCGTAATGTCAACTTTGATTAAAATCTCGAGCTCGATTTTTTTTCCAAATGCAAAACTTGCCCTATAGTACCTTTGTACATATATCGCAAGTAAAAATATAGCAATCGGATTGATCTTTCAAAATGGGTACCCAATTCATTGTCCGGGCCTAGCATCTCTGTTTCAATAAGATGCAACAATTTAAAAGTTAAGATTTATCGAGCTAACTAAATAGTTCTTATTACGTTCACTGTGGAGCTATTTTGTCTCAAACCAATCCCATTAAAATCGATTGTGCAACGACAGCAACAAATATTTGAAACAACTTTTTAGTAATAAAAATAATAAAGAATACATGCTATGATATTCAGCGTTTCCCTACGTCACTTGATGACAAAAATGCATACGAAACAAATTCAGAAACAAAAACAAACGTGGGGTGAACTACGTCACTTGGTGACAATGTATACGAGAGAGATAGGATAATGAAATGCGGAATATTATAGTAATCTAAAGGTTTTCTTGATGAAATATCTAAGAAGCTTTTCTACTTCATCAAACTCGTAGACCACCCCAAACTTGTGCTGCGTAGCACATAATTGATCTCACAACTGCTTCAAAGACCTTATACTTTGCACTAGGTGCAATGTTTTGTTTGCTTAGAACGTTTTTCCAGGTTCTGTTTATTGCTCGCTTTGACTCTTTTAGTTTTTCATGCAGATGTTTCTTATAGGACATCGTTGAAGTGATAAAGACTCCAAGGTACCTGTTTTCTTTTACCGTTTCAAGTATTTAATTTTGCGATGTCCAAAACCCCTTCCATTTCGGAAAATCATGATTTTGGATTTGTTTGTGTTTAGTTGCAGTTTCCAAGTTAAACAATAATGTTGCAGTTTATTTATCAATATTTGCAGCATGTTTGGGGTTTCAGCTAATATGACAATATCATCAGCATAACGTAAGAGCTTTATTTGGAGTCCATCGAATGTTATTCCTCCTGGCAGGCATCCTTGTTTTACGCCAGTTGTTGATTCGAATCAATTTGATAAAATGTTTCCATCCCAAACTGCAGACTTATTTTCTTCATATAGTTTTTGCAAAATATTTAACATTTTAGTTGAAACTCCAAGGTTGCTTACTTTATAGAATAAGGCTTTTCTGTCGACACAATCGAAGTCTGCCTTGAAATCTACGAAAAACGCATACAGTTTTTTTCCTTTATCCAGGTACATTCGAGCGATGCTCGTCAGAGAAAAGATGTTAACCACTGTGCTATATTCCTTTCGAAAGCCAGCTTGGAATTCGCTTAAGAGGTTGTTTTCGTTTACCCAATCTGAAAGGCGTTCAAGTAAAATTCCTGTGAAGATGCTCGTAATACTGTTAAGAAAGGATATGCCCTATAGTTACTGGGTTCATTCGGTCTTCCTTTCTTGAAGATTGGCAGAATAACACTTCTCTTGAAGCTTACTGGTACCTGGTCTGTATCCCATATAAAATTATATGCCAGTGTTAGTTTTTGCAGATAGTTATCTGTAGCGTTTTTGTAAAATTCGTATGAGATTCGATTTTCCCCTGGAGCTTTATTGGATCCACATCGATTTAGAACTCTTTTAACATCTTGAATTTCTATTGGTCGATCTAATGACATAATTTCTTGGTATGAGAGAGCTTATTGGATTGAGTTTTGATTGAATTGCGGGTTGAGTAGTTGTTTAAAATGTTCAGCTAAAATACATGATTCCACTTTGATTCCTTTTGTTAAAAGTGTATTGTTGAGCATTTTCGCAGTCTTCCAGAATGACCGGCTATCTTAGATATTCGCCAGCATTGTTAAGAGGTTTAGAGTTTATACTCTTTGTTTGTCTGCACATATGGACTTATACTTTTTATTTGCTTCTTGATAAATAGATTTTGCTTGGTTTGAGTTGCTCCTTCTTACAAGACGAAGACCGGCAAAAGATTTTTGCCTCGCTGCTTCGCACTCCCAATCATACCAAGGTTGTTTACCCTTACTTGTTGACCTTATTTGTAGAGGTCTTGTTGATTCCGTAATAGCTGTGTATATCCGAACCTCTAATGGATTTTAGCTCATTTTCATTTATGAGGTTGGTAACGAGATTCAGGTTTGCAGTGTACTTCCCGATATCGTTCTGTCTCCAACGAAGTTTTGGTAGCAAACACTGCTATGTCGGAGTTACATATTGCCCCACCAAATTCACCTGCACGGATATTGGGAAGTGATCCGAGTGTGTCAGCTCATCCACCCTGAAATCAGCTATGTATTCAAGCCACTTTCCTTTTACAAAACAATAGTCGATTGTTGAACATGCAGTACCCCTTGTAAATGTAAAATGGCCTTTGTCGTCACTATTTGAAAGCCCATTTAAGACCGTAAATCCTATTGAATCACACATTTAAATCAGCTTCTTTCCATTTCCATCGATTATTTCATCCGTTGAATGTCTTACTTCTTTAATTGGTTCCATTAAAAGCTCCGGCTCCTTTAAGAATTTGTGTTGCTCCTATTCTTCCATTAAAATCTCCTATAAAATCTCTCTTCCCTATCTCGTCACTCTACTTATTCGATCTTAGGATTTCGAGATTGAAGTGATCTTACTGATGTAATGGCTGCTTCATTTTGTGTTTTCAGCAAGTCTAAGCACAGCATTTTTGCTGTTTCAGCAGCTACTATTCCACTTTCAGCGGGGACATGAACGACGATATTTTTTTCGTTTGCCTTCTTTGACAGCCATTCAACCGTTGCCGTTCTAGGGAGTGCAGCGGGATCCCATTTTTTTGCATTTGATGTTGTAGGGAAACGTTTTTTTGTTGCATTATGTGTAATTTCGCTACGATTCCTTTAAAGTTTTATCGACTCACCTACCGGTTTTTGTATAAATTTAATTTTTAATTTACTTTGATTATTTTATTTAGATTTAAAAGCAGTTTTATTTAAAATTTTATGGAAATCAACCAAGAAAACAACTCATCTACGCACACACAACTCAACTTTTTTATATATACTCTGGCTTCTCTTCAATGTCGAATAAAACTTTCGCCCTTATGTTATTATTAGATCTGTAAACTACTCCGACAAGGAGTTTACTTTCAGCATCTACTAAGTCCACGAACACATACTCGATTTTACTATCGATTTTCTAAATAAAATGTATAAGCAGAAAGGTATAATCACTCCAAAAAATGTGATTTTCTTGTTTTTTAAAACTGCATATCATACTGTTTTAAACATTCTAAAAATATCGAATGATTAATTATTTAACTTAAAACTAATGTTTGTAGATTTAAATTATGTTTTTATAATTATGTATATATAGTGCCCACTTTAAAATTCTTGCTCTCATTAATTATAACCGGCTTTCACATAATTTACTCATTTTAAAGTGTTCAACTTAATTAAAAGAAATACATTTACATTATATTTGTTCGCAGCAAAAACTAAAACCATAAATAAATATTTTGCCAACTTAAAATTCTACCGAGATATATTATTTTTGATTATATTATAGCGCCAAACAAAAATATTTCATCATCGAATAGAGTGCCCGCTTCTGATATCACATTTCAAATCTCTAAACAATGAATAGCATTCTAATTAAATATCCAAATCGAATCAAATCCTTTGGTTATCTTTTTTATGAGTTTTTTTTTTGGTTTTTTTGTTCAAAATAAATAATTGCGATGTTAGATTAAAAAAAAGTCAATTTATATACCGCAAAAATTATTCACAAACTAATTTTGTATAGATATCGATGACCAGCCGTGTAAATGTGAATTTGAAACTGGTTTTGATTTTAATAAATTGATCAGAAATAAAAATCGAAACCCACTTAAAAAAATACACCGAACACAAATAAAAATGAAAAAAAAAAAACAGGCAAACCCTCACTACACACATTATGAGTCTTAAAAATCGTTTGACGGTTGACATTGAAATGCTTTAAAGCACTGCCTTGGCGAATTTTAGTTAATCGCGAAAATAGTTTCGCTATATGTGTGACTGTGTCAGTCAATTATAAAAGGCCACGAAGAATATACATAAACGCTAGGCAATCCACATTTTAGGATTGTGAATTGGAACTTCGAATATGAAATTCGATGTTCTTCATTCCGGTTTATTCTATTTTCTGAGCGGATTCCAATCACTTTGATAATCAAGCCGATTGGTCAATTCTAATTTTCTACTCAGTGGAAGCTGAACAGATTCGCACTAGATTCGCTTTCGCGTTTAATTCAATTAGTGAATTCGTCGAATGAACTGTGCTATCGATTCTTGAACTACCTTATCTAGTTCAATTATATTGTCGCTGCTGTCATTTGTTGACATCTTAAACGTCACACGCGATCTTAAATGGTAGCTAAAGGATTAAAGTAATTTTTGTTGATCGAAATAAAAGAAATGAAACTATTGCATATTTTATTTGAATTTTCGGGATCATTCGCAAGGGACTAATCGGATGGGTATACGCTACCAAACTAGGAGTATATTTGATATTTCCGATATATTGTAAGTTTAAATTTTCATCTCTCAGAAGATTTTAAAATGCGAATCTTTTAAGCACACCAGCTGGGCCACATTTTCTTCAACTGGTGACAGGAAATGATTTTTACTTTTCCACCACCTGGACCTCTTGTTTTGGCAAGTTTTGTGATTGAGGAAGTGAGTTTCCGTTCGGAAACCTCCTTAAGAGAAGGACCCAAACCGTTTACTGATTTTTTTTCAAGTTATTCCAAAACTCTTGCTGTTGTTCTGGGGATTTATTGGTTAAATTTTTGTCAATGTCAGGTTGTGTTTTCAGTAATTCCACCATTTCTTTAAACTGGTCACCGTTAGTGGTTCGTTTTCTAAAAAAGAATAAAATTAACCAACTTAATTAGTACCTAGGCACATATTTTTTAATTCAGAATTAAATATTATAATTTCACTTAAATGTTTGTGTTATTCATTATGATTGTTGGACAAAAAAAAAACATTAATACAAAGATTCGCGACACAATTGCCGCCGAAATCAAATGAGAAAGTTTGTTTGGAGTGCAAAAGTTTGCGCATTCAGTAATACATAATTAGTTGAACAAAATGTGATGCAGGTAATTTTACCGACATTCGTTCAATTGCAAAAATTAGTTGAATTGTGGCTATATCTCATTCGACGAATTTACTAATAGCCATGAATGTTTCATGAATTTCTTGCGAAATTGTTGTAATTACACTTTAATAGCTGTCTATTTCTTAATGCAAAATCTTAGAACAAATATTTTTGTCGTTTTTGTTCAGGTTCCTATTATTTTTTCAGTGGTAACCATACAAACGTACGCCAATAGAAAGTATTTTTGACGCATATGGCAGAATATTCCTATTTTCTTGTTTTTCTGTTTCAGTCATCTGTAGTTTGATCCACTTGTTTAACAATTTCGATTGCAAATCATTTAAAATTTCGTCCATATTCATATTCATATATTTATTTGTATTCTCTTCAGGAGAGAGTGCTTAACTCACCGATAATATTCCGCATTTACACCAGCGATCTGATAGGTAGTCTAACTCACGCAATTGTGTAAGCTGACGATCTAATTGCGTGAAAAACAGCTTCAACAGTTGAGTTCATCAAAATTCTTTTGCAGAGTGATTTCGACAAAATTCATCGATATTGTGATGACTGGAAGTTGAAAATCAACTTCCATAAATCAGAAACTATTCTGTTGAGGGTCCGTTGTCTAGCACCTTAAGGACATCCACTGGAGAGTAAGAGTGTAGTAAAGTACCTTGGCATTTGGTTGGATCAGTACGTGTATTTCGACAGACATATAGGTGCTGCTCTGGCCAGGGCTTGGGGAGCCTTTGCCCTGACAAAACGATTGTTTTATAGCAGCCGTCTTGACAGCAGGTTGAAGGTGATTAGCTACATGGCCTGATCAGGCCGATGGATGCCCGCGGTGGTTCAACGTTGCCCCATTTCAAATGGAAAAGATTAGGGTGTTTGAGAGGCAATGTCTTAGACGTTGCCTTGGATTACACACAACACCAGAGTCAGAGTACACACGATATTATTCCAACCAGGTTCTATACAACGGAGCCAGAATAGATAATTTTTTGTTTAAGTTGGTTCCGGTCACATTTCAAAAGCGGTGTCCCCAACCAACAGCTTAATTTTTGCAGCTTATTACTCCAACAATGAATAGGTATCATGAGAATGCGCGGTTACGTGGCTACATCGCTCCCGAGGAATTCTTTTATTTAGACAGTCGAGGGCTGATAAAGGATGGAATGGTGGGTCCGCTAATATACACTTCAGCCGAAAAACTGGAGATAGGCGATTCCTGTACGGCCGAGATCACATCGCTCAAGGTGGAGAAGAGCACCTTTTGTTTAGTAGGACTAGGTCCTATCGGGACAGAAGGGCAAGAGAGCAGTTCTGATGGTTATCTCAGACTGATACATAAACTCGAATAAGATTTTGTCCTTTCCGACTTGTATAAGTTTAAGGTAATTAGTAAGGAGCATAGTTAGGGTGGCACAAACAAAATTAAAGTATACATATGCGGATACATGTATGTTCGTATGTATACAGTATTCCCTACTCGATAATGTGAACCAAATAAAACAAGGGTTTTTCGGATTTTATAGGTGTTGGCATTACTGGAACATTTTCTTTAGTTCTTATTATCGGTTTGAAACAACTATCGTATCCATTTATAATGACACAAAACAATGTTATCCTCTTCCCCGTTCGAGATTCAGTTTTTTGAATATGTTCCAAGAGCTTCTTTGGACTTAATTTTATTCCAGTAATTATTGACCCTGAAACACCATATTTTTCGGATAATGCCATTCCAGAATGTCCAGCATCCAGTTCGCTTAAAATTGTACATTTTTCTCTAATCGATAGAAATCGATGCAGTTTTTGACAAAAGAAGGAAGGAAAAATCGTCATTATCTGAATTACTTAAAATACTTCTTGATTCTCACTCCAAATAGACCAGCTCTACAGCTTATCATCCTTAAAGATCGGGGTAGAGAGTTCCACAGACGTATTGCGCTTATAAAGTAATAGCGGACCAGGCGAACTTCGTCTCGCTCGATTTAACGCCTTTAAATGAACGGCAGATCTATAATAAAACGCAGATAGTTTAAATTTCAATGTGATTTATTTGAATAGAATCAAAATAAGTACAGAGTGATGTGATAAACAACGATTTGTTTTCCAGCGAAAAAACAAACATTCCTTTGAATTAGCCCTAGATCAATGCTGGAATCACTGCAACATGATTATGATCGATCCCACCTTCAGCTGTAAAAATGCGTCGAACTTCCTGGCATATTAAATGAGTTCAAAAATTTCGTAGATAGTTGGTCGCTTCAGCCTCGTCAGTTACGCTGTCCACGGATTTGTACGAATGCAGTTCTCCAGCGATTTGACTTTGCATAATGAAATTCAAACTATCGACGACATACTTTTTCTTCGCTACTAGTATTGTAGTATTGTCCGTTCACAAATCCAATTGAGATTTTTATAATTTTTTGCAATGCCGGGTATACTATGATGATGAGTTTCTCCTTTGAAGTTATTAACTCGGAAATTTGCCGGAAATGATATCAATCCAGTCGAGACATCAACAGAAATTTGGCCATTTCCAAGGCCAGTAGTTGTCTTGAGAATTCAGATGGGTCGTTCTGCAATGTGATTCTCATATTTGTGGTTAATTTCAACTTGCTTGCATGTCGCCACAAAGACGACGATTTTTAAAGCATGCATTAAATTCATTGGCAGCAATAGATTTTGGGATGTGTTTGAAGTAAATATCTGGTGACCAATATCATATCTTCACCAAATCCTTCATTATTCGGTCTAAAGCCGTTTATGCGCTGTCGTGCATTCATCCCAAATTATGATTTCGCATTCTCGCAACAATTTCGCTGTCGCCAATTCTTGGTCATTGGCTTGTCAACTGTGAAAAAATTCACCGCCAGTTTCAAAGCGGAATGTGCAGTTCGACAACCTTCAAACAGTGTGTGGCAGCAATGCCATAGATGCCATAGGATGCAACAGGCAACAAAAGAGATCTTGGCCGAATTGTTGCTAGAATCAACTAAATGACGAATGTCTTGCACGTTTCACCGGGAGCATCGAGAAAGTAAATGCGATTGTGGAATCATATTCCAAGGCAACGCGATTGAAGTCTACATTTACCACTTTCTTCTTCTAATAACCTTTTGTCGAATTTGTGGTGGTGATTTTCTAGTTTGAAGCTGTGCAATATGGGCACGTCGCCATTTATTTCTTCTGCACGTATGTAACTCCTGCGTTTGATTATCACGGACAATCTGATTAATTATTGCAAGACGTGTACATCGTCCAAGGTTATATCGGAATCAGTAATACGCAAAACTCGAAGCAATTGCAGGAAGAAAAATAGCACATTTGCTGAATAGAAACTGATAATGTGAAAAGGACACCTGTCAAATTGGGAAACAGCCTTATTTATTGTATATCGCGAACTACCGGGTTGTGTCATTGATCGCAGTCAACTATTATATCTCTCGATAACTTCTCCACCCATAATGCATGCAAACGTCTTTTATCACATTGAATTTCATAATTATCCGAAATTTTCCAAGCTTCACAACGAATTTTCCAACATAAATAGACTTTTCGACAAAATAAAATATCAAAATCTATTTAAAGGGATTCAAAGGCTGTAGTGGTGTGGACATACACGGCAACAAAGAGAAACCAAAATGAAGTGTGTATACAAAACAAAACACATTATTGGTGGCGATCACTCACTTATTAGATATGTTATCTTGGATACCAAGCTATCGGGGTATATCTGTGGACGAATCAGATAGGTTAGCTGAAAGCTGTCAAAAAATTAAAGCAAAACGCATACCAACGAATTTTGCAGTCAGCTGGTTCTATACATTTGGTCTCGGATAGCTAGTTATTCCAATTTTTTTGGGATAACTCAAGATAGCTGTCATGAGAGCAGCTGTTTTTTCATCAGAAGTGGTTTTGCACGCATTACAACAACAGAAAGTTATTCCAGATTGCTGAGAATAATTGAGTGAACGTCCCCATTTATACGAATAAGGCAATAACAAACATGTGAATGACATTTTTGGTCATAACTTGGGTTCTAGGCATCGGACGGCAAACAGATTTCTTATTTGCAATCTCCATATATGTCCTAAGATCTCGTGAATATTTCATTCAAATCGATACAGCCAAAAAAAGTAGTTTGCGCACAGACATAATTTGGATTGTTCTTTATATATAAGAAAATGGCGCTCAGATACTAAAAACGCGTAACGTACTGGTACAAGATTCAACGATGATCTAAGCGAAATGCAATGACGTATCTTATTATAAAGGTAAGGTGACTGACGTGTTTGCAAAATATTGTTCCATAAATTTAACGTTCTTAGTTAGTAAAGGTTTTTAAGAGTAGTAATAAAACGGCGAACATGTTTTTTGTCGTACACTTTTCGCGGCCCACAAAAACCGAAGGGGCATAAATTACATATTAAACGAAAGCATTTTTTGCATAGATGTGCAGAATGCCAAAATTATTTAAATATACTACACAGAAATTGTTAAAAACAATAAATAAAAATTGCAAAAAATGCACGGAAAGCAAAAACAATTAGAAATGTCAAATCGACTGTCACATGTCAAATCCAGAATGAAAGCATTCAGCGAAAAACCAAAGCCAGAACCCGAAACATTAAGGTGGATTCACATTACACAAATCTGCAAACATCATAAAAGTTGATGAACATGTTGTTAAATGCAAGTGAAGAAATATTATCAATATAAATATTAGGCATGTGTTTTTTAGTATTTGAGCTCTTACAATAAAATTTTGAAACATTAAGCCCTAACTACAATCGGTACTTTTTGCAAAAAGTGAAAAAGAATACACACATACACTAGCCACATCTGTTGCTGAAAAGAGCGTATAATTTACACCAATTTCAGTTCAGACATCTATCGGTGATTTTCTGAAAAAAATGTATTCCATGTAATAGAGTTTTTAAAACGTGGAAAAGGTAAAAAGGTAGACCCATTTAAATCTTTAAGCGTTAACTATAATTGGCAATTTTTGCAAAAATTACAATAAGTGAAAAAATGAAAAAGAATACACACATACACTAGCGACAACTGTTCCTCTCAGTTTGACGACATCGGTCATTTGTGAAACATTTACTTTTTAGTTTTTTGATATGGGAGATAAAATTTTAAATTGAGTTGGAAAAGGAGAGCAGATTTTTTTTTAACATTCTCACTTTTCAAGTTCATTGCAGTTATGGCTTTACAATAATAGGGGTATTCATGCAAAAGTGTAAGCTCTGCGTATTTGTATAAGTCAATTATTTTCAAATCTTATTTACATTTGTCTGCAATTGAATTTTAATGATTTGCGAAAAAAGATAATACAAAATACTCGAAAATGCAGACTTTAGACGTCTCGTCGTCAAAAATACAGACGAACATGACCTACGATAAAAATGTAAATCTCCATGGCTGAATGCGTTTCATGGGCTCAAACCTACCTCATTTTCGGAGCACTTCCATTTATGTCATTTTTTGTTGACAATAAACAGCTGGCCGATCGATGTGCAAACAAAAAAAGTTTTACAAAAGAAAATTGAATTTATGTTTCTGAAGTTAGCTATATTTCTTTAGGCGCGTTATGAAAAAATGATGAGAGTGAAATTTTCATATGTGGAAAAATTTACATGTATATAACACAAAATTCACAGGTTGACGTCACTCCAGCGACGTGGGTTCGATTCCAATATTATCGCCATAACAACAGCTGAAGGACAATGACATGAAAGAATCGAAACAACAATTGTTAATATGTCAAAAATGTGTATAAGTTTGAAAGTTTGCTTACCATTTACTGTGTTCCTTTGGACTCCAGGATTGAGTGCTTAGTAGGTGCTTCTCATTGTATTCAATAATTTAAACAAATCATGAATTCTCTGTTTTATTGAATGATAATGAATTAAATAAATAAATTGGCACTCGAACTTCGAGAGCTGGGTCGGCTAGTTTAAATAATAGCGCAAAATTGTAAACAACCTGATGAAGGGCTTAGCATGATACTACTTAACAGTTTGCTAATACTAATTTTAAACACTTTAACCAGCAACATACTAAATCTATTTTCTTAATAAACTACAACTAAATCCGCCTAAAATAGTGCAATAAAGTTTGTTTTTGACGTTTGTAAATGTCAAATTGGCATATGGATTTAGTACGATACTAAAAAAATAAAATAGCCATTTTGTGATTTTAACTTTAGTAAAATGTTAAGAAAATAATACGATACTAAACTGGTTTAAAATCAGCAAAATCCTCTTTTTAGCCTAGTATCATACTAAAAATGATTTAACATATTACTAAATCGACTAAAATTTTCCGCCAATGACTTTAAAAATTCTGAAATGCGGTCGTATTTTATAATAAAATTTATTTTTTTTATTGTTGTCTATGATCATTTTGTTTTGCCTTGTCCGATGCTGAGAACTGCATCAAAAAATTGCATAATATGTCATAAAATTGCAATGGAGGATGTATGCCCCGGGTCATTGTAATCTTACTAAAGATCCAATACAAAATCCAGCTCTCTTGATTGTGTGCCTTAAGCCGCATCGTATAGAAACATCAGTAGGGTGTGATTTTATTTTAATAGCGCCATTCGCACTTTATAACCGAGAATGCCCATTGATGCGTAAACTTAAAACCTCCGATAGTATTGTAGAATTTTAAATGATTTTTCACGATGAAATAAATTAAAAAAAAAAAAAAATCAACAACATCAAAAATAATAAAATACAAAAAAATCACGAACACAAAACGACAATATACAGTACATGCACTTGGTATTCCCCCATCAACAAAAAGAACAAACACAACAGTCAAATAATAAAAAACGAATTATGGAATCGTTGATTTTTTTGGGAGCAAACAAAACAGGGTGAGAAATTGAGGTGCCACCGCGTGCATCCATGCAACCATGGACTTAGCGTCATCGACAGTTGCGAGACGCTACGGACGGACGTATATGATGATGCTGTTGATGCGCCATACAATGATGACGCCGACGGTCGATGATTCGATGATGGGAATTATTATGATGCTCCTGTGTTGTCCACACTGATTCTGGTGCTGATTTCGAGCCATCACCATCATCGCCGTCGTCGTCGTCATCGCCATCAACCAAGGAGACCTTTGGAGCAATAATAAATATAAAAATGAACAAATGGAACAGCATGAAGGGTCTTGTCCTGCTGCGCGCTTAAATGTCCATTAAAAATGCGACCAAGGTTGTTTTCCGACTGCAGTCCGCGATGAAATTTCAATTTCAGATCCTCGCGGAACAAAAAGCCTCAATATTTTTGCATAATTTTTTTTTTTTCAACTGATGTCTATGAGAAGCGACACCGACGACAACGCGACCGTCAAAAAAAAAAAACAACGATGGTTGTTTTGACACAATGCAAGCCTTAGCAGACACCTATTATTTTTTTTGCGAACCTCCATCAGATTCTATTAATAAAAAAAAAAATTGATTGCGTTGGGTTTGGTAATTATTATATCGATTCAATTATTGCTAGCTGGCTGACACCTGAAGCGGTTCCAATTTGTAAAATGTAGAACGGAGGTGTCCACTGGCTGTACAATATGTAAGAATAGCATTATTGGCAGTTGATAAAAAATAAATTAATAAAATTGTAATTATTTTGATTTAATATCTATCTAAATGAAAAGAGTCGGGAAATTGTTAAAAAATCCATCATGATTGCGTACAATATTTTAAATTTTTTAATTGTATTTAAAAGGGTATAGACCAGGTTCGTTCAAGAGGAATCGCCTCGCTGAAGCTTGAGAAACCAAATAGGATAATTTCTGAATGCAAAGTAAAGGCATGCGAATTACTGCCCACGCCCGAATTTACTTCCGCACTTTCCTAACGCTAGTACTGTGCTTGATAATTTTAAGGGTATAGATACTGAAACCTCCTTTAGTCAGGAAATCCTTTATTAAAGCCTACACAAAGAAATGAGAAACAAAAGAGAATGAAACAATATTACACGTTTGATTTCTTGCCATATACGGGGTGTCCCATGATTCGCGCAGGATATAATAATGATTCTTTGGATTATTCTAAGAAAGTAATTGCTCTGAGTCGGGGGAGACAACTTCAGAAAATTGCCTTAAAATCTTAGAAATCAACGAAAGCACACACAATGTTGTGCCATTTCGTCTGTCTGTCTGTCTGTAATTCGATCTTCAACCTAAACGGCAGAAGATATTGTCTTCAAACGCGGTAAGGGGCCAGTTATAGCGATCAGGAAAACGAATCAGGAAAAAAGTTCTAATGGGCAATTTATGATAATTTAACGCGTTTAAAAAATAAATGCTACACTAATCGATGATGAATAACTCAGAAATTTTTTTTTGCAAAAAATATTTGCAATAGAACAATTAATTCTTATACAAAATGTATTTAATTATTTTGCTGATGAAAATTCATTTTTCGTGCCAGCTGATTGCCATTTGACACAAAATGGAACAAATCATTCAAATGATTTGGGTCCCAATTTCTCTCGTTCCACTGACAGAAATGTGGACGAAAAACTTTTTCGTGTGTGTTTCAATCAGGAAAACTTGATGGCAGACTAGAAGTGAGGTTTGCCAACTGACATAATTTTCCTGTAAAAACGACCATCAAGAAAAAATATTCACTTTCATACTATTTCAACTTTTCCTGATGGGTTTTCCTGATCCCATTCGCAAACGCATACTGAAACAGTATGAAAGTGAATATTTTTTCCAGATAATCGTTTAAGCAAACAGGAAAATTATGTCAGTTGACAAGTCTCAATACGATTGAAACACACACGAAAAAGTTTTTCGTCCAAGATTCTGTCAGTGGAACGAGAGAAATTGGAACCCAAATCATTAACCCAAATCATTAACCCAAATCATTGGAATGATTTGTTCCACTTTGTGTCAATTGGTAATCAGCTGGCTGAATTTTCATCTACTACTTTGAGTATAGTCTACATTTTGATCCAAAATGTTACATATTTTCTTTATAAAGGTACCTGTCATACAATAATTTTTTTGATTTTCATATTCCTCATAAATAGCTTGACGGATTTCGATAAAATTTCCATTCAAATTCTAAACAATATTGAAAACAAATTCCTTTTTATTTTTGAAAATTCAATATTTCGAAAATGTATAACGATTTTTTCGAAATTATATGCTTAAGCTTATGTTATTAATTACATTAAATTGCCATACAAAATTTTATTTACAAAAAATTAAAGAAATTTTGTATATAAGAAATTTAGTAAAAACTAAAATACATTTAGCCGTTTCTACTAAGAATCTTGTGCATACAATGTTATCGAGCAAGTATAAGAGCAAGTATACGTTGCGATCCAGTCGTGCCTTTTATTTTTAGTTGCGATATTAGGTACTATAGGTACGGTGAAGATCCGTCCCTTATTTCCCGGGACAGTCCCGTATTACACTTGATTGTCCCGGCTAAATTTTAAAAAAACCCGGGACGTACAACTGTCCTGTATTTCATTTTTTGTCCCGGGTTTGTCCGATATTACCATATATTTATATTATTTTAATAACGTTAAAAAATTTTAACAATTTTATTTACAACAATTTAATTATGTGTTTAATATTTTTATGTCAAAGTGCGAATCCGTCTTAAAAATCCGTTCAGGGGGGTTAAAGAATTTGTTTAACAACCCTTCATCTGACGTCCTTCTTTTTCCATTTAATTCAATTTCCATTTCCTCAATTTTTCATGTGAGCATAATATTATTAGCAGAGTCGCAAAAAATTTCCATGTCTAAAGTTGCGCCTTAAATTAAAATTAAAACAATTGATTGAGAGCAATTGATAATTTTGTTTGTAAACAAATTGATCAAAGAATAATTCGAAAAATTAATTGACCAAAAGTAATGTAAATCAAATATTCATCAATTTTACAGAACGTGTTACGAATACTTAAATCATTAGGATGTATCTTTTAAAGAATATGAAGTTTTTAGTTGGGTAATTCTTCGAAACATTCCTATTTCCTTCTTGGCCAGAAATAGAATCCTCGTTATCTTTTGTCAATCAAAAGCAGAGGGATACAACAATTAATGATTCCACCTTGTTTGACGAATTTGTTTGTCACAAAATTATAACAAAATGGATAGAGAACAAAATAACTGTGGCCGAGAAATGAAAAAGCATTTTTTAGCATTTTTTACAAACAAAGTATAAACTTCAAAAATCTTTTACTTATTTTCGAGTTAGGCCAGGTTCAAATGCTCCAACCGAAAGAGTTTTTTCCATAATAAATAATGTTTGGACAAATGAAAACACACAACTGAATGCTGAAACTCTCATAGCCATACTAATGGTAAAATTAAAGTATAATTTTAACTGTCGGGAAATTAAAAAAATATTTAACAGAAAACTATAATAATCAGCAAAGAAATTTGTTATTTAAACTTAAACTTAAACTTTTTGAGAATTTTGCTGATTTTGTATCAAACACATTTTTCAATTTTTAAATTTATGTCCTGGGTTTTGCTCAGGGAAATATGGTCACCGTAACTATAGACAAAGTTTTGCATTTGGAAAAAAAATCGAACTTGATATTTTAATGAAAGTTGACATTAAGATGATAAAGAGCACCAAAAATAGTGAGTCCCGCAATTCCGTATGTCTGTCTCTCTGTCTGCCTGTAGAACCGTCTACAGCCTAAACGCCTCAACCGATTTTGTTCGTGTTAAGGCGTTTTAGGTGATTGTCCAAAACAGATTTTTGTATAGTTGTTTTAACCCCAAATTCATCCAAAGAAATTCTTATATCATCTTAATTATCTCGAAAACGACTCTAACGATTTTGATAAAAATTGGTGTGTATACTACTTTAGGTTTGATCTACATTTTGGCAATTTTTTTTTTAAATATTTTGTTATAAACCGTACCTACCATACAACCATTTTATTGATTTTCGACTTTCTCATAAACGGCTGAACGGATTTCGATCAATTTTTTTTAGCTTAGGAGGTCCTTATTATAAATAATACTGCATACCTAAATTTTCGAAAAACATTTTTTTTGATTTTTGAAAATTCAATATTTCGAAAACGAGTGGATGATTTTTGTTTGTAATTTTGTTTTTAAGTTAAGTTTATATTATTAAATATTTATATTTATTTATTTATCTCAAAAACCAATCCACAGATTTTTAATTTTTTTTTATTAGAGCCAATCACCTAAAATGCTTAAGTTTGAAGAAACCCGCTTCAGGGGCTTAGGCATTAGGCTGTAGATCGACATACAGACAGGCAGGTGGAATTGCGGGACACACCTTTTTTGTGTGTTTCCATCCTCGTAATGTGAAGTTTTTTGTTTTTTAAATGCAAACCTTGCCTTACAGTACATATACATAATGCATGTATGTATATACCTATATCGCAATCTCAAGTAAAAAACGCAGAGTGAATATAAAAGTGACCATTTTTCAGTTTTTATTTTTTGCACATTTTATACCTAATTTTCAACAAAACACAACTTTTACCTATTTATTTTCAAAATGTTGTAAATAATTCTATTTTATTACGGAAAAAGCTAAACCTTTCTCGTGGCGTCCGAAATATTTATACAAATGAATGAAACTGGACTTTTAAATTTCACAAATAAAGGGTTATCCATTTCGCGGTTTCAAAAGTATAGGGCTGGAATTCGACATCTGTCAAACTAAGTTGTTAAACCAATTTTTTTTTCAGTTGAATGTCTGACATTTACGAAAATTGATCGCTTAACTATCGCACAAAGCAAACAAATTGTTAAAACCTCCTACAAAAATGGTGATTCAGCCACAGCCACATATCGCGCTTTAAGAGTAGATTATGGTTTACATAATCATCCAACTACCCAAGCAATTTGCAAGATTGCGCAGAAATTTGAAGAGACTGGATTGGTTATAGATATTGTAAGGCCTGTGCATCATCGTTTCGCTCGTACTACTGAAAATATCGCTGCTGTATGTGAGAGTGTTGCCGAAGCCCCGAATGTGCCGATTCATCGTCGTTCTCAGGAATTAGGACTGTGTTACGGCACATTATGGCGTATTTTGCATTTGGATCTACACCTACATCCATATAAAGTCCAGCTCACCTGGCAACTGAAGCCTGCTGACCATTCACAACGTCGTAGATATGTCGAATGGGTGCTTGAACAACAGGCGGTGGACGGCGATTTTTCGAAAAAAAAAATTTTTCAGCGACGAAGCACATTTCTTACTCGGTGGGTTAATAAACAAAATTGTCATATTTGGGGTTCTGAGAATCCTCAAGTAATTGTAGAGAGACCATTATATCCACACAACAGTCACTTTTTGGGGCGCTCTTTGGTCCGGAGGTGTGATTGGACCTTACTTCTTCGAAAACGACGATGGAACGACTGTCACCGTCAATTCGGAGCGTTATGGTCATATAATAACCAACTTTTTTTTGTCTACTATTGAAGAATACGACTTGGAGAATATGTGGTTTGAACAAGACGGTGGCACATGCCACACAACTCGGGTGAATATGGCTTTATTGCAAGAGACATTTCCTGGCCGCGTAATTTCTCGTCGTGGCGATATCAACTGGCCACCAAGATCATGCAATTTGACACCGCTGGGCTTTTTATTGTGGGGCTACACGAAAGACCATGGTCATGCACGTAAACCTTTAACTCTTGAGCACTTAAAAACCAACATTCGATATACCGCCCAATATGTGTCAAAAAGTGGTCGAAAATTACCTCAAAAGAATCGATGCTTGCAACAATTCGCGTGGTGGTCATTTAAATGATGTACTGTTTCACACATAATGTCAACGTTCAAACTTTATAATAAAAAAGAAATATCATGAAAAAAAAATATTTTATATATGTTTTATTTACGTTTACTTTTGAAACCGCAAAATGGATAACCCGTTACCTACATCGTTGTGAAAACTTCAGTATCGAATTGGATGTGCTTGTGTGCTTTAATATACTCATCAAATATTAGATGACTAATTTATAACAATAAAACCAGTAACCAATGACAATTAAATCTCAATAAAAATCGCTATGTGCCCATTAATGGCTCAGAAATCAACCCAGAAATTAAGAAATGGTAAACGAAATGCACACCGATATCAACCATGCTGAGCGGGGTTAAGTTGCTTGGCTTGCAGACGTACAGCGCTGACCGAAATGATTCACCGGCCCATAAATAATTATCGGTTTCTGGGGTTCGAGTCCGAATGGGAGACGAGAAATATTTCCGATATCTTTCGGATGTAACTCAGAAACACTAACACTAACAACAACAATATAACAAAAAAAAAAAACACACACAAGGATATCTATAGGCGGAGATGGGTGATTGCACTCAGTGAGTGAGCGCTGAGCGGTTGGGTTTGAGCTCAAGCGTATATTACTTTTTATTTTATTTATACATAGGTATGTATATTTTTACCCAGCGACCGTTATCACGGAAGACAATCGCTGACATTACTTAGCGTTATCAGTCGCGCTCTTAACAAAATATAAAATGGAGCCGGAGCCTATTTTGCATGTGTAGACCGACAAAGTTGTCACGGCCGGCCGGCGCCGCTGCCGCCACTGCTGCAGCGCCGCCGGCTATGCAGATCGTTTCGTTGTCTTTTCTTGCACTGCAGATGACTCTTGCTCATACTTGTTACTTGGCAGTTTGGGAGTAGCATGCGCAAAGAGATTCCCATTCCATTTGTGGAGAAAGAGATGATATATATTTTTTTTTGTTTTATCGAAACCCAAAGTGATATGGCGGGGAATTTTTAAATAAAAGGAGCAATAAATGAGTTGTTGATATTTTTTAATGGTTGACAAATGTCAAGGAAATTATTTCATATAGGTACGTACATACAGGGTGATTCTAATTTTAGCTGAAACATTTCTTGTTGATGTTATGGCCTAGTCACATCTTGGGGGTAGTTTTCAAGAAAAACAATAACAAACAATATTTATTCAAAATATCACTGGCTCAATAATAAGAAGAAATCAAACAACCATCTTGATTATTGAACTCGCAATAATAAATTCCCAGTGCATATTCGGCTTATGTCATCAGAACCTACCTCCTTTAGAATTATATTAGGTACTATTTTTGCTTGCGATATACATTAGGTACTATAGAACAAGTTTTGCATTAAAAAAAAAATAGATTTTGGTCAAACTTGACATTACGATGGTAGCGAAGACGAAAAAAAAAATGGTTCCCGCAATTCCGTCTGTCTCTCTGTCTGTACAAGATAAACATCCTAAATGACTGAAACTATTTTCTTAGTACCTACTTAAGCGTTTTAGGTGATTGTCTCAATTATTGAAGTAAAATTGCTTCTGTGTCGTTGCCGTTGGGGGTAAAAAAAATGTCTATATAGCTGTCAAACCGACTGACATTTGACGTAACCCAACATATACCATGTGTGGATTTCATAGATCAGCGTTTCCCAAAGTGTGCTCCGCGGAGCACTTGGTGTTAAATTATTAGACAATATCTTCATTTTCAATGATATCCCATAGGTTAACTGCGTGTATGTGTGCACAGACGGAGCCAATGCCATGATTAAAAAAACGTCCGGAGTCGTCTCCACAATAAAACAAAGTCTCAAAGAATGCAGTAGTAGCCATTGCGTTCTATCGCCATGCCCTTGCAATGAAAAAATGCAACACTCCTTAAAAGAGGTCATAGACGACAGCGTGAAAATCAACTTCACTTTAAATCACGGTCTTAGAATACAAGGCTATTCAAAGTATATTGTGCGATGACATGGGTAGTCTACATGCGTCTTTATTCCTTCACGCAGAAGTAAAGGACTATTTACACGAGAGCGACCAACGACCGATGAATAAATAAATAAATTCTATTTAAAACAATTTGCCAACCTAAATTCTTCACAAATTCTTAACAAAATTGTAGAAATATAACATATTAATGTTTACGAAAGAAAAAAATTACTTTTTAATAGCCAAAATAAGATAAATTTGAGAAAACAGTATTGGTAGTGTAGAATTCCGCCTAATTGTTACGAACAGTCAAACTCTATTCGCGTTCCACATACCATCCACACTTAAACGAATAATTTGCTTGTCGAGTATAACTTCAAAATCAGACTTCAACTTATATTCGTGACGAATAGAATTAAAGCCATGTGAACGAAATTTCAAAATGGACGAATATTCGTTAATTCGTTGGTCGCTCTCATGTGCATAGTACTTAAGACCCTGACGCGGCTTTTCGAAATGAGGGCTGAAGTCAGAACCTTCCTTATTAAGAACAACTTTGATTTGGGCGACAGGTTGTGTAGTGAGGTTTGGCGTATCTAGCCGATGTATTTACATAAATAAATAAATAATTTGAGTGTATCACTTCACGGAAATTCAATAACTGTTTTCGATGCCAGTAATAAAGTAGAAGCATTTAAAAATAAAAACAATTTTTTTGGGTTGCAGACCAATACTCTGCCGCGTTGGAAAAGCCAGCTTTTCTGACATCATTGCAGTTTGAGTGCTTGATTTAATTGATATCAGATTCTTCGATGAAGACAGATTTTGAAACAAAGAAGTCATTTATCAAAATGGTGCACGTTGAAGGACGAATTCAAAATTTTGACTGATAAATCCAAAACAAATCTTCTGCCGTTTGCAACAACATACAAAACAGGAAGATTATTACGTATATGCATATTATATATTTTAAAATATTATATTTTCTAGTTTTCTTAAATTAACATTGTTTTTGTTTTTTCGTCAAAGTTACTTGTTTTAATTGAATTTGATAAAATACATATATAAAAAAAACTGTTAATGCATTTTCTACATAAACATAACACAGGGGTGGCCGCGCGATAGTTGTGTGCTCGCCTGTCAACCTCGTGGTTGCGGGTTCGATTCCTGCCGGTGTCTATGTCTTCTTGTATTCCATTAAAAACCAATTCTAAAAATTGTCATAAAATGAGTTGCTGGATTACTCATTACACGCTGTTCAGGCATAACACTAAAAACATGTAATTGAGTAAACTAGCATACCCATAAAAATATGACAACGAAATAAATAAAATAATGCGAATTATAAGAGACATAAATAAATAAGACAGGGTAATTCTCTCCGCATTAGTTCAGCCGCCATCCCTGGAGATAAATCTGAGACAACAACCAGCTCTAGTTTCAGAACATCGCGCCACACATCTTTCCTCTTCTTCTTTCTCTTCTTTCACCGGATGCCCGCGCTGTGTTAAAAACATATAAGGGGTATTCACAATCCCTTGAGCGCGTGCAAAATTATAAAAAAAAATAGCATTTAAGTGCGACGAAGTGCTACGAAAGGAATTTTCCACCTGAAAAGTGCTCCGCGACGAAAATAGATTGGGAACCGCTGATCTATATAATGTAAAATTGTTGTACCACGAACGTCGGCGACGGCGACGGTGAAATCTTTTTGCCTGCAAACATATTTTTCTACTATCTTCATTGTCTCAAAAACGGCTCTAACGATTTTGATAAAAAAAAAATCTGTCCACTAATATAGACACAGACTACATTTATTTTAAATATTTTTCGTACGTATTTTGTTATTAACGGTACCTGCCATAGTACCATTTTTATTATGTTTTAAAATATATATTTAAATAACATATTTTTATATCAAATTTGTTTATACAAAATTAAAGAAATTTCGTATATGAAAAATTAAAATATATGACGATACTAGAAAAATGACAATTTATAACAGTTTTATATCAGTAAGTCACTCTTAAAAGTGTTGAATATTTCCCGCGCTTGTAGTGGTTGGGGACTGCTTACTAAAACAACTAATTTTCGGAGGTCGAATACGCGTTTAACCCTGTGGGACTCTAATACCTATAGCTCTAATTTTCTGTCACACTGCTGGCATGTCCCGAATCATGTCCTTAAATATAATATGAATATACATTCATATACTTAGCTGTTTCTACTAAACATTTTGTGCTTACTTCATGATCGATAATAACAGCAAGTACAGGCTATCCAGTCATGCATTATGTTTTCTTGGGGTTAGTTTAGTTCACTAGTTCGATGGAACAAATTAAACGTCAAACATTCTCATTTTCGCAAAAATCAATCCTTAGATATACATGTATTTTTTTTTTCCTAGAGAAAAATTAATGAATGTTAGTAGCAAGCCAAAAATATTTTATTATACCCCATTTTAGCCTTTATTTTAATCCGCGCAATAAAAAGGGAGTATTTTATACACACCATCGATAGTCCATATTCACATTATTATCATCATTACCTCTAAATTTCATACATTTATAGTTTTAACCTTTCACTATTATCTTCGCCATTATAGATCAAACTTGTTCGCAAAAAGCAATATTTCAGATATTTCTTAAATACATTTCGTTATAAAAGAAAGAGAAACAACCCCAACATGGAACCTTGTGGTACACCCAGATCGTCATTTATCGCACTAGGCGTTTTTCTTTTTTATCTCCGAGCAGATCACTGAGCAGAGCCTGAGTGAACCGATTTAGCTTTCAGAAGAGCATGATCAGATCTCTCCGATTTAATTTTGAAATAAACTTAAGCTCTGAATTGTCATATATTATTATAATTTTTTTTATTGAAACTTATTTACCAGCAGATCCAAGTTTTACGAATTCATCTATGTTTTAATTTGTTTTACTTTCGTGATTATTGTCAAAATTATGAGTAAAGTTTGTCGCTCACTGCATATTGCTCCGTTTGATCTGTCATTTTAATTTGAGCTAATGGATGCATGCTCCGATTTAGCTCAGATTTAAAAAAGAAACACAAATTGAGCGATTAGAAGTGTCTGAGCTAAAAAAGAAACACAGATCTTTTTTTGACGGCCGAGTTCTTTACTCGGAGCTAAAAAAGAAAAACGCCTACTATATGTTTCTTAATTTACTTTATTTCATTGGCTCATATTCGATAAATAAGATTGATTTAAAAGCATGTTTTTAATCTAGAAATTTCAAAATAATAATTGGCATTTTCACAAGAACGACTTTTTCTAAGTCCAATGTCTTCTAAATCTTCTGAGCAATTTAGCAACGAACTTTTTTAATATTTTTTCACACCTGGGTAACCTAGGTATTCACTGCACTGTGGGTCCAACCTAGGGTCGTCTTTTTTCTCATACTAATCATTCGCTTTTTTTTGTAATGGAAGTAGTAGTAGAGGGTAAGACTTCCGTTGTGTATTTCTTTGAACCTTTTGTCTGAGTGTATACAGGGTGATTCATATAAGGTGCCACAAAAAGCCAGAGCGTGTAGGTTAGTAAAAAGCTAGAAAAATAAAATGCACGAAAGGATCGCACGTACTTGATCTTATGTTCGATCACATCGTAAGCACATAATTTTTAGTAGAAACGGTTAAATATATTTAAGTTCTTTTTTACTTAATCTATTATATATTATTCTCGTGTCACCTTGTTGTGCACAATGAATTCCGAAACTATCTAACCGATGTTCATGTTTTTTTTTAAATGTTTATTTTGCTTGCGTGCATAAGATAGGATAGTTTTTAATATTAATACTTAAAAATAGCGGTAATTGCTATAAAATGTTTTTTACTAGCTTGATTATTTCGAAAACCGCTCTAAGGATTTTGATAAAAAAAAGTGTATGCATATTTTAGGTATAGTTATTTTAGTCAAACATTTTTTTTTACATATTTACATACTGTTATTTTTGGGGCTAAAACAACGATTTAAAAATCGATTTTGGACAATCACCTAAAGCGCCTAAGCACCAAGTTAGAACAAAATCTGTTCAGCGGTTTAGGCTGTATATAGTTCTACACACAAACAGACAGACAGACGACAGGTGGAATTGCGGCACCCAATTTTTTGGTGTTCTCTATCATCGTAATGTCAACTTTGAGTAAAATCTCGAGCTCGATTTATTTTCAAATGCAAAACTTGCCCTATAGTTAGTATGTACTTATAGCCCAACTTAAAATTGTATGAGAGGGAGGGTCTATACACCCCCGTTTAGTGAGGAGGGGCAATTTTCAAAAAAAAAAAAAAATTACCTGACTCAAAAAAAAAATATTTAAAAAACATCAACAATGTCATACTATACTTTTTTAAAAAAATACAAATCTCTTCCCTTATTTCGTCATAAAATATAGTTGGTTTAGTGAATAGTTCCTACAAAATTATTTTTAATCCCAATATGTACTTTGAAAAAGAATTCGAGCTTATGTTTGTTTTTTCCAAAATTTTACCTAATTAAGTACTTTTTTTTCAAAATTCAATGCTCGTATTGAGTTTTTAATTAACAACCACAAAACAGGAAGTACAAATTTCTTGTATTTTTAAGAAAGTTTTTAATGGGCGTATTAGTAGGCTAATATTATTTGCAATCATTTATCATTATTCAAGTGTTTTATCACCAAAGAAAATTTCATCGAAATTCGTTAAAGTTGTTCAGCTTTAATCGAGCTTCGAATGCAATCAAAACATTCAAGAAAAACAAATGCCCAAAAAACAAAAAAAAAACGGGGGGTGTGTTAAAAACTTTTATAGGCGAATGATTAAAGAAACATCTGTATATTTTCCTCTCCGCACATCCAATTTGTTATTTTTCTGGATTATATTACCTATTTCTAAAACATTGGACGTGCCAGTGAAAGGAATTGTTTTATGACTATTTATTATACCATCTATTTATCATACAAGAATGTTTTATCAAAATCGCTTAATTGGTTCAGATAATTGACCGCCTCTACATAAAACCGGAACCACTGTGGATGATCTGAATCCTTAAAATTTATTTGTATTTTTTTGTTTACTTTTTCAACTGGAATAATTATTGATTCTTTACATATTTCAGTTAACATTATTTTGCAAAGCCATCCTACCTCATAAAACAATAAATTTTCGTTCGCGACATTTTTGTTTCACATTAAATTAATTTAGATATTAATAAACAAAAAAAAAATACTATTCACAAAAAAAAGTACACATCACTCAGAAAAGAGTTGAAAATATTTTCACATGTCCACACTGATCCTGCTTAATTGATAAATGTGAGATCCAATCAGTTGGAAACACCTTGGGTAGACGGAAAGTTAAAAAAATAAAATGCAAGACTAGATCGTACGAACTTGCTCTTGTAGCTAACAACTTTTATGTAGCTAGTTATGCTTTTATGTAACCATTGAGGTTTAGTTAGTTAGGTGTAGTTATCCTATAATGTATAATGAATTGTCGAATTAATGATTAAATGAATAGTTACATAGGTACCTACCTACAAATGTATATTTAAATCTAAGTTATGGATTTTAATTATGTAAGTTAGGGGAGTGAAATGTATCTACGTATATAGACATATTGATGGAACCTAAGTATGTAAGCAAGTACATAATAATGAAAATGAAGAATGTAGGTGGGTAGGTAGCTTTATGCATATAACTTTATAATTTAGGTGCACTATGCATACATACGATTCATGTGATTCTTAGACACATATATTATGTATGTATACATAATTGTATGAGGGCCTTGTATTTCGTATTCAGTGACATGCAAAAATTCGTAAAAAGGGAATAATAATAAGGTAGAAATAAATGGATAATACACACACTTAAATGTTTTTATATTGCTTAGTCGTTATAGTTTGAGGGAAAACAAAGATGCAATTTGAATTAATGGATGAATATATATAATATATCAAAAAAAAAATTTTTAAGAAATTAATTTTTTATGTATAATACATATAAAATTTAAATTTAAAAAAAAAATCTTTGACTGATTTTTGAAAAATCGATTTTCGAAAAAAAAAATTTATTTATTTTTAAAAATCGAAAAACTTTTTTTTTCAAAATTTTAGTATTCAGTTTTATTAACAATTTTAGCGAGCATTTGTATAAAAAAAATTAGTTTAATCGGTTTATCCAATATTGAGAAAGTCGAAAATATGGAAAGATGTTTTATGGGCAGTACCGTTAATAAGTACGCAAAAAAAAATATTTTTATACTTAAAAGTGAACTGTACTAATTTAAGAACACACAAATTTTTTTATAAAAACTCTTGGAGCCGTTTTCGAGAAATACATTTTTTTCTTAACGGGCTTTTAACTTTTGTATGGGAGGTAACGTTGGTTTTTAGTTTAAAAAAATAGTTTTTTTTATATATTCAAGATAATATCTGATGGAATACCATCTGCTGTATAAAAAAAATTTAGGTCCATTTTAGCTCTTCCTTTGAGTAATATTTTTGAATTATCTTTGAAATTTGGTAAATTTCCTTCATGCATTTATAACCCCAGCATATAAAAAGGGAGATAAAACCAATATTATCAACTATAGACCAATTTCTAAACTTTCTTGCATTCCGAAGTTGTTCGATGTGATAGTTTGACATTTATATGTAAAAATATTATTTGCAACCAACAACATGGTTTTATGCAGAAACGGTCTACTGTTACTAATCTAGTTTTCTTTTTGAATAAATGTTTAAACTCCCTAGAAAGTGGTCAAGAAGTTGATTGTGTATACACAGACTTCTCGAAAGCTTTTGATCAATTGTCTCATGAGATTATCAAGTTTAAACTTAATTCATACGGGTTTCCTCCATCTTTCATCAAGTGGATATCATCGTATCTTGAAGATAGGTCATATCAAGTCAAATTCAGAAATTCTTACTCAAGATCCTTTATTGCGAAATCAGGTGTTCCGCAGGGAAGCCATCTTGGACCATTACTCTTTACATTGGCCATTAATGATGCTCCTCTTTGTGTACGCAATAGCGAAATTCTTAGCTTTGCAGACGATATGAAGATTTATAAAAATACATCATCCTCAAAGGATCGAACTCTATTGCAAGAGGATATTAACCACTTTGCCTTGTGGTGTAAAAAGAACAGTTTGAATCTTAACCCGACAAAATGTCAAACAATGACATTTTCAAAAAAACGTTCTCCTTCTTCTCATGACTATATTATTTCACGGCACATTTTAACTGGTGTTATAACTGTACGGGACCTTGGAGTTCTTTTCACGCAAAATTTAGACTTTTCTGTCCATATTAATATCATAGTTAACAAAGCCAATTCAATGTTAGGATTTATTAAACGTTGGTCCAAAGAATTTGTTGATCCCATTGTTACCCGTGCTTTATACAACTGCTTGGTTCGTCCCCATCTTTCTCTTTACGATGTTCATATTGAGAGATTAGAATCTGTTCAAAGAAACTTTGCTCGTTTCGCATTGAACGGGCTTCAGTGGAGTGATCCTTCTAATGCCCTTCCTTATGACCAACGTTTATCTATTCTTCAAATGCAAATACTGGCACAGAGAAGAACTAACAATGATTTGGCCAAATAATAACTAGCGTCACAGATGCACCAGACCTACTATGTTCAGTTTTTTTTAATTATCGGGGTGGAGGTTATAATCTTCGTGGACTCGACTTGATTAAAGTCCCAACACATACGACCAACTATGGGATGCATGATCCATTGACACGTATGGGTAGACTTTTAAATTGGAATTCAAACGTTTTTGATTTCAATATCAGTAAAATTAAATTAAAAAATCTACTCAAAACCAGTGTTCCAGGCTCCTAAATGTTTTTTTGTTTATTGTTATGTTCTTGTTTTGTATTGACGTAATATTATATGTTATATTTTCATGTTGTACTTGTGTTAGTGTTGTTTGTAATAGAGTTTGCCTACTAACAACTAACACTGCACTAAATGATGAGCCGGTGGTATAACACAGTTTTCTGTGTTGGCAAACCATTGGTCGCAAGACGGAGCTTGCTATAAGCTCTCTTCGACCAATTCTGATAGTGTGTAAAAAAAAAATATCAAAAAACCACCACATACGAAGTTTTGAAAAAATCTATTGAGACGTTTTCGAAATTTCGAGTTTTCAAAAAAAAATTATTTCCACAATTTTTTTTTTTTTTTGAAAAATTTTAGTATAGAATTTATATCCTCTGGGAGATCCTGCGTAAAAAATTTCAAAAAAATCAAATTAACCGTTTACGAGAAAATCGAAAACCAAAAAAATGGTTGTACTAGAGGTACCAAAAATAACAATTTTTTTCCAAAAAAAAAATATCAAAAGGTCCTTTCCCTTCGTCAATGAACTAATTTTTTTTTATAAAAATAGTTGGAGCCGTTTTTGAGAAAAATAAGATTTTTGTTTTTGGCCAAAAAAAATGTTATTTGTCGTCTTAAAAAAAAAAAAAAACCAATATATACCAAGTTTGACGCAAATCTATCCAACCGTTTAGGCTGTAGACTCGAGGACAGACAGATAGAATGACAGACAGACGGAATTGGGGGATCCACTTTTTTGGTGTTCTCTATGATCGTAATGCCATGTTTGATTGTTAGAAACTTTTTTTGACGATTACATAACTTGCCTTATAGTACCTATAATCGCAAGTAAAAACATAAATTGGAATCACCCTGTATAAATGCAATAACCATGTGTATACATATGTTAGGTTTTGTTGAATTTTCTTATCAAGATGAATGTCACAATTGCTCTTAAAAAAAAACTCTGATATAATTGAAGAAACAGGATTTATATTTTGATTAAACAAAAACAAAGGTAAACTTGAACGGAAACTTAAAAGACACAAAACAAAATTCGAGCTTAATACACTTTTAAAATTTTACGATAAGACTTATCGGCTGTCAAACTTTGACTTGATTCATGGCCGGCTCAGTAATTACCTGTTCTGTTTAGACTGAAAGTTATTTCACAAGTAATTAATTGTCATTTATAATATTTGTTGATTATAAAAAAAAATATCTGATTAATCAAATTCCAAGTTTTTTTTTTTTTGTTTTAAGATGCACAAATTAAAAATATCATAACAGTCGGTTTGAGTTAATTGAAGAGTTCACTAGTGCTAATAGCTTCACAATTTTATTTTAACTGGATTGAAAAAATTATAAAAAGACCAGAATTTAAAAGAAAAAGATTACTTGTTTTCTGTTAAACGTGAGTACTTAATTCGTTTAATTTGTAGATACACTATTTTGTAAAGCTCAGCGAAATCTGGTAGTGATGAATATAAATGGCGTTGTTAAATCATTTAAATGAAATAAATTTCAAACACGGTAGAAAACTATTCGTGTATTATTTTTACGCGGTCTAAATTCATAGACATTTTTTTTAAAGCATTATTTATTATTATTACATATTATTAATATTTTTTTCATTCATGTCCAGAATAACTTGAAAACATAAAATTAAGCTCGGGCTAGAGAAGGCTGAAACTCCATATTATTATATTTATTTACCAAAAGATTAAGGGTAAAGTTCTTCTAATAAACGTACATCTAAGTTAAAAGCAGCTATTGGAGTAGACTCAGCCCGCGATATTCACTTAGAAGAAGTGGACCAGGGACAAAATCGTAGGAATCTTACTCCAGTCCACGGGTAATGCAAGGAATAATAAATTTTTAAGAACCAAGAACGTCCACCTTAAATGATACACAAATGCATTAACTACAGCCACCTGAATTGTTCGGTAGCTGGTCAATGGGAATCTTATAACGGGTGTTTTTTTTCAAGAAGAAATAAAACGCATATAGTTGAATGTTATGGCCAAGAATTTAGCTTTATTATGAAGAAAAGGGTTTGCCAATATGTTTTACAAATGATTTAGGTCAAGTGGCCACCGCGGCTAGCTCGAATAAATTCCAGCCGAGACCCCGAATTTTAGACCACTTTTTGCAGCAATTGGGGCCGTATGTAAGCAATAAAGCTTCGAATCTTCTCTTCGAAAGCGTCAATCGTCTCTGCCTTATCTGCGTAGACAAGCGACTTCACATAACCCCACAAAAAATAGTCTAGCGGTATTAAATCGCACGATCTTGGAGGCCACACCAAAGGCCCACGACGCGAGATAATGCGCTGACCAAAAGTTTCCTTCAATAAATTGATTGTTTCATTGGCTATATGGCATGCAGCGCCATCTTTTTGGAACCAAAGGTCGTCCACATCAACATCCTCCAATTCAGTCACGAAAAAGTCATTAATCATGGCCTTATAGCGTTCCCCATTGAGTGTAACATTATGGCCTGCTTAATTTAAAAAAAAATATAGACCAATGATTCCCTCTGTCCATATAGTACACCAAACAGTGACTTTTTGAGGATGTAACGGCGTCTCAACAATGGCTTGTGGATTATGATCAATCCAAATACGACAATTTTACTTATTAACGTACCCATTTAACCAAAAGGGAACACCATCGCTGAACAAAGTCTTATCTTGTGAAAATCGGGCTATGTGGCCATCTCATTTTGGGCCCATTCACCGAAAAGTGACGCGTGATGGTCGTTCGGCTTCAATTCTTGCACGAGTTTGATTTTGTAATCCAGCAAACCAAGATCCCCCCCGCAAAATCTTCCATAAAGTGTATGGGCACAGCTCCAATTGTTGCGCGCGATGGCGGATGGACTCATTCGGGTCTTCTTCGATACTCTGCTCCACAGCAAACAATAGCGTCTTCGGTGCAACTGTATACGGCCGGCGTCCCGTAAACGTGGTGCGAAACCGATCCATGGTTGCTCGAATTAACGAATCTGCTGGGCGATTATGTCGATCGAATATTTCAAACCATTATTTTGGTACTATATTTACACGATTTGCAAACGTTGTTCAGCGTAGGTTGGGTTAGGAGGGGCGTGTGCAGCTCAAAGGCTGTCGCATACACGAAGGCCTATTGGTCCATTGTGGTCCCCTTTCACACAGAGATGTCTCTAACTAATGTTTCACGAAGACTGGTTCATTTACGAAACAGCCCGTACTCTATATATTTTTTCATATTTACCATTTGTACATGCACTAGGTCGTCTAGTTCGAAAAAACCTGTTTCCGAAGTGTCGGAGGCGATTCGTTTGTACATAGATTTGGACAGTCGCAGAGCAGGCGTTTAATAGTGTCTGCTTCCTCAGCATCTTGACAGCTCCTGCAGAAATCGGGTGCCAATGCACCAAATCTAGTGGCCATAGTACCTATGCACAATGTCCTCTTAGTACAGCTATCAATGTTTTGATGCTCTTTCTACTCAGTGATATAACATACTGGGATTTATTTTCGTTAATTCGAGGCCATAAACTTCTAGAGACAACACAGTCGCCCCTGGATATCCAAGAGTTATTTATTTACTCTTTCATTTTTATGTCTATCTTACTTTTCACTACGCCAATCGGGACTTTAGGACCCATACCCAATAAGTTTCTGCTGTCCCTATTTGCTGTTGAACCCTTCCTTGCCATTTCATCTGCAATATCGTTTCCCTCTAAATTGCTGTGTCAAGGAACCCAGTAGAGTTTGACTTGGTGAGAGTTATCGACATTCATTTCGCTTCGGCACTTTGCCACTGCCTTGGATCTTATTGTTCTCGCTGGATAGTCTTTGATAGCGGCTTGGCTGTCTACAATAAATCTCTGATGATATCCGTTTTCTCCTCTGGATAATTTCAGCAGCTTTTTCAATAGCGTAAATCTCAGCCTGAAAGACGCGACATTCACCTGGGAGTATATATGATTCCTTAATATTAAGGGTTCCACATAACACCCAGGCTCCTGTTTCTTCTTCCCTTTTAGATCCAACAGTGTAGACGGGAATACCCTGTTCTCTTAATAGTGAGCTAGGTTCCCATCCAAGTCTTTCGGGTTGTTCAGGAGTAAGTCTATTTATTATGAAATGACAAACCAAACTGAGCATAAATCAAGTGACAGCTGTCAAAAAGACCAACTCCGAAAAAAGTATTGCCAGCTTGAAAACCACACGTCTAATAAAAAACACTCGTTGCCTCACCAAATCAAAATTGACATCAAGAATCACTTCACTTCTTTAGAGTGTATATAGAGTATAGAGTATGCACTGAACTTGTTCCGACCAGAGCAAGCTCTGAACTCTCTTACATGTTTTTTAAACACTATTCAACCATAAAAAAAGCAATACAGCACAAAACAACCCTTATTTTGTAAATAGTTACAAATCAGGCACAGAAAATCAGGAACAACCCACTTCTTCAGCCATTTTATCTAATTATTTTTTCTTCACATTTTCCTTCTTGAAACACATGACATTTCGTGAGCGCAGCAATTTATTCAGAATGGGCCGAGCACATCGAGCGCGCTCTGAACATGTTTAGAGGGGAAAATCGCACACACATTCAGACATCTGACCGCTCAGGGTGAAAAAGAAACAAACATATTTGTTGACAACTCAGAATCTGCTCTAAACTAAAAAAGAAAAACGTCTAATGAGTCTGAAAGTTTCGCGGTCTCCCCTCATCGTAATTCCTTATTGTACTGGTGTGGTAATAAACAACCTGTGAACTGTAAGAATGATAAATGGAAAGTACTTACTTGCCATGTTGACGTTACATCGTTCAGTCTTCTGCTGTTGATGGGCACTCGATGGGTGGGTAGTAAGATGTTGATGATGGGTGATATCATGGCCGATGATGATGTGTACGGGTAGCTTAGTGGTCGCATGATGTCACTTGTCTAATTTAGTGATGGTTGTACGCTGTTCAAATTACAAAGTTTAAAGTCCAAGTTTGTAAAGACAGACGGAACTTTTTTTGTGTTCTCTATCATCGTAATGTCAAGTTTGATTAAAATCTCGAGTTAGATTTTTTTCCAAATGCAAAACTTGCTCTGTAGTACATACACACATATTTATACATATCTCAAGTAAAAATGTTATGCGAAAACAGCTAACGGCAAATAACCATCTCAGTTGGTAGATTATGCCGGATCTAAGATTAACGCTACTCAGGTGGCGCATGCAAGTGGGGTGGAACCTCAGCCACATCAACGTGCGAGACAGCTGCTAGGGACCGGGCTTCACAAGCAAGCAGGTGAAGCCTTCACAAGCAAGCACGGTCCCTACTAGCTATCTCGCACGTTGATGTGGCTGAGGTTCAACTCCACTTGCATGCGCCACCTGAGTAGCGTTCCTATTAGCTATTGCGCTGGCCGTATCTCCGAGCTGGAACATTAGGGTCCATCCTCTTCAGGCGACTTAGCCATTTCACTTAATCGAATTTTACTTTTTGCAAAAGGTCCTTTGATTTTTGTATTATACGTTTTCCCTTCACTCACCGCGTAAGCATACGGGACCACAACTAACACGTTGAATTTTCTCCTCAAAACAATTTAAAGCGTTATTATCAGCCGCAGCCCTGCACAGCCGCAGCATTCTTTTCTATAACTCCAATTTTAATTGGCCGTGATTATAGTGAGATAGATAATTCTCAAATCCACTGAGCCAACAATAATGCATTCCTATATTTCTATTCCTTCTAACTACTGCCGTGCAATTCTGGTTGCATTTTTAGGTCTTACAAGAATCACGTTAAAATTATTATTGTCATTATTAAGTCAGAATTGGTATGATGAGTGTCTTGCAAAGTGACACCTTAGTTGCCCGTGACTTTTGAAAGATTTTGCATTCTTTCAAGAATGGTGTTGAAGAATTCACATGAAATCCCGTCGCTTTGTCTAAGAACTTTTTTTCGGTCAGATCTTTTCTGATCTTTATGGAGCAGCTTGAGTTCTCCTTGCAAATACCGTTAAGGTTCCATTCAAGGCGCATGCTTTCGTACGAAAGAAAAGACAGAATTGCACAGTTCACATGAATCAAAGAAAACAAGATTACGACACTTCTTTGTTTTTCATATTTTATTGACGTCATATGTGAAACAAAATCCATTAATCCACAAACAACAATTTGCAGATTTTTTGTTCACATATGACGTCAATAAAATAAGAAAAACAAAGAAGTGTCGTTATGTTGTTTTCTTTGATTCATGCACAGTTCATAACAAAAATTCGAAAGAACAAATTATAGGTGATCGAAATTGCAGAAAATGGTAAAGAAAATTTAAAATGTTTGTTAAAAATCCTTCTAGTGCCCCAAAATTTCTAATAAATCTAATCAAAATTCTTGTAAATCTAGTCAATTAAAATTGTGTATTGTTGTATACCTAGACCTACCACATATAGCATAGCGATATAGAGCTCAAGAAAATCTGCATACAAAAGAATCAGCTCCTGTTTTTGAAAAAAAAAAAATTAAAACTTTTTTCCTTAGTTTTTTGCAATTGTAAAAAATTAATCATTATTGTTTTTGTTTTCAGGTAAGTGCAACTGAGATGAAAATGGATTATATTTTGATGACTGACGGTAAGAACCACAAGCTGTTGTTAGTAATAAAAATTGTTTTTTTTTTTTTTTGTTAACCTATCACATTCATGAAGGTATATGTGTCTCACTTTTTTGTTTCCTTTATTTTAACTTTAATTCAACTTTTTTAAATTAACTGTTCTCGATGTATATCCAGAATTATCTAGCTTATCATATTTTACATGATCAAAAAATCTTTTCGGTCGCCTTAGTTGTTATGGTCAGCATTATTTATTAAGAATATTTCTATTTTTTTTTTTTTTTTTTTAATTCATTTTTATTTCATTTTAACTTATAACTATCTTAAAGCTAGACAAAAATGTTTAAAACTAGCCTAATTATCAATAACTTACAACTAATTTACTGGCCCTTTACGGGCGCTCTAAATTAAACAATAACTCTTACAACTAATGTCTTTCGACCTAAAAACTATTTTAATTAAATCTAATTTTTTTTTATTTATTTTATATTTCAAGAAACTTATATACAAAAAACTTGATATCTGATCATTTTTTTTTTTTTTTTTTTTTTTTTTGTTTTTTTTTTTTTTACCTATAAACTAAACCTAAATATATATTAAAAATAATTAAATCTAAATAAAACTAACTTATACTAACTAAAAATAACTTAAACTACTTAAAATACCTAATAATACTTAAAACTACTTAAAAACTAGAACAGCCACAGCAGCATTTTTTTCGTTTTTTAATTTTTTTTTTTGTTTATTTTTTATATGCATGCAGACACACACCAGCATGCAAGCCACCCACACATGTACATACGCACATACATATACGTACGCACATACATGTACAGACACGCAGGTACATGCACGTATGCCCCCGCATACATACATATTTTTAATTTTTTTTTTGGTGCCACCCTGACTGTTCCCTATACCTAATGCCCTAAATCTATGTAAGTCGACCAAGATATATCATCTTCATCGACTTTATATATCACGATGCTGTTCAGAGAGCCACCAGAACTGGTTCTCCTGTTTCGCCCTATCCCTCCGGTCCCGATCGGACACAGTCCTACTGAACCGAAGGTGCTCTTCTCCACCTTGAGCGATGACGTCTCGACCATACAGGAGTCGCCTATCCACAGTTTTCCGGCTGACGTCGTAGATGAGCGGAACCGCCCCTCCATCCTGTATCAGCCCTCGACTGTCTAAATAGAGGAATGCCTCGGGAGGGATGTAACCACTTAACCGCGCACTCTCAAAATATTCGTTATTGGGGTAATACGCCCCAAAAATTAAGCTGTTAGTTGAGGACATCGCTCTTGCAACGTGACCCCGAATCAGCTTGAACAAAAAATTATCTATTCTGTTTATGTTGGCTCCGTTGTATAGAACCTGGTTGGAATAATATCTTGTGTACTCCGACTCTGGTGTTCTGTGTAATCCAAGGCAACGTCTAAGACATTGCCTCTCAAACACCCGAATCTTTTCCATTTGAGATGGGGCAACGTTGAACCACACCGGGCATCCGTAGGCAATCATCGGCCTGATGAGGGCCATATAGCAAATCACCTTCACCCTGCTGTCAAGACGGCTGCTATAAAACAGTCGTTTTGTCAAGGCAAAGGCTCCCCTAGCCCTGGCCAAAGCAGCACCAATATGTCTGTCGAAATACAGGTACTGATCCAACCAGATGCCAAGGTACTTTACTACACTTTTACTCGCCAGTGGATGTCCATGTGGCCCTACGATCACCAGCTTGCGCCAGTTCTTTCTCGTATCCCTTGAGGCGCTAGACAACGGAGTCCTAAACAAAATAGTTTCTGATTTCTGGAAGTTGATTTTCAACTTCCAGTCATCACAATATCGCTGAATCTTGTCGAAGTCACTCTGCAAGAGACTTTTGATGACCTCAACTGTATTAGCTGTTCTGTACGCAATTAGATCGTCGGCGTACGCAATTGCCTGAGTTAGACTACCTATCAGATCGCTGGTGTAAATGCTGAATAGAATCGGCGAGTTAACCGCTCCCTGCTGAAGACCATTATTAATATTAAAAATTGCGGTAGAAGTTACATTGCCACTCTTGACAACAAACTTTCTACCATTTAGCATGTCATAAAGCATATACAATAGAGGTTTACTTATACCTAGTCTGATTAGCTTTAGATAGAGACCTTCTAACCATACGGTGTCGAAGGCCTTCTCCAAATCAACCAGACAGGCACCCGTACACTGCTTTTTAGTTTTGTTCCATTGGATATCAGAAACTAGTTTAGACGCGGCATGATTTGTGTCATGTCCCGCCTTAAAACCGAACTGATTATCCGGGATGATATTTTTGTCCTCCGCCCACTTGAACAGGGCTCTATTAATAACCTTTTCAAATACTTTGCTGATACTCGGAAGAAGACTTATCGACCGGAGATTCGCCGGATTGGAGTTGTCCTTTCCCTTTTTTGGGAGAGGGTGCACTACAGCTGTCTTCCACCGCACTGGATAATATGCATTATTCAGCGCGTTGTTAAACAGTGTGGTATAAATGTCAACTGCTTCTTGAGGCAAATGTCGTAGTACAACGTTGGATATACCATCGACTCCTGCAGACTTCTTTTTCTTTAATGAATCGAAGATGAGCTGGAGCTCATTCTTCGAAATTAACAGGGGACTGGGCCCATTTCGGTCGGCGATTATGGCGTTTGCCAAATCTTCATCATTAAACCCGGTAAAACCAAGGTTCTCAGATCGCCATTCGCTTATATCGTTTCGGAGCCATAAGTGATGAAGCAGAGCTCTGTTCTCCAGGTCATGATTCGGGCGAATGCTAGCATTCACCTTGTACACTTGCTGGAAAGCAGCCCCCACAGCATCCACTTTCTCCTGCGGATCTTCGATTATGAAGAGGTCATCGTCCAAGACGGCGTCATCTGGGTCTATGCCTGCTGTCAGAAGTACGTCTCTGTTTTGTGTCGTCCTCTGGAGCTTAAGACACGGAAGGTCGTTTTGATCTTTTCTTCTGAATATCTTATTAATTTGTGGGAACATACTCGGGTCGGTAGCGTTCACGGCCCGAATTTTGTTGTCCCAAAACAAATTAATGGACAACCTATAATTTTCTTTGATCAATTGGTTGATGTTTTTGATGGACGACTTCAGTGTCCTTATCTCCAGATCTCGTGTGTCAGTAAACCGTCTGTACAAGCGTTTTAGTCTTGTCAGTAAGCCACTTTTTTGTCTGTGTAATGCATCAATTGTCGCGTTACGGTACATGTCAGTTGCGTTACGTTCTTTGTATTTCGGTATTGTCCTGTTCATTGTTCGTTGAATTGTTTCGTCCATTTGTTCTAAGTATCTGTCAATTTCAGTATTTGTCATGTTCCTGTCATTTGGTGGGGATATACCATTTGATCGTAATTCGCTCAATAAGACGTTCGAGAAGCGTGGCCAGCGCACCTTACTGTAATTGTAAGTATGCACCGGTACATACTCCTCCAACTCCATAAGCGAGTTCGGAAGTTGTATTACGGTGGCGAGTCCGCAGTGGTCACTATCGTACTCGATCGTTCTTAAACAATTTTTAGACCGATGGCCCACAGTATCAGTAATTGTTAGTCTTGCGTCTTTCAACAATAGATCCAGATAGGCACCGCTTCTTGGAAACGATGGCCTGTCTGTAGCGAGAAGTTCAATGCGATACTCCAGGTTGTATCGACCCATCCAATTATACAGATGGTTACCACGAGGATTTTGTATTTGATTTCCCCAATCTATATGTTTGGCATTCAAATCACCAGCCAATATGTAGTAGTTTTCTTCCGAGCTCAATCTTAAACATTCAAAAAGCTTTTCAAGCTCTGTTATAAACTGTGTGGGCTGAGGTGTTTCCGGTGCATAGGCAGCGACCACATACATTCGCTTCCCCTGTTGGAGATGAATGCATATGATGCATGCCTCTAACGTCCGAAATTTACGCACATCACTATTATATATTACCTTATGACTAATGCCTTTACGTATAAAGATTGCGACGCCCCCTCCTTGAGTGGAGTTGGGTCGGTCTCTCCTTACGATATTGTAATTGTTGTTAGTCAATTTATGTTTCTGGTTAAGCTTAGTTTTGCTAGCCATAAACACATCTGGACTTATGTCTTTAAGCAATTGGAATAAATTCGCTCTACGTTCGGTCCTAATCAGTGAATTTACATTCACAGCTAGGATCTTAAAGGGCCTCTCTGGCAGCGCGCCCTTAACCTCTAAGTTGCGTTAAGCTCGGCAAAACAGAGTAGATATAATCCACCCTAGTCGCCTGCTCCCTGATCTGGTTTTGGAGGCCGTTCAACTGGCCCTGAATGGCCAGTAGAACGCCCATAATGTCTGCCTGTGCCGCCGGCGCCTTAGGCACGGGGGCCTGTTGGGCGACCTTTGGTGTAGGCTGTACCGTGCTTCCCCTTCCTGACGCCATTTGGGCGTAAGAAATTTGGGGGTTGACGGGCGTTGTTGTAGGAGGGCGCACTGTTGGACGCTTTTCTACCACTGTTTGCTTTGCTGCTTTATTGTTTTTTATAAGCTGAAACGTCGGGCATCCCCGATAATTAGCGGGGTGTCCGGCGCCTCGGCAGAGTACACATTTAAGCTGGGTCCTATCTTCGACCCGTTCCTTTCCTAACTTGCATTCATCTGCATTGTGGTTCTCTCCACACTTAACGCAGCGTGACTGCATTTCGCCGTTTGCTGCGGCGTGGCCGAACCTTTGGCAGCGCATGCATTGAAGCATGTCGCCGCGCCTTTTTAATTTGTCCCAAGTTACAACCTGGCAGTTGAGGACGGATATACTCCTCAAACTATCCAGTTTGCTGCTGGGTGAGAGTTGAACAAGGAAGAAGGGAAGACTCCGCTTCTCCCGCCTAGCTCTAACTGTAGCGAACGGCTTGACCCCGATAAAGTCGAGATCGTCATTCGCTTGTTGGCGGAGTTCATTTAAGAGCACCTGTGGTTCCGTGCAGGAATCTATGCCCTTCAAAAGGACCGTTTGAAATTTTTCGGTTTTAGGGGTGAAACTAAAGAACTCAGTAGTAGTTTCTTTTAGCAACTCTTTAATTTTTTTGTGCTGTTCCAGTGTGAAGCACTGGATAGCATGCCTATCGTTATTTAATCTTTTAATAGTAAAATTATGACCTATGGTCAACTTACATAGATTTATGGTATCCTGTAACTCCATTTTATAAGTATTAATGGGTGGCACCTTTTCTTTTTTCATAATCGGCGGCTGTGGCTGCTGCTGCTGAGACTGACTTTTCTGCGGCTGTTGATTCTGCTGCTTTTGAATCTGCTGCTGCTGTTTTTCTTGCGTTTGTTTCTGGACTTGTGTCTGCTGCTGTTGCTGTTGTTGTTGTTTTGGCCGTTGTTGTTTTGGCTGCTGCTGTGGCTGTTGTTTTTGTATTTGTTCTTTTTTCTGTTGTTGTTCTTTTTCTTCGAGTTCTTTTAGTTGCCTCGCTCGGCGCGCTTCTTGGCTAGCCTTAACTTTGCTTTTTATCTTTTCGATTTCTGCCTCCAAAGCTTCAATTTGGGCGACCATTCTCTGTTCCTCGTCCTCCTCAGCTGACGACTCTGATGTGGAGAGGTTCACGAAGGCAGTACTATCGCCCGTCGTGAAGTGCCCTTCTCCTTCTTCAGACATATATGCTATACCCTCTTCGGGTGAAGTGTCTAACTCGGTTTGTCTTGCTGCCTCTGACGTCTCGTCTATATCGGACGTATGCACCCCAGCTGGCAGCTTTGCTGAGGTGGCCGTGGATCTCCTTTTTACCAAATTTGGTGCGCACTTGATCCTCTTTCTGCGCTTTTGATTAGCATCGGATGATGTTGCCGTTGTTGTTATTGCTGTTGATGTTGTTGCTGCAGAATCACTGCTTGTAGTTGGAACATCTTTCGATGTTCCCTCAGCTGATGCCATCGCTGGCCTCATTGGCCCTAGGACACCTTTCGATGCCCCGGTGCTTAAACTCCTCCTCCTTTGTTCGTTTTCCCAACCAATAAAGTTAACTACTTCACGGTTGTGAAAAAAAGCTGATAAAGTTCTGATGCCCTCCTGGGAATCGAACTGGCGACCCTCGGATTCTCGGTCGGCCACTCTATCACTGTGCTACTGCACCACTTATGAAATGTTGATTTAATTTGGAACTTAAGCTCACACACGAATTTTAATTGGAAAAACTGGGAAGCCGAAAACGTCTTAACACTTCCACAGTACGAGATCGACTGAAGAATATTTCTATTCTTTTTTCCCAAAGCCCGGACATCTCCCTTTGGAGCTTCAATAAAAAACATATAGAAGAGATTTCAAAAAAAACTCCAGAATCTTGCTGACAAACAGATGTAAGAAAATTGCAGTCAATTGCTGACTGGAGTAAAAGTCCTAAAAATATTTGAACCGTTGTTCAGAATCAGTTAAATTGTTTAACCTACAGATTTCTGGTAAATAAATAATAAAACCCTCAGCTGATCCCCCGAGTCGGTGTGAGTTATAATTTTGAACAGGGTGGCATTGGCGCAGTGGATAAAGTGCTTGATTGCTAACTAGGACGTGTGGGTTCGATCCCCACGCTAGGCGCATTTTTGTCTATACCTCCAATTTTAATTGGATGCCGCCCATGGGTCAAAATGAGACAGTCAATATCTGGTTCTCTAATCCACTGTGCCAAGAACTAGTGCCGTGCAATTCAGGTTGCATTTAAAAGACCTTAGGTCTTACAGGCATATAGTTAAATTAAAAAAAAAAAGCTGAAAGGCGTTTGTGGAATTGGCTCTACATTTTTTAATTTACTACTCGTAACATTTGTTTTACTTTTTATCCTGTTACGGTATGATTTATAGCAACAAAAAAACTATTCTTAAATTGGTTCATAAAACACTCTTCTTGTTCTGTTGTTTAACCATGGTCAAACCCTTGGTATCTGCTTTCCACTCCACTCCACTCTATTCCATTAATTTCCATTTCTCGTCTGGAGCTTGAGGGTATCTCAGAGGTAACTTATTTGGAGATGTATATTTTATCGTGATGAGCTAACAGACTAGCTGGAGACTCGCACGCCATCTATACCAAGGGCAAAGAAGCTTGGGATACTTTTGACACCACTCAAGAACAGAAGGAAACATTCGCTTCGAGGATTTTCAACAACGCAACACATTTAAATTTACAGACATTTTTTTAAAGGCTGTAATGCAAACCTATTAGCTTAAATTTTCTTTTGCCATATATGTATGTATGTATATAGTACTATAGAGCAAGTTTTGCATTTGGAAAAGAATCGAACTCGAGATTTTAATCAAAATTCACATTACGATGATAGAGAATACCAAAAAAGTGGGTCCCGCAATTCCGTCTGTCTGTCTGCCTGTCTGTCGGTCTGTCTGTCTGAAGAACAATCTACAGCCTATACGGCTGAAGTGGTGTTCTCCAAACCTGGTAGGTACTTAAGCATTTTAGGGATTGTGTCAAATAGATTTTTGAATCGATTTTTTAGCCCCAAAACTTACAGTACTTGCCATACAAATGCTTTTACCATCTTAATAATCTCGAAAATGGCTCTAAGATTTTTATAAAAAAAAACTGTGGGGACTACTTTTTTACACTACTACTTTATTAAGTTTACCTTCCATACAACCATTTTTTTGATTTGCGACTTTCTCATAAATAGCTTGACGGATTTCGATCATTTTTTTTATGTAGGATTCCATTCAAATTCTAAACAATATTGCCTACCAAAATTTTCTAAGAATATTTTTTGGATATTTGAAAAAAAATCATTTTTATTTTTGAAAATTCAATATTTCGAAAACGTATAACGATTTTTTTCGAAATTATATTTTTAAGCTTATATTAATACATTAAATTACCATACCAAATTTTATTCAGAAAAAAATTAAAGAAATTTTGTATATACAAAATTTAGTAAAAAACGACTTTAAAAATATATTTAGCCGTTTCTACTAAGAAACTTGTGCATACGATGTATTGAACATAAGAGTAAAAACGTGCGATCCAGTCGAGAATTTTATTTGTTAATGCTGCAAGCCCATCATTAATTTAAGGGACGCTAAACGCTAATCCCTATAATTCCCTAAATCTGCAACAAACATCCACCAAATAGTAAATTATACAATATCTAGTTTGTTTGCGTATTTGCATTCTTATAATGTTATAAATGATATATAAGAAACCTGCTCCTTCTTCGAATAATTTAAAAAAAACTTTCAGTAGTACCTAGAGTAACTGAGAGAATTCTCTGATAAATATTTTATGATTTTCATTTTCTTTTGTTTTCTCGAAATTTGCAATTGTGAATAAGTGTAGACGCGGCCTTGGATTCGTCAAGTTTGGGACAGCACCAATAACTTGGGGTTTTCAGTGATTGTGTGGGTAAAAGAGAGTTTCGTTGGATCTCAACTTCGGCGTGGTGCCGTAACTACATTGACTTTAATGTAATACTTAGATACACAACTCATATACTTTGTCATGCAGAAAAAATAAAATGCACGACTGGATCGCACGTACTTGCTCCTATGTTCGATCACATTATATGCAAGATTCTTAATGGAAACCGCTAAAAGTATTTTTAAAGTCGTGAAAAACGACTTCATTTTTTATATATATGTATACAAATTCTTAATTTTTTTCTAAAAAAAAAGTTATCAACATTTTAAATATTTAATAATATAAATTCAAAAACAAAATTTCAGAAAAAATCGCCCACCATTTCTCGAAATATCGAATTTTCAAAAAAAAAAAATTGTTTTTCTTCAAAAATAAAAAAAAAAAAACTATTTTTTTAAAAATTTTGAAATGCAGCATTATTTATAATTTGATTTATCGAAATCCGTTGAGCCGCTTATGAGAAAGTCGAAAATCAATAAAATGGTGGTATGGCAGGTACCATTAATAACAAAATATTTTAAACATTTTTTCGGCCAAAATGTAGACCATACTCAAGCTCTTACACACACCAATTTTTAAAAATCGTTAGAGCAGTTTTCGATTCAATTGAGATGGTAGAACAAAGATTCAAAAATCTATTTTGAACCAAGTTTGAACCAAATCGGTTCAGCCGTTTAGGCTGTAGATCGTTCTACAGACAGACAGACGGAATTGCCGGACCCACTTCCTATATTACCTACATATATAGCAAGTAAAAACAAGATAACAGGATTCTATCCCTAACTTGAGATTTACCCTATGAACTCCAAAAACCAAAATACGTACCTCAGAATGTACATAATTTTCCTAGTAATCAAACAAAAGTTTTCTTCAATTCCATTTAAGAAAAAAATATGACTTAATCTTCCATCGAGTAAAATACCTTCCGGATATATTACCTTATATTTCTAAAAAACATATCCAGCTTCATGACTAAAAACACTCTCACTATTCTCACTTCTTTAACTTAAATCAAACAAAAAACCATCACTACCCACAGTACTTCCAAAGTTTACTTCCATATTCTATTCCGTTTCACTTAGTTCTCTATTTTAGCATCAAGAACATTGTCACTCTCTTCTCTATGTCTTCGCATAGACAGTTAATGGTTGTATAAAATGGTGTTCTCACATGAGGCGCACGGACTTGCTCTTAAAATAATTGTATACATTCGACTAAGTGTAGCATTAATGTTATGCCGAACCACTTGACGAACACAGTAATGGGATTTTCATTTGGTACATTTATATTTTGATCTATGAATTAATTGATTTTTATTTGTTATAGAATAGGTGCATATTTGTGTTTGTGAACCAGCTAGCGATATCGGCTGCCAAATATTGATTAAGAACGTTGTTTTTAATTTCAAGTTTGTAAATCTGAAAATGATCTGTACGAATAAATTAATTCACTTAAAACTACTTGCATTTGAGCTCAAAACTATGTTAATTCTTCCTTGCAACCGAAACAAATTACAATCAAACAAGAACTTTTCAAACTGATGCCCGTTAACTATGATGCATTTTAGTGTTAGTAAAAGAGGGTTAGATCTGCCGAAAAATCCAGATCTGCAAAATTGATTTAAAATCAAAAAATTAATCAATTTTTTTGGCCAATCAAAGGCAAAAATTGTCAAAATCAGTTTTTTGACAGATCTAAATCAAAAATATATTGATTTTTGTTACCAAACGAAAACCCCATAAGACTGCAAATCATAAACGGACTTTTATGCTTGTATCTGTTTCATCCCGTCTCAATACACATACACATTGCGCGATCGGTTTTTGAGATACATATTTGCATTGCTTCAATCGTTCTGTCTTACAACTGTATAGGTGTCCAGTCTCCCCTACTTCTAGAGCCAAAATTCAGTGTTTAAAAAGTCTGTATTTCAAAATGCTGTAAATAGACTGAAAAATATAAATCGTTTTGATAATGTAAAAAAGTACGCACTTTTTGGATTTGGATTTTCAATAAATGGTATACATTTACATAAATCGTCTTCTGCTTTTTGTTTTTCTTTGTAATGGAAGTTTAAGGAGGCTTTACATGTATCTTAATCTTCATCTGCATTGACACCTGCACAAAAAGAGGACACAAAATAAAAATATCATACTTGTGCGATAGAGAGCTAAGACCAAAATGGAGATCATCTTCATGTATGAAGATTATAGGAAGTATGAATCTGAAGATTGCAGATTATAGTGAAGATGAACATGTTCATTATAGCATTTTCATCTGCACCATAATTTTTTCCGTTCAGATAACAAATTTTCAAGTTTTTTTTACCTTTTCACCTCAGTTTGCTTATAAACAAGGAAAATATCGAAAATTATCTTCTCAAAACTACATACCTGAACGCTAAGAACATATGATTGTGAGATGTGTCAAGAAAGTTATAGCAAAGTTCGAGTAAGTTATTAGTGTGTTCCCTGTCTTACTTTTATGTTTGTTTTATATTATGGTCCCGCTCTACTTTTCTTCAAGTCTGTAGATGCAGATCCATATAAAGCCTCTTTTAAGAATGGAATTATGCAAAAATACAGTATTTTTGGATACAGAATTTTGAGATAGTGTTTTGCTCATAAAGCATTTTCAGATGAAGAATTTTGAGATACAGTATTATGGGATACAGTATTTTGCTAATACAGTATTTTGATATTTTAGATTTACAGTATTTTAAAATAAAGAATATTGACCATACAGAATTTTAAAATACAACATTTTGACCCGCTCCCATTGAAGAAGTCACATAGTAGGGCGCAACTCCTTATCTAAACCATGAACATGTTTGAAATATTTCGGGAGAATTATTTTTTTTTTTTTTTTTTTTTTTTTAAATTCATTTTTATTTCATATTAACTTATAACTATCTTAAAGCTAGACAAAAATGTTTAAAACTAGCCTAATTATCAATAACTTACAACTAATTTACTGGCCCTTTACGGGCGCTCTAAATTAAACAATAACTCTTACAACTAATGTCTTTCGACCTAAAAACTATTTTAATTAAATCTAAATTTTTTTTTTTTATTTATTTTATATTTCAAGAAACTTTTATGCAGAAAACTTGGTATCTGATCATTTTTTTTTTTTTTTTTTTTTTTTTTTTTTTTTTTTTTTTTTTTACCTATAAACTAAACTTAAATATATATTAAAAATAATTAAAACTAAATAAAACTAACTTATACTAACTAAAAATAACTTAAACTACTTAAAATACCTAATAATACTTATAACTACTTAAAAACTAGAACAGCCACAGCAGCATTTTTTCGTTTTTTAATTTTTTTTTGTTTATTTTTTATATGCATGCAGACACACACTAGCATGCAACCCACCCACACATGTACATACGCACATACATATACGTACGCACACACATGTACAGACACGCAGATACATGCAGGCATGCCCCCGCATACATACATATTTTTAATTTTTTTTTTTTTGGTGCCACCCTGACTGTTACCTATACCTAATGCCCTAAATCTATGTAAGTCGGCCAAGATATATCATCTTCATCGACTTTAAATATCACGATGCTGTTCAGAGAGCCACCAGAACTGGTTCTCCTGTTTCGCCCTATCCCTCCGGTCCCGATCGGACACAGTCCTACTGAACCGAAGGCGCTCTTCTCCACCTTGAGCGATGACGTCTCGACTATACAGGAGTCGCCTATCCACAGTTTTCCGGCTGACGTGGTAGATGAGCGGAACCGCCCCTCCATCCTGTATCAGCCCTCGACTGTCTAAATAGAGGAATGCCTCAGGAGGGATGTAACCACTTAACCGCGCACTCTCAAAATATTCGTTATTGGGGTAATAAGCCCCAAAAATTAAGCTGTTAGTTGAGGACATCGCTCTTGCAACGTGACCCCGAATCAGCTTGAACAAAAAATTATCTATTCTGTTTATGTTGGCTCCGTTGTATAGAACCTGGTTGGAATAATATCTTGTGTACTCCGACTCTGGTGTTCTGTGTAATCCAAGGCAACGTCTAAGACATTGCCTCTCAAACACCCGAATCTTTTCCATTTGAGATGGGGCAACGTTGAACCACACCGGGCATCCGTAGGCAATCATCGGCCTGATGAGGGCCATGTAGCAAATCACCTTCACCCTGCTGTCAAGACGGCTGCTATAAAACAGTCGTTTTGTCAAGGCTAAGGCTCCCCTAGCCCTGGCCAAAGCAGCACCTATATGTCTGTCGAAATACAGGTACTGATCCAACCAGATGCCAAGGTACTTTACTACACTTTTACTCGCCAGTGGATGTCCATGTGGCCCTACGATCACCAGCTTGCGCCAGTTCTTTCTCGTATCCCTTGAGGCGCTAGACAGCGGAGTCCTAAACAAAATAGTTTCTGATTTCTGGAAGTTGATTTTCAACTTCCAGTCATCACAATATCGCTGAATCTTGTCGAAGTCACTCTGCAAGAGACTTTTGATGACCTCAACTGTATGAGCTGTTCTGTACGCAATTAGATCGTCGGCGTACGCAATTGCCTGAGTTAGACTACCTATCAGATCGCTGGTGTAAATGTTGAATAGAATCGGCGAGTTAACCGCTCCCTGCTGAAGACCATTATTAATATTAAAAATTGCAGTAGAAGTTACATTGCCACTCTTGACAACAAACTTTCTACCATTTAGCATGTCATAAAGCATATACAATAGAGGTTTACTTATACCTAGTCTGGTTAGCTTTAGATAGAGACCTTCTAACCATACGGTGTCGAAGGCCTTCTCCAAATCAACCAGACAGGCACCCGTACACTGTTTTTTAGTTTTGTTCCATTGGATATCAGAAACAAGTTTAGACGCGGCATGAATTGTGTCATGTCCCGCCTTAAAACCGAACTGATTATCCGGGATGATATTTTTGTCCTCCGCCCATTTGAACAGGGCTCTATTAATAACCTTTTCAAACACTTTGCTGGTACTCGGAAGAAGACTTATCGACCGGAGATTCGCCGGATTGGAGTTGTCCTTTCCCTTTTTTGGGAGAGGGTGCACCACAGCTGTCTTCCACCGCACTGGATAATATGCATTATTCAGCGCGTTGTTAAACAGTGTGGTATAAATGTCAACTGCTTCTTGAGGCAAATGTCGTAGTACAACGTTGGATATACCATCGAGTCCTGCAGACTTCTTTTGCTTTAATGAATCGAAGATGAGCTGGAGCTCATTCTTCGAAATTAACAGGGGGCTGGGCCCATTTCGGTCGGCGATTATGGCGTTTGCCAAATCTTCATCATTAAACCTGGTAAAACCAAGGTTCTCAGATCGCCATTCGGTTATATCGTTCCGGAGCCATAAGTGATGAAGCAGAGCTCTGTTCTCCAGGTCATGATTCGGGCGAATGCTAGCATTCACCTTGTACACTTGCTGGAAAGCAGCCCCCACAGCCTCCACTCTCTCCTGCGGATCTTCGATTATATAGAGGTCATCGTCCAATACGGCATCCTCTGGGTCTATGCCTGCTGTCAGAAGTACGTCTCTGTTCTCTGTCGTCCTCTGGAGCTTAAGACACGGAAGATCGTTTTGATCCTTTCTTCTAAAAATCTTATTAATTTTTGGGAACATACTTGGGTCGCTGGAGTTAACGGCACGAATTTTATTGTCCCAGAACGAATTAATAGCCAATCTATAATTTTCTTTGATCAATTGGTTGATGTTTTTGATGGACGACTTCAGTGTCCTAATCTCCAGGTCTCGTGTATCAGTAAACCGCCTGTACAAGCGTTTTAGTCTTGTCAGTAGTCCACTTTTTTGTCTGTGAAGTGCGTCAATTGTCGCGTTACGGTACATGTCAGTTGCGTTACGTTCTTTGTATTTCGGTATTGTTCTGTTCATTGTTCGTAGAATCGTTTCGTCAATTTGTTCTAAGTATCTGTCGATTTCAGTATTTGTTAGGTTCCTGTCATTTGGTGGGGATATACCATTTGAACGTAATTCACTCAATAAGGCATTGGAGAAACGTGGCCAGCGCACCTTACTGTAATTGTAAGTATGCACAGGCACATACTCCTCCAACTCCATAAGCTGGTTCGGAAGTTGTATTACGGCTGCGAGTCCGCAGTGGTCACTGTCGTACTCGATCGTTCGTAAACAATTTCTTGGCCGTTGACCCACAGCGTCAGTAATTGTTAGTCTTGCGTCTTTAAGCAATAGATCCAGATAGGCACCGCTTCTTGGGAACGATGGCCTGTCTGTGGCTAGAAGATCGATGCGATACTCAAGGTTGTATCGACCCATCCAATTAAATAGATGGTTACCTCGAGGATTTTGTATTTGATTTCCCCAATCTGTGTGCTTGGCGTTTAAATCACCCGCCAATATATAGTAATTCTCTTCCGAGCTCAATCTTAAGCATTCAAAAAGCTTTTCAAGCTCTGTTATAAACTGTGTGGGCTGAGGTGTTTCCGGTGCATAGGCAGCGACCACATACATTCGCTTCCCCTGTTGGAGATGAATGCATATGATGCATGCCTCTAACGTCCGAAATTTACGCACATCACTATTATATATTACCTTATGACTAATGCCTTTACGTATAAAGATTGCGACGCCCCCTCCTTGAGTGGAGTTGGGTCGGTCTCTCCTTACGATATTGTAATTGTTGTTAGTCAATTTATGTTTCTGGTTAAGCTTAGTTTTGCTAGCCATAAACACATCTGGACTTATGTCTTTAAGCAATTGGAATAAATTCGCTCTACGTTCGGTCCTAATCAGTGAATTTACATTCACAGCTAGGATCTTAAAGGGCCTCTCTGGCAGCGCGCCCTTAACCTCTAAGTTGCGTTAAGCTCGGCAAAACAGAGTAGATATAATCCACCCTAGTCGCCTGCTCCCTGATCTGGTTTTGGAGGCCGTTCAACTGGCCCTGAATGGCCAGTAGAACGCCCATAATGTCTGCCTGTGCCGCCGGCGCCTTAGGCACGGGGGCCTGTTGGGCGACCTTTGGTGTAGGCTGTACCGTGCTTCCCCTTCCTGACGCCATTTGGGCGTAAGAAATTTGGGGGTTGACGGGCGTTGTTGTAGGAGGGCGCACTGTTGGACGCTTTTCTACCACTGTTTGCTTTGCTGCTTTATTGTTTTTTATAAGCTGAAACGTCGGGCATCCCCGATAATTAGCGGGGTGTCCGGCGCCTCGGCAGAGTACACATTTAAGCTGGGTCCTATCTTCGACCCGTTCCTTTCCTAACTTGCATTCATCTGCATTGTGGTTCTCTCCACACTTAACGCAGCGTGACTGCATTTCGCCGTTTGCTGCGGCGTGGCCGAACCTTTGGCAGCGCATGCATTGAAGCATGTCGCCGCGCCTTTTTAATTTGTCCCAAGTTACAACCTGGCAGTTGAGGACGGATATACTCCTCAAACTATCCAGTTTGCTGCTGGGTGAGAGTTGAACAAGGAAGAAGGGAAGACTCCGCTTCTCCCGCCTAGCTCTAACTGTAGCGAACGGCTTGACCCCGATAAAGTCGAGATCGTCATTCGCTTGTTGGCGGAGTTCATTTAAGAGCACCTGTGGTTCCGTGCAGGAATCTATGCCCTTCAAAAGGACCGTTTGAAATTTTTCGGTTTTAGGGGTGAAACTAAAGAACTCAGTAGTAGTTTCTTTTAGCAACTCTTTAATTTTTTTGTGCTGTTCCAGTGTGAAGCACTGGATAGCATGCCTATCGTTATTTAATCTTTTAATAGTAAAATTATGACCTATGGTCAACTTACATAGATTTATGGTATCCTGTAACTCCATTTTATAAGTATTAATGGGTGGCACCTTTTCTTTTTTCATGATCGGCGGCTGTGGCTGCTGCTGCTGAGACTGATTTTTCTGCGGCTGTTGATTCTGCTGCTTTTGAATCTGCTGCTGCTGTTTTTCTTGCGGTTGTTTCTGGACTTGTGTCTGCTGCTGTTGCTGTTGTTGTTGTTGTTTTTGCCGTTGTTGTTTTGGCTGCTGCTGTGGCTGTTGTTTTTGTATTTGTTCTTTTTTCTGTTGTTGTTCTTTTTCTTCGAGTTCTTTTAGTTGCCTCGCTCGGCGCGCTTCTTGGCTGGCCTTAACTTTACTTTTTATCTTTTCTATTTCTGCCTCCAAAGCATCAATTTGGGCGAACATTCTTTGTTCGTCCTCCTCAGATGACGCCTCTGATGTGGAGAGGTTCACGAAGGCAGTACTATCGCCCGTCGTGAAGTGCCCTTCTCCTTCTTCAGACATATATGCTATACCCTCTTCGGGTGAAGTGTCTAACTCGGTTTGTCTTGCTGCCTCTGACGTCTCGTCTATATCGGACGTATGCACCCCAGCTGGCAGCTTTGCTGAGGTGGCCGTGGATCTCCTTTTTACCAAATTTGGTGCGCACTTGATCCTCTTTCTGCGCTTTTGATTAGCATCGGATGATGTTGCCGTTGTTGTTATTGCTGTTGATGTTGTTGCTGCAGAATCTCTGCTTGTAGTTGGAACATCTTTCGATGTTCCCTCAGCTGATGCCATCGCTGGCCTCATTGGCCCTAGGACACCTTTCGATGCCCCGGTGCTTAAACTCCTCCTCATTTGCTCGTTTTTCCAACCAATAAAGTTAACTACTTCACGGTTGTGAAAAAAAGCTGATAAAGTTCTGATGCCCTCCTGGGAATCGAACTGGCGACGCTCGGATTCTCGGTCGGCCACTCTATCCCTGTGCTACTGCACCACTTGTGAAATTTTGATTTAATTTAGAACTTAAGCTCACACACGAATTTTAATTGGAAAAACTGGGAAGCCGAAAACGTCTTAACACTTCCACAGTACGAGATCGACTGACGGGAGAATTATTCTCCAGTTGTAAATTCCACCGTGTGTCTTCTAGTGTCACGCGACACAACTGGATCAGTTTTTCCGTGATCCCTTGAGCTTGGGCATCGCCCTATAAAGCTCCTGACGATTAATGCTATCATTTGCAGCTTTTCAGTCGATAAAGAGAAAGTGGGTCTCGATTTAAAAAAAAAGATTAAAATAAACCTAATTTAAGAAGTCGAATTTTTTTTTACAAAACCACAACATGCCCTTTAAGTATTTACTCAATTCCAAGTTAAAACGGAGTTACCTTATACTTTTTTTTTGAAATTGGGTGGCAAATTTTTATGTTAATTATTTGGTCGTGCCGGGTGGTAGGGTGCAAGGTTGTTTCATTGGGTTGGTGTTGATGAAAGAGTTTATAGCGCCGCCTCCACCCAAAAAATACCCCCATCCCGGCCAAATACAAAGAAGATATTATAACGAACGTAAATTTCTTATCAGTCTTCCGCACGATCGCGACTACACACACCATATCAGATTATTGTCGAAAGCAGCAACAGTGGCAGTTTTGCTGGCAAAACCCAAAACCCCTTCGGTGTCCTTCGATGTGAAAGAGTTTCTTTTGAGTTTTTTTTTCCCCATTGAGACACTTATTATAAGGAACTTGTTGTAAGTAATGAATGTTTAGTAAGCAATGGGGGTGTTAGTGGTTGTATATGAACATTGTACATACCCGTGTTTATAGAATAGGAAAATCCTTGTGCTTTTATGTTTGTCGCAGCGGTACGTAGATTGAGTGTACCTATAGAACTGGATTTGTGTCCTCTTGTAGATATAGACACATTCACTTTTAACGATGTTAATCGTATAAGAATTCATTCATGTTTGAAGTTATATGGATTTGCAAGTTTTTGTGGAATGTTTGTGTTTTTTTTTTTTTCATTTTTAATGCAATTAAACTACCACATGTACATACTTATGGATAAAGCCTGATTTTGTATTGATATTTTTTATTTTATCTTAGAATTCCATGTTTCGAATGTGAATGTAACCAAATAACAATTTATTTTTAGTCTTTTAGACAAAATTAATTCTAAAATACACAATTGTTTTTTTTTTGTGGTTTTAAGTCTTACTTTTTTACTTGCGATTATATGTACTATAAGGCAAGTTATGTATTCGTAAAAAATTTTTTTTTTATAACAATCAAACATGACATTTCGATCATAGAGAACACCAAAAAAGTGGGTCCCGCAATTCCGCCTGTCTGTCTGTCTGTAGAACGATCTACAGCCTAAACGGCTGAACCGATTTGGTTCAAACTTGGTGCTTAGGCTAGGCGTCTTAGGTTATTGTCCAAAATAAATTTTTGAATCGTTGTTTTAGCCCCAAAAATAACGGTACTTGCCATACAAATTTTTCTACCATCTTAATTATCTCGCAAACGGCTCTAACGATTTTGTTTTTGAATTTATATTATTAAACATTTAAAATGTTCATACCAATTTCTTATTTAAAAAAAAAATAAGAATTTTTATATATAAAAAATTAAGTAAAAAACTACTTTAAAAATACATTTAGCCGTTTCTATTAAGAATATTTTGCATATAATGTGATCGAACATAGGAGCAACTAGGTACGTGCGATCCAATCGTGCATTTTATTTTATTCCAGAATTATTAATCGGGAGACTTCGACAAAACTAATGTTTCCCATAGCTCGGAGATAGAGCACAGTATTTTGTTGGTACAAGAATCTTTTTGGATTTTAAATATTTCTTAGTCCTTTCGGCCACCCAATTTTGCGAGTGGTTTTTTTTAAGCAGAAGAAGCATATATGAACAGGGTTTTCCAATAGGAACTTGACAAATTTGAATTTATTTTGTGAACGCACCCTTTCACTAATCATCGAACTGTCATCGTCGATTTATTCCGTAAACTCAACATTTTTATCATGGTAAAGTACACGAACGAGCAACATCTGCAAATTATAAAAAAATTTCTACCGAAATTCAGAGTCGCAGACCGCAACTTTAAAAGCGTTAACTCCAATTTTCGGTCGTAATTCTCGCCCTAGTAGGCAGGCAATAAAAAGTTTAGTGCAAAAATTTGAGTCTACATATTCGTTGCGTGATGTTGCCGTGTTAGTGAGACAACGGGTTAGTAGAAGTGTCGAAAATATCGCTGATGAGCGTGTTATCTCAAGAAATATGGGCCAGTCGATTGGCCGCCTCGTTTGTGCGATTTAACACCTCTAGACTATTTCCTTTGGGGCTACGTTAATTCATTGGCTTATGCCAACAATCCGACGACGTTATAAGAGCTCAGAGCCAACACTGAACGCGAAATAGCGGCCCTTTCGGCCTAAGTGTGTATGGCCGAGTCATCGAAAATTGGGTCCAACGAATCGACCGCTGCACACGTACTGTGATCATATGAACGAAGTCGAGTTCCATTCATAAAGGTTTTGATTGTACTTTAAGGCGATACATACTTAAGTTTTTGAAATATCTCATTCTCTTTATTAAAAATAAAATGCACGACTGGATCGCACGAACTTGCTCTTATGTTCGATCACATTGTATGCTAAAGATTTCTATTTAAAATTTAAATATATTTTTAAACTCATTTTTTACTATGAATTGGTCTATTTTTTATACACAAAGTTTCTTTATTTTTTTTCTAAAAAAAAAAATGGTATGACAATCTTTAATATTTAATAATATAAACTTAAAAACAAAAAATTAAATCGGATTAATCAAAGGAAAAATAATTCAAAATTCTGAAATAAATACTTAAACTAATTTGAGCTCAAATAAAAGTACGCCATTTTATTTCTTGGATACATTTGAATTTATGTTTTAAAAAAGTACAATTCGTAGGTATTCAGCAAATACATATAACTATAATTTTTGAAAAAAAGTTATTGAGCAGTTTTCAAAATATAAATTAAATTTTTTGTTTTTTTTTAAATTCTTTTAAAAATACAAAAAAATATTTATTAAGAATATAGGTACGCAGTATAAATTGGGCAACCTTAACCTATATACGTGTGAAATTTCGAAAGCATCGGTCGAGTCATTTATGAGATAGTCGAAATAAAAAAAAACGGTGCTATGGAAAGTACCGTTTTTAGACATTTAAAATTTTTTTTTCAATCATATGATCGGTCGTACCTAAAAAGCTGAACTGATTTTTTTAATCAAAATCCTTAGAGCCATTTCTGAGAAAAATAGGCTTTAACGTATTGATTATATGGCAGGTACCGCTATTTTTTGAGCTAAAAAAATTTCAATTTCCCCTCTGCACAATACCTAAAAAACTCTATATACCAAGTTTGAAGCAATTCGGCCCACGTTTGGGCTGTAGGTGTCTATGCATACATACAGACGGACTGACAGAATTTTTAGACCATCGTTTTTCGTATTCGCTATCATCGTAATGTCATGTTTGATTGTTATCTCAAAACTTTTTTTTTCGACGAATGCATAACTTGCCTTATAGTACCTATAATCGCAATCATAAAGGTAATCAAGTCCTTATTGGAAACCCGTAGAACACTAAAACGAAACCCAAAACAGACCAGAAAATATACTGACACTGACAGATAGTTGGGCTAATTCTAATGTTAATCTTATGTGGGTTCCGGATCACATCAGTGTTGGATTATTACCAGGCAGTGATCAGTCATTCATAGCTTTCTTGCGAAAAGAGTTAACATTACGCTCGGTGCAATTATGAGGTGCAATATTTTCTCAATTTCTATCGAATAATCCAATCGATCAACCCATTTTATTCCCAGACCCATGCAATTCAAAGCCAGGCTCTTTACAACATTAATTCGACACTGGCCAATAGGTGTGCATGAAGCCTTAGTTTCTTTTTAAATACCAGAATTAGAGCAAAATCACTAGAAAATATTTTGTTTGACTTTTTGACGATCTTAACAATCTTTTGATATCTTTAAGCAGATTGAACATCAGCTCCATAATTGGTGTCATAACCTGACACTGTCTTATAGCCAAGCACGCAACGCGGATAGGAGCATTCGTAAATAATTTTTGCAGTAATTGTATGGATTAATAGGAGGAAAAACGATTTCCCAACTTCTCTGTACATGTCCCGCCTTATCTCAAAGGCGCAGACTCTACACCAGTGGTGTCCAACCCGTAGTTCGCGGGCGCATGGTAGCCAGCGGTCTGTTTTCTAGGCACCCGCAAACACCAAGTACTAAACTCAAGTAAACTCTTCTTACAGGGTACAATCGAAATTTGAAAGGCCTTTTGAGAAAATGTTTTGTACGAAACCTCTGCTTGTCCTTTTATTAATAGGCAATATTAACAGTGATATTTTAGAATTAGCCTCATTGATGGAGACACATTGTTGCATCAACAAAACAAAAACTGAATTAAAAATCTTTCCAATTCGATGTAATATCATGCTTAAAAGCATAGGCAAGGAGATTTTCTAGCTTATGGACCTCGTTAAATACAAAAACGTACGTAACGTAACGTGACCGATGAACGCGCTGCTTAAAATCAAACGTGATTAGCGCTTACTAAATTCTAAGGATAGAAGAGAGGAAGTAGTAAAATTTAAGTAAATGGGGAGATTATGTTTGAGGTGCCGCCCTAAGCCATCCTGACCCTTGAATAAATTTGAGGATATGTTTAAGTGGCTTAGTAGAGGCAATGTCCAGTTCGTCGAAAAAGTAATCTCAGAGAGCTTCTTTCCTAGTTCGGGCTAGGCTGGGGCATTCACAAAAAAAGTGACATGAGAACTCTTCCGCCTTTTCGTCCACACAACCTCTATATAAGTCAGATGTGCTTATGCCAATTCTGGTCATGTGAGTTCGGCTTGAGTTGTGAGCTGCTAGGATAACCATCAGGTGGGACAGTTGAGATCTGTTAATCAATAGCCAATATTAATTTTTGTTCTTAGAGATATAAGTCCAAAGATTTCTCGAAACCCGACAACTGTTGATACCTGACCATCGGTGGTTTGCGGTTTTGAAGAAAATTTGTTGGATTCTAAAATTTTTTATTGTAGCTTTTTTCTCTCTTTATTGAATGTTCTCTTTCCAGTTCAGCTTACGATCTATAACCAAACCCAGATATTTAGCCGTGGCAGTAATGCGTAGTGGCGTCCCATTTATGATGGGGAGCTTATATTTGGAATGTTACGTTTCCTTATGAATAAAACTAGTTCGGTGTTTAATGAGTTTACATATAGTCCTCAATTACTGTCCCAATTACTGATCCAATCAAGGCCGTTCAGAAGAATAGCACAGTGTGTGTACGAATTTCCCTGATGCCCATAACACGATGACATCAGCATATGTCACGACTTTGACACCCGTTGGACTTAGCTTTAGTAAGATCTGGTTAACGACCAGAAGCCAAAAAAGGGGAGATAGAACATCTGCATGTAGTAATCTTTAAGTTTGCAGTCGCCCAATTCTCCATTCACTATTCTGGACTTTCGGAATGAAAAGTATATAGTATATCATAATCTCATAATAAATAAAAAGTGGTATAAGGGAAAGATGTAGTTTCCTTTAATCTCACTCAATATTTTTTTATTCGATAGTACCCGCGTAGCTCTCATAGATTTTCAAAAAAGCCCTTGCAGCAATATCAGTTAGACACCACTGCTCTGCACAATGTTCCTAGTGATCTAGCAAACACAGATATAATCTTGCTCGCTCCGAAAGAAGCTCCAATGGGTTCTAGTGAGTGGGAAGAAAATTTTTAGATTCATGGTATCACAATGGACCAATACATGGCCTAAGTGTGTCAGCTGGTTCTGCTGAGAGCCACTTCAACCTATCCGTCCTACCTACTTAGCTGCTAAATGCCAAGAAAGAGTTATGGAATAAATTTCTGTATACCATATTCTTTTTCAACTATACCCAAGAGGAGCTTAAGGGACTACACGTTTTGATAGGATTTAAATCGCTCTAAAAGACTTCATAGCTTGTCATTTTGTTGTTGATCTCAGAATGCGAGCGATGATCCGCTAGAGAGTATTTTCACCAATCCCTCTTCACAAATACATTCTGTAAGATCAAAGGAGTACCAAAACGGGCTAATTGCGTAAACGAGATATTTTACTGATGTATGTACTACAATGACCGATGTTCTGAAGTGATCTCCAAATGAGTCCTTAAACACGGAACAACTCCTGCGAGGATATTGTCGTCCATAGACATGTGTTGTGGCAAAATTTCAAAACCAATACTTCATCGTTTTTGTCCACTTTTATATCGGCTTCCCATTGTTCGTCAAAGTTGGCCGTTAGTAAGTTCATACAGAGCTGTTTCTGTAGATATACTTACTAACTCCTTACAATCAGCAATAGACTCTAATAGACATTCAGGGAGCGTTTGACAACACCTCCCATGAATCCGTGAGTAGTGCTCATGTAACGAAGAGCATACCTACCACAATAATAAAATGGATAAACGCAATGTTAATAAGAGAACGGCGGAGGCACATGCAGAACAAATGGTCCAAAAAGTTATCACAACTATAGGCTGTCCACAGGGAGGGGTACTATCACCCCTAATATGGAGTCTAATAGTGGATGAATTATTAGAAAGTCTTACTTCTCAAGGTATGACGTGCATCGGCTTTGCTGATGACATTGTTATAACAGCTCAGAAATTATTCAAAGAGGACTGAGCATAACAAGAAAATGGTGTCTTTGCTGGCGAAGGAATCGATATCCAGAAGGAGGTAAAATATCTAGGAGTCACACTAGATATTAAACTTCTATGGAACAAACATGTTCAGGTAAGTGTCGGGAAAGCCACTTAAGCACTCATGATATGTAAGAGACTTGCAAGTAAAACATGGGGATGCAAGCCAAACATCCTGAGATGGATGTATACCATGATAGTAAGACCCATGATTACCTATGGGGCGATTGCATGGCGCAAGACAACCGAACTAGTAACGACTAGGAAATCACTTGAAAAGATACAAAGGCTGGCATGCTTATGCATCACCGGAGCAATGAGAACCTGCCCCACAGCTGCAATGGAAGTCATTTTTAACATAACACCATTGTACACTGTAGTAGAAAACTCAGCCAAAAGCACTATATTGAGATTTGCCAAAGAGGGAATTGGGCCAGGGAAAATAATAGGATCTAGGGAAAAAGCCTTGATTCTTAGGTCTACAGGAACAAACCTCTTGGACATTCCAAGAGGTGGTATGATCAAGAAATATAACTTGGAGAAAATTTTCAAAACGGAGTTAAGTTCTAAAAAAGAATGGGTAGGTGAAAACACTAACTACACACACGATGGGAAATTCTACAGCGCAACGAAGAAGCAGACTCTCTAGCAAAAATAGAAGCAACGTCACTTTTAATGGGACCAGAGCCCAATTGCGGAATCGGAGAGAACGTGATCAAAATCAAGATCAGATGCGAGGAGGAGGGCAAATGGTCAAATATTTGGAATAAACTCCCCAGGTTAAGACAGGCTAAATTACTACTTGAGAACTACAACAAAAAACGGTTCTTATCCTGTATCAACCTAAGTAGAAACAAACTAAGGGTAATAACAGGCATTCTTACTGGACACTGTAAAACACAGTACACAGCTGAACAGACACCTCAATATACTGGGATTGGAGAAAAATACTCTCTGCAGGTTCTGTAAGGTGCACGAGTAGACATCGGATCACATACTAGGGAGTTGTGAAGCCATCATTCCCCAAAGATACAAATTTTTAGGACAACACCTAATAAAGGAAACTACACTTTATCGAAATACCACAATTACTGGGGTTCCTCAAAGGAATTAACTTGGAGGACGTTCTGTAAATAAGAAACCTCATCCAGTTATAAAAGGGGCACAATAGATCTCAAGGTCGCAGTGCATCAATACCCCAAATCATTCATTCATTCAAAGTTGGCCGTTTGTTGTTTGAATTGAATTCGCACTAGGTCCTTATAAAAGGAGGTAGTGGGGATTTAGGAAAACCTGCACGTGAAGCATGCATTATTAAGAATTGCTAAGTTAGAGATGTCAAATCAATTGAGGCTGTATAAACGTTACACAATGTTTGAGATATCATTTATGGCATGGTTATTTACTCGAATCACCTGCGGAGTATACTGAAATGTTTTTGAATAGTTTTGTTATTTTTTACTGAAGGTCCACCATTAAGAATTAACTTTTTTATAAATGCTTTTAATTGGCACAAAAATTTGACAGCTTGTGTCAAAATACGTAATCAATAATCAGTTATTCTTCGTTATGAATGCTTAATTATTTTTCCTTACCAATTTGCTCCAAATCTTATTTTCGATTCGCAGTAAAAAAGCTATTAGGAAGTAAAAATTAGGAAGTTATAAATTTGAGCATAAATACGCTAAAGATAGTCGTTTCAATATGGTCACGTTCACATAGTAATTCTTAACAATCTAGAACAACATTCTTCTATTGTAAATATGTGTTGTACTGAAAATTATCTTAAGTTATCTGAAATATTTTAATATATCTACTGCATAGTTATCCAAAAATAAACTGCTGACTGGTAAGTTCCATTTGACATGAATTTTGTTTTGACAGCTTCTAGCTAACCTATCCCATTCGTTCACACACATATTTGAATAGTATTGTGTCCGAGATAACTTATCTAATAACAGTTGTTGTGAACGTCGCCATTGTTGTTTTTGTAATTTTATTAATGGCGGTGAATAGAGTGATGTACTTTTTTCCATATATTAAAATCATATGTTGTCCGTTTGTTTGAGTTTGTATGTAAGTGAGCTATCTCTATAATTGAGTATATTTAACACAATGACGATACTCCTTAATTTGGTGATGCAACAGATCAGGAATCGTAGCCTCTCAACCAAAATTGGTCACTTCCTCGCAATTAACAAAAACATTTTAGGTGAAATAGGTTGCGATTTGATTGCAGATATTAGTTAAAATTTTAAAGAGAATCCCATTTTCCCTTTTAACAAGTCAATCTGTACCCATGTAAAAGGAAAAGAACGAAAAAGGATGAAACACTTTCTATAACACTTCCTTTATTTTATTTTAGAAATTGGAACTTCTATTTAGATGGTATTTCTATAGTAAAGAATTTACTAAGTCCTTAACAATAAACAAAAAGCTAGTTGACTGATTTCTTCAATATAGGGGAGACGGGGGCTGTAGACTCAAAATTTACTATTCTTTTTATGTGCAAAAGACTAAGATAGGTATCAATAAAATTTAAACTCCCATAAATAAAGCATCCTTTTATTTTTCGAAATAAAATGTTCCCGTTAAAATATATTATAGATAATTCTTGTTTTTTTAATTTTGTCAGATGACCACTATGCTCAGAAATACATTGATTGCTAGGTATTTTGTAATACCTGTCAGACGCAAAAATGCCCATAAGCTCTGAATCAGGATAAATGTTTTCATTTACGGGGTTTCGTAAGTAAAACCACTATTGTCATGAGCAATAGATGGTACCTATACTCTTTCTTCGATTAGTATAGATGAGCTTTGACGCATGGTCCATTAGAATGTGCTCCATGTAGTGTCTCTGGATATTTTTCGCACAAAAGTTGTTTTTTTCCTTTAAGTCACACGAGAAAATTTTGAGTCAAGTTACCCCAACAAAAATGAGTCAACTAACCCCGACTGATCTTGTGGCACTGAACGTCAATTTCTCGGTAACGGGGAATTATTATATGGAAATAAGAGAACAAACGCGCAAAGTCAGACACACATATTGTATGAATGCAACAAAAAGTCTCCGCCAAACACATAAAACGGACCGAAAATCCTACCAATTTTTCAATATTTTTTTTTTCTTATAAGAAGCCAACGCTCATAATCAGCATATTCACATTTTGACATCTAACCTATTCTAAACATTATGACAAAAACCATAGAAAATCAATATCAATTAAAATCATATAAAACAAATTTCACCAAAACTGCTCTCTAGAAATAAGGTCAAATATTAAATATATCAAAATTTTATTATCCCATCGCAACACATCAATCACTCGATATCACCTTCTTCCAAACTAAAAACAAAGAAACACACAACAACAAAACAAAAAAAAACACAAACTAATTGCGAAAAAAAACCAGAACTAAAAACCAACAAACTACCACACAAATATCTAATCCTCTCTTCGGCCCACCCAAATGAATCTAGAGAAGATGGGATAGAAGGATATCTTTACAGAGAGTATGAGAGAGTGAAAAACTGAAACTATAGAGGTCCTGCTGGCAATAAAAACCCTAAAAGATACTGGAAACAAACATTAATTTCCATTTCGCTGATAATAATTTTCGTCTACGAAGGCACTGATAAATCAAAAAGTGATATTTCTCACCCCATCTCCCACGGCCAAACTTGCCGTTGTCTATATATTATATGGAAAATGGTGCCACTCCTGCTGCCACAACTGTGTTTTCATGGACAAAAAGAGATTACAGATTCTCGAAACGAGACTACACTTCATGTGTATGCAGTTATCCTGCCTAAATATATCTACAGCAGAGACACATGGCACTCTACACAAAACAATACAGTCAAAAGGAGTGAACGAGAAAGAGAGAGAGATAGAGATAGTGAGAGAAAGAGGGGTAGGGTAGGTATGCCTGCATAACCAGTTGACACACAAAACCATCAGTACCCACGATACCAGTAGTACCAGCCAGTTCTTTAGTAAGCAACTAGCTATAGTCAGCCAAGCAAACCCCAAATCCTCATTCCACCCTTTCGTCCTTGCTTGCCTTATCCTCGATTCAAACGAAAGCTAAAAAGTGAATATAAACGGTTATCAGACAGCAAACCAAAAACCCAGCAACATTTCGTTTTATCTATCAAAAAACCCACCCACCGCACTAGCCCATCATCATTCTTCATCGCTTTGCCATCGCCCCCCCCACTCTCTTTCTCACTCTCTTACTATTCCGGTACCTCTCACCCGCTGTCTGTGGGTGGCTCATGAAAAACTCCTTTTATTATCCTTTATAGTCATCGGGAAAACTCTTATATCGGAGCTGTATATCTATGGCAATGGCATGGCAAGGACGAGATAAGCAAAGCACCACACAGCAGCAAGCAGCACAGCACAAGATAGCGATGAGGAACACACAGGAATATATTGAAACAGAGAGGGAATGAGTGTATGAAAACTACTACACACTTACTTCCATCCTACCACCTGCCACCAACCACCCACAAATTGACAATGAAAACTGTTCATTCGGTACTTTGGATGACTGTGTGCTTGGCGGCAACAAATTCTGAGAAAGTATGTGTTATCTGCTCAACAGAAAGCCGGCTGCAAGGACACCAGCTCTCAGCAGTTACAGGACGCAGAAGGTGGCTGAAATTCCAAAAGTGTATTGGTGCACCCTTCATTTAAAATCTTATCTCATTTCCTGATTGATGGGAATAGATAAGCGTCTTTCGTTCTCACTCAGCCCTCTCCCCATTAGGGAGGCCTCCCTTTCTTCCTGCCTGCCTGGTTGAATAACTGGATTCGCTGGCAGGATGATATCAGTATTGAAGAGAAAGAGTGTACATCTCCCTTCCATATACCCAACTCTTGTCGTCCTCATCGTGTCGCCGCTGCCGCCGCACATCCACCTACGAACTATACAACGAACCAAAAATTCATTTGGTGCAAAGTGATAAGAGAATAAAATATAGCGGAATGTCCTTTTTAACCTTTACCCAACACCCGCCAACCGCCCGCTCCCAGTGCCATGTCCTTCTCTCTATTCGTCTCTCATTTATCATAGAAATGCATAAATATGATAACAATTTATATGCTTATGGGTTTTTCGTCCTCGTTTTTGTTTTTTTTTTAATTTTTTGCTTCATTTTATTTTTTTTATGGGCGAAATGGTAGAGTACAGAGATAAATGATGAGGCAGACAGTGGTGATGAAAAGTTTTTGGTTCGATTAATTTTATGACTGTATGCGTGGGAATGGTGAGGTTGCTTGAAATTTGCAAAGCCATATGCAAGAATTTATTTTGACTTAGAGTATTTCCTGTTACAAAAAATCTGTAAGCGAGAAACAAATTCCACAAAAGTACGTGAGTGCTTTTAATCCAAAATTGTAAATGTCAAAACAAGAGTTTTTGATAAAATTATTTTTTAAATGGACAATTTGCCGTCGCAGATGTTAATTAATTGCACGATTGACAAGATAAGTTTAATTATTTTCAACTTTTGAAACTGACAACAACTGGCAGCTTTTGTTATTTTACTACATTTGACAGCGTTTATATTATTGTCCTTCTGTGTAAACTTTGAAAATTTGGTGTACGGGAACATGATTTTGATAGATTTCGAAGAAATGACGTAGATATTTGGAGTTTTAAATTACGTGAACTCAACTATTATCTATGTTTAAAATAACTCTTTTGTTTGGATTTTCGGACTGTTCGATTGAATTCCTCAAATATTTATCTCTCGTGATATGTTTTCCGAAACAAACACTTTATATAAAATTCATGAAATTGGTAACAGACAAAAACTGCGATAATAATATTGCCCGGAATGTGGAAGTGATCATTTTGCGTAAATCTGAATATTAGTCCGTAGTGTTGAACAAAGTTGATTCCCACAAAAACAATACATGATTTTGCGAAGCACTTTGTCTTTCGAGACAGCAGTTTTGAACCCATTTGTTTGGCCAAACCGAAGTAGAGGCGGTTTGCTGGGGATAATTCTTCGTCGGATTTCCACTAAGATGTCGTTCGTAGAATTGACGTTTGTTCCGAGGTAGGTGAACTCATTGACTACCTCGAAATTACTGCTACCAACAGTGACCTTTTGTCTTAGGCGATGGACAGATGAGGCTTTGTTTGTTAGCATATACTTGGTCTTGTCCTCATTCACTTCAAGATCAACGCATTTCGTCTGTTCATCAATAGCTGTGAATGCTTCAAGTACAGTTCGCTTGGAGCGGCCGATGATATCGATGTCGTCCGGATAACCAAGCAGTTAGGAAGACCTTTTGAAGATAGTGCCTTCCAGGTTAACACTATGTTGAAGAAGTCACATGATAGTGCATCTCCTTGTCTGAACCCTGTACACGTCTGGAAAAGCTCGGATGAGCTGTTTCCCATTTGCACGTTGCACTGCGTGTTTTGTAATCTCATGCGGCATAGCGGGATCAGTTTTTTCGGGATCCCGAGTTCCGGCATCGCCAATAAAAGCTCTTGGCGACTTATGCTATCATATGCGGCTTTGAAGTCGATGAAAAAATGGTGCGTCTCCACTTGAAATTCGTTGGTCTTTTGCAGGATTTGCCTCAATGTGATAATTTGGTCTATTGTTGATCTTCCTGGCCTGAAGCCACACTGGTACGTGCCGATGATAGTGTTTCCGAAAGGTTTTAGATGCTCACATAGTACGTTGGATATTTACGACGCTAGTTAAAAATGCGAACTCCTATCTAGTGCACTGGGCACCACGCACTCAGCACTCCCTAAGCACTCCCCAGTACACTAGGTTGGTACATATAACACATGTCCCTACATGTGAAAGAGTAACAAGAAAGTGTGAGATGTAAGATTGCAGAGAAACTCGTGCAGTGTAAATCATATGGCATGATGTTTGACTTGATGATGGTGTTCTGCTTTCACCATAAATTGTATGTTCACGTGTCTATCTCGTCAACGAATGCGATGCGTGGTGGAAATTGGAATGTCGGTTGTTTGGTAACAAGTTGTCTCCACGTTCTATATTTGATAGTATACTATATGTCATTTTGATAGAAAGAAAGAAAAATAGAATGCTAGAAATTTGGCATTCTGCATTTCATAGCATGCTATTTCAATTGCACACATTTCGCGAAGGAAGACGTTTCGCTGTGTTCTTACTCTAGTAGCTTTACAAGAATAAAAAAAAAACGTTCAACACAAACAATTAACTAAAAAAAACAAAGAATTATAACAATAATACGCACCACAAACGTTCACCAGCCAAAAACGCGAAACGTCAAAGTGAAAATGGCAGCCAAATAGTATACTATCGATAGAATGCTATGATCTAAGCAATGTCTAGTATGAAATTTTTTACTGTATGCTATTTATGGTATCCACGAGCAGTTTTCATAGAATGCTCTCTAGCTTACCAGAAACTCTTGCTCGTGGAGACCCCATGTAAAGTTGAGTTTGTAACTTCGTTACATTTAATACTTTTCCTCCTCCTGATTGATATAATTTGCAGCTTTGAAATCGATGAATAGATTGTCGGTCTCAATTTAAAATTTGTTGATGCTTTCCAGGATTACGCTTGGGGTGGCCGTGGCGCGATAGTTCTGTGCTCGCCTGTCAACCTCGTGGTCACAGGTTCGATTCCTGCCTTTGTCTATGTCTTATTATATTCCTTTAAAACCCAATTCTAAAAATTGTCATAAAATGCGTTGCTGGTTTATTCATAACATGCTGTTTAGGCATAACACTATCAACATATGATTGAGTAAACTACTCATAAATATGACAACGAAATAAAATAAAATAATGCGAATTATAAGCGACATAAATAAATAAGACACGGTAATTTTCTCCGCATTAGTTCAGCCGCCATCCCTGGAGATTAAATCTGAGACAACAACCACCATCTCAATACATCGCGCCACACAGCTTTCTATCCTTCTTTCTCTTCTTTCACCGGATGCCTTGCTGTGTTAAAAACATATAAAGGGTATTCATAATCTCTTGAGCGCGTGCAAAAATATTATAAAAAAAAAAGCCTAGTATACAGATCACGCCAAAATTTCGCTGGCACTTTTCTCTCCAACCATCAGCTAAAATTTGACACTAGAGTTGCGGATAGTTTAAAATTTTATACAAAAGTTCTGTGGAGACCTAAACAGCTGTTCTGAAAAAAATATTATTTAAATTTCAAAAGTTCAAGTCATAAGACGAATAGTTTGATAATTTATAAAACAAAACTTACAGCATAAACTCTTTTTCTTGAAAGTCCCTTTGCTTTAGTTTTACAGAAAACACTTTCCATATTCAATGTTACTGCTTAATGCATCTGGAGCCTGACTTACCACACCAAGCATACGTAGTTGTGGTGGAATAAGTTTTGTTGTTTTTAGCATTGCAGCATAAGAATATCGAGAATGCCCAAGTGTCCACAAACTACTTGGACGAATCTCGGGAAAAACAAAAACAATCTGTCAAAATTTAGCCTTCGAATTAATTTGCTCTACATTTATTTCCTGCGCCAAATTCTGACAGATAGTGAAAGTACAGTGGAAACCAAAAATTTAATTTCGTAGCTAGAGCCGTGTTCCTTTCCGCTAAAATGCTTGGCTAAATCTTAGATGGCTAAACTTTTGATAAAATTTTGTATGGGAGCGACATTTTAGCGCGAGCTGCGTACTATACTTTAAGCTTAGTGCGAACATGTGATGTTCCAACCATTCATGATAGGGCTGGCAACGAGACCGAGACTAGTCTCGGTCTTGTCTCGGGTTGCGAGACGAGACTACTTTAAAAGAACACGAGATGATACTGAAATTTTTCGATTTTGACGAGACGAGACTATCGAAATTCTCGCCTGGTCTCGTTTCGTTGTCAGCCCTAATCCAGCATGCTTTCTTATACCAATAATTGTTAGGTGATTTTAAGAATACACGATTTTTGGTACAGTAATTCCTAGTTTTAGCTCCAGTTGGTATAACAGTCGTTGTTTTTTGTCGAAAAATGTAAGTACAACTTCATTTTTCAACTATGGGTACTTTTTGGCAGCTATTCCAGTTACAGCAATTTATTGTGTTCAGCCAGCTGTCAAAAATTGTAGCTAGCCTCCATTCCATTCCATCTGATTAACAACGCGCACTCTGAATCTCTCACAAATATTTGCTGTCAAGTAGGTCCATGCGAAAACCTGTGAAAGGTCATATGTAACTGATTGAGTTCCATTTTAATGATAAATGCAGAATATTTGACAGTTCGATGACCATTATTTAAAAATATTAAATAATTTATTTTTTAATAATTATCTAGTTATAAAACAGTAAATAATAAAGCAGCTTTTAATTTTATTTTAACATACAAGTTTTTGTACGAATTATTTTGAACCTCACTGTATATGTAGCCAATGATGAAGAGAAAATCCCATAAAAATGTATATCATTTTACATTTTGGAAAGTCGCAACAAAATATCTAGAGCTCAGTGGCATAAGAGAGCAGATAAGTTTATAAGCTCTGATGGCTGTCTCCAAAATGTGCCACATCATCATACCTCACATACCATCTCATTCGTTGATGTTGTCTTTGAAAGCACAATAAAATCACAAGCAAAAAAAAAAAAAACAAGGAGACATGCAGAATCAAAATGCCATCAGCGTGCATTGCGTTTTTTTTTTTGGTTTTGTCTCATATAGCTCCCAGTGCATCAAACAGAAATCAGGAGGACTCACTACTCAGGACTAGGTCGATGGTGCAAAACTATTGTGAACCCATCGTTTGGTCCTTAGGACTATAAAATAAATGTGTAGGAATATTGCTAAAATGACAAAGTAGTGGTAATAGTAGGCGGCGATGGATGGGTGGGTATCTGTGTTCGTATTCTCAAAACCATCAACATCCTTATATTTCTCTAGGATCTGAGTTCTGGGACTATTGTTACGCTAGCTCGGCATCGTCGTTATGTAGTCCTCGTCATCTTCATTTGCATCTATCTATGTGGTACAATATATTTAAGGATGCATGTGTGTGTATGTGTTTGTGTGCATGACATTATCATTTATTATGAGAAATATTATTGTTGCTGATATTACTCTGGAGCTTGCTGTTGCTTCCATGTTATCTTTATCATTTCGAAGCTTGAATGGGAATGTCATTGTTGCGACTACACTACGACGACGATGATGCCTCTGGGAAGTCACTCCTAACGGATGTTCTTATATTGTGTTGGTGTTTTTGTATATATAGCTGTCTGTATATTTAAGTATGCTGTGTGTTGTATTTTGAATCTCTTTCATTTGTGCCTGTTGAAGATAGTTGGTTTGGCTTATCAGCAATGAGCCAGATGTTGAACTAGGATATCTAAACTAATCAGTGTTTTGCCCTAAGCGATGTTTTTTTGTGTTCATTGCTCTTATGGGTTTATAATATACTCTCTAGACTCTATAGTGCGATGGAAGAGTATTTATATGCGATGAGGTTACTTCTTACTGTCCTAGTTTTCCAGATAAGGAATAATTGGACATCATACTTATTAGAATTCCAATATTCTATTCAAATATATGTTTATTGTATGATATGGCTCATAAGTAATATACCTAAACCCAGGTATTTAGTTAATAAAGTGCTCTTAGCACAACGGAGTATCAATTAAAACCAACACTTACAACAGGTTTTCCGAAAAAAAAAACATGAATCTAGCAATAAATAAGAAGCCCAGGGGAAGAGCCTTCAGATTCCCTCAGCGGACCATCGCTCTAAGTTTTGCAAGCTGGCTAAGAGATATATTCGATTTGATCGTCCAATTAAAGGTGATCGTCCAGTTTTTGAATGACACTAACTTTCCATCGCATGACATTAGATTTGAGAGCGGGTCTCAGGACACTCACTTCCGGTTCGTCACGGGCTTATGAACCTGCAGGAGTGCAGGTTTCAGAGGCTACCGGAGGCTACCTTTCTAGATCCATTTCGTCGCGTTCACAAAAGGGATCAAAATTCTTGATCTTAAGTTCGAAAAGTTCGTTAAGAGGCGGTTATTTCGTTCATAGCAGATCTGTTAGTATTAGAGCACCGAATTCTGATTTATTTTTTGATGTGTAAACCATATACTAATAACTTAAAGACCCGAAACCTCTGCTTTCATTTAACTTTTTTACCTTTTAGTAAATCGCTTATCAAATTCACCAACCATTTTAAAAAAATATACGAAGTAAATGCCCGAACCATTAAAGTAAAACCGAACTCGATTATACTACTATTACACCTTCCAATTTTAAACACTTGCTGAGATTGAAAAAAAATTGCAGTTATTGTTTTTTTCTTCTTTAAATTCTTTAAGTTCTTTTTTTCTTATTTAACTACCCTACGTTTAAGTGGAGTTAGGAAAGCGGAGATATTATTTTTTTTACTTGTACAAAGATAATTTTTGTTAAAAATCGCATTCGTGTGAAAGCATTCTTAGAACCGAAAGTGGCAGAAAAGAGAATCAACGCTTAAAATCGCACGTGTGAAAAAGCAGGCTTACACGATTTCTTTTTTATTTATTGTTTCCTATTTCGTCTTTTTTATAGATTGAATGATTGGTGTAGAAATGTAGAGAGAAGGAAGTAACGAAAACACAAATGAAAATTTCAAGACTTTTTCTGTTAGTACTTTTTCGTTTCTAATTTTCCAACTGCATGCTTCTCGTTGTTAGACAAATGGAAAAAGTAAAGTACACAACTTTTATAATATATTTATATACACTTTCTTACTTTATAGAACAATGTGTTTACACATTACAGCTTTGAATCCAGGGGACTCAACTGGTTTTTTTTTTACCACATATAAACTTTGAAATGTCATGTATAGGCATTTATCACTTCACTTCCATCTTACTGAATTGCTTATAAGAAATAAGAAATTCCGCAGCTAAACGATCTGCCATTTTGACAGACATGACGTTGTATGTGTTCTTAATTGCTGAGGAAATCTAACTCGGTTTTGTTCCAGTTCATCGATTACACTAAACGCTCTGAGCGAAAAAAGAAACACCATCGCTTTGGTTACAAAGCAGAAAACGCCTAAAGTCACCAAATGATTATTATCTGATCTCACCAAATATATGCACAGGGGAAATTAAAAATTGTTGCCTTTTCTTGCTGTTCCTCACAATTTTGACAGTGATTATTTTGGAGGATGTCCATCTTCACCGCATGCTCTCCTATCAGTCAGGTACAAATGCATGTGTCAACGATTTTGACAATATCAACCTAAGTTATATACCTTCACAACTCTAAGGGAAATGCTGACGGCCCAGCACTTACCTTAATACAATCGAGTTTTGTCGATACAATCGAAAAGTGTTTTGATTCAAGTGTCCTCGATTGAATCGTTAGAGGAAACCAAAATAGGAGCTTCCAATTCTCGATTGTATCGATAAAACTAGATTGTATCAAGTTACGTGCTGGGGCTCCTGAGTTTTTCCATAACCGAGCATTGGCAATAAGGCATACGGAACTCGAACTTTCTTAGCCCATGTTCTGCATATCAATCGAAATCGAATGAAACTCAATTAAATTTCACGTGAAATGAAAATTTCGAAATGAATTCGAACTGTCGTAAGAGTGGATTCATCTATTTTTATTTTATCTCTAAACTAAAATTACTACTGCTTATTGCTATAATATCTAAAGTTAATTCTTTATTCTGTTTTACAAGCTACATGTTTGCACCAATTTCACAAACAATTCACGAAACATACATAAACAAAGTGAGTTAATATTTGAATGAAGAACATCCAATTTCTTTTTCGAAGTTCACAAAAAAACAACGTTCAAACGAATTTTGAAACACCAAAGTACACTTTCGTTGCGTGAATTCAATAAAAGTGGACGCTGGTCTCTGATTGGCCAGCTGTCAAAAAAATGCATTTCAACTAACAATTTTTGGATCGTGAGTTGAAACCTAGTCAGAAAATATATACAATTCCAATCAAGTTTGAATTCATTAATAAATTAAAGGGACTAGCAGTGGGGACATTAGAGCTATTGCGCACACACATATAACCGTCATATTCCTACAACTCATCCTTCAAGTTTATTCCTATAAGGGTCAATTTTTCAATAGTCAGTTAAGCAGTCTGTTAGTATATATTCTCCAGATAGAGCAGAAATCAGTTTTTCAATAGTCAGATACAACTTAATTTAGGAATAAAGTTATCTCTTCATTTTAGAACGGAATAAACAATTATCTGAGGAATAAAATAAATAGCTATTTTCGATGTCAGAAACACTTTGAAAAATTATTGCTTTGAAATAAAAGTTAAACAAAAATTAATTTCTATGAAAAGTTCGATACTCGAAATAAAAGTGACATACAATTTAAATTATATATATTGTTTTTTCGTGATTGAAAAATTCGATTGTGCTATCCGGTTGTTTAACTGTCAAGAAAGTTTATTCCTCTGGCAACTAACTGGATGTTTATCTGGAGATTGAAAAATCGGCTCTAAGAAACTTGAGTATTTGGTTTATTTTCTAATTGACTATCCCATCGGTAAGAACATTTTTCAAGGTCCAAAGATTTCTACTCCCTTCAGTCATTATCCACTATTTGTTGCAGCTTTCTTTGCTTATTTCTTACTATGCCATCCGTTTTGATGTCGATCGAGAATATATATATATATGCAGTCAGGAAACTGGAGACATGCCATACATACATGCAAGCGCTTGAACTATATCTAGTGATTTACTGTAAGCTCGGTTTTCTTCAGTATCTTTTTAAGGAAAGTCCATTATTATTCTTTACTTTTAGAGGATCCGTCGGTAAAGTAGCTTGAAGTATTTTAGATTACTGATAAATAAGTCCATCCGCATTCATGCAACCTTTGACATTTCCCCAAAATCGTTGCGTAACCCTGTAAATTTATCACCATCTGTGTAGATTCCAAAATGATACCAATAATCTGTATAGTTCCACAGAAATACTCCAAAACACAAAACAAAAATTAAGTATCGAAAATATTTTGAAGTGTCGCTGGTGGAACGGCTAGTCTCACCAAACATGGTTAATACCATTTAGTAATCTGCTAATGATGATTTAAAAAGAACCATCAAACATTTTTTAATATATACGTTGTACTGAACAAAATTACTCGTAGAACACATATAGATTCCCAAAAAAAACAAGAACTTACATCGCATCATCGGAGGGATCATAATTAATGCTGTTGGCCTTGAACCTAATTTCCCTTCAATTGCTCTTCAGAGTTGTTTTCGTGCAAGTAAATAAAACGAAATGACATTTGTCATTTCTTGTTTTGACATTTCATATCAAAAACTGACAGTACCGATAAAAGAGTTCGAAAATGATAATGCAGTTTTAAGAATCGACAATACCTATACGATCAACTAAAGTAAAATTCTAAGTTTGACATTAGATAATGACCTGTCAAAAATTAACCAGTTTTCTTAGTCAATGCTTAGCGTTCTATGAAATCCTATATATGATGTCATTTATGTCTTTCTGAACGTGGCCAATGACTGCAACAAAACATGAAGCAAAAATATTACAATTAACAAATTTATATTATTAAACGTGGGTAAAAGTTCCCTACACCTTTTCTTTAAGAAGCATACTTAATGTTTCATAGCCTGATAAACGTTAGCATTATCTAGGTCTAGAATCAGACGATCCAGCTTATCATATCTCAACTTTCCACTTAACTTACAACTAGACTACCTAGGTATTCGCTTAAACACAAATATCAATCTATACCTTCTATAGTTCGACAACAGCTTCAATTATTTTCGATATACAATTTTCGCGCATTAATATAGCTTCTATTATTTCATTGTATAAATTATTAATAAGCTTAGGTATACTTTTTCACGCCAATCATTTTTTTTTAATCCTTGCCTTCCCTTTCGTAACTTGCATTTGCATCGCAGGATCTTATCATTAGATCTCCCTTATTCAATTAACTCAGTTTCATTGTAACTCAATATAATGTCCTCTTTAGAATTTACTATAAAGTGATACCTCGGTTCAAAAGGGTCAAAAGTGGTTTCCTTTTGTAAGTGGTAGGTATATCACAATTTTAACAACAAAAAAAAATTACCCCTAACCGTCTTCAATTTGTAAACCAATTAATCACAAAACCTCCCCTCGTCTGATCCTTGTAACAACACAAAGCCGTTTCTCTTTTTTTTTTGCTGCACAGCATCAAGTAACAAAAGATTATGTACAGCTATATGAGTATTGTATATATGTATTAACCTACAACGACACCCATTCGAAGTGACATTTATACTCTTTGAAAATCGACACCAGACACCACATCATCGTTTTCATCATCAACACCGTCATTATACAGAGATGAAGTAGAAAAGCGCAAGAAAAAAACAAAATAGAAAAAAAAGCAAACGGAAATGTGGTTTGCTTCCTGCTAATTCCGAAACCAAAAGGAAGATCACACACTCAGATAAAAACCTATATACTTGTACTCGCGTGCTTTAGCTTCTTTCTTCAGTCATTTTCTTGTCCTTCTTTTAGTTTGTTGATTTTTTTTTTGCTTGGTCTATGCAAGGAGTTTTTTTTTACATTTGAATTCAGAGGAAGTAGGTATACTTTTAGACAATTGTGATTTTTTTGTCTATATGGTCTATTTCCGACTGCAAATTAACCCCGAAGGCCAAAGTTTTCTAGGCCGCTAATTTTGGGGGCTCAAGACGCAAAGTACAAAGTTTCATCGAACGAAATTTAAGTCAACAGAAAGTGGGTCTTCATTTTTGTCAGTCAGTGTTCGTTCTTAACATTTTTAAAATTAAATTAGGTGTCGGAACAGTTTGTGAAGGAGCAAAGTCGAAGAACATACTACTCTCAGCCATTCCTCTGCGCGTAGTCTTATTAATAATTTTTATACCTTAGCTCTAAAAATGACAATAAGAAAAAACTGATTTATTTTAAAAACGACTTAACGATTTTGATAATAATTTTTGTAATAAACTCTTTTAAAGAAAGAGGTGCAAAATTTTAAAAGATTTACTAAAGTTAAAATCACGGAATGGCTACTTTAACTTTTAGCAATTTGCTAAATCTATTATGGAATCTGTTAGTATATCAGCCTTGCACGCGGGGTGCCTAGGTTCGAGTCCTGCTGGTGTACAATTTTTTTTGTTTTATTTTTTTTTTGTAAATAATGAAGTTAAAATGATGAAAATAGAGCACATGTTGGATTTTCATCAACATATAATTAATTTACAACGCATAACAACAATAATTTTGTTCATCAAAATTCAAACCCTACAAATGGTCAGCTTTCTGCTTAATTAGCAATTTACTAGTTTAGAAAAGGTTTAAAAATTTTGAAATTTTTATTCAATCAATAAGCACTTAGGAAATTGCTAACTAGTAAAATGTTAAACCCTTAATAATGGGTTGTTTAAAATTTTGCGCAAAAGTATCTAATAGGAAACCGAGCTCTACTCGGGATCTTGCGAAATTGGACATTGAAATTTTATGTTCTTAGTTCCCGTAGGAAAATTTGCTTGTATTTCAATAATAGACATATTTATATTTTCATACATTATTTTATTATGAACGCACGAACTTGCTTTTATGTTCGATCACATCCTATGCAAAATATTTCTATTAAAAATCTAAATATACTTTGAAAGTCGTTTTTTACTTAATTTTTTATATATACAAAATTTCTTTAATTTATTTCTTAAAAAAATTGTATGAGAATCTCCAATATTTAATAATACAAACTTAAACACAAAATATTGATCGGCTTAATTCTTTTAAAAAGAAAAATACAATTCAAAAATCTGAAATAAAAAAAGTACGCCATTTCATTTCTTAGATATTTTGAATTTTTGAGAAAAAAAATTTTAAAATCTGTGGAGTGGTTTTTGAGAAAAAAAGTTTGTTTTAAAAAACTTTTTGAAAACATTAAAAAAAAAATTAAAAAAAGTTATTCAGCAAATACATATAACTATAATTTTTGAAAAAAAAATTAATGAGCAGTTTTCAAAATATAAATTTTAATTTTTTTTAAATGCTTTTAAAAATTAAAAAAAAATTAATTAAAAATATTGGTTCGCAGTATAAATTGGGCAACCTAAACCTACATATGTGTGAAATTTCGAAAGAATCGGTTAAGCGATTTATGAGATAGTCGAAAGCAAAGAAAACGGTCCTATGGGAAGTACCGTTCTTAGATATTTTTTTAGATTCTTTTGTCAACCATATGATCGGTCGTGTCTAAAAAGCTGCACTGATTTTTTTATTAATCAAAATCGTTAGAGCCGTTTCCGAGAAAAATAGGCTTTAACGTAACGGTTATATGGCAGGTCACGTTATTTTTTGAGCTAAAAAAATTCAATTTCCCCTCTGTACAATACCAAAAAAAATCTATTTACGAAGCAATTCGGCCCACCCAATCGGGCTCTAGGTGTCTATACATACATACTGACAGGCTGACTGACAGACTGACAGACTGACAGACTGACAGACTGACAGACTGACAGACTGACAGACTGACAGACTGACAGACTGACAGACTGACAGACTGACAGACTGACAGACTGACAGACTGACAGACTGACAGACTGACAGACTGACAGACTGACAGACTGACAGACTGACAGACTGACAAACTGACAGACTGACAGACTGACAGACTGACAGACTGACAGACTGACAGACTGACACACTGACAGACTGACAGACTGACAGACTGATAGAATGATAGACTGGCAGACATATAGACGGAGAGAATTTGTAGACCATCTTTTTTCGTCTTCGCTATCATCGTAATGTCATGTTTGATTGTTATCTCAAAATTTTTTTTTTCTTCGAATGCATAACTTGCCTTATAGTACCTATAATCGCAAGTAATAAATTGTATTCAAAAAAAATAGTAGAAGTAGGTTAGAAAATAAATTGAAGAATGTAATCAAGGGGGAAACCGCAATCGTGTTGTTTTTCTTGACGCTCCAATTTTGAATTTTTGAAGTAAAACTTCTTTTGTGGCTGGGGGGTAAAAATGTTCTATAAAGCTGGCAGTGACATGTCAAACCGACACGTTTTCTGTCAAAAAACAACAGAGAGAGCGTGTCGTATCACGTCGTGTCGTGTATCGGTCGGTCGATGGAACTTTGTTTACCTCAATCTCCGCAAAAGAAGTGTTACTTCAAAAAAAAAAAAACACAAAATAAACAAAACTGTCTTGTGTCTTGTTGACAGATGTAGACCAACATTGCCTTCTACGAGGAATCCTAAGTCCCGCTGACAAATCCAAAATAACATTGCCATGCATTTCCTTTATTTATTTTTGAACAGAATGGATGCGATAAGAAAACGTTACGTGAGTGTGACGGGATTTCGTCGTTCTTGTTAAATTAGTGTCTAACTGTGATGAGAAAACACATACTATAGCATTTCATTAAGTCATGTTACGTTAAATTAATAGATTACGGAATTGAAAATCAGTTAGAGTCAATATTATTTTTTTAAATGTTGTTCATGCCATCCTCGATTGTAGTCAGATTAATTTAGCCTGTGCCACCGCACTGATTTAGTGCTAACTGTGCTACCGCACATATGACAATTTGGCAGCAACCATCATCTACTACAATCGAGGATGGCAGCCAACGTAAAAAGGAAAAACCCCCATTGTAAGTTGGTGGGCATTTCCGGATTTGCCTCTAATTCTTTCCTTTTCGATTTTGGATGCCATAGCAAGCACTTCGTGCTCTCGGTTTGTAATAAAAAAAAACCTTTTTTTTTCATATATGTATTCATACAAATACAAAATCCATTAAAAACACTCAGCTTTAAACATTAAAATTATTGTGAATTTATTGAATCTAATTGGAATAATCTGCGCATTAACTTCGTGCATGTGTATATTCCTTGATCATCATTGTCGGATTCATTTGTGTCGCACAATATACCAAGCTGGGAAAAATATTGTGAATTTCTTGAATCTGATTGGAATAATCTGCGTATTAACTTCGTGCATGTGTATATTCCTTGATCATCATTGTCGGAGTCATTTGTGTCGCACAATATACCAAGCTGGGAAAAATATTGTGAATTTCTTGAATCTGATTGGAATAATCTGCTTATTGACTTCGTGTACATGTGTATATTCATTGATCATCCTCGTCGGAGTTATCAGGAGTCGTCGTCTGATCAGTTGATTGATTCCATCACTGAACGACGCTGATAATCGAGAAAATCTTATTAATTTTTTTCTGCGTGGCACTGCATAGCACTCACCACTCACACATACTTCGTTCATCATACGCACGTCCGCCATCAAGAAACCTTCAGCTTTTGCCCGAGTGCCTGCTGGCACATTTGGGCGTACATATTCAATCCTTGGCCACGTCTGAAGCCGAGGCCATATTCGGACAGAGGCACGTCCGCCAGCAAGACATCACCAGAAGCGGACAGACGCACGTCCGCCAACGTAAGTACAAAACAACCAGGCATACACGCCAACAAATGTCGTGAAAAGTTTCGTACCATAAAAATGGCGAATGGTTTCATAATTACAAAATGCTTACAGTGAATCAAGTCATGCTCTCTTCTCGTTTTCTTTAACATTGTGAGTCTTTTTTTCATTAATCTCGTCCCGATTTCTGAGATTTTTCTGAGTTAAATCGGTGAGATTAAATCGTTGAGTTGAAATTGCTGAATCACGGATGAAAGGTTGACCAACGGTACAATTACATTTGTACAATTGGCACTTGGGGTTACTTCTATTAACTTAGTTAATTTTTGACCCCTGATTAAGTTAAAATCAACGATTTTTGTAGATTAACTGTGGGTCAACGATGGTTCAAGCTTTAATTGTGTGAAAAAGCTAATGTCATACTTGAGCCATCAGTGAACTTCAGTTAACTTGCTAAATTTTAATTTTTTTTTCTTTTGTGACCTTTAGTCCAAATTATGCGTTTCGCCCTGATACTACAGTTGGGCTCATCAGTTAGATGCTGTAATACCCTTCTAAGACTCAAAATATTAGTCGATGGCTACCGATACAAATAAAATTTACAGCTTTCAAACCTTGTGAATTATATTTTTCTAGTGTCTGAATTCGACCGAATTCCCCTAGAAAAATATAATTCATAGTGTTTGAAAGCTGTAAATTGTATTTGTGTCGGTAGCCATCGACTAATATCTTGCGTCTTACAAGGGCACTACAGCAAGAGAAAAAAAAATTCAAATTAAAAGCAGAGTCCACAAAAAAAAGAACAAAAGCAATACCTACGTATGCACATGCATTTGTATTGTTTTTACATTTCTTCTTAAAACTTGCTAAACCACGGATCAAAATTTGAATTAACATAGAATATTATTTACCCGCCAAAATTGGTGACCTAAAATTACGGATCCGCGGTTTAAGGCTTGAACGACGGTGACGCTTGTACAATTTGAAGGTACGGTCGTTTTGGGGATGTATTTATGGAAGTACGGGTTCAAAAAAATCTCAATTTCGTTGAACGATTTCCATGAAATTGTAAAATGTTTTAGCTGACATAGAATTTTGAAAAAAAAAAAATAGATTCCAAATAGGGTGTATCAAAAGTAGATGTCATTTTTCAACAAAATAATGAGACGTGCTCTACATATGTTTAAATTTTTAGAAAATTTAGTTTCAATTGTAAATGTTTTCAAGGCGTAACACATTCATTGGAGTGGATGTGTAACAAAAATTGAATATGAGGGTTAGTCATCATTTTATTTTTCGAAATTCTAAACTTTTTAATTTTAATTCTTAAAAAAGAAAATCAAATTAATATCACATTTACCTTCTTGTTGGCTATGATAAGCTTTGCTTATCCTCAGTAATTTTTATGTATACCCTGAAAATTCTCCTATATTTAAAAGAAAACCTTGAAGATCAGAAACGTCTTATTAGAACCGAAAAATAAACAATTCTTGGCAACTCCTGACTACGGCCTTGAATAATACCTACTTATTTATAAATTTAAAATATAAAATATTACCTATAAAATTATATCTCCTATAGTGTCATTCAGTGGTGGCAGCTAGCAGAATTTACTAAATCAAACTTTCTCTATTTTTTTCCTGCTTAAAACTCTGAAAATTTCATGAAAATCATTTGGGCGTTTTTGAAAAAAAAAAAAATAAATAAGAAAAGTGGTAGTGGACGGATCGCACTTGACAACTATTTTGAATTGTTTTCTTGCTCATAAATACAAACTCTGAAAAATGTTCATCCAAATCGCTTAAGTCGTCTCCGAGAAATCAAGAAATGATAAAAGTGGGCGTGGTGCTGGTGTTCCATTTTACTAAAATATTTGTTATTTTTTTAATTTTCTTCCACAAAAGGACAAACTCTGAAAAAGTCATCCAAATCATTTGAGTCGTCTCCAAGAAATAGAACCACTTCCGAGAAACCATGCAATTAAAAAGTGGGCGTGGAAGTGGGGAATTTTACTAAATCTATTTTTTCGATTTTTTTTTTGAGAAAACAAATATACATATATGTACCTTTACAATATTAGTAGCTTCAGTATACTTTTTCACCATACTAGATTGCAAAAATCGCATTTAATTAAAGTTAACGGCCAAGTAATTTTTAATTAATTTTTGTTGTATGACCCCGGAGAAATTTTCGTAAATAAAAAAATATAAGAAATTGTTTACCTTTGTTTTTAAAATTGAGTTTATTTGCAATTCGATTGAAAAAAATAGAATTTCAACAACCAACCCCTTACCCCAAAATTGCGTTCTCATTACTTGCTCCACCGACTTTTTCTACGTTCCAGTATTTATTTCTCAATCCCATACTCTGAAAACAAGATGTATTTTCCTACTTGGTATATGTACTTGTACATAAATTACATACATATACATTCTATTAAAAAAGTTGAAAATGTTATTCGAATCATTGATTTGAAGTCATTTTTTAGATTTAGAAAAGAAAATCTTAAAATATTTTATATAAAGAAAGGTTAAGTGTGTTAGTTTTATTTTTTCAAAATGAGTTCAAATCGTGAGTTTTTGCGATTGAACAAAACTCCAATAATTTCAAGGCTCGAAGCTGGTGATTCCAATAAAAGTTCGGAAGCAGAATTTTCTGTATCGGCTTCAACAATCTCTACCATTTTTTAAGGCCGAGATAAAATTAAGAAGAGTTTTGAAGAATCCAACTTAAAAATACAAAAATTCTATGCAGTCACCATCCCTACATAATAGAAGAAGAATTCATAAAATTTGACTGGTCAAAATCGGTTTTAACGACATCGGTTATATCGAAATATCGGTTATTGCGAACTAATCTCGAAGTCCCGGTCGATGTTTATACAAATTATTGTCCTAACCAAATATCGGTTTTAACGATATCGCCTATAACAAATTATCGCTTATTGCGAACAGTTTTAAATGAAAAATTTTAAAATCTATCGCATTTAATATGATTAATTATGGGGATATCCTGTTTCTGTTTTTTGTATACTCCAATTTCAGTTTCTGAGACGAACTGGAATATTTTAAATACAGAAAGGTTAAAAATGTGTTAGTTCAAAACATAGAGTTTTTACGTTTAAAAAAACTTTGCAATAATCTAAAGGCTCGAAGCTGGTGATTCCAATTTCGAATTTAGTAGCAGAGTTTTCTCTTTCGGCAGATATCGAGATAAAATTAAGTAGAATTTTGAAGAATCCAACTTAAAAACAAAAAAAAAACATTAGATACAGTCAATATCCCGACGTTGGTTAGTTTGCTCAGGTGGTTCAACGCCCAAAGAAGCTTTAATACTCCATTAATCGGACCAATTTCACAAACTAAGGCAGAAGAATTTGCAAAACATTTTGCCAAACTCTTACTTGCAGAAAATGAAATACAAATTCATGTAAAAATTAAAGATGTACTTCAGGGTGTTGAGTTCGTTTGCTTTGCTGCCAGATACTTTTGACCGATGATATAAAAAATTTTTGACCAAAATGAAAATGAAAATAGGGGAAGAGTTCATAAGAAAAATGTCGATACGAAAAAATCACAACTTACTTTGTAAACAAATAAAAGTTTTGTGTTTCTTCTGTTGTGTGTTCTTCCTTTCTCTGTCTCTCTCTTTGTTGTATTAATGTATGTAATGTTTAAAGCCAATGGTCTAGTTGCCATTGCTTCAAAATCTCTGCTGCGTAGATTTATCTACGGAGTAGTATAAAATGTAATATGTAATAAAATTTTTGCTAAAATAAAAAGTTTGTGCACTTTTTAAGAAAAAAACAAAGAAATGGAAAATCAGTTATATTGAAACACACGATATAACGAACAAATTCTCCAGTCCCACCTGATTCTTTCAACTTCTGAATTCTGAATCGTTATGAATCTTAAGCTGCAGTAATTTTTGTGTAAACATTTCTGTCAAACAACACGCTAAAAAAAATAAATAAAAAAGTATAGGGCTGGAATTCGACATCTGTCAAACTAAGCTGTTAAACCAATTTTTTTTTTCAGTTGAAAGTCTGAAACTTACGAAAATGGATCGCTTAACTATCGCACAACGCATAAAAATTGTTAAAACCTGGTAATTCTGCCACAGCCACATATCGTGCTTTTTAGGCTTTTCACACCAAACCCAAAACCGGGTTTTCAGGAAAAAGATTACGAAAACTCGAAAACCGTTCACACTGAACATTTACAAGTTTTCGTTTGATATTTCAATTATTTTGGCACCACAGACAACAACAAATACGTTCTGAAATGAAATTGAAATTACCCCAGTCACCCGTTTTTTTCTTTCGTTTTTCCTGGCAGCAAACCGTCAGCTATTAATGTGACGATTAAGTGAGCACTGAATGTTTCACAAGGTGTGTTTGCTTAGTTCATCTTGCAAATCCAATATGTTTTCGACAGGTTTTATTTAAAACTTGTAGCTTATCAAAACGAGTGGTTTATCAAAAATGTATGGGAAAACTTGTGTTTTCGCTTTAGGTTTTCAGCCAAGACCGATAATTTCGCGAAAACCGTGGTTTGGTGTGAAAAGGCTATTAAGAGGAGAATACGGTTTACATAATCGTCCAACTACGCAAGCAATTGGCAAAATTGTGAAGAAATTTGAAGAGACTGAATTGGTTACAGATATTGTAAGGCCTGTGCATCATCGTTTCGCTCGTACGATCGCTGCTGTAAGTGCTACATCCATATAAAGTCCATTTCACACAACAACTGAAGCCAGCTGATCATTCACAACGTTGTAGATACGCCGAATGGGCTTAAACAACAGGCGGTGGACGACGATTTTTCGAACAAAATTTTCTTCAGCGACGAAGCACATTTCTCACTCGGTGGGTATGTTAATAAACAAAATTGTCGTATTTGGGGTTCTGACAATCCTCAAGTAATTGAAGAGAGGCCATTATATCCACAAAAGGTCACTGCTTGGGCCGCTCTTTGGTCCGGAGGTGTTATTGGACCTAACTTCTTCGAAAACGACGATGGAACGACAGTCACCGTCAATTCGGAGCGTTATGGTCATATAATAACCAACTTTTTTTTGTCTACTATTGAAGAATACGACTTGGAGAATATGTGGTTTGAACAAGACGGTGGCACATGCCACACAACTCGGGCGAATATGGCTTTATTGCAAGAGACTTTTCCTAGCCGCGTAATTTATCGTCGTGGCGATATCAACTTTTTTTTATAATCTACACGCGCTCAAGGGATTATGAATACCCTTTAAATGTTTAAACACAGCGCGGGCGTGAGGGTAAGGTTAAGGAAGAGAAAGAATGATAGGAAAGATGTGTGGCGCGATATTCGGAGACTGTAAGTGGTTGTTGTCTCAGGTTTTATCTCCAGGGATGGCGGCTAAACTAATGCGGAGAAAAGGAAAGAATTTCCATGTCTTATTTATCTATGTCCCTTATACTTCGCATTAATTTTTTTTTTTATTCTTCGTCATATTTTATCGGTATACTAGTTGTACTCAATCACATGTTGTTAGTTCTATGCCTAAACAGCTTGTAATGAGTAAACCAGCAACTCATTGTATGACATTTATTTTTAGAATTGGTTATTAATGGAAAAATAAGAAGACATATACTACGGCAGGGATCAAACCTGTGACCATGAGATTCACAGGCGAACACACAACTATCGCGCCACGGCCACCAAGATCATGCGATTTGACAACTCGAGACTTTTTTCGTGGTGCTACGCAAAAGACCGTGTTTTTGCCAATAAACCTTTAACTCCTGACCACTTGAAAACCAACATTCGTCAAGTTATGGCTGAGATACTGCCCAATATGTGTCAAAAAGTTTTCAAAAATTACTTCAAAAGAATCGATGCTTGCAACAATTCGCGTGGTGGTCATTTAAATGATGTAGTGTTTCACACATAATGTCAACGTTTAAACTTTATAATACAAAAGAAATATCATGAAAACAAAATTTTATACGTGTTTTTATTTACGTTCACTTTTGAAACCGAAAAATGGATAACCCATTATTTTGCTGCCAAAAGCCATAGAAAAAAATCATAGTTTCGAAAATGGGTGAACAAATTTCAAATTGAGATTTTAGGTTATTATTTTCGCGGATGATACTCATATTACATAAAGTTTAAATTTTTCGGAATTTACCGCGTTAAATGTTAGAAATATTTTCAATTTCTTTTTCGACGTTTCGAAGAAGTTTCAAACTTCGTGGTCACGGGAAGAAGTTTGAAACTTCTTCTAAATGTCAGGAAAAAGAAATTGTAAAACGCGGTAAGTTCCGAAAAATTTAAACTTTATGTAAATTTCAAATTACCAAATATGCATCATAGTTCTTGAACATATAGCTTCTTGAATTAAATTGTTGATATTTTTTCTGTAATGTGATTATTTTTCACATATACAAAGTTGGAAAGCCCTAATATATGTACAGTACTACTTAAGCAACCTAGTAAAATTACCTTTAAGTTAAGCATATTAGACTGTTTTTTTTTTTAAATAAAATTTTATGTTTACGGATGTACATTGCTTTATTTATTCATATGTTAAAGAAAAGTAAATATTTGTTTTTAATTGCCATAATTTTTTGTTTTTATTCTATAGTTTCAGCTGTTTCGGCACAATATATCTTAATACATTTTCCTTGGAAATGAAAATCCTCTAAAGAATGTTGACTTAAGCAGTTTAATTTTTTGTCAAGAAAGGTCCTTAAGTATTTACTCTGAACCATTTATGCTACAAGTGGTTTTAGTGGTATTTTTATTATCAATATGCTTCGGTATACTTCTAGTTGTTTTGGTTACCAGAACAACTTACAACGTTTCCTTAATTTTTAATATTAAAATCTGGTTTTTGTCCACTGTGCTGAAAATTAAATCCAATTGAAATTTTTTTATGACTTTATACTCATCGTTTTTTTTTTACCGATTTTTTTGAGAGTGACCTCCCCCGAAAAGTGAAGCTGTATACGCCCCTGATGGGGAAATTTGAAGATTTGGACTAAAATCACTTGAATTCCAAATTTCGCTCCAATGCGATGGGGACACAGTATTATGATCAATTATGTGACTTACAAAAATATTCTCCTGATTGGGTCTCTAAGTGCAAAGAGCTTTTGACAGATTGACTAATGTTCAACCAGGATTAGCTGCTTATAATTGGTCCCTAATCATTCTTCGATCATAGTTGAACCCATTTAAATAGTCGAAATCGGTAGGTTAATATTTTAAACCAAGGCTGAACCACATCTTAAATGATGATTTTACTAATGTTGATACCGCTTTTTTGTCTAGTGATATCAAATTCGCAAATCCACCACTGTATGTCCATTACACAGATCTGTATATACCTAGTGCTAGTATGTATATGCGCCTCCGACTTGCTAAAGAAGTGTAAGTCAATGCTGACGACAACGAATGTCTTTATTATCTTCGACCAGTCAGACAGCCTTGTCCTCGTCGTAGTCATCATCGTCGTCGTCGTCTTCATTCAAGCATTCAGGCACATCACCATCATCAACACTATCACCACACGACCACCCCTCATGGAGAGAGTTTGTGGGAAAATAAAGAACCATAGAAGTGAAAATTGAATAAAATTGACAAAAGATGCCAGAAGATTCACGCAAAAAAAAGGGGGTGACAAGAAGTCATGAGGTCGATTTGCCACTTACAGCCCGATTCTCGACCCTTTTTTTTGCAAGTTTTCCGATAAACAACCGCACACATCGTTTGGGGTTAAAAATTATTATCAGTGCACTTATATGCTGTGGAATGATATTCCAAATGTCATTATGACACACGAGGGGCTGACGTTTCTTTTCTTCTTTGCTGATTGTGCTGATTTCAACTTTTAATTGTATTTTCTTCTTCTTCACCCATTGTCTCTTTCAAGTATCTAGTCATTGTTTTTCATTTCCTGTAATACTTTTTTTTTTTTTTGAGATAGCGAACATTATATGTATTATGTTCAAGCTTCTGAACAATCTCGTCACCTGGGCAAAAAATAAAACGTGTAGTCTACAATCTTCAATCTCTCGCATATGGGTATGAACCTATAATGTTGTTTTTTAATATCTTTCGAAATTATCAGTTATTACGTGCTCTATATTTAAATTTGATTAAATCGAACAATTAAATTGATAAAAAATCATTCACATTATAAATGTCTATAATCGAATATCCATAAAAGCCCGATGACAACTAATGTGACGTTTTATCAAAACAAAACAATGCTAGTTAGGAATTCGAAAAACTGCACGTTTATATTGCCTGCAAATTCCTAAAGACGTATTGAAATGTCAAGTCCTTATGAAAAATCTCCAAAATCACCAACTAATAATAATATGCGAATCGCTTGAGTAGGTATATCAAATTAGGATCAGGTAATTAAAAATTATCAAATTCGGCGAATTATCGAAGTTTAATCTTTTTTTCGAGAGTGTACCTATAAATACAAGTACATATTGTTACAGATCTCTTAAACAAAATGAAGAAGAAGAAATAAATTGATTAGTTTTTTATTTTATTGTAAAGAATTAGAGAAAATAGAGAATCAGTATCTCTTGTTAAAAATGGCGGACTAATCGACTTAAAGCCAAAGAATTCAATCCTCATAAAACGTGTTCTTCTTTCTGACAACTCCGATGGTTGACAGTTGACAGCAGTCTAGTTGACGTGTCTTTCCAGTTGCTTAAGGGGGAAACATTATCATTTAGTTAAGGTCGTAACACTGTTCCCCGTGAAGAAAAAGACGACTGTCCTCAGTCGGTCGTCAGGTGCCACAGCGATTCCTCAAAACCATTAAGCAGAGAGTTGACACAACGCTAATCGATCTCTGTGGACCACAAGTTTCTTGCTTCCGGTTTGTTTAATGATTCGATACAAGACATCTCCCAGCTTTTCTAAGATTGTATATGGACCTTCCCAGTCACATTGTAACTTAGGACACCGGCCCTTTTTTCGTTTAGGAGCATAAAGCCAAACCTTGTCGCCTACACCAAATGGAGCAGCCTTCGCCTTGATGTCATATCTATCCTTCATTCGCCGGCTGTAGCTCGCTAGTTGTTGTCGATTGAAGTTATACGCTGTTTCTAAACTACCAGTTAACGATTCAATGTAATTTGAAATGCTCACGGGTTTATCTGGAGGGGGTCCAGTTATAAGTTCGTTCGGCAATCGAAGTTCGCGGCCAAAGGTCAAAAATGCGGGCGTCTGTTTGGTGGCTTCATGAACTGCCGTGCGATATGCGAGCAACAAAAACGGAAGATGGCTGTCCCAATCCCTTTGGTTTTCCTCAACATATTTGGCGAGATAGTTTAGAAGGGTCCTGTTAAAACGTTCCACCATACCGTCCGATTGTGGGTGTAAAGCCGTTGTTCGAGTTTTGTCGATTCCCATCTTTTCGAGAACGCATTTAAATACAGCGGACTCGAAATTTCTGCCTTGGTCTGAGTGAAGCTGAATCGGGACGCCAAAGCGGGAAAATACATGAACAATCAAAGCGTTTGACACCGTTTCAGCCGTTTGGTCTGGAAGAGGAATGGCCTCGGGCCATTTCGTAAAATAATCGCAGAAGACCAGAACGTAATTGTTACCTAGAGATGAAACCGGTAGTGGTCCAAGGATGTCAACTGCAACACGTTCAAACGGCACGCCAACATGAACTGGTTGGAGTTTTGCACGATTTCTTGTTGATGGGCCTTTGCGTTGTTGACAGCGAGGACAAGCCTTGCAATATTGTTCGACATCTTGGGAACAGCCCACCCAATAGTACCTCTTTTTGACTTTTTCTTGGGTTTTTTGAATGCCAAAATGACCGCCAGTTGAGCTGTCGTGCATTGCCTTAAGAATGGTGTCCTGCAAGTCAAAAGGTACAATTAATTGGAAATACTCACCATTCTTCGATATAATTTTTCTACAGAGTACTTCGTTCCGGTACTCGAGGTTTTCAAACATTCCCCAGTAGGCCTTTATACGAGGGTGCAGCATACGAATTTCTTCGAAAGAAGGTCGTTCTCCATTATCTATCCACTCTCGAACAATTGACAGATGCTCATCCCGTTTTTGATGATCCGCGATATCCATACTGACAATAGATGTGCGTATGAGAATGTTTTGTTTTTCTTCCACACGAGTGCAGTAACGACAATGTTGATCTTCGCACGGTCTACGAGATAAAGCATCGGCATTCAGATGTTTTTTCCCAGGACGATACTGAATGGTGAAATCGAACTGCTGAAGTCGTTCCAACCAGCGGGCCATCTGTCCTTCAGGGTCGCGGAAATTCATGAGCCAGCAGAGTGAACTGTGATCCGTCCTTAACGTAAAATGCCGTCCTAAGAGATATGGTTGGAAATGAGCCAAGGCTTTAACAATTGCCAAAAGTTCTCTCCGTGTCACGCAATAGTTTCGTTCTGGTCTTGAAAACATCTTACTGTGGTATTCGATTACTTTTTCTTCTCCGTTTTGAAGCTGCGAAAGAACTGATCCGCAAGCGGTGAGGCTGGCATCGGTGTCAAGAATAAAGAAATCATCTTCAGTTGGCTGACATAGTACAGGAGCGGAAGTCAACTTTTCTTTTAACTCCACAAAACCACGTTCGCATTCGGTCGTCCAAATAAAAGGTTTTCTTTTCTCAGTTAGTCCCGTCAAGGGACTTGCAATGGATGAAAAATTGAAGATAAAACGGCGATAATATGCGCAAAGCCCTAGAAACGATTGCAGTTCGGTTTTATTTTTTGGTTGGGGCCAGTTTGTAACCGCAGAGACCTTCTCGATATCAGGTGATATGCCCAAACCCGACACAACGTGTCCCAAAAAACGGACTTCTTTTTTAGCCAGACAACATTTCTTCGGTGATAGCACCAAGCCCGCTTCTTTCAAGCGGTTGAACACATTTTCTAAATTTCGAAGAAGATCATCGAAAGTTACCCCATGGACGATGATGTCGTCGAGATAAACTAGACATGAAGTATGTAACAGTCCATCCAGAACTGCATCCATTAACCGCTGGAATGTGGCGGGTGCATTGGTCAAGCCAAAAGGCATGACATTAAACTCGTATAATCATGTGCCGATAGAGAACGCTGTTTTTTCCTTGTCATCGGCATCCATCTCCACTTGCCAGTATCCCGATTGTAGGTCAAGGGTGGCAAACCATGTTGAACGGCCGAGGGATTCAAGTGTCAAATCGATTCGTGGCAGGGGATACGAGTCTTTCTTCGTAACGTTGTTTAACTTGCGGTAGTCGACGCAAAATCGGAGAGACCCGTCCTTCTTCCTAACCAGTACGACCGGTGAGCACCAAGGGCCCTTGGATGGCTGAACGATATTCTTATCCTTCATGTCGTTTAGGATTTTTCGAGCTTCGTTACGACGAGCTAAGGGAAGCTTTCGTGGAGGTTGTTTTATAGGATGTGCTGTTCCCGTATCTATAGTATGCTTGGTAACTGATGTTCGTCCACGATTAGCACCATCACCTGCAAAGATGTTACGGTTATTAGAAACTAGAAATTTTAACCTGCGACGTTGCTCTTCAGTCGTAGATGGAATGCTTGTCGCAATCATGTCTGCTATTTCAGGGGACAACTCGGTGTAGTTTATTCCAGCGTCAGCACGTCGGCATTGAAATACATCCACGTTGAAATCTAGGTGAACTAATTGGGTATTTCGTTGGATCCAAATGTCTTCTGACGAAATGTTAGTTACAGCAACGCTGAATTCTCCACCCGATATATCACACACACCACTCTGTAGCGACATTCCATCCTGCACTGATGCGGGCATAACAAAAACAGCTTTGGTCTCCAACTCAGGTGTGCTCAGACGAACCCAACAATCGGAAAGAGCCGGGATGCAGACATCAAGCGCATTGGTCGCGATTGTGTACTGGGTTGGAGTTTGTCTCAAACTTATGGTGTGTGTGCCTATCCGCAAAATGTAATTCTTTAAATCTATTACACAAGAATGTTGGCGGAGGAAATCCATTCCAATTATGCAATCATCAAAAATGCTTGCGACGAATACGGAATGTACTGTTTTGAATTCTCCTATTTGCAACTCCACTTCAAGAATTCCTTCAACTGCAGATTTATCCCCGGTGACAGTCTGGATGAAATAATGCGATGGTGTCATCGCCTGGCTGATGACCATTCGGGAGAGAATTTTGGGGTGCAGTATTGACTGGGTGGCTCCTGTGTCAATAACGCAAGCGCATTCGACGTTGTTAACTTTAACTTGGGTGGCCAAGCTGTTGAGACTGTTCCCACATCGAATAAAAACGCTATTTGGTAAGGGGGCATCGGGTTGTTCCACTAATTCCGCCCCATAGGAGTTAGAGGGTTCTTGTTTACCGACGGTTCATCTATAATTCTTAATTTAATAGCACGAGGTCCAAGACGTGCGGCTTCAACATCAAACTCAACTGTCGAACCAAGCTTTAAGTTGGGAAAACGACGAAGTTCGCTGCGAGGCAAATAAACTACCTCGTTGTTGTCGACTCTTCTGATGAAAGCGTACCTCGTTTTGTGAATAAATTTGAGTTGCCCTCGGATGTTTGATTCGAGTGTTACCTGATCGCCTGAATTTAGAGCTGGGAGAGCCTGTTGATTTTTTGTTCGCTGCAGCTTAGGCTCTCTTAAGCTGCGCGGTTCTCGTTTCCCGAAGCCGGCTGCGCATTTCCAAACTCATCATCGCTGGCAACACGAGCTTCAGCAACACGTACGGTTTTTCGCGTAAGACGAGTGGCAACTCGGCTTGCTTCTGCACGAACAGCTATGGAAAGAGCTTTTTCCAACGTGTCTGGTGCCACGTCTCGTACCCTCTGTTGCAAATCTAGGTCAAATATTCCATCGATGAATTGGGCTAGAGAAATACGCTGCTTGGCATGTTCCGGACAGTCTGGAAATGCGAGGTAAGTGAGGCGTTGGATGTCTGTAGCCAATTCACTTAACGACTCTTTGGGACGCTGTATTCGCCCTCTCAACTCACAATGTGCCGTGCTTTGCTCATACTCGTTGCTAAAACGTTGCTTCATAGCTGCATCGAGACGAATAAAATCGTCACAAACCTGCGCGGGCAGCGTTTCGAAAAATGCAAGAGCAGTACCACGAAGATACGGAGCAAGATAGAGTGCCTTATGTTCGTTCGTCCAACTATTAACCCGGGCTACACTTTCGAAATGCAAACGATAAGATTGCCAGGGAGTTTTTCCATCGAACTCGCGAGGCTGAACTTTAATGCGCTGTGCAGACCCTACAAGTGAAGATTGACCGAGCGGAGATGGTGAATTTCCTTCTATTAAGCTAGGTGTATTTGTTCCGATTTGTCTGGCAGCGGGTGCATGCGCGGTAGATGACAACTTTCCGCCGAAAGGGTCAAAGGGTGTTTCTAATACACTATCTGGTTGGAAAAGAAAATGTGGACTTAACGTATGTGTTAGGTCAATTATTCCGTTTGTACGCTCTTTTGATTGAACATCCTTTAGCAGAACTTCTTGAGAGGCAGTTTGAGCAGCTGGTTGCTTCTGGGGCATAGCAGGGCTTAGGCCAACACAGGTAGGTGTAGACAAGTTAGCTAATGCGTCTAGCCGTGTTATAAACGATTGATTTTGTGTAGCTTCTACTTGCGCAACCCGAGTGTTGATCTCTGCAATAGACTTTTGCAAATCGACCATGAGTGTCGATTGATCCTCCAGTTTTTTAATTAATTGCTCAAACTGTCGATCGTCCATGGTTGTGAAGCGTAATTAAGACTCGATTAAGATGTCGTTTTCATAACCCCACATCTGACACCTGTAACAACTTACAGATCTCTTAAACAAAATGAAGAAGAAGAAATAAATTGATTAGTTTTTTATTTTATTGTAAAGAATTAGAGAAAATAGAGAATCAGTATCTCTTGTTAAAAATGGCGGACTAATCGACTTAAAGCCAAAGAATTCAATCCTCATAAAACGTGTTCTTCTTTCTGACAACTCCGATGGTTGACAGTTGACAGCAGTCTAGTTGACGTGTCTTTCCAGTTGCTTAAGAGGGAAACATTATCATTTAGTTAAGGTCGTAACAATATATATATACGCGTATGTAAATAAACAGAGTAATCGTAGTGATAATAAACACGAAAAGATCGAACTGTATGGATTAGATGTCGAAGTTATCCCACTTGAGATAAGATTTTGTTATTTGGCAATTTGTTTTCAGGTTAGAGATACAATACACACACACAGGGTGTTGAAGATTTGTGATTTGAAAAGTTATTACCTCCCTTCAAGCAAGCGACTCCGTTTTGGATCCGAAACCACTTCATAAACGGATCCAACAAAGGATCCGAAACGATTCCAAATCGGATCAAATTAGTATGGAAATTAGAATCACCACGGAGCCATTATGTGAATGTATTGTGAGAGAAAAGAGAGATAGTCTTATACTTCACCATACTCAGCGAAAACAGAACCTAAATGGAATCCAACAAAAATGAACTAATCTAATAAGAAATATGGTCTTTTAAAAATATTAAACACTTCTTTGTTTATTTTACAATAATCCCATTTTTGCATTTTAAAGTATTATTTTGTAAATGCTTTACACTTATTATTATGTATTATGTATTTTGGTTTTCCTTGCAGACAAAAATTTCTTTGTTGCTTGTTTACTCTGCAGAATTGAAATAACTAAGTTTCTCTCCATTTGTCTTAATTTCTATTCCACAAAAAAAAACTCCCCAGTCCCCACTCAAATATCTACTACCTTACCATCTCACTCTATTTCTCTGTCCATAAAAAATATCGATTCTCGTTCTTCCTTTTACATGCGTACACATAAAATTTGTTAGTGTGTGAGACACTCAGTTCTTTTGGATTCCAAAGTGATTCCGATAAATTCGGGTCCGTGATTTTGCTTGAAGGGCTATCCCCTATGTCTGTCATTTCAATCAACTTGAGCGCTCGAATTTGAAAGCACAGCTATTTCAATCATGAATCATAGAAAACGAGATTACGACACTTCTTTTTTGTCTTCTTTTGCTTACGTCATCAGAGACGAACAAATTTAAAAGCCATAGAAATGATTGAGTTTATCCGATGTAAATACATAAATTTTTCGTGATCGAATAATATAAACATACAATTTGTTTAAATCTCTACTAATATATAAAAGTCTAATTTTGTTTCGATGTCAGTTTGTATGTATATGACAGATAAACTGACGACTTACCATTTGACACGCCATAAAAATGATTGTATCATCTTCTGTTGTCCTTTGGCCAGCATATAGGTTACTAAATTTAATATATAAGTTATGTTTTATAAGCTTAATACACAAATATTTGCACTTACCTCTTAAATTTATCCTGATTTTGAAATAGAATTTCCAAATTTATATTTTGTTTTGTTTACGTTTTGCCCTTTCCTTGGATTTTATATTCAGATTTGTTTTTGTTTTGTACACTTCCGCTGTTGTTATGAATTTTATTTCCAAACTAGCAGACTCTCCCCGGTGTTGGCCGGGCATCTGAAGCAAAAGTCTTTTAATGGAATATCTTCCAAATGAAATAAAAAATTAATTAAGAAACAAAATTTTTAAGGAAAAGGATTTCTCATTTATTTTGTCCTATAAGCTTTCGTATTAAATTTAACAAAGCAGATTTATTATTTGTATTTTTTTGTTCACAAACGAACTATTCTTCATTTTGAGACTCTTCGCTTTCGTTAGTAATTGAATATTATTGCTTTAAATTTACTTTAATTGACTTTAAATTGATTGCGAAAAAATCAAAAATCAAGAAAGTCGGAGTGTTATTTTAACTTAAATTAATCAAAACATAACATGTTTAAAGATTATTGTGGATTAAATAAATGAAAAATTTTTTAATAATGTTGTAATTTTATTGTATTTTCGTTTTTTGCATTTTGAAAAGTCGACAATAGTTCTGTTAAGTGTTCTTAAAAAAAAAAAGTTGTTTTGTGTCCTCATCGCAGTCAATGTCTGGACAATTCGAGTAGATTTTGTTGGTACAAATTACTAAAGTCTTCTCCGTTGAAGGATTTAAAGATGTTGTCAAGGTTTGTCAAATCATTTAACATACTGGGTGATGGTTTTGACAAGCCGCCTTCACTTAGGTGGTCCACCCATGAATACGATGCGAAATTTCCTTCGGCTGGAATTTAATTTATGTCTTATGTATCCGGCCATATTTTCTAGACCATCGCTTCATCATCTTTGTTGCCATCAGTATTATCCTCTTCTGGTTCCCAAGCAATGCTTTGAAATATAGTACCTAAAAAGACATTTCAGATACTTTGTATAAGCAAAAGCAATGTCTGCAAACCGGTCAATGGCCCTTCCAAATATTTTTTATTTATTTATATTAAAGGAACTCAAATGCATTTACCCAGTTCAAATTGGGGGTTCGTTTCTGTCATCTGCAGAAACGCTAGAATCTGTAGTGACCACTTTACACTACAGATTCTAGCTGTTATTGTATTAAAGGCATCCTTTCTTTTACAAAAATAAATCCAAATTTTCAGCAGTTCAGTATCATTTGGGGAAGTGTGGTATGACACATCTTCTAGCTTCTTAATTTATTATTTTTATTGTTGTAATTATTGCCCCCACAAAAACCACACAAAATGTTTAATCTATTTCACAAAATATATAATTTCAAAAACAAAATTAAAACTTTTCAATTTCAATTTTTTTCCGCTTTGTTATTGCGCACAAATATTCTTTCTTCTCTAGTGACGTCAAATGAGTTGTCAAAAATTACAAAAACAAAGCGAAAAATATAAGGGGCGTAATCTTGTTTTCCTTGATTCTTGTATTTTAATAGTTTCATGTTTATCAAAACATTGGATGATTTAATGGAACGTATTAAAGCACTATTATTAACGAATTATAATCGTCCATTTTAAAATTTCGTTCAAATGGCGTTTTACAGTTGATAACCCCTTATTTTCTCGTTGAAGTTTCGATGGTATGTGGAATGCGAATAGTTTGAGAGTTCGTAACAATCAGATCAAATTTATATTACATATTCTGACAAATTAAAAAGCCAATTTTAGTAAATAAAGATTAATATAAATTCTGTCTATCATTTTGTATATATCTAGTTTGTGATTCGTTCATTGGTGGAATACTTCTTAAATGTGAATTTATTTCGTTTGAGTGCGCACGAATTCAGACAAACTTCTGCAGCTCTACGAATGCGCTTCTGCCAGGCTTCCAGATAACATCAAGGACAATACAAGGAGAGTGTTTCGAATTAGTCAACCAAAAAAAAAGACAACTGTCATTTTTCGGCGCACAATTATTTCTCCGGAACAATTTATAGGATAGGTGGGGCAAATCTGCTAATTTGGCGAACTCTCCAAATAATCTGCTACATTTAGCAATATCAGTTTTCGTTCAGACGGTGTGTTTTTTTATGTGTAAACATCTAAGCTCTCAGGCTGACAGGGGTAAAATTGAGAATTACGATACGGAAGCTGACACACGCCATTTCGTTTAAACTCATCGAAGGAATCACTTCCTTCATTTTTAAAAAAGGTTGGTGGGAATTTGATAACGGTTTTTTTTAAATGCTCGTGAATTTCACAACGTATTCGTATAAAATAGTATGTAGTTCAGTGGGACCGAAATTTACCGAATCGCGGCTGTCTCGGCAGAAAAATATATTTATAAAAACTTTTTAAGGCGCCAGTTATAGCTTTCATTGAAAACTTTGTCTATCAAGTCTGAGGCACTTAAACAAATAAAACTTATGTCGGTTTGGTTTTTGGTTCCAAAATCAAGCTTATAACATATAAATATTTTTTTTTTGTCAAAAAATATTTTATTTGCTCTCCCACTTTCTTGCAAAATCACTTGATTTTTCAATGATGGAAAGAGTTTTTAATGAACAGCTGACATTTTGTTCCCAAAAGTTGAACATAATCGTTGCCATGATTTGTGTTCCCTTCTTTTCCTGTCCGTATGTCAGTTTTTCTTTCTGTGAACAAATCCAACCTCAAAATTACATTTGCCTGTGAAAGATTTTTTCAATGTAAACCATGAGTTTCAATGATATCTATAAAGGACTTAGCAACAAAAATTCGACCATTTCCTTGATTTGTATTTCAACGAAATTCATAATTTTTTTTTGTACGTTGTAATTGGATTGTGTGGATGTAAATTAAATTTGACAAGAGATAATTTCGTTCTCCCTTCAAACGTTTGAAGTCAAACAAAAAAATCATAAAGTGGTGCACACAACTATCGAATTTAACACATATGAATACCAGGTGGAAGAGACTGAAATACCATCTCTAAAAATACTCCAAATACTCAAATTTATGAGGGAAATAAATCTGGAGGAAGAATTGTAATATGTGTAATATTCATTCATTCAACACATATGAAGTCTTTTTGACATATATAGTGTGTACCGTACACTCGAATCTATGGTTTGGCAATCAAATTGGTCACATAATTATTTGACAATTATTTTATAATTTTATTTTCAAACCACTGATTGATGGTTTCAAAGGGTACACACTATAAACTTCAAACAGAATACGAGTACGTTGTGAAGTATAGTTTCGTTGAAGTATAGTTTCCTTCGAGTGCGGTCTAACCTTAAATATGATCACACTTTTTTCCTCAAAAAAAAACCCCTCCCAAATTCACGAACCTTTTAAAACATCCGTTAACAAATTCACCAACCATTTTAAAAAAGAAACGAAGTAAATCCACGAACCATTAAGGTAAAACCGAATTCGATAAGACTGCTATTACACCTTACAATTTGAGCCTGCGATTTTTATGCACGTGCTGAGATTGAAAAAATTGCAGTTATCATTTCTTCTTCTATGTGCTTTTTCTTATTGTTCAGCGAATTAACTTACGTTTAAATGGAGTAAGGAAAGCGGAGATATTATTCCACTCACTTAGTAACTTTTTAACTTTTGTTAAAAAGATCATTTGTGTAAAAGCATTCTTATAACCAAAAGGAAATCAACGCTTAAAAATAGCAACCGTCTAAAAACGGACTTACACAATTCCTTGTTTTTTATTGTTTCTTCTTTTTCACAGATTGAGCGAGGTGTGGAAGGAAGTAACGAAAACACAAATGAAATTCTCAAGACTTTTTTTGGTTGAACTTTTACGTTTCTGATTTGCGAACTGCATGCTTTTCGTTATTAGAAAAATGGACGTAAATAAAAATTATTGAGTTATAAAAATTGTTTTTCATTATTAAATATGGTATATGTAGGTATATATACATTTTTCTATATACAGTAATTTATAGAACAAGGTGTTTACACATCGCAGCATTGAGTCCCGGGCACGCAACAGTTTTATTTGTATGGGAATTTTCGTTTCGTGTCAGCAGTATTCTGCTGTACTTACAAAAAAAAATTACTTCACTACTGGGATGGCTACTTCCAGTATAAGAATCACGTAATCCACGTCTTGCCAAGCTCATCGGCTGGCGCGGCTTTATTTTCACACACATGATTTTAAAGAGACAGCTTCTCGGAAAAACTTAAACTGCAACCCCTTTTAGATATATGGTGACCCTTGGTCACTTCTCAGTAAAATTAATTTATGTATCAATTTAACAGTAATAAGTAAATAGGTTGTGGTATTCAGCATTTTAAAATAACTCTCTTCGAACCTCTTCATCAGGAGCGTAGTGCTGATGGTCTGTGGCCACCAGGACCATACTACTCGTTGATGTGACCTCACCAGGGGCTCTAAGGTTGGATTTGTTGAAACTAAACATCATTTCTGTCAGCGCAAAATATCAGAAATAACCATTTTCCTCTTTTTTTCTTACCAGGACAAAACCTACAAAACTTCGACTTGAACGCACATCACCAATTTTTCTCTTATTGAATTTTGGGAATATAAGGTTTTCACTGGACACCCTGTATCACATTTGATGTACCTGATGATTAGATATTAGTCAGATAAAAATTATAGAAAACTTATCGTATTGACGTAATAGTTGGTTGATCAACTATCACGGCAAAAATAGGTGGTTCCCCTAAGAGTAGTATGTTACTATAGGCCCTGTTCTCAAGAGCTATTTGGCTTATTATTTAATCTTTTATCATAATTGAAGAATTTCAATTGGAACCACATAATCTTATAAATCTAATCTTAATAAACTAGAAGATGATTGTATCTCTACACTAAATCCCACTTATAACCACTTCGCCTTGGAGAAAAAATGGCTGAATTTCAATTTTGATTATTGTGTCAGTTGTCTCACTAAAATTCTAAGCTCACCAGAATTCTCTGCTGCATTGCTAATCTAACCCAATATTATTCCCGCAATAAGTGACAAATTTCCAAATTCTAGATGGAGCAGATTTAACATGGACTGCCAATGAAAAGTCAATCCTTCAGATATTAATCGATTGAAATTTTCTGTGCTCTGCTGGAGAATTTTTTGTTTTAACGATTAAGCCTGTTTTTTCCAATAGTTGTAATATTTTGATTTTTCGCACACTGTGTGCTCTACCGCAAAATCAGTGCGCGCACCAGCCCACAGCTTTGTGTGCTGTGTATGGGCCCTATTAGGAGGAGTTAAGAAGTGTAAATATTTCCTTTAAAAAAAAAAAACAAAGCAACAAAAAAAAAGAATTTCTCGTTAAATACACACATTTCGTGTAGGTACCTACAGAATGAGAATCCACAACACGTACCAAAAAAAATCCTCGGCGAATACACACAATGCAGGTGCATACATACATATCTGCATTCATTTATGAAATCCACAAAACGAACAAACATGGCATATGTCGGGTCACGTCAGCTGTCGGGTCACGTCAGATGTCTGGTCACGTCAGATGTCGATCGGGTTGACAGCTCCATAGAAATTTGTTTGCCCCCAACGACGCAAAAGAAGTTTTACTTCAAAAATACTCAGAATTAAAATGTTTTTATTTATTTAGCTTAGTACAAGCAAACTTACATTCTAACTTAACACTTACATTAATTCTAACTTAACTAACTTAAGACTAACATTTATTAAGACTAGGAAGGGTACGAGGCATGGTAAAGTGAGGTTTTGAGGTTATCTTTTTTTAAATGCAAGTCGAATAAGTTGTGCACGCTATTAGAGTTTCGTAGCATACTGTTTATAGTTCGTTGCTACCATAATTGGTGCGATAAAGCCTGATTTGGAACAGAGATATGGATCGGAGATTATTGGAAGTGGTTTGGAGGGAGATTTTTTGAAAAAGAGCTGTACAATCGATATTACCAGCTAAGAGCTGATGGGTGAAGACAATATCAGCCACTCGTCGGCGAAATTCGAAGAAGTCCATATTAATTAAATTTAAACGATGTTGGTAGGGAGGCAGGTTATGTGTATCAGACCAGAGAAGGCCACGGAGGGAAAGACGAAGGAATCTACATTGAACAGCTTCTATTCGCAGAGAGTGATTAAAGTAAGAGGGTGACCAAACTTGGCTTGCTTATTCAAGAAGTGGCCTTACAAATGTGGTATATAGAGATTTAGTGACAAATGGGTCGGAGAATTCCTTTGACCATCGTTTACAAAGTTGAGTGCGGATTTAAATGGACTTATCAATGTGAGAACGAAAATTCAATTCTCTATCGCAGATAATTTCTAGATCACATACATTTTCGATAAGATACGTCCTAGGAGGAAGTGGAAAGCTCTTACGGGAGAAGGTGATGGCTTCAGACTTGTTAACATTGAGCTCAAGAAAGCTTTCACGGCACCACGTTGAAAATCTGTTAAGATCATTTCGTAGTAAAAAATAGTAGGCAGGGGATGTTATGCGCCTAAAGATTTTCTTATCATCGGCGTACATTGATATAAAAGAGTCTTTTAATATACAGTCGACGTCGTTGAAGATCAGTGGGCCAAGGTGGCTTCCCTGCGGGACGCCAGAAGTTGCAAGGATGGGGTCACATTCAGAGGATCTTAAGATTACTCTATATACTGCCGATCTTTTAAGTATGACTCAACCCATGAAAAGAATATGGGTTCAAATCCTAGGGCATTCAACTTGAAAAGGATCAAAGAGTGTGTGTTTGTCAAAGGATTTGGTAACATCGGTTGCAATTACATCGACCTCATTATCGTTTTCAAGAAAGCATAAGATTCCTGAAACAAATTGTAACTAGTTAGTAGTACGAGTAGTAGACCTGCCCTTGATGAAACCGTGTTGGTTTGGGGAGACTATATACTTGCAGTGAAACAACATTGTATCAAAGACGATACTTTCAAAGAGCTTAGGGATGCAAGATAACTTAGAAATAGGGAGGTAGTTGGATATTTCTTTCTTGGGGACTTTTTTATGGATAGGGATTATAAAAGAGTTTTTCCAAAGAGCAGGAAAAACTCCAAGCGAGAGTGAAAGGTTAAATAAAGCGGTCAAAGGTTTAACTAAGTATAAACAGCACTTTTTCAGGATTATAGCAGGCACCCTATCAGGACCAGCAGAATAATCGTCTTTTAGATTAATTATCTTACGTTCAACAACGTCTGATGAAATGGTAATGGAGTTTAAGGAAGTTTGGTTGCAAGATTTTAAGGAGAAGTATTCTAAATTAGACTGAAGGTCGATATCCGAGAAAGATTGACGGAAGAATTTGGCAAATAAATTGGCGACTATTTTATTTATTTATTTATTTAGCTAGAGTTCAAGTAATTTAAGTTAGAGGGGTAGCTATTAGACTCTTTTATCTGATAGCTTCGATAAAATGAAAGAATTTTTTGGGATCTCTTATAATACAGGATTTCATTCGATTCAGATAACATGGTAAAGAGATTAGCAAAGTTCAGAGGAAAGTGAGTTGGCTTTCTGATAAATTGAAAGATCAGCGGTGGAGTGAGATGATAGGTAAATCCGCCAGAATCTTGGACTTGAAAATGGTATCCGGAATTAGTAAGAAACCGTAAATTAGAACCATAAATTAGAACCGTTTACACCATCCCAATGAAGCACGTAGTTTTCGAATTTTAGAGTGGTTTACCTCCCAACTTCATTCATTTTCTTAAAATTGATAGAAATTTTATCAAATCGACAGATAAACCAGTTTATAAATTCAAAAGTAATTGCTTAATTTGGATCATTTAAAAGGTTCTGAGTTTTATTTTAAATCCTCTATGTGTAACTAGAACCATTTTTATATCAAAGAATTATTTTATAAGAATTACATCTAAAAGTAATTTGGTGACAAAACTCCTTTTTTTACAACTTGTCAACTTTTTTTGACAGCTTACACCATAACTCTCCGGAATTATTTTTCCGCTGTGATTTTCGTTAGCATTTCGCTCTCCTATTGGAGACCACCGAAAATTTTCGTTTCGCATCAGCAGCGTACTAGGCTTTAGAAACAACACAGTCATAGTTACGACATTCTTATCACATAGTATTGACATGACAAACTAAACTTTGTCATTCAGCATTATCCCTTTGCTACTGCACTTACAAAACAGGTGATGTGAACCATTAAGAACCCTCTCGCATAGGAATCGAGACCAAAATTCAGACCAGAGCGAGCAATGAAAAAAAAAGACAAGCCGACTATGTAATTAATTAGAAATCGAATTACAAATCAGACGGATCGCATTGAAAACCGAGAGAGGCGCCATCGTCGTTTGCTTATCCATCAATTTGAAAGCTTTCGTTATCGGGCAGTCTGTTCGGCACCCTCAGTGGGAGCCGACATCAAAAGGTTTCTCATTCATTTCCTCCTGCGCCGGTCGCCCCGCGCCTTGCCGACGGCCAAAGTACTCCATCAAAACTAGCACTGTCACAAAGCCAACAATTGATTGTTGGAGCAGTGCTATCCAAATTGCGGTAACCTGCACGGTGAACATTGAAGGTACCTTCGGTTCGAACCTTCAACCAACAATGAGTGCGTTTACTTGGAGGCTTCGCGTCTCACTTTATCGCTGGCCGCGGTCTGGTCAGCATGACACGCTGCGTCGATTCCAAATATCGTTATAATGATGATTTATTAAAATTCCACTCCAAACTATATCACCGTTATCTAGCTCATTTATTAGTTGTTGTGTGGTGGTAGTGGTAGTGTTGGTGGGGGTGGATGGTTTGATTTTGTTTGGGGAATGCGAAGGAATCTGCTTGTTTATTGTCCTATTGAAGAGAGGGCTTATCGCTTGCTCCCACCAGAATTCAAATATGCCATTGATTGCAAGCTACCATCACAAGCCAGCGCCACCGTCGCGTCATCGCGAGATCCATTAAAACTTCTTCTCTTTGTTGGATAAAGAGAGCAGAGGAGACTTGCCGTTGCCGTTGCCATTGCCATCATCGTAAAGATTTACTTCCCGATAATATGAGAGGGGTTCTCAGTCTGAAACGTCAAAGTCGAATACACGTATAAGGCAGAAGTCTATCTTTAGCATTTATTATTATTCGAAGTTGGAATATATACAAGCGTGCAAATTATCTCGACAGTCAATCGGTTGAATGCTACGTGAAGATAAAAACGTATAAGCAAAATATAATCTTACATCCGCACACACACAATAAACATGCATATCCAACAGTGTTGTGCACACAAATTTGTATGAATAATATTTTTGTAGTACTTAGTATAGTTTTTTTTTGCTTTTGTTTTTAAAGAACAATAGATTGTGAGAAAAAGAAGAAGAGAAGTTTCTTCTGTCATTTAATTTGTACTTTGTTTTGCCATAAGTATCTACCACTTGTAAAAGTTGTAGGTTAATCGATACTATCCTTAAAATGATGCACATTACGAATGAATGCTTTTTTATTAATTGAAAATTTTTATCCGCAGAATAACTTCTATTCCTTAGTGTAGTAAAGTCGTGGATTAGAGATGGAATAAGCATTTTTACTTGAGGTACTATAAGGCAACTTATGTACCTATTCGTAAAAAAAATTATAACAGTAGCTCCCATATACTTTTTTTTGGCCAAAAAAAATTCTTATTTTTCTCAAAAACGGATCCAACGATTTTTATTTAAATAAAACGCACGACTGGATTGCACGAACTTGCTCTTATGTTCGATCACATCGTATGCAAAAGATTTCTATCAAAAATCTAAATATATTTTTAAAGTAATTTTAAACTCAATTTTGTATATACTGGGTGATTTTTTTGCTACTTGGTTTTTGACGTTTATATTTTTGACAGATCACACATGACAAATTCCACGAACATTTGACATTTCGACTCAGTATTGTTTGCCATTTCATCATGAATAGACTTACGCCTGAACAACGTTTGCAAATTATTGAAATTTATTATCAAAATTCGTGCTCTGTGAAAAATGTCGAAATTATGAAATTATCGCAAAATTGTCTTCAGCGACGAGGCTCATTTTTGGCTAAATGGATACGTGAATAAGCAGAATTGCCGTATTTGGAGTGAAGAGCAGCCAGAGGCAATTCAGCAGCTACCAATGCATCCCGAAAAATGCACTGTTTGGTGCGGTTTATGGGCAGGTGGCATCATTGGGCCGTACTTCTTCAAGGACGATGAAGGCCGCAGGGTTACGGTCAATGGAGAAAGGTACCGTTCGATGATAACAGATTTTTTTTTGCCGAAAATGCAAGAATTGAACTCGGTCGACATGTGGGTCCAACAGGACGGTGCCACATGCCACACTGCACGCGAAACCATGCATCAATTGAGAGGCGAATTTGGTGAGCAGTTGATCTCACGTTTTGGCGCAGTCAATTGGCCACTAAGATCATGTGATTTGACCCCGTTAGACTATTTTTTGTGGGGCTATGTTAAGTCTATTGTCTATGGGGACAAGCCAAACACGATTGCTGCCTTGGAAGCCAACATTGAACGCGTCATTGGTGAGATTCCGGCCGAAATGTGTGAAAAGGTTTGCCAAAATTGGACCTTCAGAATGGACCACCTGAAGCGTAACCGCGGGCAACATTTAAGTGAAATTATTTTTAAAAAGTAAGTGGCAGAAATTGATTTATCGATCCAAATAAAAATTTCATTCACTTTTTACAAGTTTCTGTGTTTTTTTGAATTTTCAAAAACCAAGCTCTTAAAAAATCACCGTTTACATATACAATTTTTTTTAAATGTTGTTCTAAAATCATATAAACTTTAAAGCAAAGATTAAATCCGTTTAATTAAAGAAAAAATAATTCAAAATTCTGAAATAAATACTTAAACAAATTTGAGCTCAAAAAAATTACGTCATTTTATTTCTTGCATACATTTGAATTTACAAAAAAAAAATATAAAATCTGTGGAGCGATTTTTGAGAAAAAAAGTTTTTTTTTTTAAACTTTTTGAAAATATTAAAAAAATTCAAAAACGACAATTCATAGGTATTCAGAAAATACATATAAATATAGTTTTTGAAAAAAAGTTTAAGAAGCAGTTTTCGAAATATAAATTTTTAAAATTTTTTTCTTAAAAATGATTTTAAAAATACAAAAAAATATTAATTAAAAATATTGGTACGCGGAATAATTTGGGCAACCTAAACCTATATATGTGTGAAATTTCGAAAGAATCGGTTGAGCCGTTTATGAGATAGTCGAAAGCAAAAAAAAGGTCCTATGGAAAGTACCGTTTTTAGACATTTTTCTAATTTTTGTTTCAACCATATGATCGGTCGTAGCTAAAAACCCGCACTGATTTTTTTTATCAAAATCGTTAGAGCCGTTTCCGAGAAAAATAGTTTCGAACGTAACGGATATATGATAGGTACCGTTATATTTTTAGCTAAAAAAATTTCAATTTCCCCTCTGTACAATACCTAAAAAACTCTATATGTCAAGTTTGAAGCAATTCGGCCTACCCGTTTGGGCTGTAGATGTGTATACATACATACAGATAGACTGACAGGCAGACATACAGACGGACAGTATTTTTAGACCATATTTTTTCGTCTTCGTTTGTCATGTTTGATTGTTATGTGAAAACTTTTTTTTTCGACGAATGCATAACTTGCCTTATTGTTCCTATAATGGCAAGTAAAAAATCAGTTAATTTTTTTAATAACTTTTTTTTTTGAAAAAAATTGTTATTTTTGGTACCTCTGGTAGAACCATTTTTTTTTTTGTTTTCGATTTTCGAGGAAGAAGCTAGAAAAGTTTAAACACTATTGTAAACCAAAATTTTTCAAAAACATTTTTTTTGGAAATTACCTTTTTTTTTGGAAAACTCAAAATTTCGAAAACGACTCAATAGATTTTTTTCGAAATTTCGTCTTTGGTGTTCTTGACATTGTTAAAACAACGGTACCTCCCATACGAATGTTAAAAACCCGTTAAGAAAAAAATTTATTTCTCGAAAACGGCTCCAAGAAGTTTTATGAAAAAAATGTGTGTTCTTAAATTAGTTCACTACACTTTCAAGCATAAAAATATTTTTTTCCGTACATATAACGGTACTGCCCATACAACCACTTTTCATATTTTCGACTTTCTCAACATTGAATGAACCGATTAAAATATTTTTTTTTATACAAATGCTCCGTAAAATTGTTAATAAAACTGAATACTAAAATTTTGAACAAAAAGTTTTTCGATTTTTAAAAAATAAATAAATATTTTTTTTTGAAAAATCGATTTTTCAAAAACCAGTCACAGAATTGTTTTGAAATTTTAATTTTATATGAATATCTTCAAAATGGCGTTTAATTTTTTTTTCTACAAATGTTTTCAAAATGTTATACATAAAAAATTAATTTATTAAAAAACTGCTCCAACGATTTTTGAATTTTTTTTGATATATTCTTATTTATCCATGAATTCAAATGGCATCTTTGTTTTCCCTCAAACTATAACGACTAAGCAATATAAAAACATTTGATGTATATTATCCATTAATTTCTACCTTTATTATTATTACCTTTTTACCAATTTTTTTCGTACGTCACTGAATACTAAATACGATGTATAGCCCTCATACATTTATGTATACATATGACATGTTTTTAAAAATCACATGAATCTTATGTATGCATATTGCACCTAAATTACAAAGTTATATGCATATAGCTACCTACCCATCTACACCGTTCATTTTCATATTATTATATGTACATGTTTACATATTTAGGTTTATATACATCTGTAGGTAGGTACCTATGTAACTATTCCTTGAATTATACTAAGAATCAAGAAAATCTTGCCTACATAAGCTTTAAACCTCAACACCTCAATGGTTAGCTACATTAAAGATGTTAGCTACAAGAGCAAGTTCGTACGATGTAGTCGTGCATTTTATTTATTAAAAGGCATTGAAATGTAATTCCTTCGAGGGAAAACTCGATGGCGTTATAACTAGATAACCGCTAGGCCGATGTTCATGATTTTGTTTGTTCGTATTGCTGTATTTCATGTTTAGGCAGAAAGACTTCTGGAAAATAAATTTATTTGCATTTTTCGAATTTTAACGCAATCACTGAGTACTGGCAATGCCGGGCAGCTCCAATTATTCAATATCTTAAGCGGACCACTTCTGGTGCTTCCATGGAAGTCCCTGATGGTCCACTGACCACTGACTTATACAAACCAGGGGGAGATACTATCTGGAACAGCAGATTTCAGTTTTTCAAGACTCTTACGAACGAAATAAGATAATAGTTAATGCAACTGTTTACGTTCCTTTACTTTACAGGAGGAGTAATACCACTTTGTGGAAGAGGAATAGTGTCCTGCTATAGAAAATGAGAGTATCCTTCTGAGCTTATACCAAACAAATTTATTAGAAACGAGACCGTTCGAACCGATGCTAAGGTAAAATTTCGTGCGTTTCTTACAAACGAATATTATTGTAAACGAACAAAAAGTTCCCATCCTCAATTACAGCTTCCAACTTTTCATTTGCAACGGTTCCAAATAGATTCTTATTGCGTTATTGGTTTCAATTCAATTTCTTCTAATTTTTAGAATTTCATGTCCGAAAATTTCAATTCTGTCCAAAAAGTCATACATTTTTTTTTCTGCAATTAATTCAATATTGGTAACTAAAATTAGACACATTTTATTGATGTAAAACGATTCGAATTATCGACGTTGTTACCATCACAAGCGGTTTCTCTTTATTCATATGTGATTAACGTACACACCCGCCATTTAAGTTACTATTGTTCGGTGGGCCCATCCAAGTCCAGGGTCGAGTAAAAGAGTCGACCTCCTCCCAAGGCATCTAACCGCCCAGTACAACTTCAATGGTATAGTTTAGGGCCTAATCATTATCCCTTGCTTCGGGCGAGGTCCATATAACACCCCTTGAATCCAAGGCTCGAAAATGGTAAACAGAAACCTTGGAAACCATACGTTCCCGTGATATTCGGCAACCTCAGCCACCACGATGCTTCAACATAGGAGCCTACCTCTCAGATAGGCGGCCGGCATCAAGACGTTTGGTACCTTTAGACACCAGAAACGAACATAACCTGGAAGCTCCCGTCTCCCGTGGCACCAGACCATAGCTTCCGGTCGAACTTCGCAGCCGTAAAGGCCACTTCAGGTGAGCCCCTAAAGACTCGAAGCCTGGTAGCCTCAGATGTGAACAAGAATGCACACATCTATAAAAAAAACTGTAAGAAGGATACCCGGTAGACAGATATTTCCCCGAAAATGTTTAAAAGAAAATGTCCAACACACTATGGGAATCCACGGTAGTCGGCCAATTCTTTTCCTATAAAAACCCAATATACAACCCAAGAACACGGTGCATTGATCTTACGTTTATGCAAGTCAATTATCACTGCTTAGAACAACCTGAAGTGACTTCTTTGAAGTTTAATTTTTCAACTATCCAGGCTTCCTCCTACATCTATCTATCAGTTACATTCTCCCTATTGTCCACTTGAGTAGACTCCTTTCCCTCCATATACCTGATTGTCTACTAAATTGAAAGATCGTACCTTCAAAAACCTTTAAAAACCCTTTCTACCTCCTTAATACCTCCTATTTGACGAAAGTTAGCAACCTGGTGCGACTATAAACTTCTTCCTTTTCTAATCCACCGGAAATTGGTTTAGGGAAAGAATAAGAATTTTACTATAATTCAATAAACCATAGACGAAAACAAAGATGTAAGTCATACTTACCTATTGTAGTAGATTTAATGGATTTTCGGACTGAGTCTTTATTTTTATTTAACAAACATTTTAACTTCTATTCCATGGTTTAAAAAAAAGTCGTGGATTAGGGGAGGAATAATCATTTAGTAAAATACTAGTTTAACATTTTTGCACAGCCCTGTATTTTTAAAAGTGAGTTGTTGTTTCCTTAAATATTTGTGTATGTATTTGTTTGTGTTTGTTATTTATTTGTGGAATTTATTGATTTCTTTCGATCTAGCTGTGATTAATTAAGATGAATTGATAATAATACCTGATACGACTTAGGCTAATGTGCTTACTTTTTTTTGAGAAAGAGAAGACGATGAAAGGGGGAGAGACAGAGAAGCTAAATACTAACAGCAACATTTCTTATCAGCCAATCAATTATAACTTTATTTTCAGCCGGAATATGGGGTGAATTTGCTTTTATGTTCGATGGAATAAGCCAAAATAAATTGTGATAAAAATCGATCGATATTTTATTTTTATCAAATGAATGATGAGTTACTGTTTTATTTTAAAAGTGACATGGCGGCAAGGCAAGTGGTGAAACAGAAACAATAAAAACATGTCATTTGCCGAATTTGTATTAGTAGATAATATTTTTTGTTGTAAACTGTAATGAGTGTTGTTTTAAATGATTTCATAAATTCCCATTTGAAAACTTGTCGTGCATTAGACTTTGAATAAGCAGTTTTGCACATTTTTTTCTTATCAATATAATCGAATGAGTAATTCATTTTTCTTTTCTTTGAGTAAAAATAAATTGAAATACCTTATTTTGTCCTTAAAAACTAATCAGTTCTTTAAGTGTGAAATTAATAAAATCAAGCGAATTTAAATATACATAGGTACTTACACATTTAAACAGTTTTTGTTTAAATTTATTATAGCTATCTAAAAATACAAGGTGGTGCAAAATAATATCCAAATTGAGTGAGATGCTATCGTACCCTTCTAAGACGCAATAGTTTTTGGTCGATGATTGCCGACTCTAATAAAATTTACAGCATATACACGCTGCAAATTATATTTTTCTAGGGGAATTTGGTTAAACTCATGCACCTATAAATATGTTATATGTCCGTGGTCTGGCCGGTAATTATGTGTGAAGAATAAAACGCAAACAATATGTAAAATATTATTTTTGTGGACTTTCGGATGGTACGATAGCATCTGACTGATGAGCCCAACTATCATGCCCGGGCGAAACGCCTTTTGGACTAAAGGTCATAAGATTCACTCAATTTGGGTCTAATCAACAAAGTCTACAAAAACAAAACAAAAATATTATTTTACATATTGTTGGCGTTTTCTTCTTCATGCAAAATAATATCATAATGTGAATGTGATGTACCATACATTTTGCAAAAGGTGTCAAATGCTTTCTTATTGACTGGCACTTAAGAATTCTGACGTGACAGTATAACTTACTGACCATTAGACCACGGGCTGCCACCAATGCAGGTATATTACGAGTACAAATTTTGAACATTACATTTACAGTATATACATACCTATGTATACACATCTTTTGTTAATTACGCGTTTAGGAAACTATATTATTTAAGAAATAGAATGTGTACAAATTATAAAGCTAGTATTTGACGGTCCTTGTAATGTATCATTGCCGTGACACTCTGACGTCAAAACAAAATAGGTCCTACCACCGTCATTGCCGTGACAAAGGTAATCGTGTAATGGCTAGGTACAATGACTATCACACGAATGTGTGATCATTGTTGTCCCAAAATACAATGAACGTTAATGTGTGTCACGGTGATATATTTGTCTCGGTGTCACGGCAATAACATGCAAAACAATGACGATCACACGACGTGACACTTTTAGGACAGAGAACTACGTCATAGTGACCTCAGACACATTACAAAGACCGTCTAATACTAGCTTAACACATCACATAAGGGGAAGATATGTTTTATTTCATAGTCGCAGTACCTGTGATAATGTTCAATTCGACTTACTATACTCTGTTTAATTTATATTTTCAGTACAGGGAAGATAGGATATTTGCCTTTCACCCTTACTATTATGGATTTAAGATTTTAGAGATAAGCTATCTCTATTTCTATAAAGATCTTCCATTTTTCATAGTTGCCGTAGTGAGCATTATAAATGATTGGTATATTTCTCTCACAAATGTCGGAAGGGTTACCAATTGTTAATTTAGATTTCACGAAAAGTAAATCTATCTTTCTCCACGCCACCAAGAAGTAAGATAGTAGGTGCGATTTTTTAAGAGTTCCCCAGCAGGCCTAATCTATTTTAACGTGAAAATAAATCACAGAAAAAAACGTATAAATAAGGTATAATAAGGAACTTGTGTCCTTCCAAGAACTTAAATGTAAATAAACACAACGACAACACCTTTTTCCCTAAATTTAAAATATATGCTCTGAAAAGCTCTATGAAAGCTTCGATTCTGAAAGCTGCACAGCGAAAACCAAAGAAAAAGGTATTAGAATTTCCATCCACGGACCAATGGTAACTCTTAATTAATTAATGGGGCGGATTCATAGTAATTTATAAATGGTGTCAAAATTGAACCTAGGTTAAGTTAAATTTTCATACGTTGATTTTTTTAAGTTTATTATTCTGAAATATTTAAAGCTATTTGTGTAGTATAATAAGTTAGTAATCTTATAAAAATATAAAACCCACATTTTGTTGGTAAAATCGGTATGTATTCATTGAGCCAAAATTGTCTTAACGTGGACTCTAGTAAGCCCTGGGTTTATCAGCCAATATGAATATGCCCCATTGTGTTTATTTCTTTAATAAACGCTATAAGCGAGAGTAAAATTGGCGATCAGTCTGCTCTCGGTCTGCTCGGCGGGGAGCAGACAGGTCATGGTGGAATGTAAGTGGGCTTATGGAATACTTTAAATAACGGTCCCTATTGACAGTTTGTGTTACACCGTTTTCTTCAAAGAAGTTGGCCCGACAATACACCTTGTGAAACAGCGCACCACACAGTGACTCGTTCTGGGTGCAGTTCCATCTCATGGAGCATTTCGGGATTATATTCACTCCATATATGGCAATTTCGCTTGTTAAAATTGCCGTTTAAGTCAAAATGGGCCTCATTAGACATGAACAAACAATTTATCAATGTGTTGTCTCTTTCTGCCATTGCAATAATTTTTCGGCAAAATGCTTGTAATTTGGACTTTGTACGGCAACAAGTTTAAGTAATCATGAAGTATCCGTTGTAATGACTGTCTGCTACTCCAATTTGGGCCGATAAGTTTTGAGTCAAAACACTTGGATTTGCCTGTATTGCCGATGCAACAGCCACTATTGTATCCTGAACCCGAACATTGGGATCTCGATGATACGGTCTTCGTTCGATGCTTCCACATTCGGCAAACATGTTCACCAGCCTCATAAAATTCCCTTTGGACGGAAATGACGGACTGCAAGAAATGGTATCGCTACACTATCCAAATCCTTTTTTCAGTATCCCAAGCATTCATTTTGATAAATCTAAATAATAGCCTATAAAATAAAAAAAAATAAGCCGATTACTCACACTTAAAAAAGTTATTACGTTTTATTTTTTTTAGCACGATTCGTGGGCCACCCTGTAGAAGCAAAGTTGAAGCTCTCTTCAATTCCTCATAATGCAGATATCAGTGCTGCTTCGATGTTTTTTTTTGGATTTTATGATTTTATTGACCACCTAAAATTTTCTTTTTGACTATTATAATTTTTATTTTTGATTCAAATTATTTATTAAATGACATCAAAAGTCAAATGTCACCCGGTTATTGCCATAGACCTTAACCTATAGTTACCCAACTCTTATATACTTTGTCCTGAGTCTCAATTCCGCAATAAATTTGCCTATATGTGTAGATGTTATTTTTCAAAAAAATGAGTCCCTCACTTGCGGAATCCCAAACTCATGCTTGCGGAATCGGGGCCAGGCCAGCAGACAAAGTGATGAAGAGCCGCCATCTTGAAGAACACAAAACATTAAGAAACAAACTTTCAGAACTCTCAGTATTCTTGTATAAGAGGAATCTAATTTGTTTAGATTCTCCAAGATGGCGGCTTGCCTTCACTTTTGATGAGATATATATGTATGTACATATGAAGGTGGTATACAGAAATCTGTGATTATTCCGCTTAACTCGAGTGAATAACAACATTTCGCTCTCATTTGATAACAAGAAGGAGTAAGATGACCCTGTTTGTTCTAATTTTTTTACAATAAAGGATTAAATATTGAGTGACAGAGTTATCACAGTTATGCCGTTTTCTATTGGTTTCACTCACTTATTATGAAATCCAATGGAAGAGTGCTAATTGCTTCCACTCAATTGTGATGTTTTGTCTTTTTGTGTTTGTGTAGTTTTCAATTATAAATTATTCATCATCTGATGACGGGCTGAAGTGCCCTAACTAAACGAGATGCATAGGTCCTATAGGGGTATTGACATCGAACTTCCGTCAGTAACGGAAATCCAAACATCAATAAAGCTCCTCAAAAACAACAAGGCAGCTGGACTTGACGGAATACTAGCTGAAAACCGACCCCGTAACAGCGGCTAGTATTTTACATCCGTTGATACAAATCATTTGGGAAAATGAAAGCTATCCCCAAGGACTGGTGATGTTAAAGTTAAGCTGCCAAAGAAAGGTGACCTTAAGAATTGCCACAATAGGCGTGGTATCACCGTTTTGTCCGTTTTCCAAAAAACTTTTGGCAACCATTATTCTCGAGCGGATAGAGGAGAGAATCGAGTCGATCGAGTGTCGACCATATCAACACCCTGCGTATCGTCCCCAAGCAGACGATGGAATTTCAATCGCCGCTTTACCTCATGTTTGTGGATTCTGAGAAGGCCTTCGATCGAGTTAACCGAGAGTGTATATGGAGATCGTTGCTTGGTAGAGGAATTCCGCCAAAAATTGTTGCCATTATTAAACAGTCCTACAACAACGGAAGGTGTTTTGTTTTACACAATGGTCAGCTATCTGACTCCTTCGTAGTGCAACAGGGTGTGAGACAAGGGAATGTTCTATTACCAATTCTCTTTCTGCTGGCGATGGACGACGTATTGACGGCCAGTGTTGGTACAACGGAGCGACAGGGCATTCAATGGAGACCGTTTGAAAGGCTCAGTCCCTTAGACTATGCCGACGACATATGTCTCCTGGCAAATCACATCAATGGGCTCAACGGGATGTGCCAAAAACTGCAAGAGAAGGGAGAGTCGAGTGGCCTAAGAATGAACAGCAAAAAGACCACACATCAGCGTATTATTCTACAGGAGACACCAGTGGAAGAAGTCGAACAGTTTAACTACATTGGCAGTATTATTTCTGCAAACGGCGGTATAGATCTGGACGTTTAAAATAGAATTAACAAGGCTCGTGATGTCTTTGGTGCTCTGACCCTAATTTGGAAATCCAGTCAAATTTCCTAACGCACTAAGTTGAGATTCTTCGAATCCAATGTTAAATCCGTGCTGTTATATGCTTGCGAAACCTGGAAAGTCACGTCTACCATTTCGAGAAAATTGCAGGCTTTTGTGAATCGCTGTCTACGCCACATCCTAAGATTCGGTGGCCACAAATTATATCAAATGAGGAATTGTGGTGCAGGACAATTCAAGAGCGGCTGGACGTCGGCATAAGAAAGCGTAAATGGCAGGGGATTGGTCACACACTGAGGAAACCAAACGATTAAATTGCAAAGCAGTCTTTTGAATGGAATCGTCGTGGTGCACGGTGGTTTGGAAGACCAAGACCAACATGGAAATCAACTGTCTCAGCAGAAGCAGAATCCCAGAGAAAGACGTGGCCACAGCTAAAATACCTTGCTGCGGACCGTGAAGGATGGTGACGTTTTGTTGATGCCCTATGCCCCAATAGGGGTTACAGGACTCGATGATGATGATGATGACGATGAAGACGAAGAACCAAATAGAAAATCAGAGGTTTGGCATTTGAGTATGATTGTATTACTGTGCTTCTTCAGTTAATTTAGAAGACTTCCGCGCGCTTCGAAATGCTTCTGGATGGAAAACCACATTAGCAGTTTTTCAGCTGAGGATTAACTTAAACTTTCAGTCAATAAACTAGTTTTCGCTTTCGATGTTGAATTAAAATTACGCTTTCACTTTCGAATTTGATAGTTTTTGGCAAGAATCTCTCAGGACATCTATTTTGTTAATTCAGAGTTAAGGACTATTCGTATGAGACCGACCACCACCGATGAATGAACGAATAAATGTGATTTTAAACAATTTAGAACACTAAATTCTAAACAAAATGGTAGAAATATATTAAATACTAATTTTGAAATATTAAAATTGTCAAACAATGATAAATTTTAGAAAACAGATTGGTCGTCTCGAGTTAGAAACTGTCAAACTCTATTTGAGTTCCACATACCATCCACACTTCATCGAGTAAATTGTTACCACACGGCTAATCTTAAAAATCAGAGAGTATCAATTACAAGACTTCAGTCGCAACTAATAAAACCCAAATTTCACAACTGGATCGTACGTACTTGCTCTTACTTGTTCGATCACATTGTAAACACAAGATTCTTAGTATGTAGAATGTTTTAAAGTCGTTTTTTTATTAATTTATCTTATACAAAATTTCTTTATTTTTCTTTTCTAAAAAGTTGGTAATGGAAATGTTAAGTATTAACCTAATTTCAGAAAAAATTGTTTTCCCTTTTTCAAAATATTGAATTTTCAAAATAAAAAAATATTTTTCGATAATTTTGTTTTGCAGTATTTTAGAGTTTATTAATATACATGTGACTATAAAATTTAAAATTATTTTTTTTTGATTAGTTCTAAAAATATTTATTTTTGAAAAAAAAAAACGTTTTAAAACTTAATTTTTATTAGAAAAAAAAGTTATTCAGAATTTTGATATGCAGAATTGGCTTGGCTACTTAGATCTTCCGTTCTAAGTTACCGAGAAAGCCAAAAATTAAAAAAACAGTTATATGAAATGTACCGTTATTAGACTTTTCCGGTAAACTTGATTCATACTAAATGATAGCTATTAGCAACAAAAAAATTCTAAAATTTTTTTTATCAAAATCGTTGGAGCCGTTTTCGAGAAAAATAAAATTTTCCTTCAAGGTTTTTAGGCCTAAAAATAAAATTTCAATTTCCCCTCTGAGGAATGCCAAAATAATCACAAATACCAAATTTGAAGGTAATCGGGTAAGCCGTTTTGGCTGTAGCTCGTTATACATACAGACGGACAAACTGACAGATAGACATTTTTTGTCGATCTCTTTTTTAGGCTTCTCTATGATGGTAATGTCATGTTCGATTGTTAGCATTTTTTTTACCAATGCATAACTTGCCTTATAGTACCTATAATCGCAAGTAAAAATTAGTAATGATAATTTTAAGTATTAACATAATTTCAGAAAAAATCGTGTTCCCTTTTTCAAAAATATTGAATTTTCAAAAAAAAAAATCTAAAAAAAATATTTTCCGAAAATATTGGTTTGCAATTTAGAATTCAATGTCCTGTATAAAAATGCCGATCGAAATCTGTTGAGCCGTTGTGATATTACAGTTAAATTCGCTTATAGTGACTTCGTTTATAATGACATTTCGGTTATAAAGACAATAAATCCAACATAAAGGTAAAGTTTGGTTTCGCACTAAATAGTAATTAATATCTTTCGGTTATAACGACCTCACCTATAATGACCATTTCGATTATAACGACTATTATGACGGGCTCTGTTTGTCATGAAATTGGGATATAACGACCGAAAACAAAATTAAAGAGAATTTCCCTATTTGTTTCCTTTTTCCTGTCTAGACATAATACAGTTAGGCTTACATATTTAAATATATAGTTTACTAGCGGACCAGGCGAACTTCGTCTCGCTCCAATTTAAAACACACAGATAGGACAAAATTTCAGACAAATTTCAATGTTATTAATTTGAATCAAAATAAGCGACTGATATCATAAACAATGTTTTTCGATTTGTTTTCCGCCGCACAAAAAAAAAAAAACAAAAAAAAAACAAAAAAAAAAAAACGAAGACAGTTTGCCAACACGCGAACAGGCAAGTACAGAGAAATTCGAGATTTATTTCACATACTTACAACGATTGGCCTTGCGGTTTATTGATTGTCATCGCAAAAGCCAATCGAACGTGGAACTGAAACCGCTTGAATTGGAATGGAAGATCAGTTGGAATAAACGGAATTCGTGGAATAAGGACTTCCTCTCCTTTGACTTTGTCCTTGATGATCTTGGCTGAAATCACCGAAACATGATCTTGATCGATCCCGTCTTCAGCTGTAAAATATGCAACTGGGTTCTTCGTACATCAACCGAGTTCAAAAATTTCGTCGGATAGTCGGTCACGCTGTCAACCATTTGTATGAATGCAGTTCACCAGCGATTTGACTTTGAATAATAAAATTCAAACTATCGACGACGTCCTTTTTCTTCGCTGATTTATCTTTGTGCCCGTTTACAAATCGAGGAACACTTTACTTTGGTGGTGAGTTTCTCCTTGGACGTTGTTAACTTGCAAAAATTTGTCGAGAATGATATCAATCCAGTCGAGACATCAACAGAAATGTAGGCATTGTACACGCGCCAGCAGTTGTCTCGAGAATTCAACAGCCGATGGGTCGTTCTGCAATCCAACTCTTATATTTGTTGTCAATTTCAATTTCTTGACATGCCGGCCGGCGCAAAGGCAACGATTTCAAGCATGCATTAAATTCATCGGCAGCAGTAGATTTAGGGATGACGGGAAGCGTTTGACGAAAATCTCCGCCGAGCAATATCATATCCCCACCAAATCATCTCGAATCACCTTGTAAATCCTTCATTAATAGGTCAAGTGCCGCCAAAGCTCGTTTATGCGCCATCGTGCATTCATCACAAATTATGATTTTACATTCTCGCATCAATTTCGCTATCGCCGAGTTCTTGGTCGTTGTGCACGTTATTGGCTTTTCAACCGTGAGAAAATTCATCGCCAGTTTCGAAGCGGAATGCCATAGATACAGTGTGGCAGCCATGCCATAGATGACATAGGATGCAAACATGCAAAGAAAGAGATCTTGGCCGAATTGTTGCTAGAAGCAACTAAATGACTTTTGCATGTCCCACCGGGAGCATCGAGAAATTAAATGCGATTGCGGAATCGTATTCCAAAGCAGAGCGATTGAAGTCTACTTTTACCACTTTTTTTCTTCTTATAACATTTTGTCGAATTTGTGTTGGTGATTGTGCAGTTTGAAGCTGTGCAATGTGGACACGTCTCCATTTATATCTTCTACAGGTACTTCTTGCGTTTGATTATCACGGTCAATCTGATTAATTTTTGCAAGACGTGTAGGTACTTCGACGAAGGTTAGATCAGAATCAGAAAAATAGCACATACTGCGTCATCTATTATATATCTCGTTAACTTCTCAACCACAAATGCACGCAAAACATCTTTTAGCACAATGAATTTCACAAATATCCGAAATTTTAGAAGCTTCCACCTTTAAATCGTCAAAAAAATCCGTTCTAACCATTTTGAGAAACGTCCGCAAAAATCAGAGGAAATCCATAGAACATTCCAGAAAGTTCGACAACTAAAATCTTTTTAATGGAATCAAATGCTGTAATTGTGGCCTATAGTTGTGTGCATACACGCGGCAACAAAGAGAACCCAAAATAAAGCGTGTTTCTGTGTATACAAAACAAATTATTTATACTAATTAAGCAATAACAAATATGTGAGTGCATTTTTGGTCATAACTCCGGTTCTGACATCGGACGGCAAACAGATTTCTTATATGCACTCTCCAAACATGTCCTAAAATCTCCTATAAATTAATTCAAATCGATCAAGCCGAAAAAAAGAAGATAGCGCACAAACATAATTTGGATTGTTCTTTAAATATAAGAAGATTTGGTTGATACAAATTTGAGTCAGTTGTGCTTGTGTTAGTTATTTTTCTTGTAAAAGTATTATTTGTTATGGTAGGCACATACTTCAAAGTTTGTGTAAAGTAAAGAAACTATTCATTCTGTCAATTTGGGGAACAAATCAATGATATTTTATTCTTTCGGATATAGCGACATTCGCTTATAACGACGGAAAATTTGTCTCCCATTATTGGTCGTTGTAACCGAGTTCTACTGTATTTATTTTATTTTTAAGCCTAGTACGCTGCTGATGCGAAACGAAAAATCCCATACAAAAATCACACGACGAAATCATGAACGAAAAATTCTTTCTACTTTTCGTTTTCCAGTACGCTGCTGAACGACGAAATGTGTAATTTTAGTGGATAGCTGTAGTAGATTTCTTAGTAAAAGGTGATTTTTTAAGAGCTTGGTTTTTGAAAATTCAAAAAAACACAGAAACTTGTAAAAAGTGAATGAAATTTTTATTTGGATCGATAAACCAATTTCTGCCATTTACTTTTTAAAAATAATTTCACTTAAATGTTGCCCGCGGCTACGCTTCAGGTGGTCCATTCTGAAGGTCCAATTTTGGCAAACTTTTTCACACATTTCGGCCGGAATCTCACCAATGACGCGTTCAATGTTGGCTTCCAAGGCAGCAATCATGTTTGGCTTGTCCCCATAGACAATAGACTTAACATAGCCCCACAAAAAATAGTCTAACGGGGTCAAATCACATGATCTTGATGGCCAATTGACTGCGCCAAAACGTGAGATCAACTGCTCACCAAATTCGCCTCTCAATTGATGCATGGTTTCGCGTGCAGTGTGGCATGTGGCACCGTCCTGTTGGAACCACATGTCGACCGAGTTCAATTCTTGCATTTTCGGCAAAAAAAAATCTGTTATCATCGAACGGTACCTTTCTCCATTGACCGTAACCCTGCGGCCTTCATCGTCCTTGAAGAAGTACGGCCCAATGATGCCGCCTGCCCATAAACCGCACCAAACAGTGCATTTTTCGGGATGCATTGGTAGCTGCTGAATTGCCTCTGGCTACTCTTCACTCCAAATACGGCAATTCTGCTTATTCACGTATCCATTTAGCCAAAAATGAGCCTCGTCGCTGAAGACAATTTTGCGATAATTTCATAATTTCGACATTTTTCACAGAGCACGAATTTTGATAATAAATTTCAATAATTTGCAAACGTTGTTCAGGCGTAAGTCTATTCATGATGAAATGGCAAACAATACTGAATCGAAATGTCAAATGTTCGTGGAATTTGTCATGTGTGATCTGTGAAAAATATAAACGTCAAAAACCAAGTAGCCAAAAAATCACCCGTTACAATTCTCCACTCTTTTCGTTCTCAATTTAATTGACCTGCACATTAATTGCTTGCGAAATTTTGACATTTCATTTTTTTTATAAAAAAAAAGTCAAGCTCTTGTAATGCTTATTTGATTTTTCTTTGGCTTTGGGTTTTCTCTAGTGTCTGGTTTTTCTGTGAATTTTCTGTATTAAATTATTCAAAATACATTCAATTCTAATTTTGTATCAAAACCAATTTCAAAATCGACTAAACTAAATCTGCAAAATGAAAATGGGAAGTTGGAATGAAGCACACCCTTCGCATATCTTATCGGCGAACAAGATATAAAGAATCTTTATTTGGAGTGCTTACTATAACCAACTATCTACTTTTCCCATTGCTAAGATTAAAAATAACCTATGTTCTTTTAAAATTAATTTATTTTAAGTGACTACTAAATAAAAATATTATAAACAAGATTCAGTAGTTTGTTTTTTAATTTTAATTGTCCATGTCACGATTTTTAAAATACATTTGTTACTCCGACTTTTAAATTCTATGAGACCTTTGACGCCATATAAATATAAAAAAACACTTACCATTTCTAACGACATACTTTCAACACATAAATTAACTCAATTGCCACAAGGAAAAAATCAAATCGACCGCCCGCTACTGGCAGTACGAATATGAATTTCCGACCTGGTCGGGACAAGATGTGTCCAGGCCGGAAGCCAAAGGTAAGCGGCCTTCCGTTGCACCAACGGCAATTAAGGAAATCATCTTTACTACAATAATGTTTGGTTGTAAAAAGGCCATCTTAAACGATACCCACCCCTATTTGGGAAGCCTGTTTCCGATCTCATTGATTGACGATTTTATACCATACCCCAGAACTTATTTCTCAAGTTCAGACAATCTGTTTAATGTTTACTTCGTGAAAATCGGCACGGGATGGACATTGTTATTTAGTCTACAATTTCTGGTGATGACCTCGCTAGTCATTTGTTGTGTTGATAGAAAGAAGATGATGACAAATCACTTACCTCGCATTGCCATCGCTACCTTCTTTTTATTTTCTGGACGAAGTTTTTTAATGTAATTGAACCATCGTATGGCAGATGCACTGCTCCAAAAGCTATTCAATGTTCACGTTGAAATATTTTTTGCTACTTGGTTTTTGACGTTTATATTTTTGACAGATCACACATGACAAATTCCACGAACATTTGACATTTCGATTCAGTATTGTTTGCCATTTCATCATGAATAGACTTACGCCTGAACAACGTTTGCAAATTATTGATATTTATTATCAAAATTCGTGCTCTGTGAAAAATGTGTTTCGCAAGCTACGTCCGTTTAATCGACCCACTCATTGTGACCAAATTTCGCACCAGTTTCACTTTATCCACAAAGATCATGTGATTTGACTCCGTTAGACTATTTTTTGTGGGGCTATGTTAAGTCTATTGTCTATGGGGACAAGCCAAACACGATTGCTGCCTTGGAAGCCAACATTGAACGCGTCATTGGTGAGATTCCGGCCGAAATGTGTGAAAAAGTTTGCCAAAATTGGACCTTCAGAATGGACCACCTGGAGCGTAGCCGCGAGCAACATTTAAGTGAAATTATTTTTAAAAAGTAAATGGCAGAAATTGATTTATCGATCCAAATAAAAATTTCATTCACTTTTTACAAGTTTCTGTGTTTTTTTGAATTTTCAAAAACCAAGCTCTTAAAAAATCACCTTTTTATAATCTGAAAAATATAATCAGACTATATAATATAAATATAATGGACTATATCTTCGAACGGGTTGTCCAATAAAGGCGAGCGATATCTTTTTAGAATCAGCACTTCATACTTTCAAAGGAAGCATCAACATTTTTTTGCAAAGAAGTTGTATTAAAAAAAATAACTCCAGGAATACGCATACCTCATTTTAAACATGCGTATTTCAAGAGTGATTTTTTGCAATAATCCTTCTACGAGTACCTAAAAACTTTTGATGCTGATTTTAAGAGTATCTAGAGTAGATTACAAAAAGGTATCAACCAAGTTTTTAGGATAACCCGTTCCAAAGATACACTTCAAAGTATTTTCAGATTATGTATTTCAAGGTGAACAGTGAATAGCTTTTGAACTATATCTTTGGAACGGGTTGTCCAATAAAGGCGGGCGATATCTTTTTTGAATCAAAACTTCATACTTTCAAAGGAAGCATTAACAAAACCAAAAGTAGTTTTGTCACCAAATTACTTTTAGATGTATTTTTTTGTCACCAAATTTCCTTTATATATAATTTTTTTGAAATAATTCTTGGACTTGAAAATGGTATCCGAAAATATTAAGAAACCATAAATTAGAACTCATAACCGTTTACACCATCCCAATGAAAGACATAGTTTTCGAATTAGAGAGCGGTTTACCTCCCTATTTCATTGATTTTCTTAAAATTGATAGAAATTTCATCAAATCGGCAGATAAACCAGTTAATAAGTCCCAAAGTATTTGCTTAATTTCCATCATTTAAACGGTTCCAAGAATTATTTCAAAAAAATTACATCTAAAAGTAATTTGGCGACAAAAAAATTTTCCATCTAAAAATAATTTGGTGACAAAATTACTTTTTGTTTACAACTTGTCAATTGTTTTTGACAGCTTACAGAACTCTCCGCAAATATTTTTTTCGCTGTGGTTTTCGTTAGCATTTCGCTCTCCTAGTGGAGACCACCGAAAAATTTCGTTTCGCATCAGCAGCGTACTAGGCCTTATATGAAAGAGTAGAAAATCAGATAAACTGTTCTGGCAGGTACGGTTAATAACATTTGTAAATATTTTTTAGACGAAAATGTGCACTATATCTATAATAGTAGTGCATAGAATTTTGTTTATCAAAATCGTTAGAGGTTTTGACATAATTAAGATGAACCATTTTTGCTCCAAAAAATTATATGGCATATACTGATATTTTTAAAATAAATAAAAGAAAGATTTAAAAAAAATCGAGTCAATCACTTAAAGATTAAATATCAATTTTAAAGTAAATGGCTTCAGCGGCTTAGGCTGCAGATCAACCCACAGACGGAATTGCGGAACCCAATTTTTACGTTTTCTTTATCATCGAAATGTTAAGTTTGATTAAAATTTCTAGCCTATATCGCAAGTAAAAAGCTATTTGAACAAAATGCCAATATTAACAAATATTCGTTAATTCGTTGTTCCATCTCATGTGAATAGTCCTTAAGTTAGCTCACCAAATTCGTTGACTGAACTGCGAACTGAAAAGATATTTTAGAAGTGAATTCGGTTTCAATACCGAAACTATTATGATGATCACGCACTGAAAAACTAAACCTGCCAGCGATGAGAGATATATTGACGTCAAAATAAGTCGTTGGATTGCCGGGTGTGATATGGCTGTTGTGAACAACATCTATAATATTTTCTATTGTGACGTTATTTCGGACGTTTGTTCTATTTTAATCTTATAACTATGCAGACTAAAAAAATTATAATCTGATAAACAATATACAAAAAACAGACACCTAGATTTATGTATTTTATAGATATTATTTGGTCAACAGTCTTATCACATAGAAATCTAATAAAAAATACTTTTATTTCTCTGAATACCTAATATATCCATCGAAGTTGCCTGTGGTTTGTCTTCAGATTAATAATGCAGAAAGATACAACCTACCTAGGTATGTTTAATACCTTAGGAATTTGAATTGCAGTAAATTGTTTCGTTCCAATGTTTTAATAGACTCCCTTATGCCTTTGAATAACGTTTATCATAGTCTGGTTTTAGTAACTTAAAAAGCTAAACAAAATAGTCAAGTTCCCAACTCGTCTCCGAATGGAAATGTTAACACAAGGAATTTATGAATCAGCACCATAAACGAAAACGAGTAAGCATGAAGTCATTTCTGCTGCGCCGGCCGCCACACCATTTGGTTGTGGTGTGTGCGATAAAAATCCTCATAATAAAATCAACGAAATAAAAAAAAACACAGTATTCCATCACAAGCAACAAAAAAATAATCCAAAAACAGGCAAAACTACACTACAATCGACAAATCGTGGAACACACGACACGTCCGTCTGTCTGTCGGTTTTGGTTAGTGGAGTCATGGAATAGACGAGTTGTACTTTAGAGCTTCGTTTTGGATTGAAACGAATGACAGAATAGGGAGGGGGTGTAAGGTAGATATCGGATGTTGGTTGTGCGGGGGAAGTTTGGCAGCGGCAGCAACTGCGGCTTCAGCATTAATGATTTGAACGCGATAAGCGAAATGCTAGAGCTGGCAGCGTATACCTATAGTACTAACAAAGCACCGAGATTGTTTATGTTGATTAGATCCTTGATGCTGATAAAAATTTTGTTCGTTTTCGTTTTCTGTTTTCTCATTTCTTTCACCGCACTACCCTGTGCGCTATCTTTCCACCGTCATGTTTGTATCTCGTCGACTGACGGTATCTTTTCCATCACTTGTTTTTTTTTTCTGATTGTGTATGTGTTCTATTCTGATTGCGTGCGTGTGTATGTGAATATTAAACTGATGGGGATTAGTGTGATCGTGTTTTTTTTAAATCTTCCACCGGGAATTAATAAAATTTTAATAATTTTACTGGCGGAAATATAGGCTGGCAATTTAGAGAAAATAAATACATAACATAAGTGATTCCAAAAAGGCACCTGTTGGTTTTTTTTCTTTTTTAAAGTTTTGTTTAACCTCGTAATCATTGTTTACCTACATTTTTTTAATTAATTGAAGGAAACGCAAACAATATGTTTATATTATATTTGTTTTTGTTTTAGTGGACTGTGTGGATTTAAAGCCAATTGAATGAATTTGTGACCTTTAGTCCAAAATGCGTTTCGTCCAGGTACTACAGCTGGGCTCATCAGTTAGATGCTATAGTACCTTTCTAAGACGCATTATTTTTTGATCGATGTTTAGCGACTTTAATGAAACTTACAGCAATTACTCACTGTAAATTATATTTTTCTAGGGGAATTTGGTTAGATTCATGCACCTAGAATTATGTTATATTAATTCACTGGCCAGACCACGGGCAAAACATAATTGTAGGTGCATGAATCTAACCAAATTCCCCTAGAAAAATATAATTTACAGTGAGTAATCGCTGTAAGTTTTATTAAAGTCGGTAAACATCGATCAAAAAATAATGCGTCTTAGAAAGTTACTACATCATCTAACTGATGAGCCCAGCTGTAGTACCTGGACGAAACGCATTTTGGACTAAAGGTCACAAATTCATTCAATTGGCTACATTTTTTAGTTTTTATTTTTTTATTTTTTTTTATTCTTTTATTTTATTGTCATAGGATTTGTTTTCCCTTATTTAAATCGTCAGTTCCTTAAGTTATTAATTTTTTTTAATAAATTTTTTTTTTATTTTTGTGGGATATACTTTATAATATTTTAAGAATTTCAGGTTATTATAATTTTTTTTTATTAAGTTTAGCCAGATGGCATTTTGAGAAATTGTCGGGGAGTTCGAAAGGATGGCATATATTCGGCAAGCGATGACCTGCGTACAAGTTCAGGGAATCCGAAAAATATCGCTACGGATTTAGGTCAGGAAGGTCGCTTAACTGCGAAACACCAGCAGGTCAAGTCAAAGTGTGGTAGATCAACGATATTGGTTGTTGTATTTTTTATGGTTGTGGAATTACAAGAGATATTTATTATGGCACGATGTATGTTTTGTTGTTGGGCTTTGTTTGACCAAGGGACAAGATCTCACCCAAGTGAGCTGAGCCGTGCCCCGGAGCATGCCAAATTCCCGCGTTTAGCTATGTAGTATATTAAAGTGATTTTTATTTGTTTCTATAATTTCACAAAGTTCACAATAGAGCATGGGCTTTTGCCGTCAGCCCAAGCTATGTTTCATTCCCATAATTCCAAATTCTTTTTTATTTATTTAAGATTGTTATTTATTTTTTTTAATCTAATAACCGACTACTCTTCGAAATTCCGCCTTATTTCCTTCCGAATGCTTTTCCCTATGATACAATTTTGTTTAACATATCCACTTGCTCGTATTTCCCAATGGATTATTTGACTTCCTATTTCCGGAAACCCTTGACTTATATTCGTCCAATCATACACACCAGCTTTTCTAGTTTGCGCTTACCTTAAAGTAAGGAAATATCATAATATCAAAATGGTATGCGATCTATGCTAGGTCGTACCATGTTCAAAAGTTTCCAGGACTCTAAACTTTGTATTTATTTCGGATTGAGTACAATTTGCTGATTTTTTAAATGTTGATACAAAAAAATCGCCCGTCATAATGTTGACTTTCGAAAAGTCGATTGTTGAAAATACCGACTATTCAAAAAAACAAACGCGAACACAATCCCGAAAACCAAACTCCCAAAATTCCGGAAATCCACACGGTGCTTTGATGCCCCTGCAATCTCCGGCTGGGACAAATATAGAATTTATGGTGCGGCTGAGCTTGGGTGTATGCAAAATCCTATATTTATCCAAGCAGGGGCATTGCAGCATGTAGATTTTCAGATTTTTTTAATTTAAACATTGATTTATAATAAAATTGAGTTACACATTACATGAGAGCATTTGTAATTTATTATTTATATTTTAATTTATTATCGGGGGTGGCCGTGACGCAATAGTTGTGTGTTCGCCTGTCAACCTCATGGTTACAGGTTCGATCCCTGCCGATCTATGTCTTCTTATTTTTCCATTAACAACCAATTCTAAAAATAAATGTCATATAATGAGTTGCTGGTTTACGCATTACATGCTGTTTAGGCATAGAACTAACAACATGTGATTGAGTAAAACTAGTATACCGATAAAATATGACAAACGAATAAAAAAATTGATGCGAATTATAAGGGACATCGATAAATAAGACGGAAATTTCTCCGCATTAGTTCAGCCGCCATCCCTGTAGATAAAATCTGAGACAACAACCACCTACAGTCTCCGAATATCGCGCCACACATCTTTCCTATCATTCTTTCTCTTCCTTAACCTCACACTCACGCCCGCGCTGTGTTGAAACATTTAAAGGTTATTCATAATCCCTTGAGCGCGTGTAGATTATAAAAAAAAATAAACTGTAGTTTGGATAAAAGTCTGGACTTGCCAATTTTATTTTTGTCGATCATATTTTAATCGATGTATGAGTGGTAATAACTGCGTTTTATTATTTACGGGTCTGGGTTATTTTTCAACACGTAATATAAAAACAACACGATATCCAGGTTTCCATAGGGGTTTTTACCTGGGTTTACAAATATTAGTATTAAATTCGGCGAACATATGGTACCCATCCCAAATCGTTTTATTTTCACGGGGTGAACCATATGGGTTATTGGCGATAAGAAAACACGGCTAATAATTTATATGGTTTTTTTTTTTTTGAGAACGGCGATATTTAAAAATGGTACATTATTGATTAAAAATAGATTTTACCGCCGTTTTAAATGGAGTTTCTTCCCGCCACATCAACTATCTATGCACTCTACTTTAACTAGACTGGAGTCTTCTTCTGCGTAGATCATTTAGAGTGTATTTGAAGGCTCATTAGTTTGGTTTGTCGCTATCCATATGTTCCACGAGTCCCAAGCATCCCACCGCATGGATTGTATGTCCAATTTTTTGTATTTTTACGCATTTTGTTATTTCGTTGCAATAATTTCGCAATTGGTTATCTCTTTTTTCAAAAACTCGTATTTTATTTTTTAGCTATTTTTATTTGAAGAATTTTTATTTAGGCTTATTATTTGATCATCAGATATAACGCATTCATTGTTTCGCAATTACAATTTCGCTTTTTGATAAGTTTTACCTGGGCAGTTTAAATTCACTGCATACAAAATTAGTAAATTTGAAAGAAAAATACATGCTGAGGTAAACATCCGTCTAATAAACAAAACATGAATCGAATAAAGTCACTGGCTAGAAGAGCTAAAATTAAATGTCAGTTTGCATACTGCTGTATTTAGATAGTAGCGATATAATAGTTTGCAAAATGAAAACAGCGATTGGAAGATCACTTTTTGTATAGCCCGTACAGTTAGTCTGCCGTCTTCTTCTCACCTCACGTTAACATATAAAGAGCGAATTATGAACAACTTGAAATTACGTAGATATTTTTATTTTATTATTATGCATGTGGTAATTTCAAAATGTTAGCAAATTATATTCCTCCCTAAATTCTTATACAGAACGTTATTTATGACAACTGTATTTTGAACATGAGTGAAAAAATAAAAATGTTAAGTCTCATTTTGTAAATTTAGATTTCAATTGTTCTTGGAGATTTTATTTATATTATTCCATCTTTTTATAACACAACAAAATATGAAAAAAATATCAGCAAAATTAAAAAAATACACAATAACTTCCACAATATTCGTACTAAGATCGCAACCTTTCCAACTACATACACAACTAATCACATAAACTAAAAACTATTTATTTTGGTAGTTAGTATAATATTTTACTTTTAGGATTTTCATTTCGAAATTTTTGAATGAACCTTTTTTAAATCATGGAACTATGGTCACACCGAATACCATATGGTTACGTACCAGAGCTGCTAAGCATATTAATTTTGCTTTGCCTGAAATATCAAACCAAAACATCTAGCTAGGTATATGAATGAGTAAAGCATCTGCAAGTGTATTGAGCAAAACAAAAATTCACAATGCACACACTTAAATGGTCGTTTGTCGTATCGTCATCGTCACCTTTTCGTCGTACCAACCAGTATGCTCATTGCTCAGCTCAGCTCATGCCTTATTGACATTGCGATGTGGTAGAGGTAAAAATTTTACCAGTTGGCGTGCAGAGCGTATAGCGTGCGCATACATTTGTGCACTACTGTGTGACATATGTGTCGGGAATTGAAATTGACGAAAAAAAACCTGTCGCGATTAAATTTGTAGGTCAATATTGAACCTTGTTTTTTTGTTGACTATGTATCATTCAGGAATTAATCGTTTTTGTGTTCTACTTTATGTTTATCCTTATAAGTGAAAAATTAAGGCCTTTTTAAGGATCTTAATTGCAAAAAAAAATATCCTGTTCATGGTGAAATATTTTAAGTTAAAAAAAAAAGAGCCATTGTTAAGAAATTTGATGTTTTCTTGACAAAGTGTCTTACTAACCTAAAAGTGCTTAAGTGTAAATAAGTTTCAATTTTGTTTAGTTTGTTCCTGTTTTTATACGATTGCGATAATCAATTATGGGTATGTTGTGTTTATTTCAACTTTCTCTCTCTCTCTCTCTCTCTCTTTTTCTTTCTTATCTAGGAATACGATAACAATTTTTTTTACGAACAGGATATAGATTGAATTTTTTGTAAAGTACCTACCTAGTTTCAGATGAGATAGTAGCACCAAGGGACAGCTGTTTCGTTGAAAATAAAATTAAAGTTGTAATGCTTGGGAATTTTATCTGTAAATTTTGCATGCTGATAGATAATGCTCCTTATAGGTTGTAATGTCTATAAGAATATATTGACAAATTGTATTTGGTCAAATTAGATTGAGTTGAAGAAAGGACGGCATGAGTCGAGACTTTTCGAAATAACCTTAACGACCTTAAATGGATAACTCTAAAGAGGCTAAATAAACATTTTGGAAATGGCATGGCGGCAGCAAACTGTCAGTTTAAGTTTTAATATTTTTGTAAAGTATAAGCCGATGCTAAGTAGCTACATTTTACTAAGCCATAATCATCAAGATCACGGAAGCCAATTTTATATTAGGAAATAATAAACATTTCGAGAAAAAGCTGAGATTATTGTGTTTAAAGAAGTTAAAGATTTTGTGTCATTTGTTATTCGTATTTAGAATAATAGTTTCAAAGCCTAATTTATGTCAAAGCAAGACATATCTTACAATTTAGGAGTAGTGTGGGAATTGTCTCTAAATACCTATTGTAGTAAGTAATGTGTGATTTTATTAATCACTAGCTGACCCGACAGGGGTTATCCTGTCTTAACTTTGAATATTGAATTTGAATTGGTATACCTATCTAATAAAAATAATCGATGTATTTTATTAATTTTTTTTATTGGATTAAACATTAAATTTTATTTTAAACAACTAATGGTTTTTAAAGATGATAGACCGCAAATGACCTCCACGCTCATCCACGCATATGCGGCACCTGATCAGAAAATTTGAAAGGGTTGAAATTGGGATCGCCTCAATTATTGTGTTAATGGACTTCTTCAATTCAGTCAAATTCCTGGGTTTCGTTTTGTACACTTCCTGCTTGACATAACCCCATAAAAAAGTCTAGTGCAGTCAGGTCAGGTGACCTTGGGGGCCAGCGGAAAGTGCAGTTTTTGGATATCAATTTGTTTGGGAATTTTCGTTGGAGCTCCGCCATAACTTGTGTGGCTACGTGTGCACTTGCTCCATCTTGTTGAAACCAAATCCTGCTGAAAGGAATACGTCTTCGGCGAAGTTCTGGGTAAAAAAAACTCCTTCAACATCTTTAAATAACGGTCCCCATTGACAGTTTTTGTTACACCGTTTTCTTCAAAGAAGTATGGCCCGACAATACACCTTGATGAAACTGCGCACAACACAGTGACTCGTTCTGGGAGCAGTTTCGTCTCATGGAGCATTTCTGGATTAGATTCACTCCATATACGGAAATTTTGCTTGTTAACATTGCCGTTTAAGTCAAAATGGGCCTCATCAGACATGAACAAACAATTTATCAATGTGTTGTCTTCTTCGGCCATTGCAATCATTTTTCGGCAAAATTCCAGGCGAACAGGCAAATCCTGAGGGTTTAACTTTCTTGTAATTTGGATTTTGTACGGAAACAAGTTTAAGTCATCATGAAGTATCCGTTGTAATGACCATCTGCTAATTCCAATTTGGCCCGATAAGTTTCGAGTCGAAACACTTGGATTTGCCTGTATTGCCGATGCAACAGCCACGATTGTATCCTGAACCCGAACATTGGGATCCCGATTATACGGTCTTCGTTCTATGCTTCCATATTCGGCAAACATGTTCACCAGCCTCATAATGGTCCATATACTCGCGGGAGTACCGCCAAACTCCAGCCTAAATTCCCTTTGGACGGAAATGACGGACTGCAAAGAATGGTATCGCTGCACTATCCAAATCTTTTTTTCAGTATCCCAAGCATTCGTTTTGATAAATCTAGCACGATTCGTGCGCCACCCTGTACAACATTATTAGTTCTTTTTTCTTGCGCGTATATAAATTATTTTGTTGGTATTCCAACACGTAAGCAGGCGACATATAACTGGCCATGTGAAAAACATGGATTTTCAAGATTGATGCCACAAACACTTAGCGACCTTACTTGACTCCGTTGGGTCACCTTTCTTCAGAATTGGGTATATAATGTTTTTCTTAAAACTTGATGGTATTTCGGCAGTGTTGAACATAAAATTAAAGGGTTTTGCGAGTTCAATGATGATTGTGGCGTTGCATTTTTGAAAAATTCATAAGAAATGCGATTTTCACCTGGGGCTTTTTTTGAACTACAGCGATTTATGACTGATTATATCTAAACGGTGATTTTTTAAGAGCTTGGTTTTTAAAAATTCAAAAAAATACAGAAAATTGTAAAAAGTGAATGAAATTTTTATTTGGATCGATAAATCAATTTCTGCCATTTACTTTTTAAAAATAGTTTCACTTAAATGTTGCCCGCGGCTACGCTTCAGGTGGTCCATTCTGAAGGTCCAATTTTGGCAAACTTTTCCACACCTTTCGGCCGGAATCTCACCAATGACGCGTTCAATGTTGGCTTCCAAGGCAGCAATCGTGTTTGGCTTGTCCCCATAGACAATAGACTTAACATAGCCCCACAAAAAATAGTCTAACGGGGTCAAATCACATGATCTTGGTGGCCAATTGACTGCGCCAAAACGTGAGATCAACTGCTCACCAAATTTCGCGTGCAGTGTGGCATGTGGCACCGTCCTGTTGGAACCACATATCGACCGAGTTCAATTCTTGCATTTTCGGCAAAAAAAATCTGTTATCATCGAACGGTACCTTTCTCCATTGACCGTAACCCTGCGGCCTTCATCGTCCTTGAAGAAGTACGGTCCAATGATGCCGCCTGCCCATAAACCGCGCCAAACAGTGCATTTTTCGGGATGCATTGGTAGCTGCTGAATTGCCTCTGGCTGCTCTTCACTCCAAATACGGCAATTCTGCTTATTCACGTATCCATTTAGCCAAAAATGAGCCTCGTCGCTGAAGACAATTTTGCTTGCGAAACACATTTTTCACAGAGCACGAATTTTGATAATAAATTTCAATAATTTGCAAACGTTGTTCAGGCGTTAGTCTATTCATGATGAAATGGCAAACAATACTGAATCGAAATGTCAAATGTTCGTGGAATTTGTCATGTGTGATCTGTCAAAAATATAAACGTCAAAAGCCAAGTAGCAAAAAAATCACCCTTTATATGCGTAATTGATCGATCAAGAGCTTCAACATCCAGTAAGGGCATTGCGAACTGAAAGTTTCCGGTAAGTGTCATATTGAGTAGTTTTTCAAAGTATTCAGCTAAAACGGGTGCACAATTTTTATGCCACGTCCCATGGCCGGTCGTGCATTCAGACTTCTACCGATCTTCCAAAATGTGGTTACATCACTACTATTCTCTGAAAATTGTAATAATCTGTAGAATATAATATGATGATTACACCAATAATTAAAATACATTAAATCCCACTTAAATGCATTGACTTTGCGCTTTTAATTGAACCAAGAAATTTTGTTAAAAATGTCCTTTATAAGTAGAACAACTTTTCATTCGGTTAATTGATCTTAAAACATGCATCAAGCAAACTTTAAATATGTACATTTTTCTGTGAATTGAACGGACCCAAATAAATTGAAGAAAAAGGTGGAAAATCTCGGCTGCCATTTTTGTTCTCTACAAACTTGCAAACCAGTGGGTGCTCACATTTATTCAAAACTATGAGTTACATAGGATACTCCTTAACAATAATTTGGTGTAAAAAAGTTTAGTTAGTCTAATAAAATCTTTCTTTTTTGCCTCGCTTTATTTTAAATCACTGTTTCAAATTGTGCAATTTCATTATTGCTATACTGTAAATATTGAAAAACAGCGAGCTGCTGGCGAACCAGCCCAACCACGAGAAAAACACAGGGAGCATATTCTCAATATCTCCCAATTTAATAATAAAAACTTAAAAACTAATTAGAAGCGGTATCTGCTTTTAAATCCTTACTTTATTAAATTTAAAAAAAAATCGGTAAATGTTTGAACGAATAAAAACCTAAACACAATTAATGGGCAACTTTTAAAGACATTGGCAGACCTTTGTAAATTGATTGTATATTTTATTATAATTATGATGAATAATATTGTATTAAAATAAACAAAATTGTTTTTTTTTTAAGATTTACCGATATCAAGCAGTTATCTAAGACATGTGCTATAATATGTTATCATTTATGATATGTACGCGTATATTCTGAGCGTAGACAAACAATCTATAAAAAAAAACTAATTTGAACTGATAAATAATTGAATCACCATACTAAGCTAGCCAATATAAAATATTCAGCTGAAATCGTTTTATTTTTAATAACATAAAAATAAACATTGGTATGCATTTAGAAAAAATTTCGAACTCGAGATTTTGATCAAACTTGACATTACGACGATGGAGACACCAAAAAAGTAGGTCCCGCAATTCCGTCTTTCAGTGTATCTGCACAGCACTGCAGCCTAGACGGCTGACGCGATTTTTTTCACACTTGGTATTTAAGCGTTTTATGTGATTGTCTTAAATAGATTTTGGAATCGTTTTTTAGACCCAAACAATTTTTTCTACCATCTTAATGATCTCGAAAAGGGCTCCAGCGATTTTAATACAAAAAAATCTGTGCACTACTATAGGCATATTCTAAATTTTGGTCCAATTATTTTATTTTTTTAGTATCTTCTTATTAACGGTAGGTACCTGCCATATAACCATTTTTTTGATTTTCGATTTTCTCATAAACGGTTGGACGGATGTCTATAAAAAAATTTGTATATGATCTTTCAAATTCGAAATAATATCACATTCAAAAATTCTCGAAATTAATTTTTTTTTTTTGAAAATTTAATGTTTTGAAAACGGGTTAGGGTTATTTTTCGAAATTTTATTTTTAATCTTATATTATTATATATATAAAAAGAGAAATGTCGTCCGTCTGTGCGTGCATAACTTGAGAACGGATGGTTCGATTTTCATCATTTTGGGCTTGATGAATTCGTAATGGCCCAAGAAGGGTTATAAGATAAGATACTGGAAGAAAATCCCGGAAAATTTCAAGAAAAATTTGAAATTCTGGATCATACTGTTTTTATTGCATAACTCGAGAACGGTTACATTGATGTTCCCGATTTAGGACTTGATAAATTAGTATTGAAAAATTTTCAGAAAAATTAGAAATCAGGGATCATTCTCTTTTTTTTTTAGTGCATATCTCGAGAATGGTTACTTCGATTTTCACTATTTAGGGCTTGATAAATTCGTATTGGGTCAAGAAAGGTCATAGGAAAATGGAGGAAAATCTGTTCACGATTTAGGACTTTTGGCTCTAGGAAGGGCATTCCTATATGCTGGATGAAAATTCCGGAAACTTTACCTTTTCGTTTCGTCATTTAAATTGAATTGTATTTGCGTGCGGTCAAATAAAATTAAATGTAATAAATTGTTTTTAATTTTCATTGTGCTGAAAGTATGTTATTGAATTCAGAAGTCCCAAGTCTAATTTGCGATTTCATAAGTAGGTAATTATGAAAACCGATCCATTTTTTGATGAATATTAATTTTGTTAGATTTTGGTTTAAGTTATCATGCCACCACTCAGAAGGTCGTAATGCACAACGTATGGTGACTTTTCGTACAAACGAAACTACATACGAACACTCAGATCGAAATGTACGCAATCGAGCGAACATGTCGCAAATTCGAGAAACATTATCTCAAGAACAATGTGCCGTCGTCCAAAGTGGAGACCGAGATAGACAACAACGCAATAGAAATCAGCAGAGCCATCAAATAAATCCAAATCTACAAAGAAGAAGAAACGCCGTAAATACAGAATTGCAACGAATTGCTTTCCAATACGAAAGCACAATTGAATACGGCACATTTCCGTATGTCTCGATTGGCGCTATGAATATCCTATGTCCGTACTGCGGTGCACTAAAGTTTCTTTTGGAAACACCTGGATTGTGCTGCATGTGCCGCCTTTGCCAGATCTACCGAGCCATTACGCTCGTTGATTTACGATAATACAAGCAAATCACGACAATTTTTAATGAGAGCTCAACTCTCCCCGTCATTCCAAGATCAACTCCGGCAGATGAATTGAACACTTGCCTGAAATCATCCGCCTTATGTCAGTACGTGAAGAAATTGCAATTGAAAACAAATATGCGAGTCGCTTTAAGAATTGACCAGTTCTCTGCAGAGTTCTCCAGGCAAATATTGGCGATCGGCAATGGTGTGATACCAGCGGACTTAGTCACCGGCCTGATTGAATTTCCGCCGAATTTTCGCCACTTTACAACAACACCGGAAGAGCTAATCACGAATGTTTTCCCGAATATTGCTCAAAATTATGTTAACCGGCGCGTATCGCTTTTGCTATGACAATCAATAAGTCGCAGGGACAACGCTGGATATTTGTGGCATCAATCTCGAATTCAGATGTTTCTCACATAATTGAACGGTACTTCCCATGGGACCGTTTGTTTTTGCTTTCGACATAAATTCTTTCGAAATTTCACGCATATATAGGTTTAGGTAGCCCAATTTATACTGCGTTTTAGCAATATTTTTAATTAATATTTTTTTGTATTTTTAAAAGCATTTAAAAAAATTAAATTTATATTTTGAAAACTGCTCATTAATTTGTTTACAAAAATTATAGTTATATGTATGTATGTATTTGCTAAATACTCGTACATTTGAATTGGCGTTTTTAATTTTTTTTTGAAAATTGTTTTCAAAAAGTTTTAAAAAAAAACTTTTTTTCTCTAAAACCGCTCCACAGATTTTTAAAATTTTTTTCTCATTAATTCAAATTTATCCAAGAAATAAAATGGCGTACAATTTTGGGGCTCAAATTAGTTTAAGTAGATATTTATTTCAGAATGTTGATTAAGCCGATTTAACCTTCTGATTTTAAGTTTATATTATTAAGAGCCGATTTTTTAATCTGCAGATAAACATCCAGTTAGTTGCCAGAAGAATAAACTTACTTGACTGTTAAACAACCGCATAATAAAATCGAATTTTTCAATCAAGAAAAAACAATCTATAGAATAATTTAATTTGAACGTCACTTTTATGTCGAGTATCGAACTTTTCATAAAAATTAATTTTTATTTAACTTTTATTTCAAAGCAATACATTTTCAAAGTATTTTTGACATTGAAAATAGCTATTTATTTTATTCCTCAGAATAAATCCTTATTCCATTCTAAAGGGAGCAGATAACTTTATTGCTAGTGTCTGTTGAAAAACTGATTTTTGCTCTATCTGGCGAATATGTACTAACTGACTGCTTAACCGACTATTGAAAAAATTGGCCCTAAATATTTAAGATTGTCATACCATTTTTTTTTTAGAAAAAAATCAAAGACATTTTGTATATACAATTAAAAATTAAGTAAAAAACTATATTATAAATATATTTAGATTTTTAATAGAAATTTTTGTATATGATATGATCGAACATAAGAGCAAATTCGTGCGATCGTTCGTTCTTAAATCAATATCATTTGCATTTAAAATAGTCATTTAAAACAGAAATACATATTACGCCATATCCATTTTACCTGTCAGTATTTCTTTTACGAGCAGGAAACCTAACATGGTTTCGTTTCAATAGAGCCGTCACATCTATGTAGTCTTCAGTTAATACTTTTGAAAATGAGTAAATTTTTAAAAACTCTTATTCATTTGCCTAATTTAATCAATAGAGAGGTAGACAGACCTACAATCTAGGAAGTAACTTTTTTTTTGTAGCTTAAGTTCAACATAAATAAAAGTTATGAACAATAACCATTACAACTAAATTCTCTAAGCCACAATTGGTAGGTAGGTATACTAAAAACACTTTATCTTGTCCGCACTCATTTAGGTTTACGAACCACAAAACAGTCTTGTTTCTGTTAAATTAATCTCTACTCAAAATCATGACCTTGCCTCGATTTTAATTCCTCTGACGAAAAAAAAAAACAAAACAGATCTCAATTGATAACAAAAAGCCACGAAGAGTCATAAATTAAAAAAAAAAAAAAAAAAAAAAAAAACAGATTGAAAATATAATTTCCCAGAAAAAAAAATAATAAAGCAAAAAAAAATATTTTATAGATACACATACCTACACAAGCAACAAACAAAAAGATAGACGCAAAATCAAAACAGAAATCAGAATCTGCTCTACCAATTTAACACACACTGTGTCCCACACTATGTCGAAGTGATAACTATCTAAAAGTTTTAATTATGGACGAGGTAGCGAAAAAGTTATTTTTTTTTTGTTTCGTCGGTCTGCCTGCCTGCTACTGCTGGGACTAGGGTTTGGCTGGAGTGTTACCACCTCCGACCGCAGACAAAACACCTCCATCTCTTTTTTACTTTTCACTATCCCCACATTCTCGACTGCAATATCTATCTCTTAGCCTCGGTTCGGAGATTCCTTATCACTAAATGCAATAAAACGAAAGACACGAGTTCACAGCCAGAACGAGAAAGCACCCCCATTCTAGGAATGAAATCGCATTAAAATCTTAAACGAAAGACCCTGTGCGAAAGATGCACACATACGTACGAGGTTTATCTGCACCAAAACCCACCACCACCAACACTGTCAACAACACCATTCCATCACCATACTAACACAATCAGCAAATTGTTATCAGCACCATCATCATCATCAACCAACAATCCATCCGTCGACCATCCGTCCCAATCCCAAATCCCAACTCCACATCCACATTCATCCATCGGATCGCATCAGTAGTTTTTATCAGTCAGCCTCAGCCAAAGAGAACCAAGTCCGGTACCAGCTCAGTCTACTCAGTTTGAACTCAACTTAGCTCGAATACGATACGAAATGGAACAACCTTCCTACACACATTTCCCTATCTTTTGTGTGCCCTTGTCCCGCATCTACGACCTGCTTCGAGATATCCATCAAAAATTAAATTCAAAATAAACGTTTCTTCTTAGCTCACTCACCACATCACATCACTATCACAGCACAGTTCGGCTTCGGAGGATTCGGGAGTTCGGTTTCGGGTTCGGCGCAGCGGCGGATGCGTTGCTGTCTGTGTTGTTTTTGTTTCTTTAATTTCAAATCAAAACTCACATCAAATTCAGTTGAGTTAAATCGCGCGCGGGGTAAACATCTTCTATACACATTAAACTCTGGCGCGCTATATAAAATTTAATTATTCAAAACATTAACCGGCATAATAGTCACTAGTCAGTGAGTTGAGTTTGTCATAGTCGTGTCTAGTAGTTGATTCTGACGTTTGTCGCATTTGTAGAGTGAGATGAATGGAATTCAAATGTAAACATCTCGAATTGATTTTGAGAAGATAAGTGGGTAGGTACATTACATACCTTGGACAACTCAATTTTGATACCTAGTAAGTTAAGTACGGGATAGCTGGATAGCATTAGCTCGAAGTAACAAGTTTTAAAAATTAATTTGAGAAATAAAAAGTTTTAACATTAAACAACTTCCAGCCTGTCGTCGGGTTTATGCCTCAAAATAAAAAATAAAAAACGTTTAACCCTGATTAAATGCAAATAGTGTTACCAGATGCATGGAAAAAGCATATCACAAAACTATAATTCAAAAAAAATCAAAAACATTAAAATAAAGTTACACAATCGAGAACTTTGATTCTGAAGTTACATATATACTTATATTAGTGCGTTCGTAAATTTAAAAAAAATAATATTTCGGTCTTAGTGTATATAAATTAAGAGTGATAAAGCAATAAATCTGTTCAAAAAGCTGCCGTTTCAGGTCGTTTCACTCTTTCACTGTGAGTCGTTGTTCGTCTTCGAGTGTGTTTTCTACATCCAAAATATTTTCAAAGAGTTTGTGGTGGTTCTGGATTTATTGCAGACGTGATACAGTGGCGTAGTTTGGAACTTGAATTATATTTTGATGTATGTGTTATATTTTAGCAACCTTATTAATTAACGCATCATAGCGAGTGCATAAAGCTATGTTCTCTTTATAATTTCTCTAAATGCATACATGTTATTCAATACCTTATGCAACGTCGCATAGCAGCAGCATAAGCTAAACAAGATGGAAGTTTGTATAGAGCCTGCATAAAAGTGATTTTGTATCGCAAGGTTATTTGACCTCATTCATGTCAATTTCGTTTTTTTTATGTAAATGTGTATTTCGACATGCAAGATAAATATGTTTTGGAACATGGTTTTTTTGCAAAGTTCTCTTGTGTATTTTATAGCATTTTTGCATAGTAGCTACATAAGTCCGTAAACACTACATAACTATGCACATGATTAGCGTATTTTATTAATCAAGACAGTAGATATTTAAAAGACCGAACGAAAATCTCGGATATATGTAACTCGTTTAAAGAACAGTGCTAGACCATTTTTGGGGATTCTGAAATTTTGAAAGCTTAGTTTGAGAAGTTTCATGCATCTGTGATGTATTGCAGATTTCCGAAACCAACCACGTGCTGTTGACATGCGTTTCTTCTGTTGTGTATTCTTCCTTTATTAAGTTGTCTTAATATGTGCAATGTTTAAGGCCTCGCTGCCGGTGCTTCAGTGTCTCTATTTCGTAGATTTATCTACGGAGTAGTATCATATGTACCTAATGTAATGTAATGAAAATTCATTTTAACGCAAGGTGGCGTTGTCTTGTTCAACATAATTTCTTAGATTAGAAGTTTATTGTTGCTATACTCTGTCCAACAAAAATAGTCAGTACAGGGAAGATAGGATGCTTGCCTCTCACTCTGACTGTAATAGATGTCAATAAGTTCTTACTGTTTTAAAGCTCTTAAATGGTTGCCGTAATTAGCATACTAAATTACCACAAACGTAGCAGTGGTAACTCTGATTCAATGTGTTTATTTCAAAAGCACACAACTAGGATTGAGTGCTTGGTAATGGCACACAAGCAGCAGTGTGCAATGGGATGTGCAGTAAGTAGGTTTTGGTGGAATTTACGCTGGTTTTAACAAGATTACAAAAACAATTTGTGCGTAACTCAGTGGTTTTTCAGCAACAGGCACCAGTGTATTCCAAAAAGCTCTCACATAAGGCCTGTGCTGACTATTTATTTCTTTGACAGAGTATAAACACTATTTGATTATTATTTTTTTTATATATATGCACTCATGCAATCAGCGTTGTTCTCTTTTGTTTGTATTACAATTGCCGGCCAATAGAATCAATTCATCGAGAAAATGGCAAAGAAGAGGTTTTTTCTCGTAAGAAAAGCTCAACAAATACACTTTTGGAGATGTACTTTTAAAAAGATACCTTTTAGTGGGGCATTTCGAAAACCTTTTAAAAATTACCGGCCAGAAAAAGAGAACGCTTCTAAAGTACATCTACATAAAGCTTTTTGTGAAGCTCTTTAGGAAAAAAAGCTCTTATTTTTGCAGAGTGAATCTTTTCTACTGTAGTGGAAAAGAATCATTTTATTTAAAATTAGTTCTAAATGCTGACTGATTGAAAAGTTTAGACAATGCATACCAAATTGCCCAGTCTTAAGAATGATCGTCCTGATTAAAACAGTCACTTCCTCACTCCAGTCTCCGTTATAAAAATGTTAACCATCATAATGGACTTCTTTTAGTGTGCCTACTCTCTTACCACTTTTTTTAAATACTTATACCCTTCCTTAACATGCTGAACAGGCAGTACGAGCGTTAGATCAATCAATCTCTAATACGTCAAACACACATACGCAAAAGAGACTGTATCTAAATGCACCAGATGAGCTAAGTTTTATCCCACTTCTGATACCAATGTAATGTGTTTCCAGGTTCGTTCGTAAATAAACGAATCTTTAAACAGATATTAAAAACGCTTTGTTGTAGATATACGCGCATTTAACAGCAAATTAAGTAATTTTAGGCTCTTGTTGAAGTTTTTGGTATTGTTATATATTTTGTATTTCTACAACAGTTCTTTAAGATCACTGCAAAGTAGATTTTGAGACAAGTAAATTGAAAAACCTGTTCCGTTTATGTTTTTAATGAAATTTAGACTTTTTTGAAAACTAGATTTTAAAGAAGTTTGAAAACACTATAAATAAAGTTCTTGAAATAATATCATATTCATAGCTACAGAGAAGTGGATGATGGTCCTTTGAATTTTTATAATAGATGAGCAGTCTTATATTTTTGCCGAAACATTATTTGCGTAAAAGCTTCTCACTTTATTCTAATCAATAAATTATCCCACTAGAGTGTCACAATTTAAAATAATAATAAAATAATTAAGCAAATATTAAATCTTTAAGCCGCCAGTTATAGCTTTCATTGAAATTCATAATTGAAAACTTCTACTATCAATTCTAAGGCACTTAAGCCTGTCTGCTGATACACAACTTAAGCATTTAAGTTGTACTTAAGAACTTATGTGACAGTTTACGCAGAGGAAAAAGTAGCCCTAAAGCGTTTTAAGTTGAACATAAATATTTTTGATTCGTATCAGCAAACGGGCCTTAAACAAATAAAACTGATGTCGTTTCAGTTTTATTTGTTAAAGTTTTCAATGATGAGTTTCAATGAAAGTTAACTGATTGTTCAAAACCACAGTTCCCAAAATACAAAATAGTAGCAAAAATGTTCGAAAGATTTCTGTTTGCTAAACATTTTTTTTTATTTTTAGGAGATTTGTCATACGGGCTAAAAGTCCACTATTTTGTTCTTATTATGTATTATTTAGAAACAAACTTTGTATTTAGCCGTGACAAAACCGCTATCTCTACAATTAGTCTATATTAAAAACTGTGGGCTTTTAAAACTTTTTTATCTTGATTTTTGAACACGATTTTCTTATAAATATATAATATCAACAACAGCCGTATAAAGAATATCTAATAATATTAACACAGTGACAAAAACAATTATAATTACAGCGATTTTAATCGATATTTATATTTTTTTAAATTATTATCGATTACCTATCGTTATTATCGTTTGAAAAATGCCCTATAGAAAGGGTGTTTTTTTTTTTACAGAAAAATAATAGATTAATACACTTTAATTAACATTACTCTCGATTTCGTCAAAATGGTGGATTACTAGACGTATATTTTTACCTTCGAAAATTGTTGCTAGATATCGATTTCAAAGTTTTTGCATTTCGGGTTTGAGCAGTCTGATTAAAAGTTATTTGCAAATTCTTACAATCTGTTCAATTTGGTTGCGCGATTTTTTTGTTCGTGGCTATGATGTGGCTATATTTACAATATAGAACTATTAAGGGGCTGAGTAAATGTCCCCGATTTATTTCACCATTTTTATTTTGAAGAATTCTATTAGTTTTAATAAGTTCGTAAAGGGTGTTTCTTACGAAGGTGGAAATAACTACTACAAAAATAATATAAAACTGTTCTTACCTACTGATAATTTGCATAAAAATCACAACTATTAAAAAGACACCCATTATTTAATGTTAACCTATGTTAATGATAATGAGTTTCGATTAAGTTGGCAAATTGCCAGCGCTCAAAAATTTAAATTATATACATAGGTAGTTAACCTTTAAAAAAAGTGTTTGATCTTAAACTATTTAATGTTGATATTTTTTAATTCCGATTAAGTAATTTATACTTTTGGATAAGTTGCAAAAATTTCGTACAAAAATAATAGAGATCACGTCATAGTGGTTACAGAAAAGACATTTAATCCTGCCAAACAATTGGCAGTTCGGTGAAAATGCTGTCAGAATAAATAGAGCCAAACAGAACTTATTGTATTTCGTGCATAAACATTTCTCGTTACTTGCGATTATAGGTACTCGTACTATATATGGCAAGTTATGCATTCGTCGAAAAAAAAAGTTTTGAGATAACAATCAAACATGTAATTACGATGATAGCGAAGTCGAAAAAAGATGGTCTAAAAATTCTGTCCGTCTGTATGTCTGTCTGTCAGGCTGACAGTCTGTCAGTCTGTCTGTCTGTCAGTCTGTCAGTCTGTCAGTCTGTCAGTCTGTCAGTCTGTCAGTCTGTCAGTCTGTCAGTCTGTCAGTCTGTCAGTCTGTCAGTCTGTCAGTCTGTCAGTCTGTCAGTCTGTCAGTCTGTCAGTCTGTCAGTCTGTCAGTCTGTCAGTCTGTCAGTCTGTCAGTCTGTCAGTCTGTCAGTCTGTCAGTCTGTCAGTCTGTCAGTCTGTCAGTCTATCAGTCTGTCAGTCTGTCAGTCTGTCAGTCTATCAGTCTGTCAGTCTGTCAGTCTGTCAGTCTGTCAGTCTATCAGTCTGTCAGTCTGTCAGTCTGTCAGCCTGACAGTCTGTCAGTCTGTCAGTCTGTCTGTCAGTCTAACCTACAGCCCAAACGCGTGGGCCGAATTGCTTCAAGCTTCGTATATAGAGTTTTTTTGGTATTGTACAGAGGGGAAATTGAATTTTTTTTTAGCTCAAAATATATCGGTACCTGCCATATAACCGTTACGTTTAAACCTATTTTTCTCGAAAACGGCTCTAACGATATTGATTAACAAAAATCAGTGTGGGTTTTTAGCTACGGCCGATCATACAATTGAAAAAAAAAAATTAGAAAAATGTCTAACAGTACTTTCCATAAGACCGTTTTTTTTGCTTTCGACTATCGCATAAATGGCTCAACCGATTCTTTCGAAATTTCACAAAAATATAGGTTTAGGTTGCCCAAATTATACCGCGTACCAATATTTTTAATTAATATTTTTTTGTATTTTTAAAATCATTTTTAAGAAAAAAATGTATTATTCGAAAATGCTCATTAAATATTTTTCAAAAATTATATTTATTTGTATTTTCTGAATACCTGTGAATTGGCGTTTTTGAATTTTTTTAAATATTTTCAAAAAAGTTAAAAAAAAAACTTTTTTTCTCAAAAACCGCTCCACAGATAAAACATTTTTTTTTTCATAAATTCAAATTTATCCAAGAAATAAAATGGCGTACTTTTTTTTTAGCTCAAATTAGTTTAAGTATTTATTTCAGAATTTTGAATTATTTTTTCTTAACAGATTTAATCTTTTGTGTTTAAGTTTATATTATTAAATATTTAATATTGTGATACCAATTTATATTAAAACAAAATTATTGAAATTTTGTATATGCATATACAAAATTGAGTTAAAAATGACTTTAAATATATATTTAGATTTTTAACAGAAATCTTTTGCATTCGATGTGATCGAACATAAGAGCAAGTTCGTGCGATCCAGTCGTGCATTTTATTTTTCATTGCAATGTGAAATATCTGTTCTCAAAAAAGATTATGGTCCATCTGAATAAAATATGTCGGCACATTTTTTGAGTTGTATCATTGATGATACGATTGACAAAAATAGACTTTCACTTAATAAGTGTGTTCACTGAGTTAGTCAGAGAAGAACACAAAAATGATATGGATAACATAACACATATCCCATCTGTCAAGCAATATACATTTTAACCTATAAGAAGGTGGTTTGTTTTCATAATACAATTCTATATACTACTGAAATTGTTCAGCCAAGTAGAAGACTTAGCATTATAGTAATTGGACTTGTTGAATTATTGATTCACAATACCTTTTAACGGCCTTTAGTCCACAAAGTGTTAATGATTAAAATTTTAGTCTTGTTGGATATAGTTCACATTGTTTTTTTTGTCAAAAAAATCCATGTAAGGCGCTCACTAGCGAACTGATGAGTCAAAGTGGGATCGCCGGTCCGAAACGCAAATTTTGTGGAATAAATGCCGTTAAAAGGTATTTTGAACCATTTTCGTCTATAGTCAGAGTTGCCAACCACTTTTGAAGAAAAGAATGCTTCACTTGAAAAGAAAAGATGCCCTTTTCAATAGGAATAATAACTTTTTAATAAAAATATGCCATTTTCTATTTAAAAACAAAAACAATAGTGCTAAGTCTTCCACTTGGCTGATGTATTTCAGTAGTACATAGAATTTGTATTATTAAAAAAAAAAAAACAATTTTTATTTCAAAAACTTAAATTTGGGAACTCTGATGGCTTTCATCATCTTTCATGGTTAATTGCTCTGTTTCATCCGTTTTACAGCGATATATCGGTTGAACAGAGCTCTAAATTTCAAGACAAAATAATAAAATAAGTTTATAATTTACTTACTTTCTTTACTTAACAACAAACTATTTCTTGAATACAAGAAAAAAACACAGCTGAAGCTGCAACGAACAAAACATAAACATCTTATTAATTTGTTTCCATTTCAACTGGAAGTCGAAGCTGGAATTATGTTTAAAGATTGACAGATAAAGTGTTCGGAAAATGGGTAAAGTTTGAAGGTTAAAACACATAATTTAATAACGAAATTGCATATTAAATTCTTTTTGGTCCAGATTTTTTAAGAATCTTTTAAACAATAAAAGTAAAAAGTGAATATGGTGAATTAGAAAAAAATTTAAATATTTGAAATAAAAAGATACCTTTTTGAAAAAAAAACAAGTCTTTTTTAAAGCCCCATCTAATGAAATTATGATACACTTCAAGTTGGTTGCATACAAAAATATGTTTTGAAACACCTTTTTGACAAGCTCAAAGAGATTAAATAAAACAATTTAAATAGATTAGATTATATATTAGGAGGAATATGTGACTCTATATATAAATTAAAAAGACTACTAGACCCCTTTATGTCTATAATTTAAATAGATTTGATAAAAAGTGATAACTCCGTTGGCCAAAACCAAGTGAATAAAATGTCTTCTAAAAATTTCATGAAAAATACCAACAGTTGTTGAACAGATATCCAACTACAGATTGTCACACTACCAGAATTGGCCGAAGAGAGCTTATAACAAGCTCCGTCTTCCGACCAATGGTTTGCCAACACAGAAAACTGTGTTATACCACCGGCTCATCATTTAGTGCAGTGTTAGTTGTTAGTAGGCAAACTCTATTGCAAATAACACTTACACAAGTACAAAATGAAAATATAAACAAATAATATTACGTCAAAAACAAAACAAGAACATGATATGAAACAAAAACATTTAAGAGCGTGGATCACTGGTTTTGACTATATTTTTTAATTTAATTTTACTGATATTGAAATCAAAAATGTTTGAATTCCAATTTAAAAGTCGTAACACGTATGGGTACGTGTCAAGGCTTCATGCATCCCATAGTTGGTCCTATGTGTTGGGACTTAATCAAGTCGAGGCCACGGAGATTATAACCTCCTCCCCGATAATTAAAAAAAACTGAACCTAGAAGGTCTGGTGCATCTGTGACGCTAGTTATTATTTGGCCAAATCATTGTTAGTTCTTCTCTGTGCCAGTGTTTGCATTTGAAGAAAAGATAAACGTTGGTCATAAGGGAGGGCATTAGAAGGATCACTCCACTGAAGCCCTTTCAATGCGAAAATAGTAAAGTTTCTTTGAACAGATTCTAATCTCTCAATATGAATATCGTAAAAATGAGTCCAAACCTGCGATGCATACTCAAGATGGGGACGAACCAAGCAGTTGTATAAAGCACGGGTAACATTGGGATCAACAAATTCTTTGGACCAACGCTTCATAAAAGCTAACATTGCATTGGATTTGTTAACGATGATGATTAATATGGGCAGAAAAGTCTAAATTGGGCGTAGAGAGAACTCCAAGGTCCCTTACAGTTATAACACAAGTTAAAATGTTCCGTGAGATAACATGTCATGAGAAAAAGGAGAAGGTTTTTTTTGAAAATGTCATTGTTTGACATTTTGTCGGGTTAAGATTCAAACTGTTCTTTTCGCACCGCAAGGAAAAGTGGTTAATATCCTCTTGCAATAGTGTTCGATCCTTTGGAGATGATATATTTTTATAAATCTTCATATCGTCTGCAAAAATAAGAATTTCGCTATTGGGTACACAAAGAGGAGCATCATTAATAGCCAATGTAAAGAGTAATGGTCCAAGATGGCTTCCCTGCGGAACACCTGATTTGGCAATAAAGGGTCTTGAGTAAGAATTTCTGAATTTCTCAAGAGGCGGGTGATAACGATCTATGTTAGATAAAGCACAGGTAGATTCTACCTACTACTGTATTAACTGCGTCAGCTGAGAATACAAGGTCGAGTTGTCTATCTTTAAAATTGTGTATAGACTTGTTCCGTAGAGATAATATTATCCAACATTTGAAGCTCCTGTTGGCATGAACTTGTGGAAGCTTCAAAATAGGATTCGTCATCGAGGAAAATTAAAATCCCCTAATAGAAGGATATTAGTGTCAAGGCTAGCTAAGCTAAAAATAAAATCGAGTGCTAAAGAGAGTTCAGTATATACTGAAACCGGACTTCTAGGTGGAATATAAACATTTAAAACAAATAAGACTAAAGATTCCTTAGTTATTTTGACGCGCAACAGTGTCAGATTGAATGGAAAGACTATTTGTGAAATTACTCCTTACATCAATAAGTACTCCGCCATCAACTGAATTAATAATATCAACATGACGATCCTTTCGGTAAACTAAGAACTCGCTATCAAAAAGTTCTGTGTCTAAAATTGAGGCATTAAGCCAAGTCTCAGTCAGGTCAAAAACATCGTATGGGAAAGATAGGGAATTATTATATGTTTTGGAAATTTTGCTTCGAAGACCCCTACATTTTGGTAGTAGAGGCAGAACCTGAGCAGTTTTTTTTAATTTAAATTTAAACTAGAACTAATTTAAATGTGACAGTAGAGCCTATTTACATGTTTGAGATGCAAGAGCGCCTCTTCCTTGAATAAAACACAGAAACTGTAAAGAAAATCCAATCTTTCGCAAAAAATATAAAATCCTTTATTCAATTAAAAACGACATACGTCTTCCATGTATTTATTGGTGTGAGTCAACATCAGAGTTTACTAGTAGTTCGATTGTAAAAACCGGAACATGTCGTTCAAATAAACATTGCAGTTATTTTATATACAATGATTTTTTTGTTTTTATTTATGTTTGCAAAAACAAATTTTAAGTGTGGAACCGGGAGGGTAATGCTGCCATCTTAAAAATTCTTCTTATTTTATTTTGCATAATAACTCCCAAAATCTTTATTTTTTCGGAAAAAACTCAAGATCGGATGTAAGACAAAAAATTATCTACAAAATGACATATTAGCGACTTCTGTATGTCAATTCGTTCTTAAGTTATAGCGTACCAAAGTTTAATTGTACGTTAAAATGGGAGCTATATTAAGTCTGGTTGCTTCCCCCCCCCCCCCAAAAATTTTTGCTCCGCGCCGAATTTAGGGTACTTTTTAGGAAATGCTTAGGACATTAAAATGAAGCTCTCCACCAAAATTCAGCTTTGTGGGAATTTTTTTCAAAGTTTCATCATTTTCTTATCAAATTTTCACGGACTATTTACCAATAATTCCCAAACTACCGGTGCCCTCATATTAAATACAATTCGCCTGATCGCTCAAGCTCAGTCTGATCTATGCGCCAGAGTATTGGGAAATAGCACCAAGCATAGATTTACGGTTTTGACTTATTATCATCATCTCAACTTTTTTCCCAGTGTTGTTGCCAACCTTAATTTTTCAAAGACAATAAAATACTTTAAATTGGATTTAGTGACTGACGTAGATTAAGCAAAAACTCATTTTATAAATTAAAATTTTAACGATTACCACATGCTTTTAATTAAATTAATGAAACTTGGACAAGAGACACTTTATTTATTTATTTCTAACTTTTATTAGACTTTTTTTTATCAGTTTCAAGGTTCGTGACGTTAATGACAGGATTCAAGTGGTATATTGATATTGTAAAACTATTTATACAAATTCGCTGGGGGTAATAAAATAAATTTGTTCCGTATTTGTTAATATCGAACATTAAAAATGCACCTGTTTTAATATGTAGGCACAATGTTTATGGAATGGAAACATCTTACTGAATGTATACCGCGCATATATATCTAATTTGTCATCCTTGAGTTGTTTATAAACTCCCATAACCATAATATGGGTAAAATCCCATTAAATTTTATTTTTAATCTCACGATATTCACTTAAAAATTAACGGTGTATCTGAAAAAAAAAGATATTAAGAGCACTCAAATAAAGAAACACAAGAGCGATGATTCAAAATACGATAATAAAATACAAAAAAAAAAACAACAACAAAAATGAGTTAATGTTTGTTTCTGTTACTGTTGTATCTTTTAGTCGCAGCGCGGCAACGACGCGATGGCGTATCTAGATATATAAATGTATCTGCGCATTGATAAGAATCAATTAATCTTTTTTAAAACAACCAAATGGAATTTTTTTTTTTTATTATTATTATTATTTTTTTTTGTTATATGAGTTCGTTTATTCTTTGTTCGTGGTTGGCTAAGTTCAACTCTTGTATTTAATTTAGCTCCAAGCCAAAAAACCAGCATTACCGCCTACCAATACCAGTAAAATATTTAGAGATAAGAACCCGCAATACGCATATTCATACATATTTACAAGCTTAGTGTACAAGAACGTAGTTAGAGAAATTTTTAGGGGGTCTGAGTCTTCTAACCAGATATTGACAAGTATAAAGATGGGAATCTTTTGTTTTTGTGATTTCATTCTTTCCGGTGAATATATGTACCGCATACTCTTGCATATTCAACGTTTTTTCCATTTTTTATGCTAGTACTACGTTTCCACCGAACTTTAATCTCTTGTAGATTTACTAATCTCAAAAAGTGTTTCCACACCGCTCCAAAAGTAGATTAATTTTGAAAGCACTATTCAAAATGCATATATCGTTTCATTTTCTCTTATGATGTAGAAGTGAGACAGGAAGCTTCATCTGTGTCAACCGAAGAGAAAAATTCACTTTCCCGATGAATGTGTTCATTTCGATATGGAAGTAGGGTAGTTCGATTGAAGATTTAAATGAGATTTATTTTAAAGAAGATTAAAATTTGTATGGTAAATCTTCAAGATTTTTAAGAGATTTAGCTAAATCTACTTAAATCTCGGTTTAGTGGTCGGTGGTTTAATAGAAATGACGGCCGATGTTACGCATACTTTTGCAAACATATGAATATCAGCTGTTTTTCGATTTTGTAGGCATATAGAAATGACAGCTGAGTTTTCCAGTTTTTTTACTTGTGTGTCTCTGCTTAAAATTACTTCTTTTTGTTTTTTTTTTTTTATTAAGGAAGAACAATAAAAAGAATAAAATGAAATGACTACGATTGAACACAGGGCGAGCAAAATACCGATTTATATTGCATAGTTTTGAATTAGTGAATATGAAAATGGTAGCTGGAAAATTAAACTATTCATGCATGCCACATTCGTAAAGTGGGACTCAAGAAAAAATATCTATACGTACCGTGTATCGAGTGTGTGGTCATTTATCCAAATGTAGACAGAAATCTAGAAAAATACAGCTAATGGACATGGATAGCGGTATTAGAGGTCTGTCTCACTTTTACTATTGACTTTTCGAAGAATCTACGCGGTGTTTAGTTTCCTGTTGGATCTGATCAAAATTAAATTAGCGTTTCATACGCTGTTGTTGTTTTAGGTTAAAATCCGTATATACGCGTGTGGCTCAAAAAGTCCCTGTGACTTTATCATTTCTTAAGGCGCCAGTTATAGCTTTCATTGATACTTATCATTAAAAACTTTGACTATCAATTCTAAAGCACTTAAGCAAATAAAACTGACGTCGTTTTGGTACCAAAATGAAAGTAATAAGATATATGTATAATATTTTTTGTCAAAAAAAAAATATTTTAGTTGCTCTACCTACCACTTTCTTGTAAATTCACTTTTGATTTTTCAATGATGTCAGCTGTTCACTTTCTGTTCGCTTTCAAAAGTGAAATTACAAGAAAGTGGTACAGCAAATAAAATATATGTTTGACAAAAAATGTTATATATTTTATTACCTTCATTTTGGTACCAAAACGACATATAATTTTTATTTGTTTAGGTGCATCAGAACTGATTGTCTGATGCACTGAAGTTTTCAATTATGAGTTTCAATGAAAGCTATAACTGGCGCCTAAAGAATTTATCTTCCAGAAGAACGCACCCAAATTTTCAGACCGATCTGTCGAATAGTTTTGTTTTGGCCGCCATTTTATATAGACGTTTACGGGCTTTTTCGATAAAATGGAAAAAATGAATTTCGAGTGTTCATTAAATACAATTTTTTGCAAGCAGAAACCATCACACAATTGGTGGGGTTTGATGCATCAAACCATTGATTGGAACCATTCACCACTGGTTTAGCCAATTTCGTTGCGGTCGTTCAAGCACAAGTGACGGCGAACGCTCTGTCCACCCAATTGAAGGCACCACACTAGAAATGGTCGACAGAATCCGTGGTTTGATAATGGACGATCAGCGAGTGAAAGTGTGCGAGTGTGAACAGTCCACACGCTTATCACATGGCTGAATGATTTCAATTTTACATAAATGGTGATGGTTGCTGTGTTTGCTCACAATCGCTTAAAAACTCATTCGTTTGGCAACTTCAAATGTGTATTTGGCGATGTTCCAGGAGAATCGACTGATCTATTGAGCCGTTTCGTAACCGTGAATGCAACAAGGTCATGGCGATAGTTTTTTGGGATGCACGCGGTGTTATTCACATCGATAACCTCGAGAAGAGTAAAACGATCACCGATACATATTACGCAGAGCTGCTGGATCGATACCAAGTAGATTTGAAGCACATTTGGCGAAGAAGAAAAAATCTTTTTCAGAACAACGCAACGAGTTAGGCTACGAACTCCTCCCATATCTATCATATTCCTCAGTATTCTTCTTTACAATCATGAAGAAATGACTCGCAGCTAAGAAATTTGAGTATCTACCATTAAGAGGTAATCGCTGAAACAAACGCTTATTTTGAGGGATTTTGAGCATTATATGGAGGACATAAAAAAATTCGAGGAACGTTTGATGAAATTTTTCGAGCTAAATGGAGACTAAGTTGAAAATAAAATGTTTCTACGCCGAAAAGATTATTTTCAGAAAAAATCTCAGACAAAAACATCATTTATTATTAGATATGGTATAAAGCATCGGAGACAAAACGGAGCCCTGAGGAAATCCATTATTTATATTCTATATGTACCCGAGGAGAAATTTATCGGAATCAAATAGCAGTATTTTCTATAAAAGGGATTGTTAGGAAAACCTTTAAATACTTTTGAATAATAGGTTGAATAATCTTCCCTTCTTTAGAAATATATTTAAAATTAATACTATTAAGCACTTCCATTGATTTAAAAAAAGTGACGTTAATGAAGTTAACTTATATTTATAGGAAAAAGATGATTCTCTTTTGTTTTAGAAACAGACTTTATAAATGCTTATTTCAATTTATTCTGAAACATACCCGTAGAGTTTTACACTGGAAAAAGCTTTATTTTTCCATTTTAGAAGAAAACATTTTCATAACAATTAACAACAAACTAAAGCAAACAAAATTAATTTATCTGAATCAAGTGAAAACACTTTCATAAGAAACCTAATTGAACAAAGCAAAAAAAACGTCATTTATATATAAAACAAATGTTAATTATATAAAAAAATATATATATGGTTTCCTTTCTTGATTATTTCTTTTGATAGTTGAGCTTTAATTTATTTTTTTATAATTTACAATAATTATATATTTATTTACTGTATTTCTCAGATGATAATTTATTTATTTGTTTTTTATTTATTTATATATTTTATTATGTTCTCATATATTTATTTATTAATTTATGTATTTATTTACTTCTTTATTAAACAGAATAAGTCCTTCTGTGATATAATTAAAAACAAATTTCAAATGAATTTTTTTTTTGTAATTATTTCATAATTTTATAAATAAAGGGTGATTTTTTTGCTACTTGGTTTTTGACGTTTATATTTTTGACAGATCACACATGACAAATTCCACGAACATTTGACATTTCGATTCAGTATTGTTTGCCATTTCATCATGAATAGACTTACGCCTGAACAACGTTTGCAAATTATTGAAATTTATCATCAAAATTCGTGCTCTGTGAAAAATGTGTTTCGCAAGCTACGTCCGTTTCAGCGACGAGGCTCATTTTTGGCTAAATGGATACGTGAATAAGCAGAATTGCCGTATTTGGAGTGAAGAGCAGCCAGAGGCAATTCAGCAGCTACCAATGCATCCCGAAAAATGCACTGTTTGGTGCGGTTTATGGGCAGGCGGCATCATTGGGCCGTACTTCTTCAAGGACGATGAAGGCCGCAGGGTTACGGTCAATGGAGAAAGGTACCGTTCGATGATAACAGATTTTTTTTTGCCGAAAATGCAAGAATTGAACTCGGTCGACATGTGGTTCCAACAGGATGTGGCACCGTAGCCGCGGGCAACATTTAAGTGAAATTATTTTTAAAAAGTAAATGGCAGAAATTGATTTATCGATCCAAATAAAAATTTCATTCACTTTTTACTAGTTTCTGTGTTCTTTTGAATTTTCAAAAACCAAGCTCTTAAAAAATCACCGTTTATTAAAACATAAACTTTTCAGAAACTTTTTGAATTGATTATCAAATCTCTGTGCTGTGCACTGACTTTAAAACAATGTTAACTATGTAATTTAATAAAATATATCTGTCTAACTATCATAATTAATTTATCTTAAATATTTTAGTTAAATGATAAATATTACTCATCATTTGGATTTCATTTTTTCTCCCGAATAGGTACCTACATGTTAAATAAAAAGATTCTTTTTAATACTCCATTATGAGTGCCCCAGGGAAGTCACGTAGGACCACTTCTTTTTATCTCGTCCAGTCTGAATGAATCATTCAATATATCAGTTTACTATAGCGGTTTTCTATCATTAAATATGTTTTCTAAGAAGCTTTAAGTTTACTGTCATGATATTTCGTCCATTATATCCCCCGATGTATTTTTTCAGGCTACGCTCTTCAGTCTGATTATGAATATCGTATCCAGTATTTTCAAGTATGTAAATATAACATCACCGGAAATGCAAAAAAAAAATATATTAAAAACTTATATTTATCAGATTTGATGTATCTTGTTGCCGCAGTTGTGTTTCCAGAGAGTTTATATTTATGTATATTTTTTAATTTAGTATTGCATACATTTCATAGAGAGCGGGGCAGAGATATTCATTAACATTTTATCTAAAACTTCATCTATTTCCATAGTTTATTATTTATTATATTTTAAGTTTCAAATTTCTAAAATGTTTCCTTCATTCTCGTATTGCAGGTGAATGCCAAGACACTGCGGAAGATATGACTGTGGAACGAGGTAAGTGCTGCTGTCACAGATATTCATAATAATTTTTGTATTTTATTCGATTTCGATTAAATGGAGACAGAAAAACCCGCACACAGTGGCACCACTGAAGTATTTTTTTTATTTGCTAAATACTATTTGTTAGAGAAAATATTTTCTAGTAAATGACAAAGATTACGATCACAACGCGATAGGGATAATTTGTTTTGCTTATATATAATTAAGTTTGCATCAATTTTTATGACTAAACGGATTTTATCAATATTTTTCGTAGAAAGAGGAGAAATTGTGGGACACTTATTATTGTTATTACTGGCTATCGCTTAAATTTGCGGGGCTAACGATAATTCTAACTTTGAAATGATACTTTGTAAGTCTAATGTTCAATTGAGGCAAAGTGCAGTAAAATCGGTTTACCGATAAACCGATTTTACTGCACTGATACATTAATACTTAAATTAAGTATAATATTGAGTTGAATCAGCAAGCAGTAAAGTCGGTTTTTGCTAAAAGGATTTTTAGGCTTATCGTGATGATAAACTACTCGTAATCGGGTTGCATAAATGCCTTTGACATATATTATAGCTAAAAACCCTTTTACAATATCACACACAGTATTAACTAGTGTCAAATTGAAAGTGTGAAATAAATGCATGTTACTGCCAAATCTGTGTGTGATTTCAAAATAACCTCTAATACTCGTTTCCACCGACTACTTAACCGAGATTTAAGTAGATTAAGCTAAATCTCCTACAAATCTTGAGGATTTCCCATACAAATTTTAATCTTCTCAGATGAAGATTTAAAATAAATCTCATTTAAATCTTCAATCGAACTACCCTATTTCCATATCGAAATGAACACATTCATCAGGAAAGTGAATTTTTCTATTCGGTTGACACAGATGAAGCTGCCTGTCTCACTCACTTCTACATCATAAGAGAAAATCAAAATATATATGCATTTTGAATATATATATATGTGTTCCGGTCGCTGCAGCCTTCGCAGCAACACTTTAACTCCTCCTGGAGCATAGGGCAGCAACAGATTCCCTCCATCTATCTCGGTTCACGGCATGGTGCCTTAGCTGAGCCCACGAATGGAAGTTAAAGGACTGAGCTTCATTAAGTACAGTTGACCTCCATGTTGTTCTTGGTCTACCAACTCTCCTTACACCCTGAGGATTCCATCCGAAGGACTGCTTTGCTATGTTCTCGTTTGGTTTCCTCAGAATATGGCCAATACATTGCCATTTTCGTTGTCTAATGTCAAGATCTACCCTTCTCTGGTGAGTCCAATCCCACAGCTCAACATTTCTTATGATTTGTGGCCATCGAATCTTGAGAATGTATCGAAGACAGCGATTGATAAAAGCCTGTAGCCTGCTCGAGATGTCGGCGGAGCATTTCCAGGTTTCAAAGGCGTACAGGAGGACGGATTTCACGTTGGACTCGAAGAGTTTTAGTTTTGTGCGTAGCGTTATTATGCTGGAGTTCCACACGGGAGAAAGCATTCCAAAAGCACTACGAGCTTTGTTTATCCTGCTGACAACATCAGATTCCGTTCCACCATCAATTGATAAAATACTGCCTAGGTAGTTGAACTGCACAACCTTCTCAATAGGTTCCTGTCTCAGAATAATCTCCTGTTGAGAGTTGCGACCGGTCTGCAGCATTTTTGTCTTTTTGGCGTTGATATTTAAGCCAGCCATCTCGCCGTTCGCTTGCAGCAATTGGCACATTTGTTCCAAGCCGCCTACACTGTTTGACATGAAACATATATCGTCAGCGTAGTCCAAATGACTAAGTTTTTCGAATGGACTCCATTGGATGCCATTTCTCTCGTTTGTACCAACTGTGGCAGTCAGTACATCATCTATTGCCAATAAAAACAAAATTGGTGACAACACATCTCCTTGTCTTACTCCTTGACGCACCTCGAATGAATCGGAAAGCTGTCCATTGTGCAGCACGCAGCACCTTGCATTATTGTAAGACTCCTTAATAATAGCGACTAGCTCCTCAGGGATACCTCTCATGATAAGTGATCGCCAGATGCATTCACGATTTACCCTGTCGAATGCCTTTTAAAAATCGACGAACATGAGATATAGAGGCGACTGGTACTCAGCTGATTGTTCAAGAATGATCCGCAGGGTGTTAATATGGTCGACACAAGATCGGCCACTGCGAAATCCAGCTTGATGTCTCTTGAGTGTTGACTCTATCCTTTCTCTTATCCGCTCGAGAACAATAGTTGCCATTCATTTTGAGAACACAGACAGGACGGTTATACCACGCCAATTATTGCAATTTCTAAGATCGCCTTTCTTTGGTATCTTAACAATTACACCATTCTTCCAGTCTTTGGGGTAAGTAACTTTCTCCCAAACATCCTGAATTAGTGGAAGCAAAATTGCTGCCGTTGTTTCAGGATCAACCTTCAAGCTGCTTTGTTTGTTTTGAGGAGAAGAATCGCATGCTTAACTTCTGCACTGCTTGGAGGGCCGGTGTCAATGCCCCTAGAAGATCTACGTATGTGGACCATTTGCGGTTCATCATAAACATTCTGGACATCGTTGAGCAGTGCGCAGAAGTGATCCATCCACCTCTTAAGCTGATCTTCCAATGTCATCAAGAGATTGCCGTTTATGTCAAACACAGGGCGGGATATGTTGTTACGTTGCCCAACGATTTCCTTAGTGATTCTGTACAGCTCTCTTGCGTCCCCTCTCCCTGCAGCATGTTCCGCATTTTCCGCAAGCTTGTTCAACATTGCCCTTTTATCGCGTCTCACACAGCGCTGCACTATTTTATGAGTTGCTCTATACTCATTCTGCAGATTTATTTTCCGATGCGCAACACTTTCGGCAATAATTTTCGCTTTCAATGATCGCCGGTGTGTGATTTTATCCCAGGTGTCTTGGGATATCCAGGGATCTCTAGATCGTATTTGCGTCGGAACAGTTGCGGAGCCGATTTCTATGAAAATATTCTTCACTTGATCCCACTTTTCGTCAATAGACAAATTATCGTTCACAACCATGTTCGACGCTGCTTCCATGAGTTTAACAGTGTAGTTGCGACAAATGTTAGGATCAGTTAAAGCGATTGTTTGAAATCTTGGTCTCCGTGCCGTTACCTCTGGGTGTCTCTGGACAGCCGCTGTTCGAACCTGCAGCGTTGCTAATACGGGGTGGTGGTCGCTACCAGCATCAGCTCTACAAACATTCCGAACATCGCGAAGTGATTTTCTCCAACGTTGCTGAATTATGAAGTGGTTAATTTGGTTTTTTGTTCGACCATCAGGAGAAATCCATGTGACTTTGTGACAAGTCTTGTGCGGAAATAAGGATCCACCAACTACAAGCTGACGAGCGTTGCAGAAGTCGACGAGCATATCACCATTTTCGTTCCTTTGACCTAAGCAATGTTTACCAAGAACGCGTTCAAGACCAACGTTATCCGGACCAACTTTGGCATTAAAATCACCCATGATGATGACGATGTCACCCTTAGGAACGCTACTGTACACCGAGTTTAAATGAGTATAGAATGAATTCTTGTCGTCGTATTCTGCATCATTTGTAGGAGCATAACATTGAATAATGGTTATCTTACGAACTTTGGAGCTAAATCGGGCCGTCATAAGCCTTGCCGAAATTGGATTCCATGATATTAGACTTTTGCTAGCTTCCTTAGTTAACATAATACCCACACTATTTTGAATAGTGCTGTCAAAATTAATCTTCTTTTGGAGCGGTGGAACCACTTTTTGAGATTACTAAATCTACAAGAGATTAAAGTTCAGTGGAAACGTAGTATAACTCTCAATTATAAAAATTGTAAAACAAATTCCAAAAATGTTCAAGTATAAAATCGTGATATAAGGCAAACTGTCAAACATTATTGAGATTGCATGTCATATATTATGTTGCAGAGCCTTAACATTGTGTTTCCACATTAGGACTGATCCATACAGCCAAATGGCACAAATTGGCACCAACTTCTGCCAATTCCTATTCCAGGCTTACAAATTTTTAGTTTTGGACAGAAGAGAGCGCTCTTGAGAGAGTAAAATATTTCCTCTTCCTGACAATTTCTGCCCAATAAATGTTTGTAGGTTGCAATTTGTGGGCAGAAAATTTACAATTGTCAGGTTGACCTTTGTCATAATTTTTTTTTTTATCCGATGGAAATCTTCAAAAGACACTCGGTAAGAATCGGTACCGAGTAGTGTGGGACTCTTACCGCACTAAAACCACCGGTGAAATTAGGACTAATCTATGAAAGATCGACATATGATTTAACTATCTTAATTTATATTGAAATCGCATTGGGGGAAGTTTAAAGTTATTACACAGTCCCATAGCTTTTAGACCATCAGCTCATGAGGCTTGGTTCTTCTTAATCTCCGAGCATTGTCTCGTACATTTAAGACGGTCTCCATTTCGAAGTTGGTATGACTTTGCAGTCGCTGGTTGTGTGATAGAGCGTGTTTTTTAACCACTTCTGTAACCATTTCAATTTGTAGGTCACGATGTAGAGCGCTATTTCTTATATACCAAGGGGCATTTATTATTTCACGAAGAACCTTGCTTTGGAATGTTTGGATGGGCTCAGCATTTGTTTTCTTTGTACAGCCCAATACTTGGATGCCATATGTCCAAACGGGTTTCAGTACTTGCTTATATAACATTAGTTTGTTCTGGATAGATAGGTCAGAGTTCTTTCCTAGTAACCAGTACATTTTTCTGTACTTCAAGTCTAGTTCTTTTCGGTTCTTTTTGATGTGCTCTTTAAATTTAAGCTTTGCATCCAAAGTCGCGGTATTGGAGTAAGGTACTGCTGTATTATTTATAAATATTGGAACATTGTTTATGTTTTTGTTAGTAAAGTTTATATGCGTCGATTTTGTTTCGTTTAATTTGATACGCCATTTCTGCGTCCAATCACTAACTTTATCGACAGCATTTTGCAAATTTTAGTGTAGCCTTCGTAACGGATTTATCTGGCACCAATATTGCCGTATCGTCAGCAAAGGTGGCCATGATAGCGTTGATGTCCACTGGAATATCCCTTGTATATAACAGATACAGGGTTGGTCCTAGGACACTTCCTTGTGGTACACCGGCTTCAATTTAATTTAGTTCCGAGTAATTTTGGTCGTACCGTACTCTAAAGAGTCGGTTCGTAACGTAGGAATTCAGTATTTCGTAGTACTGCCTGGGAAGGTCCCTATGCAGTTTGTACTCAAGTCCCAAGTGCCAAACCTTGTCAAAGGCTTGAGCAACATATAAGAATATAGCCGAGCATACTTGTTTTTCTTCAAGTGCCTTTTCCACGACATCCGCAATGCGATGCACTTGGTCTAACGTGGAATGTTTATTTCTAAATCCAAACTGATGGCTCGGAATTAGTCTTCTTTCTTCTATTATTTTGTTAAGCCTTTTCAGTAGCAGTTTTTCAAAAACTTTTGCCATGATTGGTATAAGCGATATTGGTCTGTAAGATGTTACTTCTGTTGGTGGCTTAACTGGTTTAGGTATAACAATGACTTCTGCAATTTTCCAATGATGTGGAACATATCTTAGTTTAAGGCATGCGTTAATTATAAATTGGAGTTTCTTGTCATAAATGAAAAAAAAAAATTCGTAGATGTGGGAAAATATTTCTTCAACAAATAAATAAATTTAGTAACACTATCTAATACTACGTTTCCACCGAACTTTAATCTCTTGAAGATTAACTAATCTCAAAAATTGTTTCCACCGTTCCAAAAGTAGATTAATTTTGACAGCACTATTCAAAATGCATATATCGTTTCATTTTCTCTTATGATGTAGAAGTGAGACAGGCAGCTTTATCTGTGTCAGAAAAAAATTCACTTTCCCGATGAATGTGTTCATTTCGATATGGAAATAGGGTAGTTCGATTGAAGATTTAAATGAGATTTATTTTAAATCTTCATCTGAGAAGATTAAAATTTGTATGGTAAATCCTCCAGATTTCTAGGAGATTTAGCTAATTCTACTTAAATCTCAGTTTAGTGGTCAGTGGAAACGTAGTATAAGGGTAATGCTAGTTGTAAGCAGGTTATAAAATGTTTATAATTAATTTAAAACTAGTAGCTGCTTTTGAAATTAAAAGGGCTTTTAGTTAGCACGTACTAATCCTGCCTAATAGGAGTTGACTATAATTTTGCTCCACTACATCTGCTGTTAATTTTTAGTCGACCTTATCAGTAAACAGCTGACAGCTATAAGTTCTGCTTAAATAGAAAAGGCTTGTTTGCTTGCTGTGCTTCTATGTCAATGGTTTATCACAATTTATTGTGCGTGCTTGACATATGAGCACACATCATGATACGAATTGACGTTTCGATTGTCAGAATGACATTTCTTTGTTTCTCATAATATTTGATTTCATTACATTATATGTATCAAATTGTTTTTATGATTACCATTTACCAATCGAAAAGGCCCCACTAAAACATAGCTTCTAAAGAAAAAATCCAGTCTAATATGGCAGCGACGGCTGTGCTGATAACTAAAACATTTAAAGCAATTAAGATGTGATCTGTCAGCGGTACTTAGAAAAACCAGCAAGACTAAAATAGCTTTTAATTATTTACACTGCTACCTCTGAGAATTTTTGTCTGTAGGTATGTATATTGTAAAACAGAACATGTGCAATCTATCTTCCTGTGATATAGAAGATGTCGTATATCACACAGCATCACCTAGCGGTGGTATCTATCTACCGTTCCAATTCCTGACAAATGGCTTAAGGAAGCAACAGCATATCAAAAATAATGGTGACACTCCTCATCCTCATCAATTTATTTCGGTGAAATTACCGAAAAGAAAGAGAAAACAAAACAAACAAAAAAAAACACTCAAGCTTAGTATAGGTACCACTAAAAATGCAAAGCGATTTCCAATTGATTCCTGAACGCCTTCAGTTGGGTGCCGTCTGCCGTTGCCGTTACATATCGGTATCTATATAGCCATATCCAATATCCATATCTGTGCAGCTTTCGCTCCAGAATCTCACACTGCCCGCCATCACTTCCGTCCGTCCTTCGTGGTTTGGGTGTTCAGCCGAACTATGTTGATGTTGAATGTTATGTGGCGGTTGCCGTTTGCTTTTGTGATTCCAATCCAATCCGTATCGGAATTGTGTGCGTTGTTTCGTTGGTGATTTAGTTTTAGCTGGCTTTTTGTTTTGACTTCTTCGCTTTTGCATATTTTTTTTTTTTTATTTTTTGTTTCGCTTTCGCTTCTCTTCTGCATTCTGCTTATTTGTGAGATATTTATTGCCATAGATCGCCAGCTGATATAGTACACACATGGACACATAATATAATGTGGCTGGAATGGCCGGGTCTGTCGTGGCCGTGGTTTACGAGATATGCCTGCCACCACACACTTTCTTTCGCTATGCCGGTAGGTGGGGTGTTTGTCTTTTTGTTCTGATGATTCGTTTTTTGTGATATACGTTTGCTGATTTTTTTTTTTTTTAGCTTTTGGTCGATTGAATGTATAATGGTGGTTCATTGTGGCAAAAGCATAGTAACAGTAAGGTATATAATACTCCTTTCGGCACAATACTCACAGTCTACAGACTGAACAGTGTGTGACGGAGCAATATAATTGTTGCAGCAATCATTTGGTGGGTGGTGGTGGTTGTATGTTGTTGTTGGCGCAAAAACACCACTCCTTGACAGCGCACCACTGAATTCTCCTCGTCCTCGTGCTCGTCCTCGGCCTTCTCTACTAAAAGCCTTCGAAAGAAGTGCGCGGTACCTGCCAATAGTTATCACTTGGTGCAATCTGCGGCAGGAATCTTGTATTTGTTTGTCGTTGGGGTATTGTTTTGCGTATAAAAAGTTAAATATTATATGTTGCTGCCTATATATTTATGGATGGAGTTCAACTGGCTGAAAGATGCAGAAGGTATCGGCGAAGTCACCTCGGGGCTGTTTAGGCGGTCTGCGAAGGTAATAAACCATCAGACAATTGGTATCAATATTTCGAGACCGTTAACTACAAGAGGACCGCATAAGGTCTACATAAGGTTAGCATAAGGTCAGCATATAGGGTGCATTGTAAGTATGTCACTTAGGTATACCTTTGGATACACGTGAACGTGGATATTGTAAAGCTATTTTTTTTATATATGTCTACGCAGAAGTAGGTGAATTGAAAGGTGCGACATAGTTGGATTGCTTATAGCCAGTCAAGTTTGAAAATTAGTCATTTGTAGATTTAAAATCGGTTAATGGTAGGTATTGATGTTTTGAATGAAACAACAATTTGAATGTGCTCCACAGATCTTACACGCTGGAAGAATAGATATGTCTGATCACTTTCATTGCACTCTCACTTTCATTAGCCCTTTTTTTTTGGTAAATGTATATGCAGCGCAGCAAAATTTTATTCAGTAAACGACAACAAAGGATAATAGTGTAGATAAAGCTTTGGAATATTTGGAATGGAACGACTCGCTCAGGTTGCAGACAAAAAGCGTATGCACCATTGTAGGCAGGCAGAGGAAGGTGTAAAATAAGAGTGTATATAAAAAGTGCACAAAAGTTTTATTCAGACTTTCATTACTGCGCTACCTATAGGTTGCCAATAAAATACGGCTATTATCTGGACTTTTTGGACTGAAGTTCACATGAATTAGTATCTGACTTAAAGTAATCGCACCTATATTCGGGGCTTAGTTTTACCGTGACCGTCTTATGATTTAGAATTTTTTGTTTCGTCGAAGTCGAACCGAACTATCAGCTATTTGTCTTCTCAACATGAGGGCCTATTACCATTTAGAGCTTCTAAGTATGCTACTGGAATAAATGCATATGTGCATTGGAGAATGAATGAATGAATATATAAATGCCTAAAGTTGTATGAGATTTTTCAGTTTTACAGTTCTTTCTCCGCATTTATTTCTGTTAGAAATTTTAGTGTATGGCTGGCACAGAGGGTAGCTCGCTCCGCGATTACTATCTGGTAATAATCTAGGTCTTTTTTCTGTGGTGGATTAGTGCACCATATCTGCCTAGGATGTGGTCAGGAGTTTCATCCTCGTCCTTACAGAATCTACACGTGGCACTACCTACTAGGTGAAGAAAACTTAGATCTATTCTGAGCTTACAGTGACCGGTGAGGAAGCCCATTATAATTCTAAGTTGGTTTCTATCTAAAGAAGAACATGCTCGGTTGCCTTAGCCCATACACGGCGAACACATTTGCCGAACATTCATTTCGTGCTGATTCTTCAAAGCCTTATATCATGTGCGATTTGCCATGATTAATTTTTCCCAACTTTATTTTTGTAGTTTTCACATTTTCAATTCTATATAAATTCTTCGCTTTGCTCACGAACATCGACAAAATCGAAATGTTTCGAAAAACACAGCGAGCGCGAGCATGCTCGGCGAGCATGTTCGTCATTTGTGTCCACTTTAAGTTGCTACAGTCCGTGAACAGTGTTCGGTTGAATTCACAAATCAAACACCTTTGCTTCCCTTAACTCGGGGAGCTCCATCCATTTTTTTGGTCTTCGGATCACCTGTCGCAATGCCCGTTTTCGTCCACATTCATATACACTGTAGGCTAAGAAAATATTTGTTTTTTTTTTTTTGTATAAATTCAATTTTTTAAATATTTTTTTTGTTTATTTGCATTTTAATTTAAGATTAGTTTTATAAGTCTATCAACACTTTACACAATATTAACAGTTAACGGATTTTAAATTTTTAGGATAAAACCGTCAACGTTTGTGATTAAATAAAAAAAATAGGTGCGTCTTCCTAAATTAGGAATAATGATCGTTTTGTATACCAGTTTTGTTGCGTTTTATCATAATTTTCATTAACCTTTCCTTACCCCGTTACAACTGTCATTTTTATCAAAACAAAAATTGAAGTCAGCATGGCATTCGGCATATTTCTTGGAGAATATAATACCATTGCCTCTAAACAGCGTCCCACAATTTAGTCCTAGATGAAGCAAAAAGGTTTGATTTTGCTAAAAAGGAGGGCACGGTGATCAGTGGCATCTAATGTTTTTTTTCAGCCTTCGCCAGTTTTCGAGCACTAATCGGTCTTCAGGGCATTTGCAATTTCACACATTTTCGAGTGTCAACGCTTTAACCGTGCATAATACAAATTATGTTGACATGTATTGCACGTCAAAGAATTGAGATAACATTAACCGACTTGTGTCATGAGTGTTTTCGTCAACGTTTTATGCATTGATTCTTGGAGTATTGACGCGGTGGTGGCAGATTCAAAATTGAATTTGTGGTGACGTCAGAGGGTCAACTTGATGACTTAACTAACATTTCAGCTTCGATAAGATTTTGGTAAGTCATTTTAGCTGTAATAGTGCAATCAGACCTTACCGAAACCTTTTTGCAGCTGAAATTTTATATTAAATGACATATAAGTGTAATTTAACTGACTTCTGAAGTTAGTACATCCATCGTACATCAACGGATGACGGGCTAGCCCAATATATTAACCGGTTTATCTATCCATTCATTTTTACCAACACATTGTTATTTTTTTTATTTAACACTTGCCTAGTCGAGAAAGACCAGTATTCTTGCCACTTGGAGACGGCGAAATAAGTTCGATTGGTGTGTACTTACCTTTAGAGCACTGCCCATCGTTATGCACCAACAGTTACATTTAATCAACAAACATTACATGATTTCACTCGCCAATGAAACTAATCGTAAATGACATAAGATTTTCTTAAAGATGATTTATTTTGTTGGTAAAAATCAGCGTTGGCAACGTAAGTTATACTGAGTAAGTTACCCATATAGTTACGCGTAACTAATTGAAGTAAGCTACGTCTCATTTATCACGTAACTCATGTAACTTATACAGCTTATAAACCTACATCTTTTTGACGGTCCGAAGGACAACCCATTCCTCAAGTGTGTATGAATTAACGACCATTTCGAAAAAGTTCGCTCAATTTCGGCGGATGAAGTGAGAATTTTTTGCAATTTCAGAGCAAGTTTTGAAAGATTGGAAGCATAAAAATCGGCTGTCTTCTAAAACAAAATTGAGCTCGACATTTTTCTGTAGGTATTATGATTTAAAAATGACATATTAGATTTTTAAACTGATCTCATTCATTGAACCCATTCGAATTTAACATTTTTAAAAGAAAGTGATTAATTTCAAAAAGATAATTGTTATTTAATTTGTTTTTTGAATAGAACTGATGCAAATAGTAGGATTCTAGAGCATTGCTCTTATATATATTAAACCAGTTATCAAGACGGGACTTTTAGTGATTTCTGTTTTGGAACCTTTAATTCTAATCATAACTTGAAAGCCTTAGCTAGTGAAGCAGTGAATGTTGGCAATCAATTATCAATTCACAAATTGGATCAAATAACTAAATATTTTTTTTGACACTCTCGATTATAGGCATCTTGGAAGATGTTCCTATAAACCATAAATAACTATTTAAATGAAATTACATATTTGTAAACCTAAATTTAAATATGTGCTTTTAATCGTTGGAATGCAGTGTTTTTCAATTTTTTCGTGCAAATTTTTCACAACACCTCCAATCTTAAAGTTTTAAAGCATCTCTGAGTTATGAGTCCCAGTCCGTCTAGTGAAGTGGACATAGCCCTTCAATATTGACGCTTTGTTTTGTGAATTTGTTCAGACACTTATAGTATATAGTGAGAATTTATAACTCAAAAGCAGCGACTTTTTGCTCCCAATTATATTCTGATGTGAATATTTCCGTGAAGAAATATCAAAAACGTGAATTCGTTACATTTCGTACGTTAGTTACATTAGTTACGCGTAACTTATTAAAATATGTAAAACTCGTGTAACTTAGCAACATTCACTGGTAAAAATATCAATTCATCAAAGTAAGCTTTCTTCTTGATTACGTTTATTGCTTTGTGGGTCATTATTTTTACCTACACATATACCAAGTATGTAATGTATACTCGTACCGACAACAAAATGAAATTCCTACAATTTCAAGTAGCACTCCAAAGTCATGCCGTAAAAAAAAACTTACGATTACCGGTCAGTCAAGAATTTTACCACCCAACAAAAATGGGATCATAATATCTTTAACAATTCATCAACCAAGAAAACCCTACTCACTGAAGAAAAAAAAAATATGTTATGATCCTTAATAATTGGCAACAAAAATGTCCTTCCCAAAGTCTCCTTTTACCATACCTATATTTGTGTATAGTAGATATTATAAGCCACATTTCAAATCCTTATCGCCTAGCCCCATATCACATTGAAAAAATCCACTCAAACATAAAACCTGCTAAACTTTATGTATATATGTTTGAGTATGTATAGTATATGCAGAGTGTTAGTCGAATGATAAAACCTAAAATCCTATTTTATCGCACACCATACCGCTTGCTCCTGCCATCGTCGTCGCCGCCTCCACCACCACCGCGTGCCCAACCAAATTTCCAATCCTTTTCTGTTTCTGCCTTTGCTCATACTTATGTAATATAGAGATACTCTATCCAGTGTAACACAAATATTAAAAAAAAAAAAAAAAAACATCAACCGATGACATTCTCTGAAGTATTTTAAAATTATTGCCAATAAAAATTTAATCTACAAAAGATTTTCCACCCTGTAACACACACTCACCCTCATACATACTATACAGCTCCATATCGCAGCTGGTTGGTGGTCACCATAAAATCCATTAGCCATTAAGAGAAAAAAGGGGTGAAAAAGGATATCATACCGTGAACAGCAAGGAGTTCTTATTTTTCTTACAAATTCTGTTGGGACTTGGGACTGGCCTGCTGTGTGTTGCCATCATTAATTCTACTCTTCCTTTAAAGATGAATCTCTCTCTCATCCTGATGGTTTCTGTGCCAAAGGCTTTTTTGCCTGTTTTTATCTCTAAAACGCACTCCTCTGATGTGCTGGTTCTTATGGTTGGCATCGAAGAAGTTTGAGGACAACAAAAAAAAAAACTCCATACCAGTACCATAATTAATCATGTGGTAAAGTTATTGTCATTCCAAGGACTAGGTATATAGGAACGATGACAACAACTACTATGACAATGACTATACTATACAACACCACCATCATTTCCTAATCCTTCAAAAGAGTATAAATTTGGTGTTATCTTTGATAGAGCTGGAAATCTCTCACCAAACAACAGCCCCCTCGTTCGAAATTATTCCGACGAAGCACGAAGAAATGCATTCCACATAGTAGACGCTGCAAATCGCTTTTTCAAAGGATTATTTTTGTAGCTCGTATTATCCACCCAAATATTGCAATTTAACTTGGAGACATAAAAATATGAATTGATTTTGCGGGGAAAACGAGAACTATGACGCCGCCGGTAGACGCGACCCCCGAACGGACGTACGGCAACCCACGCCCATACTAAATGTCATTCTTATGACGGAAGAAAAAGGACTTTTTTATAATATGTACGTATTCCTCTCTAACCAGAGAAATCAGAAAACAATTTTATGTGTTCCACTTTGATATCTAAAATATCAGCCAGCTTGCAGCTATCCCCTCCCAACTCCTCCAAATCATGTACTACAAGGAAAAACGGTTTGGGTACTACTGGGGTGCAAATGGTTGGTTGTTCATTGTCCACATAACTGTCTTCTAGGACGTATGTATACATTATTATTATATTTTCATATTTTCTTCGAAAAGATTTTATTCGTTTTGTTGTTGAAAAAGGATGACGAGGACGATGAGGACGACAAGAACGACGAGGACATCGACGACAACGACGACGTCTTATAATAGTGTCCGACCTCCTACCACCATCACCTCAGTCCTTTGTAAGAGTGTTGGTTTTCTTATCTTTAGCGACCAGACGCTTTTAAATGTACAATCTTAGGGTTCAGCGAAGTCATATCATACAACAAAAATGTTAACTTGTCGCTTCGGTTCTTTGGCCCCTTCCCCCTATTTATATAGTTTTTTTCCTGGCCGCACATTTCATCATTCAATTTATATCCTTTTTACACATATTCCCATCAACCCAATATCTGCATTTTTTTTTGTCATAATCGAGCAAGAAAAAAAAATGACAACTCGCTGAGGCTGTCATCTTTGGAGCATCTCTTAAGTTTGAAAATTGAAAAAGGGTTAAGGTGTACGTTGGATGCTGGATGGTACCAGGGTGTTAAGTATATAAAAAAAAGGACATGATAAGGATATAGCTAATAATAATGACAACAAGAAAAAAGGCCAACATTGACTTTGACTTTTGATGGTGTACCCTTGTGTATGAAGAAAGCTATCAGTCCAGCTCTTTCTTCAATCAAACATTTACGATTTTACAACAACAACAAAAAAAACGAAAGAAAAACACCAAGAAGATGGGTGCTTGAAGTTTGTAATAAGACCTTGAGTATCTACTTGAGTTATTTCACTCTCAAGGATATATTACCGATGGGTAAATATTTGCTCCTACCTTTTTTTCCTTTTTTTTTAAGGCGAAAGTAAAAACTTTATTCAGACTATTTTGGTTGAGTCACGTACAATCGACAAATTCTTGTAACGGAATTGGGATTATCTTGTGATTGGGGGAAAATGAAAAGTGAAGTGAAAAATCATTGCGATACAAATATTTTTTTATTATTAAATAAAATCAATTTTTAGGAGTTACAAATGAGATTTGTCACTATTATGGACAGTCAATAAGTCTGAAGTAGAAGGTTTTTTATTCTAAACATGATACAGGTGATTCTGTGGAGTTATTTCCTTAAACTGATTGCTTGGTCGATTTTTATTCGGAAAAAGTTTGAAAATTGGTCTCTTGGATAGGTATCGTAATAAATTAATAAACATGGACTAGGGAAGGCTTAGGACTTATTCGGTGGACTAAGTGCGAAATCCTATAAATAAAACAGAATTTCTGCTATTTGACATTTACAAACTCAGTCGTTCGCTAAACCATCGACGACGGTGATCTGGTGAAGGACTAACGAATTGGCATTAAGAACAAAATTTACAGAGACATGGAATAAACCCAGATAGTGTTGATTTTGTTGTTCGTCGGTTCCAACGCTCGTTTCCAATAACACTCCTGTGGTAAGCTCACAAGAAAAAGCAAATTTGCTAGCAGCTCAGTTTGCTGCTAATTCTACGCTTCCGCAAAGTATCATGACTCCTTCTGTACTTGAGAGCATAAACAGTTTCATGGGACTTATCTTCTTTCGTACTCGTGCAGTTGCTAGAGTTCTTAATGATCTTGACATACACAAATCCGCCGGTCCAGATAGTATCTCCCCTATTGTCCTGAAGAGGTGTTCTTCTACGCTGGCAAAACCACTGCGTAAGCTTTTCCATCTGTCCTACTCTACTGGTCTCTTTCCGAGTGGGTGGAAAACAGCATTTGTCCAGCCTGTCCCTAAAAAAGGCGAATCTTCTTCACCCTCTAACTACCGTCCAATTGCACTTACGTCCCTTCTTTCCAAGGTCATGGAAACGCTGATTAACTATCAGCTCCTTATGACCGACAGTATGGCTTTCGTAGCAATAGGTCCACTGGTGATCTGATGGTATATCTCAACGAACAGTGGCACAAATCTTTACATCGTTTTGGAGAAAGTATTGATATTTCAAAAGCATTTTATAGAGTTTGGCATCAGGCTCTCTTATCGAAAATGCGTGCATTTGGTATCGAAGAATCTCTTTTTCGTTGGATTAGAAATTACCTTTCGGACCGTTCAATACAAGTTGTATTGGACGGTTTCAAGTCTGATATTCATAAAATAAATGCTGGTGTGCCCGAGGGCTCCGTTCTGTCTCCGACTCTCTTTCTCATTTTCATCAATGATCCCTTGTCTGAAACTTCTAATCCAATATACTGTTTTGCTGACGACAGTACCATCAGCTTTTCATACTCGTTTTTATATTCTCATCCATGTCCTTCGGATGTGGAACTTAAACGGCAGCGTATGATTAGCTCATTAAATTCTGATCTAGACAGCATTGTCCAATGGGGAATAAAAAACCGCTTAGAATTTAATGCTTCAAAAACCCAATGCTGTCTTCTGTCGTTAAAGCGGGACCCTCCCCCAATGCCGTTGTCCATTAACGGGGCTTGCATCGAGGAAACCGAACAACTTTCAGTTCTCGGTATGTGCATCACTGACCACCTTTTGTGGAATAAACACATATTCGACGTCGCCAAAAATGCTGCAAGATGTTTGGGTTTTCTGAGACGATGCAAGAAATATTTCTCCCCTTTTGATCTGGCTGTAATCTATAAAGCCTTCATTCGTCCAAAGCTTGAGTACAATTGTCATATTTGGGCAGGTGCTCCCATAATGCACTTAAGTCTCCTGGACAGAATCCAAAAAAGAGTTTTAAAAATGATAGGTGATGAAACAATAATTAAAACAATTGAGCTTCTCTCGCACCGTCGCAATGTTTCATGCCTTTCATTATTTTATAGGTATTATAATAAACAGTGTTCTAGTGAAATAGCCAGTTGCATTCCTCCCCTTAAACTATTCAACCGTAACACTCGCGCTTCTAGGAAAGTCCATCAATTTACCCTTGAGCCCAACTTCGGACGTACTGTCAAGTATAGAGATTCTTTCTTTAGCCGCACAACACGAATGTGGAATGCTTTACCCGACCGAATTTTTCCCTCCCATTGCGATAATCAGGCATTTAAAACCAATGTACATTGGTATCTCCTGTCTAATCCTATCCCATTTTCCTAATCGCTCGCACTGTGTATAAACATTTTAAGGGTATTCATAACCTTTTGAGTGCGCGCATAGTTTAAAAAAAAAAAAAAAAAAAACAAAAAAAAAAAAGTAGATTTTGTTCGTAAATGCTCGATTTTTTATTAATTGGACATTTTAGTCCGCAGACTAACTTTTATCAATTCTATGGTTTAGTAAAGTCATGCACTAGCGGTGGACTGAGCATTTTTTTATTAATAGGACTGATAGAGTTTAATGTCAAGCTGTCTTATCGAAAATACATGCATTTGATATCGATGAGATCTTTTCTTCGTTGAATTATAAATTACTTTTTGAACCGCAAGACGTATTGGAAGATTTCAAATGCGATATTTATAAAATAAATGCTGGTGTGCCCCAGGGTTCCGCTCTATATCCGCCTCTCTTCCTTATATTCGTAAATGATTATTTGACTGAAACTTTTTATCCATTAATTTGTTTTTCAGACGATGTACGGTAGCCTCAGATTTGTATACCTATATTCCTTTATAGATTCACATACTAGTCCCTAGGATGTGGAAGTGGAACGGCGTAGTATGATAAGCTCATTAAGTTCTGATCTTGACAGCTTTTTTGCAATGGAGAATCAAAAACCTTTTAGAATTTATTGCTTCAACATTCTAATCTTGTCTTTTGTCTTTAGGGAACACCTTTTGTAGAACTATCTGATATGTTGCCAAAAATGCAGGTAAGTGTTTGGGTTTTCTCTGTATATGCAAGAAATGTTTCTACCCTTCTAGTCTGGAAATGTTATCCATAAAGCATACATCCAAGCAAGGCTGAAGTGTAAATCTTATATTTGGGCTGATGTTACAATAACTCGCTTGATTCTTTTGGACAAAACTTAAAAGAGAATATTTAAAATAGGAGGTGTTAAAAGAATGACGAATACATTTGCAGCTCTTGAACACCGCCGCAATGTTTCATGTATTTCATTATTCTGTCTTTTTTTTTGACAATGTTCTAGCGAAATTAGCAGCTGCATTTATTGTTCTTCTAGTAATGCTCACCAATTTACCATTGAGCACAACTTTAGAAAAAGTGTTAAGTATATTCATTCTCCTTGAGTCGTACTACACAAATATGGAAGGTTTCCCCCCAATTTTGGAATTTAGTAATTTAATTCGGAAAAGCCTTTAGATCGCATTAGGGCACATAATGAACTATTAATATTGTGTGTCCTGAGATTCGTTTTTCTTACGTGTGTGTTTCACTTCCTTCAGTGTTCAGCATTGCCATTTAACATTTATGTTGCTGATATACATATACAGAATAAGTTGATAACAGCCAATTAAGCGATTCATATATTCTTACTGTTTATTTAATTGAAGAAAACGCAAACAGTGTGCATACATAATTTTTGTTTATGTTTATTTAATCAATATCCGGTCTGTTGTTTTAATGCAGCTTTAATTTGTTTCTAGTTTTTCTCGTTCGCATGCACTATGTGCGCGAACAATTAAACTCTTCGTTGAGGGTATCTTACAAACTTTGCCGCTTTTGAAACACCAATATCCAATTGTTGTCTGATCTCCCCAGATCCGGCAAACACAACAATTCTTTTAGACTTTTTGAAGTCTTGCGTTTGTCAAAACAGCAGACCATGCAATTATTCGAAGCCAACTTTGAAGAAGTAATTAGCATTCAAAAATGGCGCAATGAACACAGATATTCCCCAATATGTAGAATTTTTTCATTTAAATTCGATCAATTTTCCGTTTTCAAAGAAAGTTTTCGTGAAAACCGACCATAATTTTTTGCATTTACAACAAAATTGCAACCAGTTCACATAAGGTTGGTTCCAGACTTTTTTGTAATAGACGTTGGCAGCTTGTTACATTTTTAACAGTTGGGATAAAATTCTCTAATAAAGAGATACATTGCGAAAAACTCTGGAACTGGTTGAGTACAATTTTCTTTCAATTTTTAAACGTCAACAATTTTTACTTGCGATTATAGGTACTATATGGCAAGTTATGTATTCGTAAAATTTTTTTTCTCTAACAATCAAACATGACATTACGATAATAGAGAACACCAAAGAAGTGGGTCCTCCAATTCCGTCTGTCTGTCTGTCATTTTGTCAGTCTGTCTGTCTGCCCTCGAGTCTACAGCCTCAACGGTTGGTTAGATTTGCTTCAAACTTGGTACATACAAAACACACGTTTTTTTTCATTTTTTTAAGACGACAGGTAGCTCCCATACATTTTTTTGGCCAAAAATAAAAATCTTATTTTTCTCAAAAACGGCTCAAACGTTTTTTATAAAAAAAAATCAGTAAAAAAATTGTTATTTTTGGTACCTCTAGTTAATTTGATTTTTTTGAAATTTTGTACGCAGAAGCTCCTAGAAAGTGTAAACACTATTGTATACCAATTTTTTTGGAATTTAATTTTTTTTTTTAAATTAAAAATTTCGAAAACGACTCAATAGATTTTTTCGAAACTTTGTATTTAGTGGTTTTTTGACATTATCTTGAATAGTTAACAAAAAAAACATTTTTTCTAAAATAAAAAACAACGGTACCTCTCATACAGATGTTAAAAAACCGTTAAGAAAAAAATTTATTACTCGAAAACGGCTTCAAGAATTTTTATAAAAAAATTTGTGTGTTCTTAAATTAGTACAGTTCACTTTTAAGTATAAAAATATTTTATTTTGCGTAGTTAGTAACGATACCTCCTATAGAACCACTTTACATATTTTCGACTTTCTCACTATTGGATGGACCGATTACAAAAATTTTTCTTATGCAAATGCTCCCTAAAAGTGTTAATAAAACTACACACTTAAATTTTCAAAAAAAAAAAGTTTTTCGATATTTAAAAAATAAATAATTTTTTTTTTTTGAAAAATCGATTTTTCAAAAACCAGTCAGAGAATTTTTTTTAAATTAGAATTTTATATGTATGCTAATAATATCTTCAAAATGGCGTTTCAAGTTTTTTTTCTAAAAATGTTTTCAAAATTGTATACATAAAAACTTAATTTATTAAAAAACCGCTCCAACGATTTTTGATTTTTTTTATATATTCTTATTTATCCATGAATTCAAATCACATCTTTATTTTCCCTCAAAGTATAACCAGCAATATAAAAACATTTAATTATGTGTATTATCCATTTATTTCTAGCTTATTATTATTCCGTTTTTACATATTTTTGCGTACGTCACTGAGAACTGAATATAATCTAGACCCTCATACATTTATATATACATATGTTCTTTAAAAATCACATAAATCTTATGTATGCATATTGCACCTAAATTATGAAGTTGTATGTTGTAGCTACCTACCCACCTACACCCTTCATTTTTATTATTATATGTACATGTTTAAATACTTAGGTTCCATCTAAATGTATATGTATATGTATAGATACATTTTACTCTCCGAACTTACATAATTAAAATTCAAAACTTAGATTTAAAGATACATTTGTATTATTTTATTTTATATAAAGCTACTATATGACATGTTACTTTTTCTTAACCCTGTTTTTGTATGTATGCCCTTAAGGCGCGTCCATATTATGCCGAATGATGCCGATCGGCCTGTGCCGCGCCACTCATTCTTGTGGGCAAGTTCGGTTTGGCATGGCCTCCACATTTCTTTTGTAATGTGGACAGTGCAGAACCAAATTATTTAACCAACGCTACTACAGAACAACACGTAAAATCGGTGCCGTGAAATTACGCCGAAATTCGGCGTTATTTTGCTTTATCAAAACATAAAATAGATTTCGAATGTAAACAATAAATTTTAAAATGCTCGGCGCGTAAAGGGGGCATGCACACACTTCACACAAATACTCAAGCCACGTTCGGCGTTACTTCACTTTGTCATTGTGAAATAACGCCGAAATACGCTTTTATATTCACTTGGCGTTATTTAACGGCACCCTCAAAATTACTCAATGACAGAAAAATCAAAACCGTAAATTTAAATTTTAAGACACGAGCTGTCAATGAGAAAGTGAAACGGTCGGTTCGGTACGTGAACACTTTGTAGTTCGGTTCGGGTTTCTGTCATCGGATCCATATCGTTCGGTTTGAATTTAGTTCGGTGTCGGCGTGGGCCAAATGCCGATCGGGGCGTCCATACTTATTCGGCTTGGCTGATCGACATCGTTCGGCATAATAATAGTAAGGAACATAAGGTTTATGTTCGACGTTTTCTGGACCAAGGCGCACTGGGGAATATCAGTGTATTTAAATCAGCTGTCTGAAACTAAAATGCTGCTTGGGTTTTCACATCCTTCATTTAATGATATTTAGTTCATCTATTTTGTTTCCGTATTGCTACATAATTATCGTATTTCAATAAAAATGAACACTGAAAAATAAAAACAAAATAGAGAAATTTTATTATAATTATTTAAATTATCGACAATTATTATTAAAAGATATTTTTTCCAACTAAACTTCATGCCGCTAACAGATGATTTGACATTATAGTCAACTCACATTTGACGAATCAAAAATCTAATGGTCTTTTCGATTGAGCGTCCGGAGCACGTTTCCCCAATAAAACACCAAGAAACGATTTGACTGATTCTGAATTGTATGAATCACTGGATTTGTGAAAATTAAATTTAAAACCAATCACATCGGCTAAAAAGAATTTCCAAAACACTTGATTTCAATTAAGATACACATTTTATTGTATCAGTAATAATAAACTTGCTTCTTTTTATGTTATTTTACCAGAAAAGTAGTTTAAATTCAATAAACATCAAAATTACACAAAACAAATCAACCCCCGATAATTTTGACATTTTAGTTATGTGAGGGTATTCTGTTTTCGATTCTGAAATGAAATCCAGAATCGTTTTCTGTTCTGTTTAGAGTAACAACTCTCAATTTGTGGGGGTCAGAACAGTTCTGGACGGCAAATCGAAAAGGCCGTGCGAATATCAAACACACCAATTATTTTGACATTCGTGTAGGTATCTTTTAAATCAGTCAGTCAACCATTTTGCGCGTACCTGTGTCGTGGAAAATCAATTGATATTCATCAGAAAATACTTTTATTATTAAAAATTGTAAATGTGTTTTTGAATTCTTTTCTTTTAATGCATTTGGTCACGCATAATGAATTGGTTCCGTTACTTCAAAACTGTTTTATTATGAAATTTTAAAAAAATGTATGCTCACAAAGGTAAACGTTCCTTCATTAGGTATACATAGCTTGGAAGCAAACCTTCAGAGAGTCGATAATTTAGTTTCATAAATTCACGTCTGTCGTCGCGGACCAACATATTATTCAGACCTCTCTTACACCAAAGACAATAATAATTGACAATGCAACACGTCAAAGCTATTTCAAATTCAATATTGGTTGCACAACACGATATTTCCTCAATCCCACTGTGCCTGCCACTCATTTAAATTTGACATTTGCTATTCATAAAAGGAAACACAAACGCAAAATCCATTATCTCCTCATTTCCAATCGGAATAAGCCAGAAACGTGTATGAATATGTACCTATGTATGTTTGTGTTTGATCATTCCCCGTTTTTTGCCGCTCTTACCTTGCATGCGCGCTATTGTCTTCTTACTATATTTTTTTTTTTTGTAATCTCCAACTAACCCGTCCGAATCTCTTCAAGAGCCCAAGCACAAGCACACCAAACTTTTAGAGATTCCAATCGATTGCGCTTGGAAAATAACAAGAATTCCATTCAATCGACAGTGGTGCAGGAGCAGCACCAGCACCACCAAAGCGAGACGACCGAAGTAAAGGAGGGATATCTATATAACATAGCAGAGACAGAGAGTCAGCCAAAAACTCGTATATCCATCCGCAGCAGGAGGAGACCATATGAAGCCCAAGTGAAAGATTGCATCTGTTAGATGGGTGATAATAAAGTATAGAATTTGTAAAAACAAAACGTTAACTGACTGCGCGATGTCAATATGCGAACGCGAGTAGTGTCCGTCGCTACGCTACGTTGCGTCCCTGCCCCACTTCTGACACTATCGCGCATATACGTACCTAATACGTTCATAACAGAAATCGAGGTGGCTTGAGGGATGCCCGCCAGTCCTCACCCCAGGGTCGCCTCGCCGCATTTGATGGTTGTCGCAAGTCGCATCGGCTCACCCGGCTCGACCGCCCGGCCCCACCGAAACTGTTTCGGTGAAAATATTATGGTTTGGATCTTATAGTTCATTGGTTGTGCTATGGTGGTCTTTATGATGGTGGTGCTGCTATGCTGGCATAAACTACCTGTGGGTTCCCTACACTCCATATATCCACACTGCAAAAGGATGGGTGCCTTGCCAAAGGGCTGCTTATGCACACTTCGCAGGCAAATGCATCACCTTGCAGCATTGTTTCCTATACGGGTTGACATTGGCCAAGGTGCCTCTACCACTAGTTTTTGTTGTTTTTTTTGCATGTGTAACACAACTCACAGCTGCAACAATCGTCCTCATGACCGCACTTTAGGTCGTTTATTTGGCGATTTTAAAGTACAACGGCCTACAGTATCATCGGTAGCGCCCTCCGTTGAAGGTGATGTCAATGACATCGTTGTTTTTGAAAAAGTAAGAACATGATGAATCCACATTAAATAATTACTTCTAGCAAATACATAGATGCACAGACTTCGTAGGAGCTTGAGTCAATTTGACTTGTCGATCGTCAATTCGACGAACACCCGTTCATTGGGCGGGCCTATCAGCTGACTCGGCGAGGAGGGCGTTGTCTATGATCGTTCTAAGGGTATTTGCTGATGGCTAATGCTGCGTTGTAGCTTCGGCAGATTCTGTCTCAACAAGAATCTTGAAACACATCAATTTATGTAAATTGACGCGTTGGGTACTAATATTACGATTAGGCATATATATGCAAGTACACAAAGCAACGTAACATGAGCGACAGCAACGATCAAGTTTAAAAAAATTAACTTTTGCGGGCGTTTAACAATCCAGCATTTCATTGTTCTACAACCCAGCATTTATCCCACACTCAAATTTTCTACATGCCAGCTAATTGACGTCTGATGCAAATTCTTAATTCCACTTTATAATTATTTCGGTTATTATGTATTATTATTGTCAAAATCTTGGCATTATTTTTTTGTCGTGTAAATGGTCGAAAATGCGGCAATATATTTGTCATTAAAAAACTGCCAGCCAGAATTTTCGTTAAGTTGTGGCATTATACTGACAACGTGCAAATTCAGTACTGACAACAACTTTCATGTATTGACAATTCGCAATAAAGAATTAACTTGCTAATTCTTTACTGCCAGTTGGGAATATTTTTATCTGTAATTATTTTAGCTTCGTTAATTCAATTAATCACAACAGTACTTTGACAGTAAATACTTCGAACTTGGCAGTCGTGTAAATCCGGCATTACGTGTGTCTAATTAAAGTAATCTCAGTCAGCGTCACTAACACGAAAGCGCCATTGGAAATCAGCATGATTACTTCTGTCAGTTTCAACAAAGTACTGTCTGTCACTATTGACATTGACAGATTTGTTAAGTGCAAATAAATAACACGGTTATTTCTGTTTAACTTTCCAAATATAACGCATGTGTTGGCGCCTTAAAGTAATTTCGGGTCTGTTCTCATAATCCAATCATCATAAAGGCAATTTTTCCGCAGCATTTCGTATTGTGAATTGTGCGAATCGTCTCTCCCTTGTGCGTTCTTTTGTTTGTTTTTCTTTTTGTTGTACATCATCTTCATCTCCACTCTACTGGTGTCGTACAATTTGTTGTCCACTCACCAAATCGTTTTCTTCTCTTTTCCCCCAACCATCACAAGTACCACTATTTGGTGTTGTTTGGTTCTTTTGTTGTGCGAATCGCGCGCGCGATTTCCATTCCATTACCATTCCGATGATGGTCGCGCTTTTTGTTGTGTTTGCTCTGTGGAAATGTTTATCGTGCCGATAATGCGTCCGATAATTGCGCATACGATTTTATTTTCTCTCTCTTCTTTTGCTGCCGCTGCTGAAGCTGTGATGGTGGTGCTGCTGCTAAATTTTTGTTGCATGCCGGTTTTCCGATGAAGAATCTTTTTAAAATGTTCTTTTTTTTCTCCCGCGATGCCAGTATAAAACTTGCAAACAAAATTATCTTCGTCGTTTCATAAGCATATTTATGTGTATATTATCGCATTTTTACAATAATTCAATTCCCTTATTGTGTTTTTATTTTATGTAGTATAAGTGTAAAGATGTTGTTAAGTTGAAGAAGATTCAATTCGAAAAAACGAACAAACTTAAATTCCTGACAAAATTCTTAAATTCTTAGTAGCTAGTAGATACTACACCATGACGATGACGATGAAATGAAATGTATGCGGGAAGTATTTGATAGTTATTTTATTGATCAATTTGATAGTTCTCATGACTTTGACAGTAATCTTCTAAAATTTTGTTAAATCACATTTATAACAATTTAGAATTCAGGTATGTATCTGAAAGATAGATAGATATAGTAGAAATGAACGGGTCTTTAGCTAGAAGTCATATCGATATTGACATCATCGGAAGAACACAACCTGACGTATGTATATGTAAGTATGGGAACCAAAATTTGTTCATCTTTAGCGTTTAAAGGAGAACACGACTCTTGTTAAAGTCATATATTTGCGAGTCCTTATCTATCTTATTGGTAATTTTATACACTTTAAACAACTTCTAACTAATTTAGACATCAAGTTTCACTTGAACGCGCCTATTTTTGACAGATATCAGAATCAAACAGAACATGAATTAAACATAAATGTCAAACTAAAATTAAATGCATTTGCTTTCGGTTTACTTTTAGAATGTGGAGTGTGAAAAAAAAATCTGCTAGAAGTGTTTCCACGTGAAGAAAGCAAAATCCATGCCTTATAACTCACATTGAAGATACGAAATCATTCTGTGCAGTGTGCACAAAATTCAAAGTCCTCAAGTTCTTGGATCGGATTTGCTCGAACTTTATATATAATTTGACTTTATAAAAAGTTTTAAAATTTCGAAAATATAACAATCTTTTTCAGAAAACATTTTTTTTTTTTTTTTTTTTTTTGAATGACAACGATCATATGGCTGACTTTGAAAATGTAAGAATACTAGACAAGGAGAACCGCACGTTCACCCGCTACACGTTGGAAAGTCTTCGAATCCAGCAAAAAATGAGCTTGACGATGAATCACCAAGAATACATTGACAGCATGAGATCCTTATATAGTATTGCCATTAGCAAATAACCTGTGATATTAGTTTTAGATTTTTGTTGCACTTAATGTTAATCTATTTCATTGTTGATTTATTAAGGTTTTGTTAAAGTCTGTAAAATTGTAATTAAATTTTGTTTAAGTTAATAATGTTAAATATTGTAATGAAAAATATAAAATAGTAAAATTTTCAAAAAGTAAGTGTGAAACACAAAATTAAATGTTCATTATATAAAAAACCTATTATAATATTTAAAAAAATCCCCTAAAGAAGCTGGAAAATAACTGTCGAAACGTAGGGTACACTAAGATGAATTATTTTTAGCCCAAAATAATCAAATAACTCAGAAGTTAAAATACATGATCAAATAACCTAATACATATTTTTTTTTTGTTTAATGTCAAACGTAAACTGGATAAAATATGCTTTAAAAAAGATAAAGAAGCGTTTTCCTATTTTTTTAACTAAGGCTATCAAAAACTCGACTTTAATTTTAAAACTCAATTTTAGAGCGGGCTTCCCTTTTAAAACTTTAAATGCTTAGAATGTATCTTTAACTTTGAGGTAATTGAGAAGCAAAAATCCTTTTCTCGAACAAAAAATACATAGTGTCCATTTTTAAGAAAAAGCACACTACTTATCCCGATCCAGCTATGTGCATACATATAAAATCTTTGGCACAGTCAGTGTGCTAAACGGTAAAGGGTGTTTCTTTTTAAATCAATAACTTAATTTGTTTTTAAACAAATCAAATCCCAAAGTTGGATCGGATTAATGTCAGTCGAGAGAAAAAAATATGTTTACCGCACTTTTAAATGCAATTTCCAAACGTCGATTGTTTTTGGTTTTTCAGCGTGTACTGGCGACTGGTAAAAGGGTCAAATTACAACATATTGAAGACCAATTTACGGGTCCATTACCCGAAATTATAGATACAATAATCGATTATTTTCTTCAATATGTTGATTTCTTCGTTATGTAAGGCACGTATCAAAATCCTGCCGATAAACTAAAGATAAAGTAGTTTAGTATTTCGACAACTGTTACCAAAATTTTCACTAAAAAATAGTTTAAATTCTTGTAAAATTCTTGTAAAAGTGCGGACAAATTTCAAACTATTTTGACAGATGCACGTCGAAGCGAAGCTATCAATTTGGGTCTTCTTCAACACTGTCCTGAACGGGTGACGCAGAGAACAAAATTTTTAAAATTTGGTAAAGTAACTGAAAAAAAAAACAAATTCTGCCAAAATTTTCCACCATTCAATTATATGGTGCATTTTTTTCACATGACATTTGGTTTTGGTCTATTAAGCAATTAACTCAGAATGCTCAATCTGTCTGGTATGGGCTCATCGAGCGCGCTCTGAACATGCTCAGAAAGAAAAAAGAAACACGAGTTCGGAGCTCTGAATGCGCTGAGTGAAAAAGATATACAAATAAATTTTTTGACAACTCAGACTCTTCTCTGAGCTAAAAACAATAATGCCTAATAAGAAACAGTACTGAATAAAAATGACACTAATAGTTTATAATCTGTTAATTGATTTGACACTTAAGTCTCCAAAGTGAGTACAAGGTAAAAACAAAAAGAAAAAACAAATGAAAATATTTTTTGACAGTTAGGTTTATTTCTGCGTTCTACCACTTTAGACGTACTTTGACAGCTTGTGCTACAGCGATTTTTTAGCTTCTGCTTAATTTCATTTTATTCAAGGTGTAATCACTAAGTTAGAAGAAATATTGGTTTAAACCTTTTTTGGTTACAATAGTTGAATATGGGATTATATAGGATTTTTGATTGTAACTTCACAGCTGTCAAACAAAATATTTGTCTCTTTTTTAACCGAGTAAACTACTCGTATGTCTAAGAGTTCAACGTGTGTTTCTTTTTTTTCAAAAAGAGTTAAGATTAAGAAATCTGTGCGAGGCTATCTTCACACCATCTTTCATTTAATTTGACAAATGTCAATATGTCAGTTCAAAGTGGATCACGCGAACTCTATCCTATGGTTCAAAACTAATTAATCAAACATTATGATATTGATAATGATAAAATGTAGTAAAAGATGTGAGCAGTGTTGAACTTCCAAAAATGTATGAAACAACATATAACTCTTTAAACTATGAACTAACTAGTTGCTTGCTTCTTGCAAAATATATAGGTAATATCAAAAAGCCTTTACAACATATATTTATATATATGCAGTAATAACCTGAAATTAGTAACTTCTTAAAAAGAACGTTAAACGCTTATTTCTATTACGCGATTGTTTAGAAAAAAATCGTAAAACTGAATACTAGGGTACGTTATACTCTGTCCAACAAAAATACTCAGTACAGGGAAGATAGGGCATTTGCCTGTCACTTTGGTTACATTGGCCTGCATAAACTTATCTCAAGTTAAAGCTCTTATAGGGTTTCGGTACTTATCATTAAAAATGGCCGCAAATATGAGAGAAATGTGGGTATGGGTTATAATCTGCTTATTTAAAACAATGAACATTTTAATAAAATTATAAAAAAAAACTATCTATCTTTTTGCACAACACCAAGCGAGCAATAAACCAATAGACGTGTTTTTTAAGGGTATCCGAAAACCTTAAAAATTATTTCGCTATTTATAAACTCAATTTTAATTCACTATTTAACACAGGCAATATCAATTATTTACTGTTGATAAAACAAAATTTCACTTCATAAAACCTTTTGTAATAAATATCCACGTAATTTGCTTTGGATATTTCGATACTTTGCAGAAATAACTTTTCTCCCAAAACATCGAAAGTAAAAAAACGAACTGCAATTTAACGGGCTATTTAGAAACACAACCAAATAAAAAGGAGGCAATCAAAGCCACAACACTTCTCCTCCTCACCTTACTAAATTTTGTTCTCAAAAGCTTAAAAACAGAAAGCTCTTTAGTAAAAAAAAAACAATGTAAAAGCTCTTTTGAATTGCTTTCAATTGGTATTGCTGACTATGTTGGAATGTATATTTTTTTTCAAATTAAACAGCGAAGATAGAAACGAGTAGATGATCAATATGCTATGATTTTGGCATTAAATTTGTCAGTGGGTACAATCTTTTTCATACACAGGCACCACTGGTTTTAAAAAAAGCTCGCCCATAAGCCCTGTACTTACTATTTTTGTTGGACAGCTTATAGAAACTTGCTTGTCTATGATTTCATTCACACATTCTCCAGTTAATAAAATCTATTTAACTTTTCGGACGAAATTTATGTAACATCAAGAGTTCCTCAGGGTAGCAAGATCGGCCAACTGCTATTTCTTGTATTTATTAGCAATATTTTTGAAATTTATATTTATGGAAATCATGAGTAGTCTTGATTAAAACCACAGGAATTAATTTACACAAAATCAAACCTAGTTCCATAAGTAATACTACGTTTCCACCGTACTTTAATCTCTTGTAGATTTACTAATCTCAAAAAGTGGCTCCACCGCTCCAAAATTAGATTAATGTTGACAGACACTATCAAAAGGCATATATATTTTCATTTTCTCTTATGATGTAGAAGTGAGACGGGCAGCTTCATCTGTGTCAACCGAAGAGAAAAATTCACTTTCCCGATAAATGTGTTCATTTCGATATGGAAATAGGGAAGTTCGATTAAAGATTTAAATGAGATTTATTTTAAATCTTCATCTGAGAAGATTAAATTTTTTTTTTTTTTAATTTTAACTATATGCCTGTAAGACCTAAGGTCTTTTAAATGCAACCTGAATTGCACGGCATTAGTTTGGCACAGTGGATTTGAGAACCAGGTATTGACTCTCTCATTTTTAACCCATGGGTGGCATCCAATTAAGATTGCAGGTATAGAAAAGAATGCGCCTAGCGTGGGTATCGAACCCACACGTCTAAGTTAGCAATCAAGCACTTTATCCACTGCGCCATTGCCACCAATTTGTATTGTAAATCTTCAAGATTTGTAGGAGATTTAGCTAAATCTACTTAAATCTCGGTTTAGTGGTCGGTGGAAACGTAGTATAAGTAAAAAAATTACGAAATATAACTGTATGATTATTTATAAGTTAATTGACATTAAAGTCATGTTTAGTAACTCATTGCTTTCCTATACTTTTAATCCTAGTCACGTTAAATGTGTTAACATGGTTCATTAAATCGGAGTTGAATAACCATAAATGTATGTTTTTTTTTGTTTGATATTCACTAACCATTGTTTATATGTAGGGACACATATGTCAATAAATTGCGAAACCCATTTATTTTATTTCAAAGACAATGTCGCACGATCTATTTTTAATAATGATCATATCGTTTATAGCATGCGAATAAAGTAATGTCGATTATTTTACCATGATATCGATTAAATTGACACACTATAGTAAATTGTGCAATTTATTTGACGACGAATACTTTTCCTTTTTTAATGGGTTGGGTTCAGTATTCATAAAAAAAAATAATTATTAGATTAGCAACAATTCACTTCTAGATCAAAAGCACCCCACAGTACATGACCAAATAACTGCATTGTTTCATTGTTTTACTTTTGATATTTTTCTGAAATGTCAAACGGACTTAAACAAGCTCTTATTTCCTTCCGCAGACTCTATTCTTCCAATTTGTAGTTAACGAACATGTACCTATCATGTCGTGAGTATTCTCTTTAACTTCGTTACTTCTAACCTGTAAAAGGTCTCTGTTTGAGACAATGCATGCGCAGCACACAGTGGTCCAAAAAGCCAAAAGTCTTGGCTAAAATACAAAACCGATATTTTGGTTGCTATTTTGTTTTTGATTTTCAATTAGTAAAGTAAACAGAGCATCAAAAATAGAAAACAAATTGTTGTTTATGCATAATTCTGTAATAATAAAATCTAATAATTTATAAAATTTTTATTTTGTTATTCAATTTAATAGAGATAGAATGTTTTGTAGTTATGTTTATACAAGGTGATAAAAAATAAAAAATACCACGAAAGAAGTAGATTTTGCCAGCCGAGAAGTTAGACGACCCGGATATGCAGCCCTCAGAATTTTGAAATATTTATTTCAGATTCTTCCATTGTATCTGTTCACTTGAGAACTGTAAAAGTACAATTTACAATTCCCGCTATTTGGAAAAATTATAGCATCTTTCGATCGAATTTTTAGCCACCTGGTATTGAATATAGAACAATATTAATAGATCGATAGAAGAAGGTAAAATTAGTCTTATACAGGGTGGCACACGAATCGTGCTACAATAAGAAATTTAAATAAGTTGTATTTTAATCAATGTATTTCGTAAATTTTTTTTTATTGGATTAAACATTAAATTTTATTTTAAATAACTAATGGATTTTAAAGATGATTGCCCGCAAATGACCACCACGCTCATCCACGCATATGTGGCACCTGATCAGAAAATTTTTCGCCTCAATTATTGTCTTAATGAACTGCTTCCATTCAGTCAAATTCCTGGGTTTCGTTTTGTACACTTCCTGCTTGACATAACCCCATACAAAAAGTCAGGTGACCTAGGGGGCCAGCGAAAAGTGAAGTTTCTGGATATCAATTTGTTTTGGGAATTTTCGTTGGGGCTCCGCCATAACTTGTGTGGCTACGTGTGCACTTACTCCATCTTGTTGAAACCAAATCCTGCTGAAGTTCTGGGTAAAAAAATCTCCTTCAACATCTTTAAATAACGGTCCCCATTGACAGTTTGTGTTATACCGTTTTCTTCAGAAGTATGGCCCGACAAAACACCTTGATGAAACTGCGCACCACACAGTGACTCGTTCTGGGTGCAGTTCCGTCTCATGGAGCATTTCTGGATTAGATTCACTCCATATACGGCAAATTTTTCTTATTAACATTGCCGTTTGAGTCAAAATGGGCCTCATCAGACATGAACAAGCAATTTATCAATGTGCTGTCTTCTTCGGCCATTGCAATCATTTTTCGGCAAAATTCCAGGCGAACGGGCAAATCCTGAGGGTTTAACTTGCTTGTAATTTGGACTTTGTACGGAAACAATTTTAAGTCATCATGAAGTATCCGTTGTAATGACCGTCTGCTAACTCCAATTTGGCCCGATAAGTTTCGAATCGAAACACTTGGATTTGCCTGTGTTGCCGATGCAACAGCCACGATTGTATCCTGAACCCGAACATTGGGATCCCGATGATTCGTTCGTTCGATGCTTCCAGATTCGGCAAACATGTTCACCAGCCTCATAATGGTCCATCTACTCGAGGGAGTACCGCCAAACTCCAGCCTAAATTCCCTTTGGACGGAAATGACGGACTGCAAAAATGGTATCGCTGCACTATCCAAATCCTTTTTTCAGTATCCCAAGCATTCATTTTGATAAATCTAAATAGTAGCCTATAACGGTCTGTTACTGAAAAATTGAACATTAATTTTTTTTAATTTTGTGAAGGCCGTTCACGCCGTTTTAAAACGAAAGCAATTCTTCATACCGACCACCCTGCTTCCAATGTCCATTAGTCCATACGTTCTACTATATTCATTGTCTTGATTTTCAAACCCGAGATTTGGTCCCGTTTGATCGCTAGAAAAATAGTATAAGGCCAGCAGAAATTCCTGTGATTCTTAATGCCAAACTCTATCTTGTTCTGTTTCTGGGAATATATTTGAGCTAACCCCAATTTTTCACAGCTTTTAAAACTCCTTGATTCATCTGTCCTAATTTTTTGCCTGCTCATCATATTAGGTAAATGGATTCCATTCCATTCCTTGTCGTTTGGAAATAACGATTTCGATAGACTTTGGCAAGTTCAAAGCAGTTTTTGTTTGGAAATATTATTCGGCTTAAATATCTTAACGATGTTTCGAATTCATTATTCACAAAACTTTGCAGTTTTTATGTGCAACAGAGGTGGTCAGATTCCATGAAGTAGTACGGACTTTACGTTTAAGCCGAACAGTCACAGCTTGGTCTTCGTCCAGAAAGTAGACATTGTTATTCCAAACTTTTGACAGACGTTAAAATCTTAAGACAACACTTTTCCGCAACGTCAACGTTGAGCAGACTCACCTAGCAATTTTTAGGGATCTTATGTTTTTCCGCTGGTGAATGGTGATCCCAAGCCGCGACTTTATTAGCTTCCCCAGATTGCTTACCATATAATTAAGACCCATGATGTTCTATGAATGAAAACATCGCCCATTGGATTCCTCATGCTTGGCTAGGGATGTCCACTACCTATAACCGCCAGAAGTAACAGTGATGCAAGTAAACATCACTATCGAACTCCACTATGAATTTCGAAGTCCTCATATACTTCTCCGTTATGCAAGACTTGACAAGTTGCATCCTAGTAGATAGCCTTGACAATAGTGATAGCTTCGCAGCTATTATGATCCTTATAGTGTTGGTATGATCAATGCTGAATGACCATGGCCATAAACATGCTTGAACTTTATTGATAGTAGAATCCTGAACTAATTTGAATCTTTCCAGGATTATGATCGCCATTATCAAGTTCTAAATATGCCACGGAATTTTCTGTCATACAGGGCTGTGCTGACGACACATTTAATTCAATTATTTATTCTGTTCTTTAATAAAATTTATAAGTTTACCAAATATAGATGAACTTGGAAGTGAAATAAGTACAATTTATTGTTATTATTTTATTGCGGAACTAGAATTCGATGTGTTCGATATCAATCAATGGTTCCCTGTTCCTTCTACACGTAACCAATCTAATCTGCGAAGATTATAACGGAAACAGTGGCATTCCTTTCACTTCGTAGATTGTTTGCTTTATTTTCGAATGTTTCGATACATTCAAAATTAGACAGAAAAAATATTTCTTATCTTTTAAATTTTTGACAATTAAGGCCCAATTTTTCAATAGTCAGTTAAGCAGTCAGTTAATTCATATTCTCGAGATACAGCAAAACTCAGTTATTCAACAGTCAGATAAAATTTAGTCTAGGAATAAAGTTATCTGCTCATTTTAGAACGGAATAAGGAGTTAGGTATCTGAGGAATAAAATAAATAGCTATTTTCGATGTCAAAAACACTTTGAAAAATTATATTATTTGAAATAAACGTTAAACAAAAAATTAATTTCTATGAAAAGTTCGATACTCGAAATTAAAGTGACATTCAATTTAAATTATTCTATAGATTGTTTTTTCTTGATTGAAAAATTTTATGTTGTTATCCGGTTGTTTAACAGTCAAGTAAGTTTATTCCTCTGGCAACTAACTGGATGTTCGTCTGGAGATTAAAAAATCTAAAGCAATTACTTCTAATGACTTTGAATGCCCAATAACAACTTGAGTGTGCTACCACCAAATTTTTTTTTTAGCTATTTCACGACTTGCCAAGGTCGATCATCAGATTCCTTTGCTCTAGTGGTGGTGGTCTACTTTTTCATTTTAATTGTATTGAACCATGACCAGCCGCTTAGTAGCCAACGCACTTCGCATCACGCCAACTAGCCCACATGATCAGATCCAACCTAATGCAGGTTTTTTCTGTTTATCAATTGCATTGAAACGACTACCGCTTTTATTAGATTATTAAGATGTAATACGCATCGAAACTTTTTCATTTGTGGCGACTTAAACAGCAGACATTCCTCATGGGGATGTTCTCGGGAAAATAAATCTGGTAAAACGTTATTCGATTTGAAAAATTTTGAGAGTTTCGACATCTCATATTCTAAAGATCCAACCTACATTCCATCAAATGGTAGACGACTTCCAACTACTTTAGATGTTATTTTAACAAAAATTCTTGATTTATTATCTTTTCCATATGTAGTTAATGATCTCTCCTCAGATCACCTACCTGTGATTTTTGAGATAAATTCACAAGCAAATTATTCTAGCATAAACAAAAATTTTAACTTTCAAAGAGCGGATTGTAAAAACTTAGAAGAAGTTTGAGTCATAATTTTATTACTTCTTATGACTCTATCAATAGTATAGACGACATTGATGAAAATATTAATAAATTTGAATTTGCTGTAGAAGAATAAGTTAGTATATCAGTTCAGCTTGTTTCGAATACAAGCAGACATTATGATCCTATACTAACTGAGGACCTTAGAAAAACAATTACTTTTCGAAATACAGTAAGACGTAGGTATCCGAAACAAAGAACAAATTTTCTCAAATTTCAACTAAATCTTCTCAATGAATTGGTACTTAAAAAACTTCAAATCATTAGGAACAAGCATTGGAACAAGACTTTATCCCAGAAAAAGAAACATGACAAGTTAAATTGGAAACTTTCAAAAATATTTAAAAGACAAAATGCGAAAATACCCCATTTAACAGTAAATGGCAATAAAATTATCACAAATTTAGAGAAAGCAACCGAGTTAGGAATTTTTTTCGAAAACAACCACACTGTCACACATTCCTTTAATAGTAGCGCTACTACTGAAAGAGTAAATAAAAGTATCACTGAAATAGATCAGATTATCATTGATCCTCAAAACATACCTAACATTTCACCTAACTTGGTTAAAAATATTATTAAAACTGATCTCAAAACGAAAAAAGCTCCGGGTTATGATAAGATACCAAATATTGAAAAACCTCCCTGAAAATTGTTTCTTGTTTTTAAGTTATCTTTTCAATAACTGCTTGGTTATTTTCCCAAAAGATGGAAAATTGCAAAGTTTGTGCCAATTCCAAAACCTAACAAGCCACTCACAGAAATATCTTCTTATCACCCTATAAGTTTGCTTAGCTGCTTAGGGAAGCTGTTCGTCTGTCTAGATATGTCAGAAATCGTTTCAACCAAAAATATTCTTCCGCCAGAGCAATTTGGCTTTAGAAAAGAATATTCTTCAACACATCAGGTTATGCGATTAAACAAAGATATTAAAAAAGCAGTTAAAAACAAAAAATCCGTTGGAGTTGTGTCATTTGACATTGAAAAGGCTTTTGATTGCGTCTGGCATGACGGAATCGTTCACAAGCTCCTAGTAAATGGTCTTCCCACATATTTAGTTAAATTAATAAAAAGTTTTCTGCATGAAAGAAAGTTTTTCGTTGAAATTTCGTTAAGCAAATCTCCATTGTTTTCTGTAAAGGCCGGCGTTCCTGAAGGATCGATCCTTTCCCTCTGCTATATAACATCTACGTATCTGACTTTCCTGTTCTCACCTTTTGTAAAATATCATTTTTCGCAGGCGATACTTGCATCTATAGTATCTCAGAAAACTGCCAACACATTTTATCTAACCTACAATAGGCACTAAGCACCATTGAGGTATACTTTTATTGCTGGAAAATTAAAATAAACCCTGCGAAGGATCAAGCTTGTTTCTTTACAAAGAAACGAAAGCAATAAAATCTACCACAAAAAAATCTTGTAGTGTGCAATGCTCCAGTTCAATGGGAAAAAACCATTAAGTATTTGGGCGTAACTCTGGATAAATCCTTGACTTTTTCTAACCAAGTTTCAGAAAGTATTAAGAAAGCTAAATTTTTAATCAACATTTTGTATCCACTTTTGAATACAACTCTCACCTTAGCGTTGAAAATTGAGTCCTCGGAATGAATGAAATGAAGAATGAAGGGCCTCAGATGAAGAGTTATTAAGCAAATTCTTTAAAATAGAAAAATTTCTCTTCAAAGAATATAAAGTTGTATTATTCTCTCAATAGCTGGTTTTAGAAATAGCCAACATATTTTTCTGTAAGGAGCTAGTTTGAAGTATTTAGTCTGAGACTTTTCGCAAATTTCCTTAAGTTTTCCAACATGAAGAGTGTAGAGATAAAAAAACGAATAGTTATTTAGATCGTGAGCAGCACAATTAACTCCAATGAGATCATTACCGGTAATGGCTTGAAGTTAATCAAAAAGTGTTGTTCTTACCTTTCCTTGCTGACCCGCCAAAATTACATTTTATGTTGTAAGCACAAATTGCCAAAATTTTACCAAAGTTTTATCTATGTATTTTGAAGTGATGTCCGATGTTTCCCTTGGAAGATTTTCAACCTCCAAAGTCTTCACAAGGATAGAACAATTAAAAAAAAAAACTGTCACAAAACTTAATCTGCGCACCGAAGTTTTAATTCCTTCGATATAATTTGGTTAAAGAACATTGAACCACGTGTGCACAGGAATATATTTAATAAGTTTCGATGTGCATTGTGAGTCCAGGTGCCTTCATTAATTGCATTCTTCCTTGCAGGCTCTTGAAAATTTGTCGAATTAAAAAAGCATCATACATTTTGCTTGAAGTGGCATCAAAGTCAGATTGCTTGTTTTTTGGTTTTAAGTGCTGTTCAATATCATATCTTAAACAGGTAACGGTATTAGCTTTATCATTGTTGTTTATAAAGAAAAACTCCCTCTGAAAATTATCGTTGAATTCACATTTTCTATTTGAAGACATTTCACAAATTTCTAAATTTATTGTAAATAATTAAAAGAAACAAATTCCATTTGTTTGTACAAGTAAACACTCTCATTTCAAATTTATGTATTGTGTTTTATTGTGAAGATGCAGTTTGAAGCTTGTGAAGTTACAGTTTGAAAAGGAATCTGACAGCTCAACGAAGGTGACAAATTAATGCGTTCAGTGAACATGCTTTTATAGTAAATCCCTCTGAACGATTTGTTAAGGCGGATTCGCACTTTGACATGAAAATATTACACACATATTTAAATTATTGTAAATAAAATTGTAAAATTTTTTTAACATTATTAAAATACAATAAATATATGGTAATATGGGAGAAACCCGTGACAAAAAATAAAATACGGGACAGTTGAACGTCCCGGGTTTTCTTAACATTTACCCGGGACAGTCGAGCGTAATACCGGACTCACCGTATGGTCACCGTACATATAACGCAAGTTAAAGTAATTATAATCTGTGAAAATCTTCATGTTGGCTTTGACATCTGGAGCAGTTGGTGTATACTCATCATCGGACTTCAAAATGATCGTATTCTTTATTCATAAAGAGAAGATATTCTTAATGATTTTTTAAGTTGTAATCATGGTCTCTTTTAGATGCACGAAGCCCAACACGATGCGTACCTTCAAAAATAAAAAAAAATTAAAACAAATAATAAAGTTTGTCTGATCTCATCAGCAAACCCGCTTGCACAATATCAGTCACCCAAATCTTAGGTTTAGTGTTTTTGTTTGTTTTTTTTTTTCGTGTTTATGAACAAACTCGTTCGTCATTTCTTATCGCTATCGTTTCTTCCGCCTTTGTACTCAACATCAGAGGGCACGTCATATACCTGCTTACATATTAAATTGAAAATTAATTGAAACTCACATATCGCACACGGCAGCCGTGCGCCTGGGCTTCTTATAAGTACAGACATTGACAGAAGAAACGAATAGTCACAAAACACAACTAATCATACTATCACTGTCAGTTGATCTTTTCAGTCACCGTCACCGTTGTCGTTGTCGTTTGTTTTTTTGTTGTTTGGGATTGTGGTGGTACACATATTCATGGCCATCATTTCTGCCCGAACTGTAATGCGCCTTTTTGTGTTGGTATGTCAACAGCGTGCGGCAGTACCTACAATTTACCGCGCGCCGCCACCGACCGGTCGCGTCGAACAGCAGCGATAGGAGTAGCAGCTACAGCTAGAAAATTGTGTAATTAAACTTATCTGGTCGTTTGGATCGATGTATCTTTCAAGTCTTACAAAACCGCGTCATATCTTCGCACAAACACCAGAGACTAGAACCACCACCGGCACAGCACATCACTAACAGGCGGTATATCAGTGACTTATCTGCGCGCACAGAGCGGTGTCGTTCCTGTGACCACGGCTCATTATGGTTTGCTTTCAAATTGTCCCCCACTGCACTGTCTCGCCCTGGTTTAGATAGATCGTAGCGAGATATTGCCCTGATGTGGAAGGCCTACCGACGCGCGGTAGTGAGGAGCACTTGCGCATACCACTTAAAATGGACATAACCGAAACCAATTGCTGGCCATAAAAAGCACTCTGCGTCAGCGTGAATCTTTTTTTGTGAACGCGCGGACTGGCTGCACGCAACTATTACAACGACGATCGAGGACGACGAGCAAGCTGACATTTCAATAGACGCCAATTGACAGGTCAACGCGCAAAAGCAAAACGCTTCTCATGCCGCCAAGTGTAGCGCTCTCTTACAAAAATGGTATTAAAGAAGAAGCGAGGTAGGCAGGTTCTACTTAGTTTTGATATTGTTGTTGGTGGTGCTGCTGGTGTTCGTCTCTTCTTCGTGGGGCTCGTTTGTGTTGTTGCTGCGCTGTTTCTTGCAATGTATCGAAATGTATCTGCTGCATGAGAAGAAGAAGGCCCCAGCAGAAATTCATTCGCTGCGCTCTGAGATTTACAATGTTCTACGTTGCACAAAGTTAGTTGCAGCAATAGCAGCATGAGACTTTGCCGGCTCCATATCTGAGCCCGAATCGGGTCGTTATAATATTTTGTACCAACAAATCAGATGTCAGCCGTTTTTCTAATCATTATCCTGACTGGAGCTGTGCGCTTTCAGATGGCTACGACATGATAAGAACGAAAGAAGCATAAGCAACGCTGATGCTCTGCAGCCGCGCCGCCGCGCGCCGGCCGTTGAGCTACCTGAACAAACGCTTTTCAAGTTTATTGGTTTCGTTTTCACAACGTGCAGTTTTTTTTTTTTTTTTGTTTTTTGTGGGCCCAATGATGCGGGCATAGCACGCTCGCACGCCTGACAATTTGTTTGATAATAATTGTCGTTAACCTTTGATCGAGTTGACACATATTCAACCACAGTTGGACTTGGTTTTGTGCTTCAGTATTTTGTTTATGGTGTAGTTTATGGGAAGAACTCCCGGCCGCTGATTGTGGACTTTGATTGTACCTCTCTCTATTGGTGATGAGGAATTTGTGATGATGGATTGCAATCATGGGAAAATTTACGCAAATATTGCGTGTATTTATTTCCGCTTTACTATAGTTACTTGAAGAAAAAAAAATATAACAAGCCTGTCAAAAATGGTGGCACAGAAGGGTGAAAGACATTGAATATGTTCTAACGCAAAATTAATAAAATTTCTTCAATCTACAAGTATGTAATATTTTGTGACCTCTTATTGGTCAGCTGTCATTGTCAACTGAAAATGTTTTGATTTCTGACAGCTAGTCAAATATAAATTATAATGAGGTTGCATAATTTATTTTTAGTTACCCTATTATCTGTATAAAAATTTGAGTTGAATTTGGACAGGTGGCGTTGTTACACGATATTATTTGTGTTCTCATCATTTGGCTACAAAATGGCGCAACAGCTGTCGCCCTATTGGGAGATTCTATAGTTTTTGACATTCAGGGCAAATGTCAGTTCAATTTGTTTGCGTTCTTTAGTAGTATATAGCGATTCATGCCTTTGATTGACGTGTATTTTTATATCTGTTAACTACACAAATGTCAAAGAAGAATTGACATTTTCAAAAATTATAGCATCAGTGCGCCCTCGGTAATAGCAACCCTCGATAAACGGAAAATCTCGATTAAAGCAACATCCAACATTTAACCATTAGTGACTCAGTAATTGCAAGTTTTTAAAAAAAAATTTGGACTCAGTAATCGCAACTTTCCAACTATGATCTCTTTTTTCATTCATTCTGCGCTTATATTTTCTGGAATTTGGTAAAACTACAACTGGCAGTTAGTTTACAGCTTCTTTTCTTTGAATTTTGTGCTTTTCTTGATAGTATGTGCATTGCATTTGGGGTGTAGTCTTTTAGTTGTATGCAATTTTTTTCGTTTTCGGGTCGGTAACTAATTGAAGCTGTACCCGTTGTTAAATGGCTTTTTTTATAAATGCAACAAATCAACCCTTTGCAGAATGGTATGCTGAAGAACACTCATTTCCACTTGAAGACACATTAACTCTCCAAAAACTCAGGGAGCTAGCCATTGACAGGAGTTTATTTATTTCTCAATATTTCAGTAAAAATTAACGAAACTATACATTGTTTATTCAAGATTGTGTTTTTTTGAAAATACCATAAGTTATTTTACGTTATTTTTTGTTTAAACATTCTAACAGAAATAGGTAAATAAAAAAAAATTTCTTTACTTGTATACCAAACAATTTTCTTTAATTTTTGATACTTTAATTTTCAAGCCAAATTTTAATGTATGGATCAAAATTTTTGTGACTCGGTTATTGCAACAAACTCGATTAACGCAACCGCTCGAGATTTCTATTAGTTGCTTTTACCGAGGGCGCACTGTATTGTTTTCCATTGGTATGTTCAGAATTTGATGCGGAATTTGATTTATTTCGGATCGAATGAAATACGATTTGAGTTGATTTTTTTGTTATGATCTTGTGTCTTTCTTGTTGCGAATCTTTATCACTTGATTTACTCTCCGAAGCGATAGATTAACCTGATGAAAACTAATTTAGAAGTTTTTTTCATTTTAGTGAGATTATTAACAACAATACTGATATAATTTAATGGAAACAATCAGTTGTTAAATCAGCTATTCAATTTTTGTAATTTAGTCTGATAGAATTCTAATAAATAAATAAAGAAATTAAATTCTATGATATGAAAAAGAGAGGTAAACCCACCGAACAATATGGATCAATTTGTTTTGTTCAATAAAAGGATTTAACTGTCAAAATTCGTGTTTTGTGATATTTGTATCAACAAGTATTGATTTCTTTGACCAATGGAAAACCATATTAAAAAGATTGTGAAATTTATCTTCGTAACGCAAACTTTTTGAATAAGATGATTATTTCTTGGAGAGAGACAATTTTGCTTAAATGGTCACGCACTTTTGACAGTGTGCGTTGTGGTTGTGTTAATTTGGGAACACGAATTTTCATATTTCATTGGAATTCACACTCTGAAAAACCATGACATGACATGACATGCAGTACGAAACTTAACGAATCTTTTCATAGTTTTGTAATCAAGGATTACGTCTGCCAACCACCACCGTTTATTACGATATTACCCTCAGGTGGTAGTATTAGGAGTGAAATACTCGTATTATATCCAATTTTTCGTGAACTTAGAGTTCATTGTCAGTCTTTCGGAAATATGCATAAGGGAGCGTAGGCGAACACCAGAATAGAGTTAGTACCATAGTAGTAAAAGTACCAAACCATAGTACGTTGTAAAACTTCACATTTCGAAAGATTTAGGTTCCAGAAATGACAGTTGAAGCCCAGGTTCTAGCTTATTAGTTAGTGGCATCTGCTAGCTCAGATTGTGGCTTAGTGACATCCGGGGGCCTATAACACAGAACAGCAAGTCAACTAGTCAATAATTACTTGTTCAACTATGTTTGTGCAACAATTTAAAATCATTTGTGTAACACAATACTAACCGTAACAATTGTCAACAGAAAAAAATTCCCTTCACTTGTTCAATCAGTTGAACAAGTAAATCTACCATTGGCATTGGGAAAGTCCCTCCAACTATTTTCAATTTTTTGATAAAGTGTACTATTTTGCAGTACTCGTGCATCATGAGCACTGCCTGGTAACTGGCACTTGCATAGTAAAATCTTAAGTCTGGTCCACATACTGCCCTACAGTTGAGCGAATACTTATCATGCCGATCTACAAAAGCTGCTTCATTGTTGGAAGGTGCATCAATATTATTTAAAATACCATCGATAGCGCCGCAAAACTTCCGGCATTCCACCTTTTCAAAAAAACTCTAGTATGGTCAGTTGAAGTCTTTCAGTTTCAGGCCAACACACTTGTCTTTGAAATTCATTTTCATTTATTGACAATGTGGCTTCCTTGACACATCGACAAACTGTCATTTTGTGAACACCATAAACATCTCCTGTATGTCATGGTACTGAAATCCAGTTCCAAACGAATGTAAAGCTATCAATATTTTCTGCCTTACACTTAGTGCTTAACTTTTATTAGTGGGGGAACGTAATTTGTGGGAGAGAATTTTGGTAAGATAGTCAACAACTTCTAAGGACACGCGAAATTTTTAATAAACGCATGGGGTTCTATTTCGAAGTTTATTCTTTTCTTGAACACTTTTGCCTTTCTTTGGCTCTCACTATCACTGTCCGATTCAGAATAAAAAAAAAACACTTTTTTTCACAACACTCTTGGTCACTAAATAAATTCTCAAGATCCGTCCGATGTTATAATTTGATTAACACTACTGGAAGGATTTATTGCTAACTGGTTGCCTTTGAACTAGCCCGGGACTGGAACCCTCGGTTGAAATTTTTCAACTATTCAACAAGTGTATGTTCTTCTTTTAACTCTTGTTGTTTCCAGTTGCAGAAACGGTGAAATAGTAAAATTTCCCACTTGTTGAATGAAGCCAAAACAATTGTTATAGTTCTCTTAGACTGGTTGTTCCATGTTACACACATTTTAAAAAGTTGTTGAATTTCAATTGTTCAACAAGTACTTTATGTATTGTGTTATAGGCCCCTGCTAAATACGTCTACTGGATCTATTGGATCCTGCTATCTTAGTTAAGTAACTGATAAGAGTGTATGAATTTTTAATTATAAACGGTGATTTTTTAAGAGCATGGTTTTTGAAAATTCAAAAAAACACAGAAACTTGTAAAAAGTGAATGAAATTTTTATTTGGATCGATAAATCAATTTCTGCCATTTACTTTTTAAAAATAATTTCACTTAAATGTTGCCCGCGGCTACGCTTCAGGTGGTCCATTCTGAAGGTCCAATTTTGGCAAACTTTTTCACACATTTCGGCCGGAATCTCACTAATGACGAGTTCAATGTTGGCTTCCAAGGCAGAAATCGTGTTTGGCTTGTCCCCATAGACAATAGACTTAACATAGCCCCACAAAAATTAGTCTAACGGGGTCAAATCACATGATCTTGGTGGCCAATTGACTGCGCCAAAACGTGAGATCAACTGCTCACCAAATTCGCCTCTCAATTGATGCATGGTTTCGCGTGCAGTGTGGAATGTGGCACCGTCCTGTTGGAACCACATGTCGACCGAGTTCAATTCTTGCATTTTCGGCAAAAAAAAAATCTGTTATCATCGAACGGTGTCTTTCTCCATTGACCGTAACCCTGCGGCCTTCATCGTCCTTGAAGAAGTACGGCCCAATGATGCCGCCTGCCCATAAACCGCACCAAACAGTGCATTTTTCGGGATGCATTGGTAGCTGCTGAATTGCCTCTGGCTGCTCTTCACTCCAAATACGACAATTCTGCTTATTCACATATCCATTTAGCGAAAAATGAGCCTCGTCGCTGAAACGGACGTAGCTTGCGAAACACATTTTTCACAGAGCACGAATTTTGATAATAAATTTCAATAATTTGCAAACGTTGTTCAGGCGTAAGTCTATTCACGATGAAATGGCTAACAATACTGAATCGAAATGTCAAATGTTCGTGGAATTTGTCATGTGTGATCTGTCAAAAATATAAACGTCAAAAACCAAGTAGCAAAAAAATCACCGTTATAAAACTAGTTGTAATGCCAATCAAAATTATATTTTGTAATAAATTAAATAATAATAATAACCTCAAAGACACTAAAGTTCATTGCTTGTTTGGTAAACCATTGACCTGACGACCATACTTCAGCCTACGACAATTAAAATACCTCCTCACAACTTAAAACATTTCAAACAAAAAGTGTGAAATATTCCGATGTTTTTTTTCACTGAACCACAAACACTCAAGTGTAACATGGTGGTTTATCTGCAATTAATATTTTATAGAATGTATTACATATATGGAAATTGAACGTCGAGACTGAGAATTTTAATTTCTGACATTCTTCAGGCCATATATGGATATTATTCTATGAGCTGTCACTTTCTGTTTGACAGCATCTTGTCTGCTTTTCTTTTTGTAAATCTCAGAATTCTTTCAGTGAATTTATAACGGGAACACAAAAATATGGGGTTGCAACATTTTTACAAATGAAATAGTTAGCTATAAAATGCTCATTATTTGTTTTTATTCTTATGAAAAATGACAGACAAAATATAGCTCTTAAGGACACCATATACTAGAATGCCTAAACATAAATAATGGGTTATCCATTTTGCGGTTTCAAGAGTGAACGTAAATAAAACATTATAAAATATTTTTTTTCATGATATTTCTTTTTAATTATAAAGTTTGAACGTTGATATTATGTGTAAAACACAACATCTTTTAAATGACCACCACGCGAATTGTTGCAAGCATCGATTCTTTTGGCGTAATTTTCGCCCACTTTTTGACACATATTGGGCGGTATCTAAGCCATAACTTGACGAATGTTGGTTTTCAAGGTTTTCAAGTAGCCCCAGAAAAAAGAGCCCAGCGGTGTCAAATCGCATGATCTTGGTGGCCAGTTGATATCGCCACGACGAGAAATTACGCGGCCAATAAAGCCATATTCGCTCGAGTTGTGTGGCATGTGGCACCGTCTTGTTGAAACCACATATTTTCCAAGTCGTATTCTTGAATAGAAGGCTATTAGTCGAGGATTCTCAAAACCCTAAATACGAAAATTTTGTTTATTAACATACCCACCGAGTGAGAAATGTGCTTCGTCGCTGAAGAATATTTTGTTGCAAAATGCAACAAATGTGCCATAATGTGCCGTAAGACAATCCTAATTCCTGAGAACGACGAGGAATCGATGCATTCGGGTCTTCGGCAACACTTTCACTTATAGCAGTGATATTTTCAGTGGTACGAAACGGTGATGCACATGCCTTACAATATCTGTTACCACTCCAGACTCTTCAAATTTCTTCACAATTTTGCCAATTGCTTCCGTAGTTGGACGATTATGTAAACCGTAATCTCCTCTTAATAGCCTTTTCACACCAAACCCAAAACACGATTTTCGCGAAATGATCGGTCTTGGCTAAAAACCTAAAGCGAAAACACAGGTTTTCCCATACGTTTTTGATAAACCACTCGTTTTGATAAACTACAAGTTTTAAATAAAACCTGTCGAAAACATGTTGGATTTGCAAGATTAACTAAGCAAACACACCTTGTGAAACATTTAGTGCTCAATTAATCGTCACATAAATAGCTGACGGGTTGCTGCCAGGAAAAACGAAAGAAAAAAACGGGTGATTGGGGTAATTTCAATTTCATTTTAGAACGTATTTGTTGTTGTCTGTGGTGCCAAAATAATTGAAATATCAAACGAAAACTTGTAAATGTTCAGTGTGAACGGTTTTCGAGTTTTCGTAATCTTTTAGCTGAAAACCCAATTTTGGGTTTGGTGTGAAAAGCCTAAAAAGCACGATATGTGGCTGTGGCAGAATCACCATTTTTGTAGTAGGTTTTAACAATTTTTATGCGTTGTGCGATAGTTAAGCAATCCATTTTCGTAAATGTCGGACTTTCAACTGAAAGACAAATTGGTTTAACAACTTGTTTTGACAGATGTCGAATTCCAGCCCTATACTTTTGAAACCGCAAAATGGATAACCCTTTACATTTCAAATTGTGTGAGATAAACTGCCAAATTATGGCCTGGCCTGCCATAACAGCACAAGATGTTGTAGGTTGTAATACTGTGTGATATACTGTGGAAGATAGATTACAAAGTAGATTAATGTTGACAGCATAATGCAAATTTTGTAGTTTCATTTTCTTTTATCATGTAGAAGTGAGACAGGCATATTTATATCTGTCAAATGATGCAAAAAATGACTTAAGCCAATCAAGCAATTGTTCATTTCTAAATAGGTGAGTTCGATTTGTAGATTTAAATGAGATTTATATTGTCGTCGTATGAGGAGATTTAAAATTACATGATGAATCATTGATATAAACACCCTTATTACGATTGTTGTTTATCTTGAACGACAGCTCTCACTTTTTGTGTCGAGTCACTTTTTAGGCGTTTTAGTGTCGGTATTACGATACTAAAACGCCACTCGTTGTCGAACGAAATACGTTCCACATAAGCAGCTGATTTAAAAAAAATTTATTTCAATGCAACTGTCATTAATTTTTAATTTCATATTCAATTTCTGCCGATTAAATTAATAAAAGTCGCTAAATAAATAGTGTTGCTGCATTGCGAACAAGAAACCAACAAAATTGATATACATAATTAAAGATCTAAATTCCAAATCAAATCCGTGACATTTGCCAGATACGAAGAAGTAGATGGACAAATCAAATTCCAGATTTGTAATGCGTATAATTAAGATACTTCAGGCTGAATAAGGTAGCCTTTCTTTACTTCAATAAATAGCAGTACAAAATGCCACAAGGAAGAAGGATATTGTGTGTCAATTTTAAGACTTGGTGTTAAAGAACTCTATGTTGTGCTCTGATTCCAATTTGATTTAGTTTTGTACATTTTGTGTTACCTCCTCCTCTCTTAAAATTTGTTCCAATAACTCGACGAGATGCTTCATTTGTTCAGCATTTATAATTTTTACCCTTCAATAAACCCAAATTTAATAAATAGTGTTAAAAAGGAATATACGAAACTTATATTTTTAGGCAATTTCGCGACGAGTCGTTTAAACATTTTTGTTCGACAAAAAAGAGCGTTTTAGTTGGCGTATAAACAAGGCCTAATGCATATTGTAATTACGATGAGTGACGTTTCTCTCACAAAAGTTCAAGTTCCACTCGAATTAAGGTGTCACGCTGAGAAAAATGACTACAACACCAATCGTAATACAAATATTTGAAAATGACATTCGTTATTTAAGCGAAACGCCATTTGTAATAAGGATTAACATTTAGGCTAACCGAACGTTAATCTCTTGTAGATTTACTAAATCTCAAATAGTGTTTTCACCGCTTCAAAAGATTAAAAAGTAAATATATTTTGAACACTCCATTTAAAATACAAATGGTATTTCATTTGCTCGTAATATGTTAAAGTGAGACAGACTGCTTCATCTTCGTCAAACTAAACGAAAAATTCAATTTTCCGATGAATAGGTTCATTTCGATATGGGAATAGGTTCGATTTGTTCAATTATAGGTCCGATAAGGCTTTAAATGTGATTCATTATCCTAACCATACGTTGCTGAATTTGCTTGCGCTATTCTAGTGTGTGTTGAAAAATTGAAATATTTATTCTTTAATACTGGCGGACGCATAAGACTTTTTGTGAATTAAAAACAAGACATAGACTTTTCACAAAAAACCCAAAACCCAGTGTTCAGCTAATAGTTTACGAAAACTCGAAAACCGTTCACACTGAACATTTACAAGTTTTCGTTTGACATTTCAATTATTTTGGCACCCCAGACAACAACAAATACTTTGGGAATTGAAATTGGAATTACCCCAGACAGCTGTTTTTTTTTTCATTTTTCCTGGCAGCAACCCGTCATCTATTTATGTGACGATTAAGTGAGCACTGAATGTTTCACAAGGTGTGTTTGTTTAGTTCATCTTGCAAATCCAACTGGTTTTCGACAGGTTTTATTTGAAACTTGTAGTTTATCAAAACTAGTGGTTTATCAAAAATGTATGGCAAAACTTGTGTTTTCGCTTTAGGTTTTCAGCCAAAACCGATAATTTCGCTAAAACCGTGTTTTGGGTTTCGTGTGAAAAGGCTAGGAGTGACTCAGAATTGTCAGAATCGATATATTGTATGAACTTAAACCCAAAAATGTGATTTACGCAAAAGACTTGGCTTACATTTGATTAAGGAGATCTACTAAAATCCTTCCAAATAGTTTGTACTGAAATAACCAACGCGTTATTATGAGAACTATAATTTAATTTTTCTGGCTGAGATTATACCTTGCGGTAGTTTCGTCGATATACTGATTTGATGCCACATACACACAAGCATGTTTAGAAAAGGATATGTAACGAAACCTGCTTTTTCCCACACCCTCCAAGCCTTTGAAGTTAATGGAACAGTGTTTCTTATTGGTGGTATATGCCTTTACAAAAAAGAAGTTGGTACCTCACATTCCTTATCAGCGCATATAACATCATTTACTTCATGGTGGCAATGGAAACTAACAAGATAACAAATGGACTACCCAAGAGATGGGTTGTCCCTAAATGCCCCCAAAATACGAATTCAAGAAAAAAAGAAATCCCTCACAAAAGCATCAAATCAACTGCAATGAACTGACAGCTTCTTCTGCAGCATCCAAACCATCAGAACAGGAAGAACCCCACGATGATGACGATGACGCTGAGACTGACGAAAAGAAGCCCGAAAGATGATAATGATGATGTGTAAGATGCCAATGGGAGCTACCTCCTGAGCATGATGCTGATGATGACGATCTATACCACCACACCATTCATTTCACCCTGTCGATTGGATGATAAATCATTTTTCGTGAATCAGCGAAATCTTGTAAAACGGCAAAGTGAACACAAGTCGCAAAATAAACCATTTACTCGACTCGGAGTCGATGACGCGGTAGTTGAGGCATGCGGCGGCGGCAATAGAGGTGGCGGCGGCGACTCCACATTTTAATCTCCGCCTGAATGAGTATATAGCAGTGAAAAGAATATCTCTCCCAGCCTCATCCATCCATCCTTCCGTCCATCCATCATTAGTCGCATCATCATTGCCGTCATCATCTTGCAAATAAACAAACAAACAAAAGAAAAATTGTGGATCAGGAGGAACATTCAGCACAAATCTCAAAGTCCAAAACTCAATCCAAACAACCGAGATACAAATGTTGTTCAGTTCCGAACAATTGTTGCCCCAACAATAAACACACAAAACAAAAGTCAACCAAGTCAGTTGGCTGCTAATAAGATGTTGTTGCTGATGTGATGTGCTGATGAGGATGCGATGATGATGGGATGGTGATGATGTGATGATGACAATGGGGACGAATGAAGATGACGACTTCAACTGTCCTGGCTACCTTCATCTTCGTCATCATATACTATACATACATATATATACTTTAAAAGCGCTCAAGTGGTTAGGTCTTGTTGATGAAGAGATGATTCGTGGGCTCCTCGTTTGGGAGTTGCATTTGTATTTGCACGGATCCACTGCATCACGAATTCTTTGTACAACACTATCCACCACTTAGTAGAGAGTGTAGTTTTTTTTCTGTTTTCTTGTTTGTTTTGTTGCCAATGAAACACCGGATTTAGCTGGCAAAGGCTTAAAAAGAAAATGATTTGAAGTAAAGATCAATCACTGTGTAAAATGGTCGGTGAAACTAAATAAACGTGTTCCAGTCGATTTCTCAATTAGAATGTCCTGTGTACTGAATGAACTGCGCGATGTGAAATTCGAGACGAACATTTTGTTTGTATTGCTGATTTAATGCTTATGAGGTGTGGAGATGGTTATTTTATTAGTTTTCTTTATTTTAGACTGGCAATGCTATCTAATAGATGTTTCCTTGTATTTTTACACCCAAATTAATAAACATGGACTAGGGATGGTTTACGACTTATTCCGTTGACTAAGGGCGAAATACTATTAATAAATCACAATTTCTGCTATTTGACGTTTACCAACCTAGTCCTTCTCTAGACCATGGAAGCCGGTGGTCTAGAGATGGACTAAGAATTGACATTAAAAAAAATATACAGGGACATAGAATAAAAAGAGATAGAGTTGGTACTTATTGTAGTAGATTTTGATCGATTTTTTATTAATAGGAAATTTTAGTCCATGGTAAGTCCATGGACTAAAGGTGGACTAAGCGTTTTTTATTATTAGGGCTGATAGTGAATAATGCTTTCAAATGGACTAAACAAAATATCATGATGAAGCAAGACCTTTTATTTATTTATTTGAATCAAACTAATAATATCTAGCGTACAATATATTACTTATAATTATTATTATGTTATGAAATATTATAAAATATTTTTTTTTTAAACCAGTATTTGATACATTAGAAACATTTATTAAAAAATTATGATATACGTTAAACAAATTAATGTTGCTCAAATGTGAATTACGTTCATAGTTGGTACGATAGTGTGCTATATACATTGGGTAAGGTAGACCTTTTAAATTTCGATTTGGAGCATTAAAATTAAAGTGTGACAAAAGGTTCCAAGCATCAATATTTTCATTAATAATGTTAACAATAAAATCAAAACTTAAATAGGAGCGTCTGCTCTACAGACTGGAGCTTTAGACGGCTGCTATATGAAGGAAGATTCAATGGGTCCTGTCAGAATAAGCCTCTGAGGGCAAATTTTAAGAATCTTATTTGAATTTGTTCAATTCTTGTTTTTTTGGCAATTGTAATGGGGGTTCCAAACCTGGCAAGCATACTCTATAATGGGTCTGACCAATGACGTAAACAGTCAGTAAGGGTCAGAAAACTGACGTGAATTTCTTTTAATCCAACCTAATACTAAATTCGCCTTATTGCAAGTCACATTGATATGCTGTGTGAATTCGAGTTTTTTTATCAAACAATACACCATGGATAGATACTTCACCAACCGGGCTTAACAGTTTTACGCAACTGAAACTATAATCAAAAGATAAAACAGACAATTTTCTTGTAAAATTTATAATCTTAAATTTATCAATATTTAATAACAAATAATTATGTAAACACTAATTGTAGAAAGCGTTTAGATAAATTTGAAGATTTTCACAGTCAAGATTACTAGAAATGGTTTTAAAAATATTTACATCGTCAGCATAGATAAGACAGTTTGAGAGCTTTAAGACTGACGGAAGATCATTTATAAATAATATAAAAAGAACTGGACCGAAATGGCTGCCCTGGGGAACCCCCGAATATACAACAAAACTATACGAATGGGAGCCATTAAAATAAACTGAATAGGATCCGTCAAGTGGGTGGCAATGGCGCGGTGGATAAAGTGCTTGCTTGCTAACTGTGGGTTCGATCCCCACGTGTGGGTTCGATCCCCACGCTAGGCGCATTTTTTTCTATACCTCCAATTTTAATTGGATGCCGCCCATTGGATAAAATGAGACAGTCAATACCTGGTTCTCAAATCCACTGTGCCAAACTAGTGCCGTGCAATTCAGGTTGCATTTAAAAGACCTTAGGTCTTACAGGCATATAGTTAAATTAAAAAAAAAAAGATTTAAGCCATGGAATTAGGGTTACCAGCTCTAAAATAAAAAAAAAACCTGACGGTAGATATATAAAAGACTGATTTTCCAGAAAAAGCCTGACGAAATTAGTTCTGTTCTTTTTACAATTTAAAGCGAAAAAAATTATGACAAAAAACACATAAGTATTTAAAATTTTTTTAAATTTGAATCTTTGTTTATTTTATTCTGCTAATTCAAATATTTCTTGATGTCAATAAAATAAAAAGTATATATTGTTATGTATTTAGTAAAAATATTTAATCTAAATCTAATTGTTTGTCTTCTCCAAGATGGCGGCTAGGTTTCAACTTTTGTCGCGATGCTGAGTATCTATATGTAGTATACAGAAATCGGTGATAAAAGGAAAGTGCCATATTGGCTGTATTCAAAATCGAACCATACTTATCCGGATAGGTTGGTGTTGTTGTAATCTCGAATAAGGACGCAGGTGATGACAAAAGAGCTACTACCAACAAAATTAAACTCAAGCTGTCCGAAAAACTTTAATATCCATGCACAAACCCATACAAATTTAATCTATCGAATTTTTGTTGTTCTGGGTCATAAATGGATAGTCACCCTAGATAGGCAATCGTATCGACATTCAGGCATTAATTTTTCACAATTCTTTGTCACTTTCTAAAAAGCGATAACTAAAACAAGAGAAATGAATGCATTTATCGTGCTTTGTAAGATCTCATTTGGGTGCATTCGGGAAAGAATTTTGAAACGTTTTCCTTTTTTCAATTAGTTAAGCTGATATATTTTGTGTGATTGAAATAGAAAAGCCTGACAAAGCTATAAGCCTGGCCATAACCTGATTGAGATGCAGACGCGTCAGGCGAAATCCAAACAAATGGTAAGCCTACATGGAATGAAGTTTACGCTAAGCTCCAGCCTACTCATTTTATGAAGCAGAATTCTGTGAGACAGTTTGTCAAATGCCTTACTAAAATCTGCTCCACGAGGAGTGTGACAGTCGAACAGCCTTTCAAAAAACCATGGTGGTTAGAAACAATAAATGATTTTGTGTAAAAGCTTAATGTTTTGTAAATTCAAAAATTCAAAAAGTTTGGGAATAGCTCACAATTTAGCTATTGGACCATAGTTATCAATTTGGTCCATTTTTCCTGTTTTATGGATAGGAAAAATGAATGATTGTTTCCATAAATTAGGAAATTTACAGGTAGCCAGTGAACGATTAAAAAGAACAGCAAAGGGCATCGACAAATGACTATTACATTTTTTAAGAACTGAAGCTGGTACCCTATCAGGACCAGACGCGTGATTGTCTTCTAAATTAGATATAAGCTTCATAATATCATCAATAGTAATATGAAAAATTTATATAAGTCAAGTGAGAATATGATTTTAAATGACCAAATAATTGATCATTTTCGTCAAGATTATCACAGATAATTATCACGGTTGGAAGAATCACAGATGTAGGCGCTTTGAAAAAAATTCTGCGAAAAGTTGCGTTGTTTGTTTATTTATGTTTAAGAACGGAAGGATATGGACTAGGTTTTCGTTTACTATTAATGAAATTCGAAAAGGATTTAGGATTAATTTTCGAATTATGTACTTTTAACCTTTTGTATGTAACTAAGGTATTTAATAATTGATTCTCTGTTGAAAATGTTTCTGGCCTCACAGTAAATATTAAAATTGGTAACTAATCCAGTTTGTTTGTTTGTATTTAAACTATAATTTATTTCTGCGGTTTTTCAATCCACACACTTTACTATCATACCAACTTGGAGCAAGTGATTTTAATTGAATAGATATTGAAGATACAGATTCTAAAAACAATCAAAAATCTTGTCATAAAATTTGAATTCTGACAAGAAAACAAGAACAAAGACATGACCTATCAATTAAAAATAACAAATTTTTGAAGTTTTGAACAGAAATTATAAGTGCTGGATGATGAGAGTCTTCGTTTACCAGAAGATCAGTAGATTTACCCAGTGAAATATCAACATCAATTATTATTGTAAAAACTAAGTCAAGAATCTTGGCGTTTGAGCTTGGAAAATTGTTTATTTGGTGCAGACCAAGCGACGTCATATTATCCAGAGTATGCGAGTCATTCATTGAGAGGTTTACTGTTGGTGGGGCCTGGAGCATATGTATCAGGGCAACGTTTCCAAGAAGATCCTTTTAACCGAAGTCAATCACTCAGTTCTCTGAATCCGTGTATGCTGCCAGCATATTCCAGAAATGCTTGTTTTCTTGGCAAGACTTTCGGTATTCTTTGTCTCTTCGACGTCCTGGAATTTGAAGACTTAGTTGACTGGGTGCTTTCGCTCGCTATGTCAGCCAAAACATTACACCTTGCACGGTTGCAGGTAGGAACAAATATACGTCAAAATTGCATTTGCTAATGTATTACGTGGTTTGATTTGTAGAACTTGGCAACGGAACAGATACTAATGTCCTGCCATTTTTAATCAATTTAATATAATTCGCAATAAAGATTCATCCTTGATTAAGATAAACAAAACGGTTTATTATGAAGGTTAGGTTAGGCGGGGCATGCGCAGCTCATAGACTGCTGCGTACACCGGGGCCTATTGGTCCATTGTCATCCCCTTTATCACAGAAATGTCCCTAACTAATTTTTCACTAAGACGCTTCGGCACTTTGGTCTTAAAAGAAAAAATGAAAAAAACGTGTGTGCATATTACCCAGTTTGAAGAAAATTTATCCACCCGTTTACGTTTTAGATTTGCCGACAGACAAACAGACTATCATCGTAATGTTAGGTTTGATCAAAATCTCAAGTTAGATTATTTTTTAAGAATCCATGACTTGATATATAGTACGCACATATATATCGCAAGTAAACAATTGCCGTTGCTTTTGCCTCTAAAATATTGGTCACGTTCAGCAGACTTATGTGACTTGAAAGTTTCTAGCATTTGGTTGGTCAGCTGTCAAAAAACTTCCTTCCAATAATGGAACTCTTACTGGAAAGCTGGTTAAAAAATATCTCACCTAATTTTCAATCAGTGCATTTGTGTCAGAATTATCAACTGTTATGTGTATGTGTTATGTGTTTCAGTCAGTGCATTTGTGTCAGAATTATTATCAACTGTTATGGGAACCTGCTTTCGATAAAAGTAACAATCTGTTTTAGATAGATTTGTAACATTTATTTGAGTATCGAATGATATTATGTTTTTAAGTTGGTAATTCCGATGACTTTCATGAATCTCGAAGTCATTGTTCGTAGAGTCCTTTCTCTCTGTCAACGGCCACGTTCATCCATTTATTAGATAAGTTATCTCCGATACTTTGCTATACGAATTAATTTGTGAACGATTCGGATAGGTTAGCTTAAAGCAGTAAAATTTTTGGTTAAGTATGTGTTGTTTTCGCAAAAAAATTGTTTCACACCTATTAACCTATAGCAGTTAAGAACTAGGCCAAAAATTACCTTTTATTTATTTTTTTTATTACGAAACTGCCCGGATCAAATATACTTTATTAAAAGATCTTTGAGTAGCTTATGTCAGCTGCTGTCAAAATGCCTGAACTAATTAAAACTTGAGTAGCACCCCCTACCAAAGCTGTACAATTGGAATAACATCAATCATTTAAGGAGCAGGTCAGTGCATTTCTATTATTTAGTAATAAATAAGCACTCATTAGCATCACGTGAGAGTGTGTTCTCGAATTTAATAATTTTTACCAAAACACCCCACCTACGAGCTTCTAAAAAGGTATTTCTGTCCATATTTTATGTAACTCAATTTTTAAGTAACCTATCTACTGCAACTCGATCTTTGAACCGCATGTAAACGAAGTTCATAAAATACATAATACAGTGGTGGTCCAGTATAACGAATAATATAATGTTCAGAGTCAATTCGTTAATTCGAAAATTCGTAATATCGAATAGGTTTTTTTCATACAAATCCTTAGGTAAATACAAAGTACAATTGTATTTTTCATTATTTTATTTTATACATCAATAAAAATAACAAAAAAAAAATATTTAGTTTGATTTACATTACCTATACAATATGTATACATATTAGGAATATACTTAATATTGTCCAAATTATGTACATAAATAGTGCATACAGATATTTGTGCTCATATTTAAGAAAAACAATCGTCAATATACATTTTTTTTTTGGGTGCTGAATGTTATGATTGAATGCCTCTGTCAGTAAACTTCTTAGCACTAAGACTTTGGTGTTTTCCACGTCATTTTGTTCTGTCCATTAGATGCAATTGTCGTAATGACTCACTTTTTGAACTTCAGTTTCTGAGCTAGCATTTTCATCACATTATCCACAATTTCGATTTCTTCAACATTGTTGCTATCAATATTTTCGGGTTTTAGAATTACTCCATCTGCATTATTCCAGGACTCCAAATCATGTGTAGCGAATTCAGTCTGAAAAAAATGATGCAAGACTTCATAGCTTACAAAGCAGTTTTTGCAATTGAAAATTGTGTTTACCTCTGGCAAAATATTTCTCATAAAAGCCAACGCATTTACGGAGAGCTGCCACAGGAATATCATCCTCCTCATCAAAGTCTTCATCCGAACTTGGATATAAAATGTTCTTCCAGCACTTTTGAAGCACAACCGTGAATACTTTTCCAATGACAAGGTAAAGATTAATATCTTTTAGAGCATTGATTATGCCCTTTTCGGAATTCACAATTTTGCTTGTTGTTTTGTAATTTTTTTTTACCTAATGGACTTGAAAAAGTGTTCGTAATATCGATCATTCGTTATATCGGCATTCGTTATACTGGACCACCACTGTAGTTAAATAATGAATGCTAACATTTTTGCAGGGAAACACTATCACATCACCATTGCCACAACATCTGACTTATTTAAAAAACGTCAAACACAAAATAATTTTAAAGTCAACATTTAGGACCGTACAGATGTGGAAAATTCAACTTTTTTTTTCTTACTCTTCATACTTCATTCATATAGATAGATAGATAGATATGGCAATTGCCGTCTTCCTGAACGACATTTCATAACACAATACAGATAGATAAAGAAGCTAAATTTAAATTTTAAGAATTACATATATAAGTTAAATAATTATTAAGCATTTAATTTAATAAGGCAACAAGTGTGTTTTCAACAATTTTGAGATGATTTGAAACACAATTATAATAGGTATCGATTTTGAAATGATTTGATACACAAAAAAAGATTATAACAATTTTATAATGATTTGAAAAAATAAGATTTATCAATTTTGGAATGATTTGAAACATAAAAAGTTGTAAGTACTTAGATACATTGCTTGAAACTTAAACAGCAATAACTGGTTGAATTTATGTAGGGCTACAAAAATTATTGCGGTAATTTAAAGCATGTGTATCTATACACTGTTAACCATCCGAGAGCTCCATTAAGTATTTCATAAAGCCGAGTCGGGGGCCGATAGCTTTCTTCAGAAATGCAGCCGACGAATCTCTTGAAGTAGAGGACACTTTGCAAAGAAGTGGGTGATGTCTTCAGGTTCTCTTGTGTTACATAGACTGCAGATTTGTGTGAGATCAGTTCGATGCGGCATAGAGTTAAGATTCAGGATTTCGACTCGGGCTCTAAATATATAACTTATTGCTTCAGAAGAAAACTCGTTGCTGAAATAATTAGCATGCGATGGTATTTGCTGGTTGAGGTTTTTATGCACATTTTTTGATACTGTTGTTGAGGCCCTTGACAAATGATGAATGAAAATATTTTTATCAATCCTGGCGATAATATCACAAAACATAGTGTCATTCACTCAAATTGGACTCCATAAAAGATACATTACTGTCATTAGAAAGAGCTAGCTGGTTCCATTCCTTAAACGGGGAGGCATTTGCTTGAATGAGCCTTGTCATAATGAACTTGTGAAGGCTTCTATCATCCCTCTTCATAACTTTCAATATGTAGTCTGAATTAGTTTTTAGGTTTTTTATGTAAACAGGTGTTAAACCAGACTACACTTTTATAGCATAATTGGGAGTCGAGGAAGGCAATCTAAACAAACGTTTGAAGAAATATCTTTGTACAGTTTCAAAATCCTCGATTTGCAAATATCAAAAAATTTGGGTACCGTAGCACATACAGCAGTTGACTGTGGCATGAAAGACACGATATTTAAATGCATGATCAATTTTTTGGTTAGAGAAAAATATTGGCCACATTACATTTAAAGCTAATTTGGCTTCCTTGCTTTTCTCTTTCACTTGCTTCGAAATATTCAGATTGTAAGTCAGCAAAACTCCGAGATATTTGAAATCATGAACGAATCGATAGGCTCGTTGTTTAGGGACCAATTTTCCTCTGGGAGCCTTCTTCTCTGACGTGGTTCAAATATCATTACTTTTGTCTTGTTAGTATTGACGCACAGACTCCAGGATTCGCAAAATATACTAAGTTTGTTGATTTGTAGCTGAAGGGTAAATGGATTGTCAGCCAGTAAAACTAAATCATCGGCGTAGAGAAAAACCTTGACTTGTATACTGGCAAAGAGTATTCCACCCGGAAGTACATCACACACGTCATCAATGAATAAGGCGAATAATATCGGACTTAATATACATCCTTGGGGGACGCCTGTTGTCGTTTTAAACCATTCAGAGAATTCAGCTCCATCCCACACTGATGCAGTAGATGAGGCAAGAAAGTTGAAATAAAACATTAAGAATTTACGAGAAATTCCTAACGATGACAATTTGTACATCAAGGCATTTCTATTTAACTTATCAAAGGCTGCTTTGAAATCCACAAAACAAGCATATAATTTCTTTTTCTGCTGAATTGATCTCCTGGCAATACTCATGAGAGCGAATATATGGTCTTGCGTTGAGAATCCTGATCGGAACCCTGCTTGGAACATGCTGAGTCGGTTGTTGTTCTCGATCCATTCCGTCAATCTTTCATAAAGAATTGAAGTAAGGATCTTTCTTAACGAGTTAAGAATCGATATTCCTCTATAGTTCTCCGGCAAGTTAGAATCTCCTTTTTTTTTAAATTGCGAAAATAACCGCTTTGTTGAAGTTGCTTGGAACAAATGAGTCTTCATAAAGTTTGTTGAAATATGCCAGTAGATGATTTTTAAACTGTTCCGTACTATTCTTGTAGAACCCGACCGGAATGCCATCTATGTCGGTTGCCGTGTTATTTTTCATCTTACACAGAGTAGTTTCGAACTCAGGTAGAGTAATTGGATTATTCAGTTCGCAGATAGTGATATTGGGTTGTGCGTAATAGAAAACCTGGTGATTCTCATCAGCCGACAAAACAGTTTTAAAATGAGCTGCAAGTGTCTCAACTTCGAGCGTAGACACCAGGCTTCTACCACGCCCACCCATGTCACATTGTTCCAAAAAGTCTTTGAGTTTTTACAGTTTGCCAGCTCTTTTGCAATATTTTAGAGGTAGTCAACTTTTTTTATGGCACAAAGTCTTTTGAAGTCCTTATTAATATGAAGGCAGATGTTTTTAAAAATTGGTGTACAAGCGTGGTTACGGCTTTTATTACCGTGGGCAAAAACTTCATACATATATATTCTATTTTATTTAAAATTTGTAATTCAAGTTTTAGTTTCCTTTTATGCCTTTAATTTGTTGATTTGAAAAAATAAAAAGAAATCAATTGTTGATTTTTTGCATTTAGTTATTTGACACATAGTCGGTAATAGCAACTTAAAAATATAAAAAACCAGGCTGCTAGGTTGGTCGTTTTTTTGAAAAATCCTGCTGTGTTGCAGATTTCGCTAAAAAACGCAATTTTCTCGTGTTTGACAGAGACGAATAAACAAAAAAATAGCATCTAGTTTTAAGTTTTTATTGAATGGTAATAGAAATGTTTTTTTTAGTAGACCATTTTTACATTTTTAAATTGAAGTTATATAACCATTTTATTCAATTTTCTCTTGTCGAAAATTAAAAAGTAAAGGTTATAAAGTCTAGAACATAGCTTGGCCAATTCTTGACCAGCAAAGTATAATTTTAGGTGTAATACTTGTATATTATCATTAATGTAAATCGAAGTTTAAAAAGAATCTCAATAAAGTCTTACTACTACTTTATTACTACCAGTTCAATTTTATGAAGATAATGCGCTAAAACTCCGATTCCACCTGCCCTCAAGGATAAATGAACGGGTTGCACGCATCTCGCAAGGAAACTTCTTCATTGTCCTTCATCGATTTATTATTTTTTGTTGCTTGAAAATAGATGGGAGAGATGAAGAAATTAATAATTGTTGTTGTTGTTGGAAGTTAATTTTTGAGGATTTTTAAAGTTAATTGAGTAAGAAGACTTAGCGAGTATGGGGGAGGAAGTTCATTAATTTATTTCTTTGAAATTTGTCTCTTCTTAACTTTTTTTATGATTCTTAAAGTTTTTGAAGAAAACTGTAGAATTTTTTTTGGGAAAAGAATGTTTACCTTTTAAATGATTTGTTTTAATTTTTTTGTGATATTTGCTGGTGGTTGGGTCTTATAGGAACTAGAAAAGCTTTGATTGGTGTCGAAACACTCAACACAAGTTGTAGTGAACGGCTTGAAAGCTAACATCTAAAAAAAAAAATAATCTCTTGATTGAAACTTCTAATATACTGAACTATTTCGCAGATGGCAGTAATTTCAGCTTTTCTTTTTCATTTCTGGATGCACTCCCTAGTTCTTCGGTGTGTAAAATTGTTTTCTTCATAAATCCAATGCTGTCTTTTGACTCTTAAAGCAAACCCTCAATCACCTCGTTATGCATGAGCGGTATTTAGATTGGAGACAATAAAAACCTTCTGGGGATGTTCACCAATTTACCTTTAAGTAAGAGAAAGTTTAGTAAAGAGATGAACCCCTTTAGTACGCATATACTTTAAAACAATTTTTTGTGAATCACCTACTGATGAAGCTGAAGACCCTATCAATGATACATTTTATGACCACCTGAAGGCTATCTGGAAAACGATGTCAAAGTTGTACTCGGAGACATAATGCTAAAGGTCAGAAAGGAACACTTCTTTGGTGGATTAGTTGGTAAGCAAATTCTTTCCGGAACAACTTGTAATACGGTGATAAGTAGTAATAAGTTTCGAATATTATGGATTAACAAAGGAACTTGATGCTTTCCAGATTGTCGAACAACCAATCAAGTCGGGACTATGATAATCTATACTTAGCAAGTATCCAATATCTGAAACGTGCATTTTTAAAGCTCAGAACGATGACTCTGACAGGAATTGATGGTGACAGACTTCAGAGCTTTACTCGAAAATATAAAGAAGATTTGATCTACCCATAATAAGAAATTGGACGTCTCAGCACACCTGGAGTTTCCGAAGCTTATAGAGACTTGTGCACTCACCTAAGGCGGACGTCATGACAATCGATGGTCCCAGTGTCATAATATCATCACCAGCCACTCCCGAAAAGTAACCCAGCAGCCGTATGATATGATGAATGCGTGCACTGAAATATACAAACAAATATGAATATGCGAAAATGCTGCAGCAAGAGAAGAGTTTCGAGAGTGGAACAGGAAGAGGATGCTTCTTTGAAAGAAGAGGGTATACGCAGCATCCCTGTTTACAGCTATAGAAGAGTCAAACAACTGGGTGCTGGTTCTCAGTCCGAAGGGCAGGCTCGTCGAGATATCGAAAAAAACCAACATAAGTCCCCCAAGAAACCAATAGATGTATATTCAGGCAACATTTCAATCAGATTCTCATGTGGAGCGATTCTAAAAGCAAGAAACGGTTAACTAAGCAACAAGCAAGATGTTCTTTAGCCTCCTCCCCAGTCCTGTAGGAAAATACCTCTCTTAAATACGGTGGAACTGCATCAAATCATCAACCAAAATAGTGGAAAAATCCAGTTCTATTTTTATTTTTGAAGACCTTTGATTATTGGGCATCGGTTGCATTTTCGGTTCAATTAAGATTTTTCGACAATTTTTCGAATACAAGTTTCTGTAGAAACAGAAGCCAGAATGAATTCCATTAAATGGCGCACAACAGCTTCGATTTTTGCGCATCGGTTGCATTCTCGATTTTTGGCAATTTTTCGAATACAGGCTTCTTTAGTGACAGAAGCCTATTTGATTTTTTAACGCAAACAAAAAATAAATGCGTTACTATTTTGTAAGTTCAACTAAAGGTAAAGTTCCAAGTTACCTATATAGTTTTTGAATTCTTCACAACTAGTGGAAATAAGATTTTTAGAAAATTTGTTTCTTTGTTGTAAAGAATTTCGAAAACCTCAAATGCGCTTGCAGTAAAATCATGTAACATTTATTAAAAACTAGTTAATCAACACTTACCAAATTTCCCAACCTGTAGCCAATGAAGAGCTATAGAAACATACAAAATATGACATTCAACAAAAAAAAAAACTCGCATTTCAAAAGTAGTGACGTTTATAAAGTAGTGAATTTAACGCTTGAAATTTTCCATAAAAACTTCACTTACAATCCAATTGTGTGGTTCAATTCAAATGCAATTTTCTATTGAAGAAAAGTGGTAAAAAACCATAAACCCCTCTGGCTGCATAAATAGGATATGTTCTATTGGTATGTACATTTTTTCACTGTTTAGGTAAATGAATTGAAAAATAAAAAACTTGGAATGCTTTTGTAATCCCTTCACGAAATCACAAAGCAACAAATCAAAGAATTCCACGACTAGTCAAACCTTTGATGTCTTAATTAAAATCTACACCATCCCGAGACGATGAAGGGCACCAACCAAAGGACGCGACGATGAAGACCAAAGACGGACGAGGTAGACACGTTAAGACGTTGAGCAATTGGTTGGTATATGGTGACACAAACATTTCCCCCGAACCATGTCCACTAATGTTCCTGGGTTGTCTTTGGTTTGTGTTACAACTGCAGCAGCTCCTTAACTGCGCCTCTCGATTTTACCTTGTCATTCGATGCTGTATACTTGTGCCTCCTTGGCCTTCTATACGTACAACGTACATTGTATGTATATACAGATGGTGAATTAAAGGTGGCATCAAATAGATCTCGTCCGATCAGAAGCCGAAGACCCATAGAATGAGAATTATTTGCATGTGGAACTTCTGTTCCAAGGAATAAAAAAAAAAACAAAAAAAATCATCTATTGGGAGCAAAATAAGATTTGTTTTTATGCTGACCACAAAAATGGTGCTGGAGATGATGATGATGATGCGAATGATGCTGGTGATGTTCCTCGATGATCACCTCTCGAAGTTTTGCCAATTTTCAACTTTTGTTGAGTAGGTTTAACAGAACATAGTATATATGGACTTAATCTCTTTGAGATCTCTCACTTGGTCATGGTTTGTGTGCACCTACTCCTACTCCCTGGCTCTTCATTCAAGACTATGTATAATTAATTTTATTATCTAGATGCAATACACTGAGTGAGTTTTTAATCTTTTAACGAATATATTTCGATCTGCAATTCGCTTTTCAAGCAGAAGCTGTGGATTGGATCAGTTATTTTTTGTTTGTATTCAACAACAGCAGCAGGATCAAGAGTGAGACTTAAAGAAGAAAAAAAAACGTGAGTTTATTTATTTTTGTGTATCGCTATCAATGGTTATTAATCAAAGAAAAATTTAACTCATTCCTATAGACATATATATTTAGGGTACTTATATATAAGTTATATGGGTTTTGCTCTAGAATTCCAACTGGTTGTTCCTTTTCTTACAGGGTGTTTCAAAAACAATAAATATTTTATATCAAATGTTCGAATAAAACTTCGTACTGTTGAAAAACATTAACTCGATTCACATTTTTGCTAAAGTATGTGTTATCTCATTTACTCGGCTGTCATTTCTATTTGCTTACATACTAGAAAAATAGCAATTTTGCAAAAGTGAATGCATTTTTACTTGCGATTATTGGTGTCTACTATAAAGCAAGTTATTCATCGAAAAAAAGTTTTGAGATAACAATCATACATGACATTACGATGATAGCGAAGACGAAAAACGATGGTCTGAAAAATTCTGTCCGTTTTATGTCTGTCTGCCAGTCTGTCAGTATGTCAGTCTGTCAGTCTGTCAGTCTGTCAGTCTGTCAGTCTGTCAGTCTGTCAGTCTGTCAGTCTGTCAGTCTGTCAGTCTGTCAGTCTGTCAGTCTGTCAGTCTGTCAGTCTGTCAGTCTGTCAGTCTGTCAGTCTGTCAGTCTGTCAGTCTGTCAGTCTGTCAGTCTGTCAGTCTGTCAGTCTGTCAGTCTGTCAGTCTGTCAGTCTGTCAGTCTGTCAGTCTGTCAGTCTGTCAGTCTGTCAGTCTGTCAGTCTGTCAGTCTGTCAGTCTGTCAGTCTGTCAGTCTGACAGTCTGTCAGTCTGTCAGTCTGTCAGTCTGTCAGTCTGTCAGTCTGTCAGTCTGTCAGTCTGTCAGTCTGTCAGTCTGTCAGTCTGTCAGTCTGTCAGTCTGTCAGTCTGTCAGTCTGTCAGTCTGTCAGTCTGTCAGTCTGTCAGTCTGTCAGTCTGTCAGTCTGTCAGTCTGTCAGTCTGTCAGTCTGTCAGTCTGTCAGTCTGTCAGTCTGTCAGTCTGTCAGTCTGTCAGTCTGTCAGTCTGTCAGTCTGTCAGTCTGTCAGTCTGTCAGTCTGTCAGTCTGTCAGTCTGTCAGTCTGTCAGTCTGTCAGTCTGTCAGTCTGTCAGTCTGTCAGTCTGTCAGTCTGTCAGTCTGTCAGTCTGTCAGTCTGTCAGTCTGTCAGTCTGTCAGTCTGTCAGTCTGTCAGTCTGTCAGTCTGTCAGTCTGTCAGTCTGTCAGTCTGTCAGTCTGTCAGTCTGTCAGTCTGTCAGTCTGTCAGTCTGTCAGTCTGTCAGTCTGTCAGTCTGTCAGTCTGTCAGTCTGTCAGTCTGTCAGTCTGTCAGTCTGTCAGTCTGTCAGTCTGTCAGTCTGTCAGTCTGTCAGTCTGTCAGTCTGTCAGTCTGTCAGTCTGTCAGTCTGTCAGTCTGTCAGTCTGTCAGTCTGTCAGTCTGTCTGTATGTTTGTATAGTCACTTACAGCCCAATCGGAATTGCTTCAAACATAGATAGACATAGAGTTTTTTAGGTATTGTACAGAGGGGAAATTCGAAAAATAACGGTACCTGCCATATAACCGTTACATTAAAGCCAATTTTTTCGGAAACAGCTCTTACGATTTTGATAAAAAAAATCAGTGCAGTTTTTTAGATACGGCCGATCATATGATTGAAAACAAAAATTAGAAAAATGTCTAAAAACGGTACTTTCCATAGGACCATTTTTTTTTGCTTTCGACTATCTCATAAATTGCTTAACCGATTCTTTCGAAATTTCACACATATATAGGTTTAGGTTGCCCAATTTATACTGCGTACCAATATTTTTAATGAATATTTGATTTGTATTTTTAAAAGCATTTAAAAAAAATTAAAAATTTATATTTTGAAAACTGTTCATTAAATTTTTTTTTAAAATTATGAATTCGCGTTTTTGATTTTTGTTTGGAAAATGTTTTAAAAAAGTTTAAGAAAAAACTTTTTATCAAAAATCGCTCCACATATTTTTAAAATTTTGTTCTCATAAACTCAAATTTATCCAAAGAAATAAAATGGCGTAAATTTGTTTGAGCTCAAATTAATTTAATTATTTATTTCAGAATTTTGAATTATTTTTTATTTGATAAGCCGATTTAATATTTTGTTTTTTAGTTTATATTATAATATTTAAGATTGTCATACTAATTTTTTTTAGAAAAAAATTAGATAAATTTTGTGTACATATATAAAAAATTAAGTAAAAACCGACTTTAAAAATATATTAAGATTTTTAATAGAAATCTTCCATAGGATGTGATCGAACATAAGAGCAAGTTCGTGCGATCCAGTCGTGCATTTTGTTTTCAAAGTTTACGCTGAAATTTTTATGATTAATTTTAGAAATGAATAATCTGAAAAAAATCTGACAATATGTTCAACGCAATTGAGAGCGGAATACTGTAGATAAATACTCTCATTGCTATGCTTAGAAGTTGGTGAAGAAGTGGAAATGGATTCTTTCGATGTAAATATATCGTATGTGATGCTAACTCTTATACCATTTGTGTTCACGTCAAGAAGAAATCGCAGGCACAAGTATCATAATAAGTTCAATGGGTAACTAAGAATTTATTATACGAAACCTTAAACATTTATTTTTTTCAATGGAAAAACACAAAATAAATTATTACATTTATTATTATTATTTTCGAAAGTTATTAAAAAATTTTCAAATAAAGTCCAATTTTGGAAAAAAAAATCCTAATTTTTTGTTAGCGTTTATTATCTCTGAAAGAAAGTCTTTTAATTTTCAAGCATCTGTGCGATATATAAACGGTGATTTTTTAAGAGCTTGGTTTTTGAAAATTCAAAAAAACACAGAAACTTGTAAAAAGTGAATGAAATTTTTATTTGGATCGATAAATCAATTTCTGCCATTTACTTTTTAAAAATAATTTCACTTAAATGTTGCCCGCGGCTACGCTTCAGGTGGTCCATTCTGAAGGTCCAATTTTGGCAAACTTTTTCACACATGTGTGACGCGTTCAATGTTGGCTTCCAAAGCAGCAATCGTGTTTGGCTTGTCCCCATAGACAATAGACTTAACATAGCCGCACAAAAAATAGTCTAACGGGGTCAAATCACATGATCTTGGTGGCCAATTGACTGCGCCAAAACGTGAGATCAACTGCTCACCAAATTCGCCTCTCAATTGATGCATAGTTTCGCGTGCAGTGTGCCATGTGGCACCGTCCTGTTGGAACCACATGTCGACCGAGTTCAATTCTTGCATTTTCGGCAAAAAAAAATATTTATCATCGAACGGTACCTTTCTCCATTGACCGTAACTCTGCGGCCTTCATCGTCCTTGAAGAAGTATGGCCCAATGATGCCGCCTGCCCATAAACCGCACCAAACAGTGCATTTTTCGGGATGCATTGGTAGCTGCTGAATTGCCTCTGGCTGCTCTTCACTCCAAATACTTCAATTCTGCTTATTCACGTATCCATTTAGCCAAAAATGAGCCTCGTCGCTGAAGACAATTTTGCTTGCGAAACACATTTTTCACAGAGCACGAATTTTGATAATAAATTTCAATAATTTGCAAACGTTGTTCAGGCGTAAGTCTATTCATGATGAAATGGCAAACAATACTGAATCGAAATGTCAAATGTTCGTGGAATTTGTCATGTGTGATCTGTCAAAAATATAAACGTCAAAAACCAAGTAGCAAAAAAATTACCCGTTATAATAAGTCCTATTCCTGTGATACAGAAATAAGTAATTTATTTTCTGATTTTTTTCCAAAAAAAGCGTATACTTCGTGTAATCATAAGTACTGTAATAACTCACTACACATAAACAGATCAAAATGTGGTATACAGTGGCTCTCAGCTTAAATGATGCACTCAATTTTTAAATTTAAAAGATATATTATATTATATTTTAATAATTTTTTTATTTAATTTTTTAAAGTTAGTTTAATAGGATTTTATAGAAAACATTAACATTTTTTTTAACATTATAAATATAACTTAAAATAGTTTGACTGCAAAAAGAACTTCTGAGGTTAAATGATGCATAAGATTAAATTAATTGTTTAAGTGTTAAAAGAATTTTAAAATTATTCTTTAATATTGTTTTGGATATCCCTTTTGGATGGACCCATTTCAGTCTTTTTGTTATTGATCCTACCAGGTTTTTAGTTTAAATGCTACACCTACAAACGCGCTTTTTTAAAATCATCTTTGGATCTTATCACATGTTTTCTAATTTCATGCTCAAGCTTTTCCCACAAATTTTCAATGGGATTAGAATCTGGGGCGTAACATACTGTCAATTCCAAATCAACCAAGACTGAACAATTCTAGACTTGTGTTTGCGATTGTTGTCTTGGTACAATTTTGTTCTAAAATTATTTTAGCTATATACCTGTAAGACCTAAGGTCTTTTAAATGCAACCTGAATCTATTTCGGAATAAATAGAGAGATAGGAAAGAATTTTTTGGTGGAACAGTGGATTTGAGGATTAATATATCATAATAACCCACGGGTGGCATCTAATTAAAACTTGAGGTATAGAAAAGAATGCTGCCTAGAGTGGGACTGGAACCCAGATGTCTAAGTTAGCAGATATCCACTGCGCCATTACCACTCTGCTTGGAGCTTTCCCTCCTTTGCTGAAGACCCGATTTTAAATCACGTCATAAATAGGTGCTTCATTTAAGCTGAGATGCAATATGGTGGGAGTGTTACGGTTAATCACCTCTGAACTTTAATAAACAGAACAATGTGTAACTATTCATCCTGTATAGGTATGAATAATTACTGTTTAGAGAGTGTGTACTATATACCTTTAGGAAACTTTTAAGACATTTTTTTTTTTGAAAAATGCAAGATTTTTGTCAAACAAAAAACACATTCATCATTTAAGATGTGAATCACTGTACCTTTATTAAGACCCACTGCAGCGGAAGTAGTGAAAAATATTGACGGCTGAAAAGTACATGTTTGTCTATATTCCATTTATATTTTTTAATGTTTGTACACAAACCTTACATTGGCTCTTCAATCACCTACATATTTAACTGTTCGCTGTCATTTGGTGTCATTGACATACTTTATACATAGACTGCTAGTCGATTCTGATTGGCATACAAAGCTGTATTGAAAATGGGGAGAACGATCTTTACGCCACTCGGAGCAAAGTAGCAAAAAAAAAATATTACTTTCAAAAGCCATCTATTGGCACTCTTGGCATGCGCACCATATTTAGTCAACAGGCAAAGAAACAAGGGCCATCTATTGGTATTTTGTAAAAGATAAGTGCTGACATCTATTAACTATAGAAAGTCAACATTTGCTGTAGTGCTGGGAAACTATATGAAAAAAATTCTTTTTGTTTCATTTTAAGAAAGAGATTGGTTTTAGAGTTGCATTCGAAATAAAACAAATAAAAATCTAATTTAAATTTTCCACGTAAATTAATTCTTTATTTTTAATAAATTTATTGTTTCTCTTTTGTTACTTTTCCGTTTCAGTAGTTTAAGGGCTGCGATTTGTGTTCTTCTTGAAAAATACAAAATTTTATATAAACAATTAAATAATAATGGGGGTGGCCGTGGCGCGATAGTTCTGTGTTCGCCTGTCAACCTCATGGTCACAGGTTCGATCCCTGCTGTAGTGTATGTCTTCTTATTTTTCCATTAAAAACCAATTCTAAAAATAAATGTCATACAATGAGTTGCTGGTTTACTCATTACATGCTGTTTAGGCATAGAACTAACAACATGTGATTGAGTAAAACTAGTATACCGATAAAATATGACAAATATCGATAAATAAGACACGGAAATTTCTCCGCATTAGTTCAGCCGCCATCCCTGGAGATAAAATCTGAGACAACAACCACCTACAGTCTCCGAATATCGCGCCACACATCTTTCCTATCATTCTTTCTCTTCCTTAACCTCACCCTCACGCCCGCGCTGTGTTGAAACATTTAAAGGGTATTCATAATCCCTTGAGCGCGTGTAGATTATAAAAAAAAAAAAAATAATATCGTATTACCACACTTTTGTTTGTTTTATTTGCACCGGCCATAAATCCTTCCCACATCGGAAAATTGAAAAGTTTACCACGTACTTTTCATGAACGTACCTAAAATATCAACTTACGTGAACGTGGTAAATAATTTTTTTTCTTTCTGGATTTTAACTTGACCAATAACGGTGTGTTATTATACTCTCATTTAAAATGTCTGCCAAAAATAATACGAGCAAGAGAGATTGCTATACCAAGATTGTGACTCATAAAACATCAAAATTAAACGTCAAAAGTTTTCCACACTTACCAAATTCAGATGGTAAACTTTCCCACAAAAATTATGCGAAGAAGTTAACCATTTATTGGTAAAGTTTTTCCATACAAACTTTGACAGCTCATTTACCACATTTACCAATTTAACTTATATTAGGCAGTATCTTGTGTTAAATTTTATAGATCTTATTCATTTCGCCGAAAAGTTAAAGCAAAAACTTAAATGAAATTTAAACTTAACTGAGTGTGTTAATTTGTATTCGTCTCGTAAAAAAGTAAAAAAAATATAATGATATTTGATCTTTAATCGCATTCCGGTCATCCGCAAAGAACTATTATATAGTTGCCTATTTTTTTCTGTAGAAAATAGAGAAAATGAAATTTTTGGATCTGTGTATGGATTTCTTTGAAAAAAAAAAATCCCTTAAGCACTGGTACTTGATAATATTCGTAATTTCCGCTGGCAGCTGGGTGGCGCTCGTGTGGTCCTAGCTAAGGAGAGATCCAACGTGAAGTTGGCTCCTAGCAGTCCATATCTAGTATGTCAATGATTAATACATTCTTTTAAATTTGATCTGATGTCGGTTTTAGAAATTCCATTTGTTTATCCTGCGAAGGTTTTGCATTTTCATTCGCCAACATTACGTATTGACTCTGTGCACTAAAAGATATATTGGCCTTTTTACTTGCGATTATAGGTACTAAATATAAGGCAAGTTATGCATTCGTCGAAAAAAAATAGTTGTGAGATAACAATCAAACATGAAATTACGATGATAACGAAGACGAAAAAAGATGGTCTAAAAATTTTGTCCGTCTGTATGTCTCTCTGTCAGTCTGTCAGCCTGTCAGTCTGTCTGTATGTATGTATAGACACCTACAGCCCAAACGGGTGGGCCGAATTGCTTCAAACTTGGTATATAGAGATTTTTAGGTATTGTACAGAGGGGAAATTGAAAAATTTTTTTTAGCTCAAAAAATAACGGTACCTGCCATATAACCGTTACGTTCAAACCTATTTTTTTCGGAAACGGCTCTTACGATTTTGATAAAAAAAATCAGTGTGGGTTTTTAGCTACGACCGATTATATAGTTGAAAAAAAATTAGAAAAATGTCTAAAAACGGTACTTTCCATAGGACCGTTTTTTTTGCTTTCGACTATCTCATAAATGGCTTAACCGATTCTTTCGAAATTTCACAAAAATATAGGTTTAGGTTACCCAAATTATACTGCGTACCAATATTTTTAATAAATATTTTTTTGTATTTTTAAAATCATTTTTAAGAAAAAAATTTTTTAAAATTTATTATTCGAAAACTGCTCATTAATTTTTTTTTCAAAAATTATATTTATTTGTATTTTCTGAATACCTATGAATTGGCGTTTTTGAATTTTTTTTAAATATTTTCAAAAAGTTAAAAAAAAAAATTTTCTCAAAAACCGCTTTTTTTTTAGCTCAAATTAGTTTAAGTATTTATTTCAGAATTTTGAATTATTTTTTGTTTAATTAAACAGATTTAATCTTTTGTTTTTAAGTTTATATTATTAAATATTTAATATTGTCATACCAATTTATTTTAGAACAAAATTAATGAAATTTTGTATATGCATATAAAAAATTGAGTTAAAAATGACTTTAAAAATATATTTAGATTTTTAATAGAATTCTTTTGCATACGATGTGATCGAACATAAGAGCAAATTTGTGCGATCTAGTCGTGCATTTTATTTAATTTTATTTTGAATAAAGTCGAAGAAATGCGCATCAGTCGCCAAATATCTTAAGGTTAATTGTAATGTTTCAGCTGACTCAATACAATTTCTGTACCAAAACCAAACACTTTAATAAAAAAAGTCAGAAAAGTCAGTTAGAAATGTCATACAAAACTTTCCAATGGCTGAAAAATGTAAGTTCACTTTCATTTTTAGTTAATTTTTAGTACTTTTTTCTTGACAGTTTTGCATTTTTATTTTTATTGTGTATACCCAGAGAATAAACAACGTAAAATCAAAAAAAGACCACTTGCATTTAAGTATATTTAGGAATGATTCAGGGTTAAAGATGAACATTTTAGAATCAAAGTTGAACATCGTTGATTCATCGTGCTTTTCTATATGAAAACGAATAATGTTCATGCTTGATTTAAATACGTTTTCCTTTGACTTAAGGTGGAATCATAGTAAAATCAATATCATCCAACTTTAAAACAAAATGGAACAACTTCGATTCTACTGTGCGCCGTATTAGATTCAAATGCATACATCTTTGAAAGTATAATGCTCCAACTTTATTTTTAGACTGGTGCATCGTTAAAATAAATGTATTCTAGCTTAAAAATATTATGAATCAACTTCGAAATTACTATCTTTCAATCTTAATTTCACTACGTTTCAATGTTGTTTTAAGTAAATTCAAATAAAAATTACTTTAAAGTGAAAACGTTTTAATTTTAATCTTACCAACCACGAGACGTTGTAGAATTTACTACTTTACGTTTTTAAAACAACAATTTGGATGCACCCATGATTAATTTTTTATAAAAAAAAAACGATTCATCATTTTGAAATATAAAGATTGAATTTTTCTTTTCTTCTTTTTTAATAAGGTACACTTGTGCTTTGCTTCAAACCGCATAACCCAAGAAAATTTTAAAGGTCCACATTTCTTAATTACATCGGCATAAGGCACCAGAAAATAGTAGACTTACTCCAAATAATCAAATGTAAAAAAATAAACAAATTTCCATCAAACTAGGATTCATTTTCTTATGATTTCACGAAAACAAAACTTACTTTTCAAATTTTCCATTTTAATCTGTTCACCTTTAAAATATTCACTGAAAGACAAAACACGAAGCTAAACATCAATGTGAAAATGAATACGTTTCACTTTATTTCTACATCGTTTCAACTTTAAATTTTAAACATTTCGGTTTTGCATTAGGTCCACTTAAAAATGAGTATAAATGTATTCAAATTAAATTTGGATCTTATATTGAAAATCTTTCTACAATGTTTGTGGAAGAATAATTTAATGTATAAGTGTTTATTGTAAGTGGCTGCAACTTCGAAATGATGTTGAACAAAGTAGAATCAACTATGTTACACTTTGAAAGTTGTGAATGGAATTTTAATTTTGGATACATTTTAGCATTTTCTACTTTAAAATAACGTTGAACCAACTTAATAATTTATGAAAGTTGTTTCACTGTTGAATCAACTACGATTCACTTAAAAACAAGAATGACAATTCTTAAAACAACGTTGCGTAGTTAAATCAATATATTTTCAATGTTAAATTAAATACGTTCATGATATTATTTTCCAACTTCAAATCAAATACGATTTATTAGACACTCACACTTAATGAGATTTTCTATTTGACTATTTTTGTACTGATCTGTTTGCATTTTGAATGCATTGAAAATGAGAAGAAGGCATCATTCAACTAATGATCTTCATAGTCAAGCAGGTGTTGAATTGATTTGCAGAAGAATTCGAAAATTAACTGATAGCTTCTTAATTAAATGTAATATTTCTGATAACCCTTTGGTAGTTCAATTACCATTTTCATTTAGGATTCATTTATTTATTTATTTAATTTTTCGTTTATATTCAGTTATATATATGTTTAACCCATAATTTATTCATTTATTTATTTATTTTTGTTGTTTGTACTTATATTTATTTATTTATTATTTATTTTCATGTTTGTACTCATTTATTTGTTTATATTTATTACTTATGATTTATTATTTATTATTGTTAAGTTATTGACCAATTGTTTGAATTATTATAGGTGTTCGAGATTTAAATATATCTCTTTTGGCTGTTTTTGTCGTAATGTTTTTTTTAATGAAACAATTTCATTTCCTTTCCCGACGTTTCGACGGTGGCCGTCTTCTTCAGGGGATCTTTTATTAACAAAAATAAAAGGTAAATAATCTGGTTCTAGAACAAACTGATGTTTTAGTATCTTATGATGTTGTATCATTATTTACTAATGTTCCTGTACAGTGCAGTAGCCATCATTAGGAAAAAATGGGAGACATACACAGTTGAGCCAAACCAAATTCATAGAGTTGTTGGATTCTTGTCTTAAAGAAAACAATTACCTTCAGTATAAAGATAACTTATACAGACAAATTCATGGAATGCCAATGGGGAATCCACTTTCTCCTACCATTGCCGATTTAGTTTTGGACAACCTTTTGGACAGTAAATTTGCCGATAGTAACAAACCAAAGATGATATATTTGCAGTTGTTAATGAGGGGGAGGTCGACAATGTTTTACGATTCCTTAATTCATATCATGAAAAAATACAATTTACCGTTGAGAGGTAACAAAACAGAGCGTTAACGTTCTTAGATGTCAAAATTCATCGCGTTAATGATAGACTCTCTTTCAATTGGTATCAGAAAGACACAGCATCTGGAAGACTTTAGATCCAATCAAGCAAAGCATATTCTTATTAAAACAGCCTCTAATCTAGTTCAAAAAGTCTTTGCGTTGAGTGACCGGGAATTTCACGCCGCAAATGAGAAAATAGTCACACAAATCCTCCTAGATAATGGCTAACCAATGGAAATCATACGGAGCTTGATACTTCGCCAAAAACACAAAGCTCGTGTTGATAATCGTCAAAAAGAGAGAGGTATTTATAAGAGTATAGTTTATGTTCCCAAACTGTCAGAAAACTTTAAAGAGTCGGTAAAAAATAGTACTAATGACGTCAGCTTAGCGTATAAATCCAATAGGACGCTTGCACCTCTTTTCACCAACATGAAAACAAAAACGGAAAAGGATAAGTACGTGGTCTATAAAATTAACTGTCGTGGCAATGCAGAAGAAAATTGCAATATTTCCTATATCGGTACAACGAAACAACTTCTTCGTCAACGAATTTCCAACCACAAATCCGACATTAATTTAAAAAGCACTGGGAAGACAGCATTGGCCTAACACTCCATTGAGCGTGGACACAAACCAGATTTTGACAGAGTGGAAGCGGTATACTCTAGAAACGCTTCATATTATTAACAACAAAAACAATATGAATCGTAAACAAGACAGCCAGAACATTTCATTGGTTTACTGCTCTTTGGTGACTAAGCAGAATCCGTGATAATTTAAAGCAGACTAAACTTCAATCGAAGTGTTTTTTTTATATCATAAATTTTTTTTTAAACATTGCTTTTTATTTGTCTTTCATTGTATTATTTATGTTTAACTGTAATACGTACTAAATGTAAGTTTGCCAAAATTTTACACTAAATGTTCTTATGTGTATAATATGTTCATTTAATTTTTGTTAATAAAAGATCCCCTGAAGAAGACGGCACCCACCGTCGAAACGTCCGGAAAGGAAATGAAATTTTTTCATTAAAAAAACATTACGACCAAAACAGCCGAAAGAGATATATTTAAATATCGAACACCTATAATGATTTATTATTTATGATTTATGATTTATTAATTATTATTTATGATTTATTTTCATTATTTGTTTATTTATTTTGTTATTTATTTATTTAATTATTTATTAATTTGCTTGTTAATTATTAATTATTTACTTCCTGTTATATATTTACTTTTTTACTTATTTGTTTATTTATTCATCTAAATGTACCTTTTTATATTACTTTACCTGTTTTATTTGTTTTAATTTAATCTATTTCTTAATCGAAGTAATTGTTGTACTTAAATGAAGGTTTTTGTCATATATTTTCCTTCAAAATAAAACTATTTTCTTTTTTAATTGTAATTATAATGTTGTAAAAATAACGTATTCAGTAGAAAGATGTATTTTAAATATCAATTCTCTGTGTAAACTGAGCTGTAGCAACCAAATACTATTTTAAGAATGAAATTAAAATATCTATCTATCTATCTAAAAGTATCATACGGGTAGCAATTTTAATTTTTTTTTAAAGAAAATTTGTCCAAAGTTGACAAAAACCTATAAGAACTTCGTGCCTTTTTTTTAGGGCTTCATTATATGAAACACCCTATACGAGTATATGTGTGAGAGTGAGTATATAATGATCACAATCGATCTCTCTTGGTTTATTCAAGAATTAGTTTGTGAGTCTTGCATATTGAAATAATGTGCACTGCAAATAGGCAACCAGCATTAAACTGCAGAAAACCCATAAACAGAACAACAACAAAAATAGTTCCACTTAAGTGAACTCGAAAGTCACTATCATTGGCACTTCATCAACTTTTATTTTTGTTTTTTTTTTGGGGGAAGATTTTTCGTTACTTTGGCACTTACCCAGAAAATGGTTATATGGTGTGGTGATGATGGCGATGGTGGTGCATGTGAAATGATCTGCATCGATTGTTCCAACGAGGTGTAAAAAAGTAGAAACAAGATTCTACAGAAATAAAAACTAAATGGCAGCCGAAGTATAAGAGTAGTAGGGTACGTTAAACACTATACAAACTTCCAGAACAACCAAGCCACAAACTGATCCAGAACAGATTATAGGAAGGTACCTATATTATATAACTAAACCTCAAGAGAATTGTTTTTTTTTGTTGTTGTTGTTGTAAAGGTTCCTTCTTTCTTTCCTTTAAAATAATGGGTAAGCAAATGATGGTGAGATGGGTCAACTATAACAACATCAGCCAGATGGGGAGTAAGAACGCGCATATAAACACTTACCTATATGGGAAAACAACTTATAGGAATAAGGCAATATTGCACCTGGAGGCAAATGTGATAATACTCAGTCACGGTTTGCTAATTTACACTGCGAAAACAAATGAGCTGGAAGGTGTTTTGCTCGTTATGTTTCTAATGCGATAGATACAAATACTCTGTACATTTATTTTGTTCTTTTTAGAATATGGATAAAACTTGCACGTAGAAGGTTGTGGTACCATGATTTCTCTATATCTATATGAACTCTTAAGGAATGACATAAGTATATGAATCGCGAACCTAGCTATTATAGGTATTTGGTTTTTAAGTATCTAACAAGTTAATAATAAAAATGCATACAAAAACTTTATCATTTACCAGCTGATCACGATGCAAAAAGTTCAAGTTTGATCAAATCTTACTTAACACAGTTTGTCCAGTCGGGTTGTCAAAAAAAAGGGCTGAAATGGTAAAAATTAATTCGTACATTGTTTTACAGTTCGATGGAGGGATCATTAGTAGTCTAAATTTCGGTTTTCGGGAAAATCGCGCTGGAGCTACAGCCGCCATTTTGAATTTAATTAACATTTTATTTAGGCCAATTTCTTCGCCATTTTTGATTTATGACAAAATTAATGCAGGTCAATTTTGTATGAAACTTAATTTTCTCAAGTCATTCTTAACAAAAAACAGTAAACAAAATTAAAAAGGATGAGTGTAAAGTCTATAATCAGTTTCAGTTGGATTTAATTTTCAGCACAGCCCACAAAAACTACTTCTTAATATTAAATAAAACACACGAAAGAATCGTTCAAACTTGCTCTTGTAGCTAAAAAAAAGATGACATTTGAATTGTTGGACAAATATGATATATCCAAACAAAAAAACAATCAAAAATCGTTTTAGCTGTTTTAAAAAAAATAGTTCTTTATTACTAAAATTTTGAAAACATTTTTAGAAAAAAAATTGAAACTAAAAATTAATTTTTCAAAAAAATAATTATTTATTTTCTTAAAAATCGAAAACCAATTTTTTGAAAATTCGAGTATGCAGTTTTATTAATAATTTTAGATTTATTTTTTTAATAATTAATTTTAGAGATAAATTTAGCATTGCATAAACAAATAATTTTAATCGGTTCATCCAATAGTGAAAAAGTTGAAAATAAAAAAAGTGGTTCTATGGGAAGTACCGTTTATAGGTATGAAAAGTAAAATCATTTGAATGGGAGGTGCCGTTGTTTTTTATTTTAGGAAAATAGTTTTTTTTTAACTATTCAAGTAAATGTCAAAAAACTACCAAAATACATTCATTCGTTTTCAAAATGTTGAATTTTCAAAAAAAAAAGCGCACCTACTCTTAAACTCTACTAATGATCCTCCCTATACTATGTATAAGAGAAAATTGTACGAAATAATATTTCAAAGTGCCAGAAGGGTGCCACAAGCCCCAAAACATTTTTTCATTAATATCTAGCGAACGGTAACTTTTTTGAAAATATTAAAACTAAAGTTGTAGAAAATTAAATTCCCTATAAGTTTGGCCTTTATTATTTTTGGCAGAAATCAAAAAGTTATTGGCCAAACTAAAATTTTCATTATATTCAAAGTGGCAGCTGAAGCTCTAGCGCGATTTTCCCGAAAACCGAAATTTAGACTACTAATGATGCGTTAAAACGGGGAATAATTGTTTTGATTTTTTTTTTGCGAAATAATTCATCCTTGGTGTTGGAACGGCCTGAATTACGGCGCAGACTTGCCGGTCGTCCGATACTACGTTTAGTCATTCGCCTAGAAGATTTTGGGACAACACGAGATGCTGACAGGAATGGTTAGCCATTAAGCAACCGTTGTTCTGAGAATATCGTAGTTTTGAATGAAAATGTCACAGGGGACCCCGGATTATCGACCAGATGATGAACGTGCTGAACGCAATCGGACTTTAATCGACAGTTTTTTTCCTTCCTAAATTCAATGAATTGAGACTGGAGAACATGTCGTTTTAGCGATTTTCCTTGCTGGATTCAACCGCTCCAGCCTTCTTGTGGGGTTTTTTAAAGGTCATGATTTACTAGTCTATGTCAACAAGCCTCAGAATTTTGAAGCCCTACGAAACAATATCCGTGAAGAATTTCGAAGACTTATATCGCCGGATGATTAAGCTAGAGTGATGGAAAACGACATAAATCTGGGACGAATTGTCATAAATTATGGCGGCGCTCAGCAACCACTTAGGCGATATCATTTTCTGGACTTAATGGAAAAAAATTAAGACATCAAATAAATATGATCCAAAAGCAGTACCAAAATGTTTCTTTCATCAGAAACAATTACAACCGAGGACCATTAGGTGACAATTTTATGCGACACCTTGTATTAATAAACGACGAACAACAGCCATTTAGCACTTACACATCTGTTAAATTGTAATTCTTATTCATAAACGTATGGGCCACTGTGCTGGCATGTAATATCTAATGGATAACTTTTCCTTGCCAAAATCAGCGTTCAAGGATGTATGTGACAGGTATCCAAAATTTGATTATAGTTGACTACACTTTCGTTTACCAAACATGGTTTTAAAGATAATTGTTAACTTACCGCCAACTAACAATTCAGCTTGCAATGCGTCCAGTTTTCATAATTTAGTAGGTTATATATCACAAACAGTTTTGCATAAGGCTTTCTTATGCAAATTAAATATATCTTGGTATAATTTCCAAACAACTTGTATAAAACCTCCTAAATGTTTTCCAAAATTAGTTAGTGAGAGCATTCATATGCAAGCAATTACAAACAATTTTCCGTAAGCTTGTATATTGCAAATTAATACAAACTATGGGTTGTGCAAATTATTAAATAGCAAATTATAGCTTGTATATAGCCAACTAATACAAGCTATTGCTTGTCCAGGAATTAAGAAAGAAAAAGTTGGTGGCAGCACACTGACGTTGTTGCTCTTTCATTCAAACATTCAATAATTTGTGATTTTAACCAACTAGAATTTTTACATTCATGGTTTTGGCGTTCGGTATTTTGGGCCAACGAAATTACATTTCGACATTTCGTACAATTTTTCCTTAAAAAGATCTATAATATGGTCTATGGTTTGTATCAGTTTTTAAAGTGCCTAAAAATATACAACATCGACATTATTATTTAGACGATGCAGTTGACTCTTGGTGTTTTAAGATAAATTAAATATTTTGTCCGCATTTTGAAATACAGTAATGTCGGTTAATTTAGCCACTTTTTATATATGGTGACGCGATTACAAAAAAAAAGAAAAACACTTAATTGACTTCATTTGGTCTTGTTGTAATAAAAGTCTTGAAAGAAACTCTTTAAACAGTCCTTTTTATGGAAAATCATAAATAAAGTTTATTTAATAAAAATAAATTTCATTTAAGGTGGAAACATAAAATGATGGCAATGCGCTTCTAGAAATACTTATCAGCTTACCCTTGAGCCAAACATCGGAAGTCAAGCATAGAGATTCCTTCTTAAGCCGCACAACACGAATGTGGAATTTTTTCCTTCCAGTGCTACATTCAAACATTTAAAACTAATGTGCATCGGTATTCGGTATCTCCTTTTAAATCTTCTCCAATTTCCTAATCCTTAGCAGTGTGTCAAAACATTACGGGTAGTCATAAGTCATAATCCGATTTGGGAGCAATTTCATTTAAAATTTAATAAAATTTTATATTTTTTTCACCAATCAACCGGAAAATGCATTTAAGCAGAATGCATTTAAACGGGACAGTGTGTGTATGTATATACGTTTATTTCTTATGTAATCTTGTGTTTGGTTAGTTTTCGAGTTCGGCGCAATTATCCGGGGATTACTTAAAGAAAAAAAATAAATTGCCCACTGTTTCTAATAATTTTCCAAAAGTTTCCAAAAACTTCATTCGAAAAATTCGGTCTTTTTATATTTACTTGTATTTGGAAAAAAATCGAACTCGGGATTTTAATCAGACTCATTGCGAACACGAAAAAATGGGTTCCGTAATTCCGTCTGTCAATCTCTACGTCGCGTCGATATGCAGCCTAAACGTTTGAAGCGATTTTCTTTAAACTTGGTACTTAAGCGTACTTCGGCGATTGACCTCAATTTTTTTAAATCTCTTTGCTTACCCCCAAAAATAACGGTACCTACCATACAATTTGTTTTTACCAAAAAATGGTTAATTATCTCGAAAACGGCTCTAACGATTTTAATTAAAAAAATCAGTGCACTATTATTTGAGTAGTCTTCATTTTGGCTTAAAAAATGTTTACATAAAATGTTATTCACGATACCTGCCAAAGAACCGTTTTATTTGTTTTATTTTAGACGCTCTCATTAACATTTCAACAGATTTCGATAAAAAATTATATGAGAGGTCCTTCAAATACTAAATAATGCTGCATTCTAACATTTTTGAAAAAAGTTTTTTTGTAATATTATTTTTTTTCAAACTCAATATTTTGAAAACGTGTTGACGTTTTTTTTTGAAATACTGTTTTTAAATATATATTGTTAAATACTTGATATCGCCATACCAACATTCTTCTAAGAAATTTAAGCCGATTTTAAACATATAAGTATTTCCGTTTCTCTTAAGAACCTTGTGCTTACGATGTGATCCAACATATAAGAGCAAGTATGTGCGATCCTGTAGTGCATTTTATTTGCTCGGACATATGTGCAGTCTCTGATACTACAGAGTCTCTCAACTATTATTGTCGTCGTGATATTATGCCTAAGGAGCGCTCTGAATAACGTCACCGGGATGCTGTAAGCAGTAAAAGCATTCATGATGAAATCATCAAGTCTTGCCTTAAAGTGATTATATATTTGTACCAACGCATAAAGCCTGCAAATCCCCTTGAAAACTTTATTTCATATGATATCTAACAATTTGTTAGGGTCTCTTTAATCTTAGATGTATAGCATACAATTTTTCTATTAGTAGATACTTTGATTGAAAATATCTCCAAATGTATCTATAAAAAAGAATATTCCAAATAAAACACTTGAATGTTTGATCAAATCTTCTTCAAACTCGCAATTGAATGCGAATAAAGTTAATCTGTCGCGACCTAAGCTTCACACAAAAAAAAAACATCTATCCACGTGTGTAGAGTACAATCGAATGTTCATTTATTGGACACAGCATAAACTCGTTGTGTGCAAGAATAAAAACGAATTGGAAATTCTCTTATTAAAATTATCATTTCTTGAAATCGGGAGATTATCAAATTCCTTGGAAGTCCACGTTCCAGAGAGGTTCTTCCTTTTTTATTTGTTTAATCTTCTTTTTTCATTGTGGGTACTATGTGTGTGCAAGTTTGCAATCTGCGTTATATACCAATGTTGTATTCCTCTCCGCGCAGCCATCATCACCGAAGAGTGTTCCTTTGGGTTGTGAACTTATCCCACCATCATCATGGTTTTTGTCATTTCGTATTCGAATTCACTATGAATACCATTTCTGTTTAATTGTAAAAGATGCAAGATGCACTTTAGGCATGCGACGAGTATCTTGGCATGGCTCGATCGAAGTATTGTAAAATTGCACACTATAGTTTTGTTTCTATTTTTATGAACTTCCCAATTAAACTCACACGCTCTTCTTTGCATTTTCAGAAACAAAAGATCTAAGTCCAAGCGATTTGAATGAGCAAACTGATCCGGTTGCTTCGGCTGACATTGATCAATCAGCCGAGCCAACGACAGAATCCCTAATGGAGGAAGAAAATTGTCCGGCTACGAGTTCACCTAGAACCCTTTCACCGCCCTCAGAACCAGAAGTTGATGATCGAAATTCTCCGTCTGTTCAATCAGATCTTGCATCGGAAACGAACTCACCTTCAGAGCCAGATGACTCCTCATCAATAGTTCCTGCTGTCGCCGTAGCTGCGATTCCTAAACTACGACTGAATGCGCTATTAGCTTCTGATCCTGCTCTCAATCCAGATGCGAGAAATTTGAAGATTCTCCATGAGGAATCAACGAAGAATCACCATAAGCTGGAGGAAACCTTACCTTTGTCTGCACCTGTCGATCAAAAGTCTTCTGTTAAAGGCCAAATTCCAGCGGCTGTGGATAATTCACAGCGAGTAAAAGTTTTTATGTGTCTTCCCTGTGGAATTGGATTCTCGTCGAGATCAACTTTGGAAGCGCATCAAGCTTACTACTGTTCGCACAGGTAATGTTCAATTTTATTTACCATCCTTGGTATACAATTTTATAAATTACTTATTTTTTTCTCACAGAAAAGAAGCTGAGGATGATTCTGTAGGTGGTGGTGGTGGTGGTGCCAGTGGAACCGGCGGCGTCGGGAGCTCATCATCGGGAGAAAAGTCAATAATCACATCCAGTGGTGAGCCATCAGCAAAATCTATTAAGACTGGCAAGCAGTACGCTTGCACACAGTGCTCCTACAGTGCCGATAAGAAAGTCTCATTAAATCGTCACATGCGAATGCACCAAAGCTCTCCGGCGCCAAGTTCCAATGCCTCCAATGGTGGCGATGATAGTTCTAGTCAAGTGAGTTGGTTGAATTAATTAAAAAAAATATATCTTCTTTACTATTTAAATATATTATTGTTCTTATACTTTCCAGCAAATCGATCGTTACTGCTCCGAATGTGATATTAGATTCTCGAATGTTAAAACGTATCGTGCTCATAAACAACACTATTGTAGTTCGAGGCGCAATGACGGGTAAAAATTGTCAAAACAACAAGTTCAAATTATTGCAGTTATTTTAATAGCCATATTTTGTGTTTCTTTCAGCCAAACAACTCCAAAACTAGCAGAACCAAATGTTAAAACAAGTGGCGGTTCAGTTAGCCCTCCACAGGTTCGAACCAAAACTCCTACCCCAGCTGCTGTAGTAGCAGCTGCAGCAGCCGCAGCAGCAGCTGCAGTTGCACCTCAACCATTTATTGCTCTGCCAACAAATCCCATTCTCATAATTCCATACTATTTAATCCGAGCTGCCAGTATGATTCCAGGGCCATTGTAAGTTTATGTTCCAAATCAATTTTTTCAATATTAATTAAGAAATGTTGTTTTCTTTTTCCAGAACATCAGTATCTCCTGGCATTCCGAACCCTGAAAGCACATGTTTCTCACTTGAAAATGGATCTCTCAAACCAATGGCTACCGCCTTGAGCACTAGTACCATTACAAATAACCAAATTCCACATGTGGATACAACGCCACGAACACATCCTCCACCATTACCAAGTACTCCATCGCTTACCGACGCAACTGCAGTCACACCACTATTAACAGAGAAGAATACACGTGCATCATCTGCAAACAGTTGCAGTGATTCTGTGAAACAAACCAAGAAAGATATGCCCATAAGGTAAGATGAAATTGTAACAATCATTTCTGCTCCATATTGTACTTTGTTTTATTTCTATTTGCAGAGAATTTGCTCCACTTGATCTATCTCTGAGACGTTCTCCTATCCAAAGAGCACATCGAGTTCGTTCGTCCTCTAGTTTTATGACACCAATTGACGATAGAATTGACATTGAAACAATGATGGAGGGCAAGGAGAATTTATCTATTGACAGTGGTAGTATAACACCCGAACAAATAGTTTGCGCTCCTTCTCTACCCAATAGTCCTTCAATGAGTCCCTCACCTAAGAGAAGAGCCCTCAGTCCCAGAAGTAGCAGTGCGGCTTCATTATCACCAGTTCCACCATCTGTTATGGATCATTTGCCGTTGAGGTCTATGCTTCATGCTGACATTGCCATGAAACTAACCGAATCCAATATAATTCCTCCACTAATTGCAAAGCAGAACCTAGAACTAGCTTTTAAGCTGTCGACTGCTTCGGCTGCCGCAGCGGCAGCGGCAGCTGCATCAGCTTCTGGTAAACAAAATGATTCTGGCAAGACAGCATCACTCTTAGGACACCCTGGAAATCCAATCAGTGTTGGGTCAACATCAAGTGGACAACCACAGATTTTCGTCAAACAAGGTGTCTCAAAGTGCAAAGAGTGCAACATAGTGTTTTGCAAATATGAAAACTACTTGGCCCACAAACAACATTATTGCTCGGCTAGAAACCAAGAAGATGCCGAAAACAAGACAAGCACACCTCCAGCGGGGCCCAGTGCTGTAGGAGTAGATACCAATCCAATCGCTTATCAACAGTTGATATGTGCGGCATGTGGTATCAAATACACATCAATGGATAATTTAAGAGCACATCAGAAATTTTATTGTCCCAAAGGAGGCGGTGAAACTCCCTCTGCACCACCTATCCCTAAGGAAAAGTGTTCCAAGTGTAAGGTCCTACATGAAATTGGGCAGGCATGCCCGCCAATGGCGGCTACAGCTCAGCCACAATGTTCCTACAAATGTCCCGTTTGTGATGTTGTAAGCTTAACTGCTTCCGAAAGTCGAAAGCATCTGGAAACTCATGGAAGTGTCAAGGCATTCCGCTGTTCGATCTGTCGATATAAAGGCAACACTTTGCGGTAATTATTTAAAACAAATCTTTTTTTAAATGTTAAAATAAAATTAAATAAATTTTATTTTTCAATCTTGCAGTGGCATGAGAACACATATTCGCATGCATTTCGATAAGAAAACCTCGGACTTTAATGAGGAAAATTACATGTCATGCATATTAGAAGATGATGGCTTAGAAATTCCTAGTCCCGTAGCAATGAGTCAGGAGCAACTATCTCAATTTGCTGCTGCACATCAGCAGCTTCAGCAGCAGCAACAACAACATCAACATCAACACCAACAACAACAACAACAGCAGCAGCAACATTTATTGCAGCAACAGCAATCTGCACAGCAACACTCTCCGCAGAATCCTCAGCAGATATTCAACTGTGAAATGTGTAATTACTCATCTTCCTACAAAGGCAATGTCGTAAGTATCTGAAGCTTTCAATTCTTCAGGCGTTCAATGATTTAATGAAAATTCTAATGCTTAGATGCGTCACATGAAACTAGTACACTCACAGCCGGGTACATCGCCTTCGATTTCTCCTGAAGTGGTCATCGAGGAAAGTGACTCATCATCAGTAAATCCAAACCTAAACGGAGACAACGGAGGCAGCCTTCCAGGGAGGTATGTACGCAAAACCAGTTTATCTGTTATTGACCTACTAATTGCAATAATTTTTTTTGTTCAGTTTCATCATAAAAACGGAACCCTTAGAGCCTATCGCCGTAGCTCCTGCCACCAAGAACAATAATTCCAATTCCATCCCTAATCATCATCCGCATACTCTACACCATTTGGAACCCCTGGCACAAGTCAAATCTGAACCAATGGACACAGATATTGGTGTAATAAGATCTCTACACTCTCCACTCTCAATTCCTCCACCGCCACTTTTGAATTCAACATCTCCATTATCAGGAGATGAAAATTCTCTACTACGAAATAGTACATCATCTGTAGGGATGCCATTAAATCAGAAATATTGTCAAACGTGCGATATAACTTTTAATTATATGAAAACTTATTTGGCACATAAACAATTTTATTGTAAAAATAAACCAAGAGCTGATGCAGATAGTCCAAGTCCAGTGACGCCAGTGCAATCTCCAACTATGTTAACTAAAAACAAAGAGAATTTGGAAGCTGCGATGTTATAGACGGCGGCCTACATGTATGAAGCTATGAAAATATTTAATATTAACATGAACTCTATGTGGTAAAAGAAGCGGGAATGTCTTTTTCTTCTTGTTATAAGGTTATTGTTTTATTTATTTTTTAAATTAATGATTTTGTAGGTGTAAGCGTTTTCTCTCCTTGCGAAACCTTAAATTATATATATGCACATAAATGCTAATTGATTTCTGAAAACTTTTCTATTCTAGTTGTAAAGAATTGAGTCTGATTTGAACAAAAATAGATTCCCATAAATGAATTGTTGTTTTCGAGTTTGCGGCTCAACTCTCTTGTTTCTACAAACAAATTAGATTCTTATCATCTGCAAATTATGTGATAGCAAGACTCAATATTTTTTCACAACAATTTAAGCATCCAGTGCAGGAAACGAAGTCTGTTTTTCTAATGTTGGACAAATTGAATGCAAGCTGCCTTAAAAATTAGAAAACAAAATACATTTGGAAAGAAAACGTAAAAATAAATCCCGGCAGATTTTTGAATACTTAATTTTGAATTTCAATATTTATTTGTTTTTAGTTTTTTTTTTTTTCATTTTTGTATCAATTTTTTTGCGGCCGCTTTTGTTTTTATGTACCTTATTAACTTATGTAGTTTTCGATTAGTAATCCGGACTTCAGTCGAACAAGTTAATACTAGATTCTCGCTTCTGAAGTTTAATCTGAGTGCATGTGTAATGCGGAAAATCTCAAACGCACATTTGTGATTATTTTAATTTGAAAACATGGCCGACAGAACATTGAATTCGATTTTGACAATTAATGGGTATGATAGTGTGCATGCTTCTGGTTTTAATTCTGACTTCAAAACCAGAACCGAAATTCTCTTCCCTCGAGAAGAAGCACTGTCAGTTGATACCAATCGAACACTTTCAGAGGAGTTCGAAAACAAGATCAATAGATCTCTTAAAAGCAATATTTGACACTGACCTAGAAAGGTTGAACCAGAATTTCTTAAGAACAAAATTTCTTTTGTAACTAAATAATCAATTGAAACCTCTTCATGTTGTTCAAGAATTCCAGTCTATTAAATTATAAATTTTCATTCATTAAACATTCCAAAGTTTCATTGAAGAAGCTGAAATATTTAATTAAAGTTAATTTAATTAATTAAATTTTTCTCGTCTCTCATATTGCAAACCTGGTTTAATGTTTAAAACTAGTTTTTAATAAAAAAAAAATCGAGTGCCAACAATCAAATCATTATTACTAACCAAAAAAATTACTGTCAGATTTAATGGATAAATTATTTCTGCAACTGAAAGTGGTATTTAATGATTTTTCTTAATTAAATCGATTTTTTAGAATTATTAATGCTTGTGCCTTGCAAACAAATAGTAAAATTATACTAAATAAATGATAACATACATACAAAGTATTTATTTTTGAATTTACCATTAATGAAAGCAGAAGACTTTTAAAAATAGCTTACAATTTTGGAGAGATGTAAATTGATATTTATGTTGGTTTTTCTTCCGCTCTTAATAATGCTTCAATCGTTTGTAACTTCTTAATAAAACAAAATAATACATCTCAGCAATCATTTTAGTCTTAATTCCCCGACTACCTAATTAAATGTCTACACTGTCAAAATGCACTGGTGCTATAGCATACAAATTATTCTATATTTCCAATTTACATTCCTGTTTTCTTAAGCCACAAAGTGTTATCTAAAAATCTCATATTAATGGCAATACTAAATTTACTTCCAATTTATCTTTTTGAAAGATAAAACAAAACTAAATAAAAATCTATTAATATTCTTATGGCATAATCTCCCATAATTGAACCATGTTGTCTTCTTGTTAATTATTTTTATTGAATTTTTTGTTTCAAAGAAAGTAAAATATCATTACGTATAACATATATGACGCCAAAGTTTAATATAAAATTAAAAACAAAAACAAAACTATACCTATTATAAAAAATGTATAAATTAACAACAAAAATAAATAAACTTAAATTGTAAGTAATTTTTTTATCTCTTGTAACGAGCAGGTTCTTTCATATTTTATTTTTTATTTGTAATTGTTAAGTAATTGTATTCTTTTATTTCCTAAATAAAACATCATGTAAAAACATTTATTTAACTATATATGTATACATTTTATGTATTTTATTTATGTAAGTTTGATAAACAAACAAAAAAATCATTTAAATCGTAAACTGCAAATTATGTCACTGTGTATTTAAACTTGATAAATTTGCACGAAGCAACTTCAAAAAAAAAATTACTTATACATAATCGTATATGTGTATAAATGTATTTACCTACTATGTATGTTAACTCAACAACACTAAGTATCGAAATATATATAATATGTATCTTAATAAAACCTCTTTTGAAATTGAATTAAAAAAAAAGGTTAATCTTTTTAATTCAGCTGTAGGTATTTTAAATAATTAAAATCGTTGTAATTCCATTTTGAAGCGAAATGTAATAGGTGAACATAATAATCAACTTTAAGTTAGTCTGATAAAAATTAAATATTATAAATGGAAAACATGAAACAAAAAGTAATACAAATATTGCTTATATGACAATAAATATTTATTCCAAGAACAATTTGAGTTTGTTTTTTTGCAATTAGTTTCTTTTAATATTACTTACATTTTAGTGGTTACCTTTTTCTAGAGGTCAACAAATAATTTCTTGTAATATCAACTAAAAATTACTACTTTAATTTGAATAACTGTACAAATTTTTTGCGGAAAAGGAGAGGAAAACCACTCAAGCGGAGCGTCGCTAAAGCCATTTCGACCCTTTGAAGAAAGAGATTAAGTTTGTAACTTTTGTATCAGATACTTCTTTTAGACAAGAAAAGAAAGCCCTTTCAAAGGATTTTATTCTTAGCCTGACCAAAGCGGGACACTTGCCAAGGAAGTGAAACAGTGTTTCCTTTTCCATCTGGTTTTTACAGCTACGGCAGGCGTTAGGGGAATACCCAGTTTGCTGCATGGCCAGTTCCCAGTACATGTAGCGACTATCCTTGCAATGTACCTTCTTGGTGTACAAATGAGAACGTTTGTGCGGGATTTATTGTACGTAGTCCATATTATTCTAGATATTGTACAGACGGTTAGATTGTTCCATCTCTTGTTGGTCAGGTATGTAGGTACATTTCGTCATCTGAGTTCTATATTGTTCTATGTCAATTTTTCAAAATGTTGGGAAATCGATTTTTAAAGTTAAGATGGAAAAGTTTTGTTTATTTTACCTAATTTATTTTTGGAAGTTATGTTTTTCTGAAAGCCTTAACAATTTTGTTTTAAAAACAAGTCACAAATTTCTTTTGTTCTGAAATAATGATAAATAAAAATCAAGGCATAGGTCATTTTGGATACTGAACAAAGTTATATGGAGTGAAAATAAGTTGATAAAATTGGTGGATATTGAACAAAAAAAAACTTAATATTGAACAAGACAGAAATAAACAACAATCCTATAGGAAAACAGAGGCATTTTGTATTAAATTGAACAAAAACACATTTCATTATACAAATCACTTTTCATTAGGTTAACTGAATGGTACTATGAATGGGAACAATAAAATTTTGAATACTTCGTTTGTTTTTTTCATCTGAAAGAAAAAAATTTAAGTTTTAGAAAAACATTGCCTCTAGATTCGATTTGTCTTTGAAAGATACCATTTTAAGATACAGACTAGCTTTATTAAAATCAGATATTTCGTTGCCTTTTCCCAAAGAATACTTAAAGGTAAACTTTTTCCGAGATACAACTACTGATTCTTGGGTTGCGAATTTTTGAATTAAAAAATCATGTGTGTAGATGACTTGTGAATTTAAAAAAAAATAATTCATAAGTTAGTTAGTGACTTATGATTTAAAGAAAATTCAATTCATAAGCTAGTTGGGAGATAGGAAATTCTTAAGCTTGTTTTGACTACATAATTATTTAATTATTAACGAAAGTAGTTTTCAAGCTTTTGGAGAATTTTGCGTCAGTTGCCGTTTATGCAGTCCCTATAACTCTATTCAAGAAAAAGCAATACCGATAAAATATTTGTGTTGAGCAAATGATGGGTTATCATTATCTCTTTTGGAAGATTTTATGAAAATCATAGAGAAAACTATTTTAACTAATATATGTACATAAATCATTCACTCATCAATTGTTCAGTGACTAGTGACCAGTGCTCATTTAGTGGGTTTAGCACTGACGTGCTTACTCGAAGAGATATCTGGTGTTTTTCTTTTTAAGCTCCGAGTAAAGAACTCGGCTGTCAAAAAAGATCTGTGTTTCTTTTTTTTTTTAGCTCAGATACGTCTAATCGCTCAACTTGTGTTTCTTTTTTCAATCAGAGCTAAATCGGAGCATACTCCATTAAACCTCAAATTAAAATGACCCATCAAACGGAGCAAAGTGCTGAGCGCGGCTAACTTTACTTATAATTTTGACAATAATCACAAATTAAAAACAAAAATGAATTCGGAAAACGAAAGCCTTGGAACTACTGGTAAAAAAGTTTTAATAAAAAAAAACAACAAGTTTTTTAATAATTTATGACAGTTCTTAAGTTTATTTCAAAATTAAATCGGAGAGCTCTATTCAGAGCTAACTAAGTTCACTCAGGCTCTGTTTAGTGATCTGCTCGGAGATAAAAAAGAAAAACGCACGCCTAATTGCGATCTAATATGATATTGAACAAAATAGAATTCTTATGTTCTTATGCCGGTCGTCCACTAAGTGCGCAACAAGCTCAACCAACTTCGTTCAACTTTTCATTCAACTCCATGGTTGGATGTCAAAACTTACAACCCCTTACACTAGTGCGCAAACTTGCATTCTTTACGTTGAGCAACAAAGCCAGAAGAAAAATTGAACAAAACGTATTGGGAGCCTCGTACACATAGTTGACAAACTTAGTGAAATGTTGAATAACCTCGTACACCTAGTTGATCAACTCGTTCAATTGTTGGAGAACTCCGTACACCTAGTTGATCAACTTATTCAATTGTTGAATAGCTTCGTACATATAGTTGACATACTTACGCAAAAGTTGAAGAACCTCGTAAACTAGTTGATCAACTGCGTTTTTGATATGGTTGTTCAACAAGTTGATGGACGTGTTGATACCTTCGTACACCTAACAAAACGCACTCGTTGAGGAACGCGTTCAACGCATGCACTATAAGTCTCAGATATTAATGACATAATTTTCACTTGTAAACATTTTTAATGTCGGTGTCACACACATCTTTGTTGAAAAATATTGAAATTAAATTTTATCCACATATCGTACACTAGAATTCGTTGAGCAACGATATCCAACCGCATTAAAGTCGTTGGTTGGATGGAATTAAGGACATCGTACATTACAGTTGAGTGTGTTGAACTCGAAATTTGTGCGTTAAACGCCTAGTGGACGACCGGCATAACACAACCAAATTCTTTTTGTTCAATTAGGTACAAATTGTAACCAAAATAATTTGAACATTAAACAAAATAGAAATAATTGAAGTATATAAGGATATTGATAAAAAAATTTAGAAATGTTGATATCGAACAAGAAAGAAATAAGAAGGTAGAATTAAAAAAATATACTATGAATTGTTCAATATAATACAAAACAGAATGAGCAAAAGTGAAACTCAAAATGGTACGAAAAGTGGTTTATTGAACAAAACAGTTGTCCATAACTTGAAAACTAATGGCCTTTTCGATAGGTAATCCGGGAGAACTCTCCGATCCGGGATTCCAATCGAACAAGTCAACACTCCATTCTGGATTTTGAAATTGAATGTGAGGGTATGTGTAAGGTGCAAAAAAACAAAACAATGACATGAAATGTAGGGATGGGCGATGTTTATTGATGTTGACAAAACGTCTGTAATTCGAAAAAAATATCGATGTCTCAACAACGAAAAGAAAATTGCGATAAAAAACATTGCTACAATTTTCAAAACACTGAAGGTATTTTGAATTTATAATATATTGAATTTTTAATTGATTTTTGAACGTGATATTATTTTCAAAAAAAAAAATATATTGTATTGTATTTTCGATGTTAGCATCCATGTTTTACAATATCGCTCATCCCTACACAACATTGTTGTTGACATTGAATTCGACTTCAAATCCAGAAGGGAATTTCTCTTCTATCCAGGAGAAGAACTGTCATTTCATACCAATCGAACAGTTTCAGAAGCATTCGGAAGACTTCGGAAGCCTTCCGGACGACCAATCGAAAAGGCCATAAATAAGATAGAACAAAATGTTTTGCGCCAATCGAAAGAGGGCCCTCAAATTATAAAAAACTGCATTTTTGACTAAATTTCGTCAAAAATGGTCGATTAAACAAGATAGAACTCAGCTGACGATTTATTTTGTTTCCGATATCCCAATCGTAACATACGAGAATATATAGACGCGAACCAGAGTGAACCGTTGTTAGTAATATGGAATTTGAGGTTTTTATACTTTAACATTTAGAAATTTGCTAAATTCATTATGGAATCTGATAGTATATCAGCCTTGCACGCGGGATGCCCTGGTTCGAGTCCTGCTGGTGTACAATTTTTTTTGTTTTTGTTTTGTAAATAATGAAGTTAAAATGATGAAAATAGAAATAACTAACTAATACCTTTTTAGAGCACATGTTGGGTTTTCATCAACATATAATTAATTTACAACGCATAACAACAATAATTGTGTTCATAAAAATTCAAACCCTACAAATTCTCAGCTTTCTGCTTAATTAGCAATTTACTAGTTTAGAAAAGGTTTAAAATTTTTGAAATAATTATTAAATCAATAAGCACTTAGGAAATTGCTAACTAGTAAAATGTTAAGCCCTTAACAATGGGTTGTTTAAAATTTTGCGCCATTGTATTATATTGAATGTTTTGAAGCCACATATCAGGCCCGTGTGAAATAACACTAAATTTAAAATCAGTTTAACCGAGATTGCTCTACCACATAAAAATTTAAATAAAACAAAATAACGAAAAGATATAAAAATTGAAGATTTTAATGACCTGTAGTCCAAAATGCGTTTCACCCAGGCACGATAGTTGGGCTCATCAGTTAGATGCTATCGTATCCTTCTAAGACGCAATGTTTTTCGGTCGATGATTACCGACTCTTATAAAATTTGCAGCATTTACACGCTGCAAATTATATTATTTAGGGGAATTTGGTTAAATTCGAGAACGGATGGTTCGATTTTCATGATTTTAGGATTGATGAATTCGTATTGATCCAAGGAAGGACATGGGACACTGGAGGAAAATCCCGGAAAATTTCCAGAAAAATTTGAAATCCGGGATCGATTATATTATTTATATTTTATAAACCAGTTTTTTAAAATCCCGCTTTTTGAAATCCTGCTTTTTAATTATTATATATTACTAGCTGACCCGGCGAGCTTCGTTCCGCCTTAATTCATTTATGTCAAGAAAATAATAATTCCAAGCATGCACAATGCTGTTTCATGTAATGCGTTCAATTAAAATTCTTTATTCTTATTATTAAATACAATAAAAATAACTAAAAACAATGTCTATGTTTTGCAATCAAATCAAAATGATTGGCCAAAATGACTGAGTCGACTTTCAGTTTTAAATTGTGTGGCGGAAAGCCCGGAACATCCAAAGAATTCAGAAATTCCGTGTGATAGTTGGTGGCTTCGTTTTCATTCACCACGGAGTCCATGGATTTGAATAAATGTAACTCACCGGCGATTTGGTTTTGAATGACAAAATTCAAATGATCGACATCTTTGTTTTTCGCAGCCAGAATCGCTCGTGAACTCAGGCAATCATGGTTAACATAATTTTGAGCAATAGTAAAGTGGCAAACATTCGGCGGAAATTCAATCAGGCCGATGTTTAAGTCTACTGGTATCACACCATTGCCGATCGCCAATAATTGCCTGGAGAACTCTGCAGCGAACTGGTCATTTTGTAAAGCGACTCGCATATTTGTTTTCAATTGTAATTTCTTCACGTAGATATTGCCATAAGGCCGATGATTTCAGGCAAGCGATCAATTCATCGGCCGGAGTTGATCTTGGAATAACAGGCCTGACAGTAAAATCATTGCACCACCGAAAATTCGTTTATCATTTAGTAAATGTTTCAACGTACGATTTAAGGCTTCCAATGCACGTTTCTGAGCTATTTTGCACTCGTCCCAGATAAAAATCTTACATTGATGCAAGACTTTCGCCATCTCAGAATTCTTTGAGATGTTGCATGTAGGTTCTTCATTCACTTGCAGGTTCAATGGTAATTTTAATGCAGAATGAGCTGTTCGACCGCCTTCCAACAACGTAACCGCTATCCCAGAAGAGACAATAAAGCAATCTCAGATCTCGAGCGAATAGTAGACAAAATCAGTGACATTAGAAATGTTTTTCCAGTTCCACCGGGTGCATCGATTAAGAAAATTCCACCATTTTCGTTATCGACTTCCTGCATTAATTTATCGTACAATTTCTTTTGTTCTTGATTCAACATTGGCACATGACTCAATGCGACTGGATCGAAATCCTAATCTCGCTCTAATTCTCGATTAAATGTGTCATGCATTGGCCGATTTAGTGGTGGCATTCCCTATTTGCACAACAAATTGCCACTCATAAGCAGACACATGTCTTCGAAAAATCAAAGCTTCGCGCATTTCATCTGACACTTCTATTTTATTATCATTAGCCGCGGTGCGAATTCGATCCCGGATTTAAATTTTTTCTGGAAATTTTCCGGGATTTTGTTCCAGTCTCTTATGACCTTTCTTGGGCTAATACGAATTTATCAAGCCGTAAATCGTGAAAATTGGAGAAACCGTTCTTGAGATATGCCATAGAGAGAATGATCCCCGATTTCCAATTTTCCTGGAAATTTTTCGGCATTTTACTCCAGTGTCCCATGTCCTTCCTTGGATCAATACAAATTCATCAATCGCAAAATCATGAAAATCGAACCATCCGTTCTCGAGTTATGCGCGTACACACGAACGACATTTGTCTTTTATATATATTTTTTTACCCGTGGGTAGGTGTAAAACCTTCAAACGGCTCTTTGAGGACCGAAAAACGCGTGCTCATAGCAGTGTGAGATTCTTACTGCACTAAAAACACCTCCTCCTCCCGATTGCAACTAAGTTGAAACTTATCTAGCAATTTATTTTTAACGAATTTAATTAACGTGTTGCAGGTCAGTATCCGGTGATAGTTCCTGCTTATACCGCGATTTTAAAGCGGATTCTCGTTTAGTGCACCACATCGGAAGGCTTTGTCCTTCGCAGGCGGCGTACTAAATTCGTCTCATCGATAGTTTCGATTATAGTACTATTGCAGTGTTGTAATAGCCGTTTTCTTTGATTTCGAGCAAATTTTTTTATTGCATCGCGAACCGTGGGAATCCCGCGAACTCTGTAGAGATCTTCGTTTCTAATGTACCAAGGTGCGCTTATAAATGATCTTAAGAGTTTATTTTCAAATGTTTGTAAGGTATTTAAATTAGAATCTCGCGTACAACCCCAGAGTTGTATACCGTAAGTCCAGGCATGCTTAAGCCCCTGCATGTACAAAATTATCTTGTTTTCGATACTGAGCTTAGAATGTTTCCCGAGCAACCAGTACATATCTCTGAGTTAATTATTTAACTCTTCGCATTTCTTTTTAACATGCGGTTTCCATTTTAATTTCGCGTCTAGAGTCATTCCGAGATATTTTGCTTCGTTAGCAAACGGAACTTGAACCGTATTAACAAATACCGGTAATCTATTAATTTTCTTATACGTAAAATCTTCATGGACTGTTTTACTTCGTTGAGCGATATCCGCCATGTTTCTGTCCAATCATTGACATTATTCAGAGCTTTTTGTAATTTTGTCGTAGAATCATTTATCGTTTGGCCCACTGCTAGTATTGCAGTGTCGTTAGCAAACGTGGCTACGATAGTGTCTTCTGGTGTATCACGTATAAATAAAAGGTACAATATTGGACCTAAAACACTTCCCTGTGGTACCCACCAACTATTTCTTTGAGATCCGCGTAATCGTTTCCATGTCTTAATCTAAAAAGTCTATTTTCTAGATATGCTTTTAGAAGCGTATAAATTGCTTTAGTCAGAATTTGTCTTTATTTAAAATTTAGGCCTTCGTGCCACACCTTATCAAAAGCTTGCGACACGTCTAGGAAAACCGCCGAACACATTTTCTTTTCTTCAAGAGTTTTCTCAATGACGTCAGTGATCCTATGCACTTGGTCAATTGTCGAATGCTTGCTTCTAAATCCGAACTGATGTTCAGGTATTAGGCGCTTTTCTTCTATTATTGGCTGCAGGCGCAGAAGTAATATTCCTTCAAAGACCTTAGATATTACGGGCAGAAGCGAAGTAGGTCTATAAGATTTCTTATCATGTGATGGTTTTCCTGGTTTGAGAACCATTATAACTTCCGCAAACTTCCATTGGCTCGAAAATTTGATAGTGCGTAAACGGGGCATTTTGTATCAAAACGGGATAAACGGGATTTTAAAAAGTTATTCTATAATAGTTCGGGGTTTTGAGTAAAAGGAATCTTAAAAGGCGAGATTAAAAAAAAAAAACAGTATTTTTAGAAACGTTCTGTTTTTATTAATAGGAAATTTTAATCCATGGCTTAGGTCTTATTCCATGGCTGTTCAAGCTCATGGAAGATAGGTGGAATAAGCGTTTTATATTAATAGGGCTGTTCGTAAACACCGTCACTAAAAAGATTTTTGTACACTTAAGAATTTAAGGAGAACAGTCTATATATCTATACTACGTTTTCATTTGGCCAATTAAAATAATTTCACTAAGAATTTCCAATTCTGATTCATCATCTATTTCTAAAAGCATTGTAGAAGAAGATTTTGATGAAGGAAACGAAGTGTGTTTTTTTTGTGAAAGTACTAAGAAGAAAACTGATACACAACTTTCCATTTCGAAAATTGCAGAGAAATACCAGGTGACTATATAATTGTACAAATGGGCTAAATTTCAATTCTATACTTTAAAATATATGAAGTAAACAGATACAAAAGACACGTTAACAAGTGATGAATCGATATACCAAGAAACATCTACCGCTATTTGCAAAAATAAATATAGCGTCTTTCGATAAGGGGGTTAATTTTGCGCCACCTGATACAATTACAATGAAATATGGGGCATTTTTCTAATTCGTCCAGAGTGAAGCCGAACACGGAATAGAATTGATTTCAGGACGACAACACAAATCTCGTGTCAAGAATCCCATTGTTCTCTAAGAAAATAAAATAAGGAAACAAAACCTAACGACTGACTTATTAAATCAAATTCAGAAATATGTAATATTCATTATATAATGATGTCAGACAAAATTACTAATTTTTTTCGGTGATTTTACCCCGCTTCTTACTAAAAACCCTAATACAATTGGAAGCATTCAGTTTGACACATATTAGTTTCACGGAAACGAATATGCGCCAATACCATAGCAAAAGAAAATTTAATTTAAATCGCGTCCCATTCGCCACGAAAAATATCAAATTCCTCATCAAATTCTGAATTTACCAATGGAAAACTCCATAAATCTTCATTGAACCTATTGTTGCATTACATTACATATTATACTACTACGTAGATAAATCTACGGAGTATTGTATTGTATTGTATTTTATTGAGACTTGAAATTAAATTTTACATTAAGGGTATTCATGCAACGACGGAAAACCCAGTTAAACCTCAGAAACCAGATAATTTTATCTCCGTAGAAATGAACTGTCAAAGTTTTTATGGGAAAAATATTCTACAAATCAGATAATATTATTTCACGAATTTGATGCAGAAAGAGAATAAACAAACTACATAAATTTATTTCAATGAACATCTGATTATTTACCACATTTGAGCAAGTATTTTTAAGGGGGTGTTCATGCAAACGCCTGTCGGAAAATTATATCTTTCTGCAAAGCGGAAAATTATCTCGTTGCATGAATACCCTTATTAATACATGAGATCTTTAGCTCTTTCTAGTTTCTAACATTTGATATTCGAAGGCTGTAATGTATAGCTGTCCTCTACTGTTACTTATATTCGTTTAAAATATGCCAACATCGCTTGTCTTTCTCTTTTATTTGTTATATAGTTCTTGCTCTCGGAGCTATAAAAAAGTTTCGTTTGGACTATTGACTTATGTTGCGGTTGCTTTTGGCGTTTTGCCACTGAGTACAATAAGATAATAGCCTTTTCACACCAAACCCAAAACACGGTTTTCGTGAAATTATCGGTTTTGGCTGAATACCTAGCAAAAACAAAAGTTTTTGTATACATTTTTGATAAACCACTCGTATTGATAAACTACAAGTTTTAAATAAAACTTGTCGAAAACATGTTGCATTTGCAAGATGAACTAAGCAAACACATCTTGTGAAACATTCAGTGCTCAATTAATCGTCACATAAATAGCTGACGGGGAAACGAAAAAAAAACAGCTGTCTGGGGGTAATTTCAAAGCAAATACACTAAGAACTTAAATTTGACATATTTTAAGTTTTAATTATTAAATGACATAACTTGCTTTTCTGCAACATACAATTAATGGCCCCGGGTGGTTTTTGAGAACCGAAACACCCAGGTTTTTTTGACCTCTCTTGGGGTTGTCAAGAAAACCTAGGTCGGCCCTAGGCAAAGTTCAACTAACGAATCTAAATACATAACATTTGCATTTTGAATGGTGTTTCAAAATGAATCTAATGTTTAATCTTTTTGTGTAGTGAACACACTATTTTAGGCTTATCCGTAATCTGCAGATTAACTTCCGTAGAAAACGAAGTATTATTTCGCTTAAAACTTGGACACATAAACAAGCATTCACTCGATTTAATTATTGTCCTTATTAATTCACATAAATATCTCATTCAGGAACGCAACCAACTAATACTTGTTTACAAAGTAATGGAACAGTCCTAAAGAAGTTAAATTTGGCAAACTGTCTTTGGCACTGGAATTTTCTCCGATTTTTCTCCTTATCTGTTGATACATTCCCCTCGTTCTTGACAGATTCACCCATGTTCCTGACAGTAGTTTCCATTTCCAGACGTTTTCCCAAGTGTTGTTTGTCAAATCTGACATATTCAAAACCACCAACCCACCAACTGTCATAAATTTTTCTCAAAATGTCGGATAAGTGCGCGAGTGAAAAATCACAATTGCATTTTATGTTCTAATTTATCCGAATGCTTTTGTGTTTTTTAATTAGAAATTGTGTTAAAAATCTTTTATAAAGCATAGTATTTAAGTAAATTTACAAACCGAATAAAAAACCTACAGGAATTTGTGTAAAACAACAAGAAGAAAATTGTGTTCTGTGTTTGCTGTGCTTTGTGTTGAAAAATGGCCCTGCCCAAAAGTCTTCCACATATTTGCTCAACATTCCTTTGTTTCATTAAATGATAAATAGAAACCAATTTAAAAACAAATCTTAGTAAATAAAGAATATAGATTTGTTAAAATGGAAATGGCAGATTATTTAAATAGCACCATGGAGGCGGATGTCCGATTCCCGCAAGATCCATTTGATAAACTCAAATTGGATAGGCTAATGGTAAGAAAAATCGATTTCTTTCAGAACCCTGTTCCATTCTGCGCAGTTATTTTTCTATTGCTATAATCGTATTAAAAATTTAATGGACATTTTAGTGGTTTCCCTGTGGCAAAAGGTTCAGAAAAGCGAATTTCTGGCAGTGGATTTTGTTCAATTTATGAGTAATCAGAATCAATGTTTTTTTTTAAATTCTTTTTACTGCATCCATGCTGCGGTAAAAACAATAGCACCATTAGGAAAACCAGATTTCGTTTAAAAATTAAGTGTAAGATAATCTTTTGAGGAACATTTTGAATATGCGAAAAGCTTATATATATTAAATCCAAAAATTCACATTTAAAAAAGAATTCTTTTATTAATTAATTTTTTTAATTTAACTATATGCCTTTAAGACCTAAGGTCTTTTCAATGCAAACCTGAATTGCACTGCACTAGCTTGGCACTGAGAACTAGGTATTGATTGTCGCATTTTTACCCATGGGCGGCATCCAATTAAAATTGGAGGTATTGTAGAAAAGAACGCGCCTAGCGTGGGGATCGAACCCACACGTCTAAGTTAGCAATCAAGCACTTTATCCACTGCGCCATTGCCACCTCCAACTTATTAAAAAAAATAATTTTTTTTTCTTCGAAAAACTCAAACAAATAGCGTAAGCGATACAGTTATTGACACTCGTAAGGATTTTTTCAATTGACACAGCTGGCAAATATATATATTCGAGATGGATATATGAAACTCTGAGTACATTTCTAACACTGATCTCTATAATATCCAGTGTATTATCAGTGCCCTACAAAGTATAACAGTTTTTTTTTGACTCCATTTGAATTTGACAGTAGCACCATTGCAATTGCCTATCTCGTTTTTTTATAAAAAGAGAGAAAGAGATAGAGTGCACTCCTTTTCAAAAAAAAAAATTGAAAAACAATTTATTTTTATTGTCAGTTTCAATCAAGATAATGGGGGCGTTCGGTAGCGCACAGCTTTGCTGTGCAATACGTTCCTTGGTGCTGTAATACGTGTTAAATATCTGTCAATTAACATCTGACGACCATAACAACGAGCAAAACATATGATTTCCAAATCGAAGCCAAGCTAGTGCTAAATTTCTGGTATACTTAGGTATCGTAGTGCAAAGCTGACTACGAAATCAGCTGTCTTTTCAATTGTTGTTTGTGAACTTTAATTACGTACCTAATACATCATCTTCTTCTTCTGAATCGGTTGAAACATTTGTGGTTCTTACTTCCTGATTCATTTTTAATTTATATTTTAGCCAACAAATGTATTTTTAATTCACTTTGAGCCGAAGCGTAATCATAAGTAAATAGTTTTTTTTGTCTGTTTTGACTTTTGACAGAAATGGTTACCTATTGGGTTTTATACGTTCACAAACGCACAATATATTTTTCAGCAATGTAACAGAAAGCTGTGCGCTACTGAACGCCTCTAATAAGAACTACAAACAATTCAGAAAAGGAAAGACGGAAGACGGAACCTGGACAATCGGATCTCGCAAAAGATTATATCAATCAAGACGAGTGAGGAATTAATATTGAAACTGCAAAGAAGTCCTTCGTGAAGAGGATAAATTCGATAAGAAAGTTTCAAGGAAATTGTCAAAGCTAAGCACAAAGTTGAAAAGTAAAAATCAAATCAAAAAAGCAAGAATTTCCAAGACGAAGATGGAGTCGACGAATTTGGTAGTGATGAGCACGATCAACATGATGTCGATTTGTCATGTTTGCCGAATACAGATAAGATTTAGAAAAAGACGACAAAGAAGATGAACCACGTCACAAAAACGTGAAAGATATTGCAGAAAAATTATCATTAAATATGGACGCTGAAATTATTGCAATGTAACTGTTGTGAAAATAAAACAAATTCAGGTTCTTTTACAAATCGAAGTCAATATTGTGCGTTTCTCTGTCTTTTTTCGTCTTAAGATTCTAGGTTATTTACAATACATATTAATAATCTGGTAACATAACGTTTCAAGGAAATGTGTTTTCTTGTTGCTGGAGTTGAAGGATTATGCTGTTTTTTCGATTTTCTGGTCGATTTTTATCCAATATCAATGGTTTATGAGAACTTCAACGAGATGACCCTCACCGCCAGCCTAAGATAAATTTGCCGTTATCAGTGATACAAGGGACGGCTTAAGAAGCCGCTTTTGGCAATATTTAGCTAGCACAGAAACCACTTTCAATTCAATATTTAATATTTAATACACACTAGAAACAATCAAATATATCATTAGTATGGCTTTTTTATTAAGAAAAATTCGTACTTACATTTGTCGAAAATAGATGTGTAATTTAAATTTTATATTTTTTTGAAGAAGGTGCCCTTGGTATGGTTAATTAAACAAATTTAATTTCAAGCATAAGCAACCATCTTGAAATGTAACTTTGGCAACAAAAATGTTATACTGTTATACTGACATGGACCCTCTACAATTATTACAGTTTTCTATTGGGGTCGATTTTTTTGTGTGAATACACTATCCAGTGTATTATAGAGATCAGTGATTTCTAAATACGAGTACATTATATGTGTGTTCAATGAGGCTGTTCTGAACTGTTCTGGTTTGGTGTTCAATGAGTATGTTTGGAACAGTTTGGAACACTTTAGAACAGCATTTTCTGCACTTACTTTTTAGGTAGAACAGGTTAGAACAGATTTGTGAGAACTGTCAAAACCAATTGTTGTTGTTAAAAAAAAAACATTACGGTGTTAGATTTAGTTTATAAATCATTTTCCGTGTCGGCATCATCTCAATTTCATGAAGAATATTTTGTTTAAATAAATTCAACTCCATTTCAGATTATTTTGAAGAATGTTTCTGTAAAAATAAACGAACTTGAATTGGAGGTAAACAACAATAATTTTTTTTCATAGTCTCTGTCAGATGACTGACAGTTGTTCTATCTTGTTCTGAAGTTTTTCACGAATCTGTTCTGTTCTGTACTGATCTGTTCTATTCAGTTCTAACTTTTTCGTCACTGCACAATCTTATTATTCAATTGATTTTCATGCTATTTGTATTAAAAGCGAGTAAGAGTTTCGTGATATTGTTAAATTTTGATATTTCTAAAACCCTATTAAAATATATAGTAATTGACACTCATGTACACCTATTGACAACACATATTTGTAGAATTATTGACATATCTTTGAATAGACATTAAAGAAGGAAAATAGTGATCATTTGGTTGAGGTTGGCTTAAATCATTTTTACTTGCGATTATAGGTACTATAAGGCAAGTTATGTATTCGTAAAAAAAAAATTCTAACAATCAAACATGACATTACGATAAAGAGAAGAGAAGCCTAAAAAAGTGATCGGCAAAAAATGTCCGTCTGTCAGTCTATCAGTCTGTCCGTCTGTATGTATAACGAGCTACAGCCTAAACAGCTTAAGCGATTACTTTCAAATTTGGTATTTGTGATTATTTTGGCATTCCTCAGAGGGGAAATTGAAATTTTATTTTTAGGCCTAAAAATAACGGTACCTGCCATATGACCTTGAAGGAAAATCTTATTTCTCTCGAAAACGGCTCCAACGATTTTGATAAAAAAATTTTGAGAATTTTTTTGTTGGTAATAGCTATAATTTGATATGAATCAAGTTTATGGGAAAAGTCTATTAACGGTACTTTTCATATAACGGTTTTTTTAAATTTTTGGCTTTCTTGGTAACTGTTCATTGGATTTCTGTCAAATTTTATATCTGAGAAGATCTATTTATCCAAACTAATTCTGCATACTAAAATTGTAAACAACATTTTTTATATAATTAAAATTAATATTTGAATTTTTTTGAAAAATCAATATTTTTAAAACTAATCAAAAAAAATAATTTTAAATTTTATAGTCGTATGTATATAAATCAACTCTACAAAACTGCATACCCAAATTTCAAAAAACTAATCCGTCCTACAATTTTCGAGATACTCACACATGTTCTGCATTCCGAGTGAAAACGAATTCAAAACGAATTTCAATTTCACTTAAGATAAAATAACGTTTTCTGTATTTCGAGTGGATTCAACTCCTTCCAATTCACTTCGAATTCATTTTCGAATTGTCAAAATCACCTGTTACAGACAATTTGTATAAAAACGGTTCATATTCAGAATGTAGAACACGAATTTTCATATTCAGAACCTTAAAATTCCACATTCGGAATGAGCTATTTACAAACTTTATTTTATGTGGAATACAGAACATCTAAATTCACTTTCGTTCCTCAAATTCACAAAAAGTAAAATACAGAACATGTGCGACTTTTTTATAAAATGTTCATTGATCCGTGGCATCTAATGGCGTTCTTTGTTTTTTCAAGAAACTGATTGAAGAGCTCGTCTTAGCACTTTTTATCAGTTTAAAACACGATTTTTACACACCTATACACCATTTACTTTCATTATTATACATGTGTATAAATATGTACATATATTTACATACCTAGGCGCCATCTATGTAGGTAGGTACACATTACCCTCGACAATTCATTATACTAAGAATCAAGGTAATCTTACCTACTTCGGCTTCAAACCTGCACAGGATAACTAAAATAGACTACCTATACCTACTAACAACTTCAGTGGTTAGCTACTACTTTACACTAAAGTTGTTAGCTACAAGAGCAAGTTCGTACGATCCAGTCGTGCATTTTATTTTAAACCTGTATGTTGCTTTAGTATTAAATTTTTAAAAACAAAAAATATAAAACTTAAAAAAAAAATAAAAATATTACTTATATTCACTTGTGTAGGCTGCTTTTGTTTTTGGCCACAATAAAAAATTGATTTTATCCCTATTAAAAACTCTGGTAGCATCGCTAAAATGGCCAACATATTCTGCTCCTCAAGATATTTTTCTATTAAAATAAAACAACGATTATTTGATGTCTGGTAATCCAACGGTTGCACTGACGGATATAACCGGATCTGGTGTTCTAAACTTATTGTCGGCTCAAAAACGCCTTATACCAGCTATTCCCTAAAATGTTTTGTGACCTAAAATAATGTCTTCTCCAAGAAAATCCTTGACGGCATGAATCACTTTTTTCTCTTCGGGAAAACTTTTCGCTAAAGCGGACACAGGCCTTGCTTTAACGAAATTATAAGTGTAGTTCTTTTTTAATAGTTTTAACTATAATATGCCTGTAAGACCTAAGGTCTCCTAAATGCAACCTAAATTGCACGGCAATAGTAAGGAGGGAAAGAAAGATAGTAAAGAATTTTTCTTGGCAAGTGTAATTCGAGGAATATTATAAAATTTGGCTGCAGCTTTTTTGGACATCTTTTGTGTCCTCACAGCTTCAAGCACTTTCTCCAGGTCCTTTTCGGTATATTTCTCAGTACATTTGGGCATTTTTCCAGCTAAACATTAATTTAAAAGAATAATATAATTATTGACACTACATATAAGTACAACTATAGTCACAGTGTCAACGTTTTTACTCCTATAGAAGACAGTTATTGACACAGAGGTGTCAATCATAGGAATTGTTAAAACACAATAGTTGACACCCCATTTTTATTAAATATATATCAACAGAAAAACACTAAAAAATAAGTTAAATCCTCCCTCAGGGCATTATATTTTATTATAATAAACTAATATGATCAAACTTGTATTAAATATAATAAAATTATCTACTAACATGTTCGGCTTCCTTAACGAAATACAGACTTTTTTGCACAAAATACACTGTCGCGTAAGAGTCATGTTTAGGATTCGGAATTCACAACAAAACTGACTAAGCTCCTAAAGGCCAGTACTCAGATCGGGAAAAATATTATTTCTCATAAAATTTTTTTCCCAGAACAAATTTTATCTGTAATTTTTCCGTACAAGTACTCACCTCAGCGTAAAATACAAATTGTTTCGAACTGTACATACAGAAATCTCCACTTAATTTTTCCAAGACAAATAATGTCCGAATCATTATTTGTTATGTTTTATGTACATTAGCCGTGTTTTATTGGGAAATTTATCCGCCGTAAAGTTATCCGTCGTAGTATTTCACATACAATTCCTACGGCCGATAAAAAGCTAAAGTAGAAGCTACGGTGGATGGCTGGTTGACGTGATTAAACTATTTCGTTTCGGAAAATTGCATGTGCACGCCTAGCCTAAACGCACTAAGCGGAAACTGAACTCACAAAGTGTGCTTTTTCTTGACTGTTTAATGGACGTTGGTCATGGGCGGTATTCGATTCACTACATGGACATGGACTGGGCATACATTTTTCTGATCCAAAATGGTGAAATGACAAACCAAATGTTAATTTTTTGTTACTTACTCCGCGTATGTTAAGTGCAGTCTGATGAGTAAATATTGAATTGAAAGCAAAACAAACTCAGAAAATAAATTTGTAAATTGACTTGAAAAATAAATCTCTAGCTATCGATCTACTCAGAAAATAAATAAAAACATGAAATATAAAGGTGACATGTAATGGATTGAACAATTTAAACTACGCTGTAGTGTGCGTTCAAAACCGAGAAACATTAAAAGGAAACAAGTAAATCACCGACACTTTTGTTTCCTCGTGTGAAATGCATAGACCATTTTTAAAGCAATACAAAAATTGGACTGTGTAAAAAGGGACTTGACCATAGTCTATGAACAAAGCCATTCACTTATCATTTCCTTTCTATTTTTGCAAAATGAAGGTTCGAATTTAAAACTGCAATTGCAGAAAAAATGAAAACAAGAAATAGGTTTGTAACATAAATTAAATATTGGTACGTTTTTCTACTTTCTATTTTATATGAATAAAAGCTAATTATTTTTCATAGGTTTGATATTTTCTTAATTTTACTTTGCAAAAGACTATTTCATTATTTGTAACTGCTGTGCAGGGGTACCAATTTTACAAAAATAAAAAAGCTACGGTTCATGCTATGGTCGATGCGTTTTTTTGGGAATTACTTGCGGTACAATGGATAGATTCCCAATAAAACACACCTATTGTGCCTTTTATCACCTCATAGCGTATCCTCTGTTTAAGTTTAGCAATACTAAAAGATATTAGGATGTATATAACCAGAAAAAAATTATTGAAAAAAGTGGGTAGGTAAATTAGTTACAAGAATTTAATCAATTCAACATTTGACAGTAGCGTTGCTATAATGAGAATGAGTAGGTACAATCAGGACGGACGTACTTTAAATAAAAGTATGAAAATACTTCTGAGATTTATTTGGTGTTTTATTATCCAATTATGCGTTTGCATAAATTTGAATAGAAGGGAATTATAAGCAATAAGATTTTCTGTGCCAAATTAATGCCGTGCAATTCAGGTTGCATTTAAAAGACCTTAGGTCTTACAGGCATATAGTTAAATTTAAAAAAAAAACTGAGAAAATCGAGAAATGTAATAAATCAGTAAAAACAAATATATCGAACCGTGACAAATTAATAATTTTGCCTATATAGGTATATTTAATTTACAAAACATAATGTATAATGTTGTTACTTACAGTAACATAAAAAACACGTCTTTTTTTCCAGAAAACAATTTATTTCTATTTTTATTCTTTAATAAAAATAAGCGATTAGTTAAACTTTAACAAAAAATTGGCAACTAAAAATTTAGCGTGCTTTCGCCATCTTAACTTCTTTCCAACCAAAAAAAAGAAACTTCATTCAATTCCTTAGCCATTAATTTATACTACTCTTAGAAGGAGACAACAATATCTTACAAAGTTAAACAAAATAGCACGTCCAAAAATTATAGTTATTTAAGGTGCTACCACATTAGCAACAAATTTATATTGAAAACGCATAGAAACACTCAAGCGAACTTGCGATATTTTTGTTAAATGCTGTTTAATCTTTGGCGTAATTTTTCGCATTCATTGTAAATATTTACTTGAAAATGGATATATTTTTTAATCATATTAGATATCTACATTATAAATCTTCTTCTTAAACACAAAGGTAACTCAACATGAAATTTAGAACAAAGCAAGTTAAACAATGTACATTATTTCTTTAAAAAACAGTCACTAAGAATAATGGCATCAGTGAGTGTTCTTTTTTACTTTTTCACTACTCTTCTTAGAGACGCTACTGTTCGCATTGAAATTGTATGTTTATCTCTACAACTTCAAAATTTTGCTTGGGAAAAAATATGTAGAGATAAAATTTGCGTTTTACTCGAACTTAGTACTAGACTTAACTATATAAAAATAAAGAGTGAGAGAATAAGAAACAGTGAAGAACTTAAAAGAAATAGTTCTGGGAACCGTTCAGATTTGTACCAATGAAACGTTCTGTAAGAAGAGGGTGTCAATAGCTAGGCTGAAATTTTGTAGTGTCAATAATTGTATCACTTACACTAAGCGGTAAAAAAATAGCACCATTGCTTCATCACACAACTTAAAACTAAAACATCATAAAAATTAAAAATCTTTTTCTATGATATTCTTTAGGGGTAGTCCAGCTAAATTAGTGTTTCGTTGAATTGCATTTGTTGGCTATTACTGCTTCCCAACGGCTGGTCATTGAATTTACCAAATTTTGGCCCTTTCTTTCGGAATATTCTCCCAGGAGACCTTTACTATAGCCCAAAATTCTGTGTTACTAGTCTGTTTGGTTTCAGAGACTGCTTTCTTCACGTCGGCCCACAGATTTTCAATCGGATTTAGGTCGGGGGATTGTTCTGGCCACTCCATCACATTAATTGAATGATCTCCAAACCATTTTTAGCCTTCTTACTGGTGTGCTTGGGGTCATTGTCCTGTTGGAAGACCCAAAAAAGGGGCATATCTTCCTCTGCATAAGGAAGCATGACGTTTTCGAGTATATTAACGTCAACGTGTTGATCCATGATGGGTTTAATTCAATAAATGTGCCCAACTCCATAGTAGGAGAAACAAGCCCACACCATTATGCTTTATTTGTGTACTTGGTATTATATTCCACTTTCGGAGGTCTTTTTACGTAGGAAAGAGATCCTTTACCGCCAAACAATACGATTTTACTTTCTCTACTGGCAAATTCAAATTATGTCTTGCAAATATCAAACGCTTTTTAGCATATTTTGCAGTTAAAAGAGGGACTTTTCTTGGACTACAAGCAGTTAAATTATGTTCCCTCAATCTGTGGCGAACGGTTTCCACACAAGCTGTAATAATCTGCTCTTTTTTTTTTTTAGCTCAGTTGCAGGTTTAAAGGGATTTTTATGGCTTTCTCTGACTAGGCGCATGGTGAGAGTTGTATAACATAACAGGCTTTCGTTCACTAGATTCGGTTTTAGGTGTGGATGTTATTGTATTTCGAATCATTTTGTTAGAACAGCCAACAAACCATCGAACTTCTCCATACGTTTTACCTTCCGATGACATTTTTCTAATAATTTCCCGTTTTTCGTTGGTACAATGCTTTCCACGACCCATTTTCTTTGATAAACTGTAAATTTTGTGTTTTAAATGAAGATACCAAATAAATATAAGCAACTTCTAAAATATGCACAAGAAAAAATATTTTTTTGTAGCGAGAACTGCGATCAGTGCTATTATTTTTAACGCAAAAAAATGGGATTTTGGCATTATGGCCTCGTAAGAAAAGAACCGTAACTATTTTAACGCCAGAGATATACAATAGTGAGAGGTGATAGTTCAAGCAATAACATACTAATAGTAGAAGCTGTAAATATTTTTCTATTTACTCATTTAAAGAAGTTAAAATGAAACTTGTACCAGTGGTGCTTTTTTTTTTACCGGCACTGTATTAATTTGATATTATGAGTTGTTCATTGGATTAAAGTCCATCTAACAATGATAAGGAGGCAGAAGTAATTTAATTGGAATTGCTTGAAAGGTTGGACACTAACACGGTTGGTAGTTGGATCTAATTGTTGGGGAAGTTCATTCACATGCGAAAAGGTTAGCTGTTATCGTTATATTTCATAAATCGAAAGTTTTGTTTTCGTTTTACAACAATTCAATTAGATTCCAAATGGATTGATGAATTTGCTTTAAAGTTGGACGAGATTATTTCTATATATACAGGGTGCGTCATTCAATGAAACTAATTTTATGATCGGAATTTTTATTGTTTTTAAATCAGGAAGGTGTGTGGCAATGGCGCAGGGAATAAAGTGCTTGATTGTTAACTTCGACTTCCCCACGCTAGGTGCATTTTTTTCCATATCTCTAATCTTAATTGGATGCCGCCCATGGGTTAAAATGAGATAGTCAACACCTGGTTCTCAAATCCATTGTGCCAACAAAAAAATGTTTCCTATCATTCTCTTTCTTCGTACTAATGCCGTGCAATTCAGGTTGCATTTAAAAGACCTTAGGTCCTACAGGCATATAGTTAAATAAAAAAAAAAGTCTTGTTGCCTACAAACCGATTAAGCTGATTGTCATGATACTTACTATTTGCAAATCGGCTATATTGGCAATTTCTGCCCTTAAAATCTGGTAGTACCCATAGATGGTTCACTTTATGTCAACCATCTAGGGATACTAAAATGTGTTTTTTTAGACGTGTGGTTTTCAAGAAGAAATAAAACGCATATAATTTAATGTTTAACTTTATTATAAAGAGATAAGGGTTTGCCATTATGTTTTATAAATGAAGTGGCCGCCACGGCTGGCTCGAAAAAAATTCCAGCCGAGGCGAGCCGAGTTCGACAACTTTTTGCAGCAATTGTGGCCGTTTGTCAGCAATAACGCGCCGAATATTCTCTTCTAAAGCTTCAATCATCTCAGGCTTATCTGCGTAGACAAGCGACTTCACATAACCCCACAAAAAATAATGCAGCAGTGTTAAATCGAACGATCTTGGAGCCCACGCCACAGGCCCACGACGCGAGATAATGCGCTCACCAAAATTTTCTTTCAATAAATTCATTGTTTCGTTGGCTGTATGGCATGTAGCGCCGTCTTGTTGAAACTAAAGGTCGTCCACATCACCATCCTCCAATTGAGGCATGGAAAAGTCATTAATAATGGCTCTATAGCCTTCCCCATTTGACTGTAAAGGCGCGCGTCTCAATAATGGCTTGGGGGTTATGATCACTCCTAATACGACGAATGCTTATTAACGTACTCATTTAACCAAAAGTGAGCTTTATCGCTGAACAAAATCTTCTGCTGAAAATCGGGATCGGTGGCCATCTCGGTTTGGTCCCGTTAACCGAACGTGTGACGCGTTGTTCGGGGGTAAGTCTTCATTTTGAAATGGCAAACCAAACTGAGCATAAATCAAGTGACAGCTATCAAAAAGATCAACTCCCAAAAAATTATTGCGAGATTGAAAACCACACGTTTAAAAAAAAACACCCGTTATAATAAAAAGACAAAAATCATAAATGATTCAACTCAGGATAAATAGATTATAAATACATTTATTTCTTCGGAAATATACATACAAAAATTCAATTAATTATAATGTATACCTCACATTTTTGACTTGCTATTATAGGTACTATAAGGCAAGTTATGCATTCGTAAAAAAAAATCAAACATGACATTACGGTCATAGACAAGCATAAAAATGTGATCCACAAAAAGGTCTATCTGTCTGTCTATCAATTTGTTTTTTTTTTTTTTTTAATTCATTTTTATTTAATCTTAAATTATAACTATCTTAAAGCTAGACAAAAATGTTTAAAACTAGCCTAATTATCAATAACTTACAACTAATTTATACGAACTAAAAATAACTTAAACTACTTAAGATACCTAATAATACCCAAAACCACTTAAAACTACTTAAAAACTAGAACAGCCACAGCAGCATTTTTTCGTTTTTTATTTTTTTTATGCATGCAGACACACAACTACATGCAACCCACCCATACATGTACATACTCACATACATATACGTACGCACATACATGTACCACTTAACCGCGCACTCTCAAAATATTCATTATTGGGGTAGTAAGCCCCAAAAATTAAGCTGTTGGCTGAGGACATCGCTCTTGCAGTGTGACCCCGAATCAGCTTAAACAAAAAATTATCTATTCTGTTTATGTTGGCTCCGTTGTATAGAACCTGGTTGGAATAATATCTTTTGTACTCCGACTCTGGTGTTCTGTGTAATGCAAGGCAACGTCTAGGACATTGCCTCTCAAACACCCGAATCTTTTCCATTGGAGATGGGGCAACGTTGAACCACACCGGACATCCGTAGGCAATCATCGGCCTGATGAGGGCCATGTAGCAAATCACCTTCACCCTGCTGTCAAGACGGCTGCTATAAAACAGTCGTTTTGTCAAGGCAAAGGCTCCCCTAGCCCTGGCCAAAGCAGCACCTATATATCTGTCGAAATATAGGTACTGATACAACCAGATGCCAAGGTCCTTTACTACACTTTTACTCGCCAATGGATGTCCATGTGGCCCTACGATCACCAACTTGCGCCAGTTCTTTCTCGTATCCCTTAAGCCGCTAGACAACGGAGGCCTAAATAAAATAGTTTCTGATTTGTGGAAGTTGATTTTCAACTTCCAGTCATCACAATATCGCTGAATCTTGTCGAAGTCACTCTGCAAGAGACTTTTGATGACCTCAACTGTATTAGCTGTTCTGTACGCAATTAGATAGTCGGCGTACGCAATTGCCTGAGTTAGACTACCTATCAGATCGCTGGTGTAAATGGTGAATAGAATCGGCGAGTTAACCGCTCCCTGCTGAAGACCATTTTTAATATTAAAAATTGCGGTAGAAGTTACATTGCCACTCTTGACAACAAACTTTCTACCATTTAGCATGTCATAAAGCATATACAATAGAGGTTTACTTATACCTAGTCTGGTTAGCTTTAGATAGGGACCTTCTAACCATACGGTGTCGAAGGCCTTCTCCAAATCAACCAGACAGGCACTCGTACACTGCTTTTTAGTTTTGTTCCATTGGATATCAGAAACTAGTTTAGACGCGGCATGAACTGTGTCATGTCCCGCCTTAAAACCGAACTGATTATCCGGGATGATATTTTTGTCCTCCGCCCACTTGAACAGGGCTCTATTAATAACCTTTTCAAATACTTTGCTGATACTCGGAAGAAGACTTATCGACCGGAGATTCGCCGGATTGGAGTTGTCCTTTCCCTTTTTTGGGAGAGGGTGCACCACAGCTGTCTGACACCGCACTGGATAATATGCATTATTCAGCGCGTTGTTAAACAGAGTGTTATAAATGTCAACTGCTTTTTGAGGCAAATGTCGTATCTCATTCTTCGAAATTAACAAAGGACTGGGCCCATTTCGGACGGCGATTATGGCGTTTGCCAAATCTTCATCATTAAACCCGGTAAAACCAAGGTTCTCAGATCGCCATTTGGTTATATCGTTCCAGTGCCATAAGTGATGAAGTAGAGCTCTGTTCTCCAGGTCATGATTCGGGGGAATGCTAGCATTCACCTTGTACACTTGCTGGAAAGCAGCCCCCACAGCCTCCACTCTCTCCCGCGGATCTTCGATTATATAGAGGTCATCGTCCAATACGGCATAATCTGGGTCTATGCCTGCTGTCAGAAGTACGTCTCTGTTCTCTGTCGTCCTCTGGAGCTTAAGACACGAAGATGGTTTTGATCCTTTCTTCTAAAAATCTTATTAATTTTTGGGAACATACTTGGGTCGCTAGAGTTAACGGCACGAATTTTATTGTCCGAGAACAAATTGATACCCAATCTATAATTTTCTTTGATCAATTGGTTGATGTTTTTGATGGACGACTTCAGTGTCCTAATCTCCAGATCTCGTGTATCAGTAAACCACCATTTTAGTCTTGTCAGTAGTCCACTTTTTTGTCTGTGTCAATTGTCGGGTTACGGTACATGTCAGTTGCGTTACGTTCTTTGTATTTCGGTATTGTTCTGTTCATTGTTCGTAGAATCGTTTCGTCAATTTGTTCTAAGTATCTGTCGATTTCAGTATTTGTTAGGTTCCTGTCATTTGGTGGGGATATACCATTTGAACGTAATTCACTCAATAAGGCATTTGGAGAAGCGTGGCCAGCGCACATTACTGTAATTGTAAGTATGCACAGGCACATACTCATCCAACTCCATAAGCTCGTTCGGAAGTTGTATAACGGCGGCGAATCTGCAGTGGTCACGGTCGTACTCGATCGTTCGTAAACAATTTCTTGGTCGTTGACCCACAGTGTCAGTAAATGTTAGTCTTGCGTCTTTCAGCAATAGATCCAGATAGGCACCGCTTCTTGGAAACGATGGCATCTCTGTGGCTAAAAGAGCGATGCGATACTCAAGGTTGTATCGACCCATCCAATTATACAAATGGTTACCTCGAGGATTTTGTATTTGATTTCCCCATCTATGTGTTTGGCGTTTAAATCACCGGCTAATATGTAAAAGTTTTCTTCCGAGCTCAATCTTAAGCATTCAGAAAGCTTTTCAAGCTCTGTTATAAACTGGGTGGGCTGAGGTCTTTCCGGTGCATAGGCAGCGATCACATACATTCGATTCCCCTGTTGGAGATGAATGCATATGATGCATGCCTCTAACGTCCGAAATTTTCGCACATCACTATTATATATTGCCTTATGACTAATGCCTTTACGTCATCCTCCTTGAGTGGAGTTGGGTCGGTCTCTTCTTACGATATTGTAATTGTTGTTAGTCAATTTATGTTTCTGGTTAAGCTTAGTTTCGCTAGCCATAAACACATCTGGACTTATGTCTTTAAGCAATTGGAATAAATTCGCTCTACGTTCGGTCCTAATCAGTGAATTTACATTCACAGCTAGGATCTTAAAGGGCCTCTCCGGCAGCGCGCCCTTAACCTCTAAGTTGCGTTAAGCTCGGCAAAACAGAGTAGAGATAATCCACCCTAGTCGCCTGCTCCCTGATCTGGTTTTGGAGGCCAGTCAACTGGCCCTGGATGGCCAGTAGAATGCCCATAATATCCGCCTGTGCCGCCGGCGCCTTAGGCACGGGCGCCTGTTGGGCGACCTTTGGTGTAGGCTGTACCGTGCTTCCCCTTCCTGACGCCATTTGGGCGTAAGAAATTTGGGGGTTGACGGGCGTTGTTGTAGGAGGGCGCACTGTTGGACGCTTTTCTACCACTGTTTGCTTTGCTGCTTTATTGTTCTTTATAAGCTGAAACGTCGGGCATCCCCGATAATTAGCGGGGTGTCCGTCGCCTCGGCAGAGTACACATTTAAGCTGGGTCCTATCTTCGACCCGTTCTCTTCCTAACTTGCATTCATCTGCATTGTGGTTCTCTGCACACTTTTGGCAGTGCATGCATTGAAGCATGTTGCCGCGCCTTTTTAGTTTGTCCCAAGTTACAACCTGGTAGTTGAGGACGAAGATACTGCTCAAACTATCCAGTTTGCTGCTGGGTGAGAATGAACAAGGAAGAAGGGAAGACTCCGCTTCTCCCGCCTAGCTCTAACTGTAGCGAACGGCTTGACCCCGATAAAGTCGAGATCGTCATTCGCTTTTTGGCGGAGTTCACTTAAGAGCACCTGTGGTTCCGTGGAGGAATCTATACCCTTCAAAATGACCGTTTGAAACTTTTCGGTCTTAGGGGTGAAACTAAAGAATTCAGTAGTGGATTCTTTTAGCAACGCTTTAATTTTTTGTGCTGTTCCAGTGTGAAGCAATGGATAGCATGCCTATCATTATTTAGTCTTTTAATAGTAAAGTTTTGACCTATGGCCAACTTACACAGATTTATGGTATCCTGTAACTCCATTTTATAAGTATTTATGGGTGGCACCTTTTCTTTTTTCATAATCGGCGGCTGTGGCTGCTGCTGCTGAGACTGACTTTTCTGCTGCTGTTGATTCTGCTACTTTTGAATCTGCTGCTGCTTTTTTTGTTGCGGTTGTTTCTGGGCTTGTGTCTGCTGCTGTTGCTGTTGTTTTTGCCGTACCCTAAACCATAAATTAGAACTCAGAACCGTTTACACCATCCCAATGAAGCACGTAGTTTTCGAATTTTAGAGTAGTTTACCTCCCAACTTCATTGATTTTCTTAAAATTGATAGAAATTTCATCAAATCAGCAGATAAACCAGTTTATAAATCTAAAAGTAATTGCTTAATTTGGATCATTTAAACGGTTCTGAGTTTTATTTTAAATCATCTGTGTTTAACTAGAACCATAGGATATATAATCCAAGAATTATTTCATAAGAATTACATCTAAAAGTAATTTGGTGACAAAAAAAATTCCATCTAAAAGTAATTTGGTGACAAAACTCCTTTTTTTTACAACTTGTCAACTTTTTTTGACAGCTTACAGAACTCTCCGCAAATATTTTTCCGCTGTGGTTTTCTTTAGCATTTCGCTCTCCTAGTGGAGACCACCGAAAATGTTCGTTTCGCATCAGCAGCGTACTAGGCTTTAATCATTAATTTAAAAAGAAATAAAAATTAATTAATCAAATTGATGGCATGTAAGTTCGTAGATCATTTTCAATTGCACGTCTAAAAAGAAATGCGAGGAGTTAAATAATAAACTCAGAGATATGTACTGGTTGCTCGGGAAACACTCTAAGCTCAGTATCGAAAACAAGCTAATTTCGTACATGCAGGTGCTTAAGCCTGCCTGCGGTATACAACTCTGGGGTTTTACGCAAGATTATAATTTAAATACCTAACAAACATTTGAAAATAAACTCCTAAGATCGTTTGTAAGCGCACCTGGGTATATTAGAAACGAAGATCTCCACAGTGATCGCGGGATTCCCACGGTTCGCGATGAAATAAAAAAATTTCCACAATTTTCCGCTATTACAACACTGTAATAGTACTATAATCGAAATTATCAATGAGACGAATTTAGTACGCCGCCTGTGAACACCTAAGCCTTCCGATGTGGTCTACAAAACAAGAATCCGCTTTAAGATCGCGGTATAAACAGTAACTATCACCGGATAGTTTTGCAGGTAACGTTAATTAAATTCGTTAAAAATAAATTGCTGGATAAGTTTCAACTTAGTTGCAATCGGGAGGAGAAGGTGTTTTTAGTGCAGTAAGAATCTCACACTCCTATGAGCACGCGTTTTTCGGTCCTCATATACCCACGGGACAAAAGAATTGCACGTCTACGAACGGTGCTTGCTTGCATCAATGTTGATATTTAACGATTTCGTTTGAACTAATGAAGGGTTGTTTTTTTATTAAGGAGCAAATTTGTCTATTTGTCCTGTTTGTTATTTTACGTGGTCGACCACCCAATCACCGATTTTCAACGCTTCCAGTTGTTTCAAATTTTGTAATTAATATTGATATTACATTTTCGGGATAATGAAATTTGTGACTCGCCACCGTTATTTATTTTAAATTTAAAGCTGTAATGGAACTTATTTGGCGACATTGCAACAAATTAACCTATTTCAAATCTTTATCGAAATAAACTAATTAAAGACTCTCGTTACATTGCGTTGATTTCATTCTTTGCCAAATCTGCCTAGAAAAGCCCCGCTAAGCATTATTTTCTTACAGTCAGTGGACACGAAGTTGCTTAAGTTTTGCACAGGCCAATTTAATGATTTTTTGTATTTCAATTTTTAAAAACAATTTGAAAAGTGATTTTTTATAGAAAGAGTTAAAAAATACAGTATATACCCCTAAGCCATAATTTCATATAAATTTCGTTATTCTGCTATGAGCAAAAGCAAACTGTTGACATGAAATAGTTGCTTATGTTTTGCACAATACTGTATGTTCGTACAATCCATTCTATTTTGGACTTAAGATATCTGTTTTAGGGGATTCTCTTTTAAAATTTGTCAAGTGTGATAGTTTAGTTATACCAGATATTAGGCGTGTTTTGGTGAGAAAAAGAAACTCAGTCAGTCAAAATGTAACAAGAGACACAACAACAAAAACCCACTGGGATCTACTTTACATTTTTATTCCAGTGAAATGTTACTTGACAGTATTCGTTTGTGCTGTTCAAATTTAGAGGGCGCTTATCTAATTTTGTGTATTTGGTATTACCGCTTTCACACGCCATATCGACCTATCATGTCGACGAAGTATTTCGTTGCATGAGCATTCACACACATACGTCGATGTACAATTTTATGCTAAAACCAGCTGGCAAATAGAAAAGTTGTCAATTAATTATTGAAGTGAATAATAATAATAATATAATAAAATGAAAATGTCTGTACGCCATATTATTTTCAAGAATCAATTAAGCAGATTAATTTTATATGAAAGAAAAATGCAAATAACATAACTTCAAATTTTGAACATGAGCAGACAGATAATGTGCCGGTGTACTAGTTCGATCCTTTTTACACGCCATATCGACATATCACTTCGATCTCCAGAAATCGAACTGCTGTGTCGACACAGTTTTTTTTCACACGACCAAAAAACCGTGCCGACACTATAGATCGACGAAGTAGTTGGCGGCGTGTGAAAGCGGTATATGTTGGTAAACCTCATAATAGATTACAATAGATGTGTTCGATTCTTGATATTTGGGCTTGTCACACACGTGACTTCTTAAGGCGGAGTTTATAAAATAGTTATTTAGAGTTAAATCATTTTCCATTGAGGGATTCACATGTAATATCATTTTGTACGACATTAGTCGTTTTGTATTATCAGAATTGAACAATATTATGGATTATCAAAAAAACATGCATTACAAAAGATCTTGCACTCTATCTAGATCACGTTTCATGATCCAAAAATGTAGTTCTGGGGTTGGTAGTGTAGTGCAAAGAAAAGAAACAAAATTTACATGAAAAATAAACACACACAAGGAAAAAGAAATTTAAGTAAAGCGCTGTTGTCACTCTGATATATATTGTTTTATTTTCATGAGATGAAGCCCGATTACATGATTCGTTTTTTCGGTTGTTTCGTCTTTATGAGGAAGAAACGAAAGCACGAATTGGCCGCGCTATACAAATTATATTTTTATTGTTTTTTTTCTTTCAATTTACCAACTTCAAGTAATGTATTTTTCTATTATATTAAATTGAATAATATTTTTCACGTCCACTCGATGGCTGAACTTTGATGTTTCTGATTTGACAACCGTAATGCTCCTCGATGTAAATTCAAATTATTGAGTTGGTAATTTTTTTCACAATTAAATGGTATATATTTGTGAAAGAAGTAATTCAAAAACATTTTTAATGATATCTACAGTTTATTTTTACACAAAACAACAACAAATTTTATAAACGTCAAAATGACGAACAAAATAACACATATTTCCACGAACGGTGTAATCACGAACGTGTGTGCCTGTCAAAATTACGAATAACGAAACGAACGAATAGTGTTATCAGGCTCATGATCTATATGGACCATTAGCAGTAGTGAAATACGGCAATTGCCTAACGGAACCGACGGATTGTTGATGGTGAAATAAGTTTTCATTATTTAATTAATATTGTTAATAATTTAATTATAAAACTTGTTAGTATTGCAAAAAGCACTACAATTTACTGCACAAGATATGAAAAATATCAGAAATCTTTATGTCAAACGAACAACAAGCAGAGGCACCAACACTTAAATAGCTAACCAAGTAGAAAGATATTTGCTGTGGATCGTTTCCTTGAATTTGTTTTACTTCACTGTGCTATATTCTCACCAAAACACACCTATCACCAATTCAATCAAAGACAACCGTCTTTTATTTACATATAAACTAAACAACTCATTTAAGTTTCAGCGGGGTTATCACTGGAAGGAACCGTTTCCCCAATGATAGATGAAAAACCAAGTGAAAACTTATTGGAAAACTCGGGCATGCGCTTGAGCACTATTTTTATTTACTTTTTGTTTGGGTTTTGAATGTGACAAAATATAGAAGAGGTCAATGTCTCAAAACAATAAACAAATCAACAGGTCTCGTTAATAGATCTATTGTTGTGTTGCATAAAAAAAGTATGCCATTGACCTTCCTCAATTGAATTGTACGTACTGGTAGGCTTACTCGTACACGTAACACCTGTTAGATTGTTATAACTTGTAAAACGTGGTACCTACAACTCAGAAGATTTTTAAATAATTCTGAAGTACATTAGCAACCACTAATTATAATTTTAGTATTATTGATTCAAAATTTATGTATCATCCGGTTGATCTATTGGGAATCTTCCGTTGATTGTGAAATATCATTTAAAGCTTTCAACTTTCAAATATAACGTGTTATCTAATTTGCTTCAGTAAACGGTCTTTTTTAGAAGCGAAATCAAAATAAATCACAGACAGATGTTTTTATTATCAATAGGTTTGATCCAGACTTTTTTGGGCAGAAATTGGCAGCTTATAAAATTTTAAAGAGTGGGGATGAAATTCTCCCATTGAGAAATAAAGTCAGAAAATGTCTGGAACAGCTTGAGCACAATTTTCTGCCAATTTTTAAACGTCGACACATTTGTTTTTTTTTTATTTATTTATTTGCTGTAAATTCACATTTTTTTCTCTTTAAAATAATTTATTTTGTATTTTACTGTTTCTAAATTATATTAGGCCCGTTCCCGTACTTCCTAAAACTGTGAAAACCTACGAATTTCTACGAAAAACAGTCAAATCATGTTCCCGTACTACAAATCTTCGTAGTTTTTTACAGAAGAGAGCGCTCATGAGAGAGTAAAATATTTCCCCAGGCTGCGAATTTTAGTCCAAGAAATTTCTTTGGACAAAATTATGAAGACTGTCAAATGAAGGAAAAAAGAAAAAAGAGTGTATCGTTTGTGTTTCGTCTGACTTATTCGTGCAATAAATTAAAATTGTGATATCAAATTGCTTATTTTTAGAAATAATTTTACGTAAATCTTTAATAAACATTTTCAAAAATACACTTTTACGTTGACGTTTAAAAAATGGCAAACATTGTTGTGCAAAACGTTCCCGTTCTTTTGTGAAAATTTGTTGCGCTCTGAGAGATTATTCACATTTTTGTGCACAAAGTACGGGAACACACTTATTATTTGTTCAACAAATATTTTCCCACAACAACTAGGAAACGTTTTTTTTTTCGTTTATGACAAACGTCAGCCTGACAATTGTAAATTTTCTGCCTACAAAAATTTATTGGGCTGGAATTGGCAAGAAATTGTCAGGAAGGGGAAATATTTAACTCTCTCAAGAGCGCTCTCTTCTGCCAAAAACTAGCAAATTTGTAAGTCTGGGGCCCAATTCCGCAACCGTGAATGCTTTTCCGTGCAAAAAAATTATTCACCCTCAAAATATGCGTGAAAAAATTTGCCTAACTGTGTACACGTTATCTGTCAAAAAAATATACATCCCACCTTTGCGGAATCGGAAAAATGTATGTCTACACAACTTTCAGTGTACACAGAGAAAACTCACGCTTGCGGAATTGGGCCCCTGGAACAGGATTTGCCAGAAATTGGTGCCAATTGGCAGAGTGTGGATCAGACCTAATGTGAATATATAGTTGGGTTTATTTGACAGATAATTTTATGGTGTTATTGAATGAGTTAAAAAAAGATTATTATAAAAAACAAGTCACTATTATTCGTGTTTTATTTTCCCCGTGATCCAGATCAGATCATCTATTTATTAGCGTTACAACAACAAAAGGAAATCCTTCTTTATGCTTGGATCTATTTCTGTGAACCAAAAATTAGTTTTTCTATTTCTCACAAAGTGAAAATTTGTCTTGTAAAGGTTGGTATCACTGCCAACTATTGTCAATAAAAACAATGTTACCACAGCCATCTCCATTTTTTTTTAAATGTCATTTTTGACAGAATAAATTTCAAACAGCTACCATACTTGAAATACAAATATATGATGATGCGAGCCGTTTTATTTTCTTGATCTGACCTGCATTGGAGCATTGTGATAATATAACGCGGCTATTATTAGCATACATTTTAACAACTTCGTTACATCTCAAAAAATGTTACTTATCAAGTATAAAATGGAACTCACATGTAAACACACCTTGCAATATGACTTCACTACGAGTATGTTCAATTTATATTTTGAGTACAGGGAAGATATGATATTTGCCATTCACTCTGACTGTAATAAATACGAAAAAGTTCGTACTGTCTTAAACTCTTATTTGGTTGCAGTATTAAGCATACTAAATTACCACAAACATAGCAGTGGTAACTCTGATTCACATTTGGTGATGGTGAACGTGAAGGCACACAAGCAGATGTGTGTGCTTGGCTGTGCAGTAGGGAGGTTATTGTGGGATATACGCTTGTTATGTATGTAACTCAGTGGTTATTTTCAGTGGGAATTTCAGCGACAGGCACCAGTGTGTTTGAAAATACTCTCACATTAGGCCTAAATTGAACAGAGTATAGATCTTTAATTTTAGGTAAGATTAACAATGGTCTAATCATCTACGGAAAATCACCAAAATCGGCTTTAAAGGTAATCAAACCATCATACCATCAAAGCGTTTGTAGATGCTTAAATGCACACCCAACAAGTCCCATTCAAAACATGCTTTTTGAAACTTGACTTCTCAACTTAAATGAAAGAACAAACAAAACTTAATGTAAAACTTGCTTTTTCATACGGATCCATTATCGATAAAGACATTGTTAGTGCTATTAAATTCAAAAGGCAAAAGCGTATACCATCAGCAATATTCAACTCTATTAAATCAGCTACTGAACTGGGTGTCTTCACAAATAAGAGATCCAAATACACACCCCGCTTTTCTCCGTAGAACATGCAAGCCAAATCATTTATCATGTATCTATCTGGTTTCAATAAGAAGAACATGAGCGAAAAAGAATACTGGCAAGCATTTTGAAGGATATCTTCAGAACTCAAAAAACAAGGTTGAAACATCATCTTCACTGACGGTTCTAAAAGCTCAACAAAATAAGTACATCTTTTGCATCTTTTTACAAAAATGGCTAGATGCTATCCGTAGGTCTATTAGAGTTCACTGTTCATTGTTCACTGATACTAATGGTATCGCTCGTTTTATCGTCCAATCAGATTGTTTATTGTATTTTGGAAAGACCAACTGATCATTAAAATTCAATAAGAATTAGACAAAAGAACTGAATAGACGGATCACGGCAAATATTAGAAATAAATTATGTATTTAAAAAATAATAAGTGATTTATTTATTATATCTACAATATTATAAATTTAAAATACATTTATTGTGTTGAAAATTGTAGCAATGTTATCTATCGCAATTTTCTTTTCCCTTTTTGCTCTAAGCGGCAATTGAACTTCATACAGTTTCTAATAAATTGTTGTGAAGCGTGGTTCCACTGAAGTCCAATTCCGTCGAGTGCGATCAAACCTTTTTAAGCATGAGTTTATTGACAAAATATTTCAGCTTATTTTAAGTCGATGTTTACAACCTTTTGCGATGTTTCACATGCTTCGACATCGATATTTTTTTGGTCTAACATCGATGTTTTGGTAAGATCGATGAACATCGCCCATCCCTACATTTTCATGTCATTTTGTTTTTTCCTGCCTACACATACACTCACATTAAAATTTAGAATCAAGAACTTTCCATACAGGATGATAAACTTTTGTACGTTTCACCCTCCAAAACCCATTTGCTTAAATTAGATTAGAATTAGAATAGATGTGAAATCCAACAGAGAAATGTGGTGTAGTGAAACTACACACATTTGCAAAAATACCAACTTGTAGGCAAATCAAAATAGCTGCCGAAATTTCCAATCTTGGTAACTTGGTATGGCTCATCTGTGATCGATAATCGAGTGTTGTATCGAATCCCAAACAACCATTTCAAATCGATTCCAGATCGATTTTTTCTTGTGTTGGAAAGAACTTGCACAAAATAGAGTGCGTTTAAAGTCTATTAAATCTTGGTGATCACTAGTGCCTATCGCTAAAATTCCCACTGAAAATAACCACTGAGTACCATACAAATTATTTTTGTAATCTTGTTAAAACAAGTGTATATCCCAATTTGACCTACCTATACTGCACATCCAAGTACACACTGGTGCTAAAATAAACTTATTGAATCAGCAAGCATACTTGGCTGTACCTCCGTTTGCAATATCATCCTTTTCTCTGTCAATATATCATTAAATATATACATTATGCAAAACTGAAATACAATGTCGTCCGATAGACTTTACATTTGGTACAGTGAACGGACAAAATGTCAACGAGAACGCCACATTTTTTGAATGTCAAGTCATAACACTCAACCGACCATTTCCCGATTGCACGATGCCTCAATCAAGAGGTATCTGTACCCATCTTCTTGCCTAGCTAATATCCATCAGTTAGGACCGACAAGTTAGCTATGGTTTTTGTTCTTCAGTTTTCTACAAACTGTCATTAGCTATTACAAAACATATGGTTGTAACCCAAGTGCTCCATACAGTTTAAAGCCTTCTTAGGTCAGTCCTTTATAATCTGTTTTCAGTATACAACAACTGTCTCTTCTTTTTACAGAACTTTCTCTTTTTACATAACCGTACACCAGCTTACAATAAACTTTGGCTCTAAAGCTTTTTTGCGATATTATTTACATGTGCTATATACTTTATTTATTCCAGCTTTTAATATGATTTCAATTTTAACTTACAATTTTTGTTTTTTATTTTTAGATGGGACTTCTATTTTCTCTGCTAGCATCGATTACTTGGGTCATATACATAACATTCTACAATTCACGAGTTGTTGGTGTAATCGTAACCAAAATCGTCAACCGATGGTTTTTCAAAGGCACATATTTCAAAATAGGTAAGTTTGAATCTTGAATATATTTAAAATTTTCAATAACTAATAACACTATCCAAAATATTTGCAGGATCGCTTTCTTTAAACCCACTCGCAGGAAAGATAATGTTCCGTGATTTCGTCTACGTATGTTTCGACTACTCGGTTCGAATTCAGGATGGATATTTTATTTTCCGTTGGTGGAGGTCATACGTGCCCAAGGATGTTTCAGAGGGTTAAAACTCTTAAGCGACTTAAGTTTAATCAGTGCTAATATTTTTTCGTTCAATAGATTTGTCGCATTCTGACACGAGACTTTCTGTGCAATTAAATGGGTTTGAGTTGCATATATACAATCGATCTGAACTTTATGATCATCTAGAAAAAACATTTGGCTTAAAACCATCGATATTTATTCCGGTTAGCAATAAAAAAGAATACAAAAATTAAACTCTATTTTATATTGCATTCTTTTTGTTTCTATAGACGGACAATCTATCAGCCGAGGAGCGAAACAAAATTAAGGAGCATGCTATGAATTTAGAGAATTCAAGACAAACTGCAGCTGCTTCGTTTAGCAAGGAAAACAAAAAACGTTCCGAGGCAATGGCAGCAACAACCTGGCGAGATTTAATTCCAGTTATCAAAATCGACATCTGTTCGGGTCGTTTTGTGTTTGGTAATAGATTGACACCGACCACCTTGTCTATTTCTGTGGAAGAAGCTCGCTGCACGTACAGTACAAAGCCAGCAGTTTGTCGGTTGGATCACTTTATGCATTTTGTCAAAGCAAAAGTAGAGAATGCCAAAGTAATGTTCGCTCCAAGTCCAAAATACACAGGATTGGTCGATGAACCACCAAGGTGAATGTTTCCTTCTTTAAACGTTTTCAAATCCAACCTCATAATCTTTTTTCTTTTTGTAAATTATTTGCTTGTAGATACATGGGCGAGGGTTTCGTTGTAATGATGTCGAATTGCATGGATTTGTACTTTTATATGGATGAGGCAGGCGTTGTACCCGATGAACCAGTGCATCTAACGCTGGCTAATGGTGATATTGTCGAACCATCTCCACCAGTTTGGGGTATTGACATTAAATGCCAGAAAGGAACTGACTTCAGCTACGGCCCGTGGGCTGATAGACAACGTGATCACTTATTCAAGTTCTTTTTTCCCCCGGACTGGCAAAAAATGAAAGAAACACCGGCGCCATTGCCAGGAGAACTGCGCGCTTATCAATCATTCGATGTTTGTCTGTGTGTTCTGAGTGAGGCTACAATTGACATACTCTTCTCGAAGGATAAAGAAACAAATGCAATGCATATAACAGTTGGCCCAGCATCGTATGTAGAAGTGACGATCCCTTGGGTTAACCAAGCCGATGGTTATACATCAAAAATCGCAGGTCAACTATTTCACGTTGAGGCAACGACGAGTCTGCAATATCGCAGCTTAGCCGAATTGGAATCACTTGAATACAAAGTTCGCATTCATTATCCAAATAAGTGGAACGATAGTCAAGATTGGAGTATTAATTTAAGCGGATGCAAAGCAACTGCTTTTATTGTTTATAAGCATAAATGCTTCTTCCAGGATCTAATTGAAGATTGGGCAAACAAATCACGACCAGATATACTCAGCTTTGTGCCATATACTTGCAAGTTTACAATTCTGCTGAATGAATTTGAGATTCTTACACTCAGTAATGAATACAATTGGATTGATTGTTCATCAGCAAATCAGGAGAACCATCATTTAGCTTTCTGTGGAGATTTGTTCGACCTAAGTTTTGCTTTGCCATTTGATGACTTCTTGCCACAAACAGTAACACTAAGATTTTGGATACATGGCGAAGGTTTAGATTTGAGTATGTACTTACCGGAGGTATCTTCAGCAAGGCCAATTATCTTAGCTATTGACGAGAATGCGAGACTGCTGACACGAGGTGGAAAAATTAAAAATCGCCCTGAATTATATTCGAAAAAATGGCGAAAAATATGCCAGAGAAGTGCTGGTTGGATAGATTGCTGGACTGTGCCAATTGTGGCTTTGTCGATTCAGTACATTTATCATCCAGTTCCACCACAAGGTCCTGATCCACAAGCAGATATAACAACTCCCGAAAAAGAAGAAATTCTTCTTAGTCCAATGCGAATTCCGAAAATTCGAAAATCTCCAGTTGCGAATTGGCAAAGTGAATCCTACAAATTCGATCCAGCAACATTACCTGCCGATCAGGTAACAGTTGAACTTGAAATAGGTTCCTCAGTGATGATGGCCTATGGAAGTGTGTTGAGAAATTTCATTCATTTGAAAGAGAATATCTTTGGTGAAGACCAAAATTTCACCGATATGGAGCAATCGAATGTACAAATGAAAGAAGCAACAACAGCAACCAATCCTAAAGACCAACTCCTTGGCAAAGATAAAGATGTGGCTACGAAATCCATATCGGAAGTTACTGTTCACGAGGAGAAACACAAACCATTCGATCCGCGTCTCTATAGGCCACTTGAAGTTGTCGTATCTGTGATTATTCATGATATTCAAGCTCATTTAATGAAGGTTTGTTTTTTTTTTCTTAATAACTTATGTGTATTTTATATCCTGTTTTGCTTTCAGAATTGTAATGATAGTGATCCTCCATGCCCTGTGATACTCATCGAACGACTTGGGTTCGAAATGAATAAACGATATACTGGAACTGAACTTCAAGTTTTGGTCAGTCCATCGTATTTAATAACTTCAGATGCACTTGTCCGACCGAATCGAGATAAACACATAAATCAGGGTCATTTATTGTTATCTGCTGTTCAGGTAATTATTTGTTTAGCTTTTTTTGTATTGAATTATAAAGTTTACGTTTTTTTTTTGTGAAAAGGTTCGAGGACACGCTATGTTTAGCAACGAAGGATGTGCTCTTGATGAAGATACATTAGAATACTCATGGTTGGTTGAGATTCAATTAGGAAAATTGTCTGGAAAACTTACTGTGCCACAAGTATGTAATTATAACAATATCTTTCTATTATCTTTGAAATTATTGGCAACATTTAATCATTATATTTTTCCTTCTAAGCTGGTTAATACCGTTGTTGGATTAGAAACGTTAATACTCCTTGCGGTCGATCCAGAAAACTGTTTAAAATCACCAAAAACCGTTCGCAACTGTCATCACGGTGTACCCAGCAATCAATGTCCTCAAACCAAAGAGGAAAATAAATACAAATGTCCCTCAGCCGAGGATATTAAATACAAAATGACTCGGATCTCAGTTGATGCTGTAGATGTATACCTGATTGAAAGTGGAACTGCTTTGCATACTTGGGTAAGTCTTGTTGGTGTGCATTAGAATTTTTGAATTAATTGTTTAATATAAAAATTTAAGATCTCACCAATTCGCTTGGCCACTTGTAACCTTCATGGACAACGTGTAAAATCTGGTATTTCTGGTCTTCTTCCATCGATACTTCTGCGATTGTTTATGCTAAATAATGGATGTAATGCGAGTATGGCTACATCATACAGTAATACCAATACGGCAGGTCAGTAAAAATATTAGTTTTCACAGTTTTAAATGTAACTATTATAGATGAATAATTTTATATATTATTATATGCTTTTCGAGCATCAATTTAAACTGACAGGACATTTAATATATAAAATGGTTAATGCAAACGGAAAAAAACTATTAGAATTATTTCAGAATTGTGATATTTGTATACTAAATGGGTCAATTAACATTTTAGGCGATCTAACTTTTGTCCAGGTACGTCTGTTGCTGACTACTGTGGCACAGGTGACAATTGGCTCGAAAACATGTATGATTTGAATGTAGGTACATTCACTTTTTCAGACTATATGCACATAACAGTAGACATGGCAAAACAAAAAGTAAGACCAGAAAACGATATGGGACTTTACCTAAACTTTTTTGGAGAGAACAGAATAACTTATCTCTCAAACTGATACTGAGTCAAGAAAGCATTGATTTTGATTTGTTCATCGGGGCAATTTAAAATTCGACCTCCTTTACTGAAAAAATGTGCATATTACGAGGAAAACAAATTGGTTTGATGTAGAATGTGGGAAATCTAGAGCTAAATCGTTCAAACTATTAAAATTAGCAAAACTTCGAAAAGGAAATTTTATCGAAAGTCTTAAGCTAGTATTAGACGGTCCTTATAATGTGTCATTGCCGTGACACTCTGACGTCACTATGACGTAGTTGTCTGTCCTAAAAGTGTCACGTCGTGTGATCATCATTGATTTGCATGTCATTGCCGTGACAAAAACAATGACAGGCACCATGAAACGTCACTTTTAGGTCATTGCAATGCCAAATTGCAGTGACCGTGTGATAGCCCTTTATTTGTTGATGGGACAACACGTAGCCTGCCGCTGCAAGGACTGTGTACTTCTGCCATGTCATTGTTTGTCACGGTTGGGCATAGTTACATATGTACCTACCTACAAATGTGTTTTAAATTGATTTTAATTATGTAAATTAGGAGGGTTTTTTGTACCTACCTACATAGATGGAACCCAGGTATGTAAATATGGACATTATATGTATATAATGAAAGTGAAGGATATAGATGGGTAGTTAATTATATATATATGTGACGTTTTAAAAAATGTTATAGTTATAGTTCTAGGGGAAAAAAGATGCCATTTGAATTCTTGGGCAAATACCATAAATTTTGTTCTGATTAAATGCGTATCAATTCTCAAAATTTTGTATCAAAACCGTTGGAGCCGTTTTCTAGAAAAATAAGTTTTTCCTTAACAACCAAGACACAATGACTCGATTGATCGACACCGTGTGATCGTCACTGCTAAAAAGAAAAATGTCATTGCAGATTAGACTCACATCCAATGATCAGTTGTTTGAGAGTTGTCACGTTGTGTGATAGTCATTGTTTTGCATGCCATTGCCGTGGCACCGAGATACAAATATCAACGTGACATACTTTGACGTTCATTGTATTTTGGGACAACAATGACAGACATGTGTCATTCGTGTGATAGTCATTGTAGCTAGCCATGACACGTTTACCTTTGTCACGGCAATGACGGTGGTAGGACCTATTTTGTTGTGACGCTAGAGTGTCACGGCAATGACACATTACAAGGACCGTATAATACAAGCTTTATATACAACCTAATACTATTGTAAAAATATTTGTAAAATTAAAAAAAAATGAGAACTTTTGAAAATTGTTAAAGATCTTAATGGACGCAATTTTAAGATGGGCAACAATTTAGACGACAATATACTAGAAGTTTACTTTCTTATATACCCAACACGTAGTCCAGAAGCAGTACATTTAGCAGAAAACTTTGTGACGATGATAACCATTGTTTAAAAAAAAGGACAATAAGACTCAGGAGTTGACAGTGTTCCTTACGAATTTTCAAGAACGCTCCCCAGTCTTTTAGAAAATTTTGCTACAACATATTCCCAAATTTTACATAGAGTAGAAATAACTGAAAGCTTTAAAAAATTAAGTGTTCCCAATACATTAAAATGGAGACGTAAATAATGTTGAAAATTATAGAAGCATATCTTGTTATAGCCAAAATATTTACAGGTATGATCTTAAATATGCTAGAAATTTGGTTAATAGAAGAAGGATTACTCAATAGGTCTGTTTCTTTACTTTTTATGTAAAGTTTAGAAAAAGCTTGGTAAAAAGTTTGGACTCAAGCTTTTGCATGGTGTTGTTGCAATTTTTAACCAGAAACGAAAAGTAAAGAAACACATTTGGATTGTTTCTGGGTACTTGCTACATTTAAGAACAGAAATTAGATGTGGTGGACTCAATGGCCCATATTCGTAGTCATATTTTAAACTCGAGTCTATATAAACTAATGTCCAAACTTATCACACAGGTTAGACACAGTTACTATTCATAGAGAATTTAGTAGCTCTGCTTAGTAAAACCCGACTCTAACATGAATTCTATACAACTCTGCTACAATTTTCCTTCAATTAATCACGAAAACATCGATATGTCAAAGCGAGGGGACATAAAAAAAACAAATTTTAGAAATGTATTGCAGTTATCCGGACTTTATTTAGGATGAAATACTTTTAGATAGCAATACCAGAGTAGTTGCAAAGATACATTTGTGTGATGATTTTGCCGATCATCTACAAGAGGCTGATGCAGTAATCCAATGCAGGAGGAAGAAACGCCATGCTGCAATAGAAACTAGATACTATTCAAAAGCTGAAACGGATAAAAAGCTATTTTACCTTAAATTAACTTTGACGTGTTTTATGAAGTTTTAATAAAATATTTAATTTTTCCTTTTTGGTTCTATAAAATATCTTTTTAATTTAAATGTATGTTTAATTCTGGCCAAATATTCTTGCTTCTTGTAGCGATGTGGTAAGGATTGAATTTTTCACCCTGTCGACTTTGTGGGTTTCTTACAGGAGTGAACAATAGTAGCCAAACAAACTTAATGCTTTTAACACTTGAAGGCTTCAGATATTGGCAAACCTCTTTTAGTTGGTTGGTCTTCAATATTTAGCAAATCAATTACAAAAGTTGCCGTGTGTTTGTCGAATCAATACCTTTCATAAAATTCGTCGTTAAACAGTTCAAAGACGTCGATCCTATAGCGCTTCCGTCTTCTTGAAGTACCATTTCCAAATCAACCAAGACATTTTTCTTTGTTTTAATTCAAATCACTTTTGTCATAATTTTTTTTTACTTTTTTCAAGTATTTATGATGTTCGGTAGAGTTAAAAACAACTTAAAGAAAACATCTGTCGTGACTAACGTTAAACTGGAGTTTTTATTTTAGAAATGGATTTAAATTGTTTATGAATTACATGAACTCGGGTTTAGCTTAGAAACAACTTATCAAACATCTATGAATATGCGCCAATATGTATGAAAATTTATAAATACAGTTCACTTTGCATGTTCTTATCATTTTCAGCTCTACCAAAAGAACCATGATATAAATTAATTATTATATTATCTTCAATCGTTTGGCTTTCTTCTTCTTAAAATTGTAAAAAAACAATTTTAATTACACTATTTCACAAATTCAAATTATTCGAATTGTTTGGCAAACAAGAAAGTGCAGTATCTAAAATGTTTGGGTAGATCATTGCTGGAGGGGAAATGAAAAAAAATAAAGAAAAGTCAAAAGCTCTGGCAGAAAAAAAGTAAAGAAACACGTTTTGAGTAAATTTGGGATCCCGCGGGATCCCGAAGGTGAGTAAAGAAACTGACGTAATGAATAAAAGCGGGCTTTCGTGCCGGCTACTCAACGATTCATCATCTGTTTGTAATACAAAACATAGTCGATTGTTATCTTGAAAACAAAAATAACTTGTATGCAATATTAATATGTTAAAATAATATATTAAAATGTGAGCTTCAAAAGTGACAGCTACCGAATTAGCGGGCTATTCAAAATAACACCTCTGATTGGAAAACCCCTTATTTCAAAACGGCTTTTGACAGCATTGATCGTGGAGCATTATTTTATAAATTGAGTGTTCTGCTATTTCGTCCAAAGTCTTAACCGTTTTAAGGAATCTTTAAAAGAACACTCTTTCGGTGTTATTGGATGGTGATATAATCCCAGAATGGTGTCGCCATTGTTATTTGCATTGTTCATAAATTACATAGTTGACGTCTTGCCGCCAAGCGCTATTCGAGTTCCATGACGCAACATAAAATGTCTCTTATATGCCGATGATTTGGTTTTATTTGCAGACTCGTCAGAAAGCCTTCAGCTTATGATAAACAAGTTCGGAAGTTATTGTAAATTGTGGAATTTAGTGATAATTACATCAAAGTTCAAAGTTATGGTTTAATGGAGAGATGAAAGATGGGTTCTAATGGAGACAACATTGAAGTTGTGAATGAATACAACTACCTAGGTATGATACTCACACCCAACTTTATCACAAGAAAACATTTCCAGATGAAGGTGAACAAATCAATGGCTGGTATAAACTCAACGTGGAACACTTTATTTAAGAACAAAAGCGTTTCACAGTGTTAAATTTAAAGTCTATGGTGCTGCCCTAAGATCAACAACGAATTATGGCTCTTTAATATGGGGTTACTAGCAGTATGTATGACGAGGTATACAAATTACAACGTTTGTTTCTCAAAAAAAACTTTCGGTCTACAAACAACTCCCAACTTCTTCTCGAAACCGATCTCTCACCTATTTATCAATTCAGTCTATGAAAGCATTATGAATACATTATACAAGTACTTAGCTATGATGATAGACATCTCCCAAATATACTTACAAAGCACAGCATAAACAAAAATATTAGTTGGTTCTAAAAATGGGAGGTCATATTCTTGCTTGGGGGTGATTCATTGCAATCACTAGAAACGCAGGCTATTTTTCTAAAAGAAACATTAATAAACAAACTGGAAGTAGTAGATGCCAGGATAATATCAGGTCTAATAGAGCAAGTAAAATGCTCATCTCGTCCATCAATGTACCCGAAACTTGAGTATAACTTGAACTATCTGAAATATTTCACCGATAAACTGAGTTTGTTTGACTTCTCAAACATTTTCCGTATCAGAGGGAGCTTCATGATTTAAATTATAGACCATACTTTATTGACCGTATAACATTTTACTTATTTGGACTTGGGAGAATTTTTAAAAAGTGATTCTCATCGGCTTTATTTGTCGTAATGATGATTAAATGAAAGCTTTTGTTTTGCTTTTCATATTATTTTCGTTGTTAATTATATGCAGTGTCTCTAGTGTGTAACGTTTAGATGTATGTTTTTCTGTTGCAAGGATCTCCACTCCCTCGAAGTTTAGTGTGTGACCGCAATCAAGACACACAAAATATATCAGCCGTTTACTGTTCCTTAGTTTCTGACAGTAAATATCATAAAACTTACTAATCTTCAAATGTGAAGTGTTCAAAATCTGTTTTTTTATATGTCTTAAACAAATTATTGTTCAGTAATTTAAAAAAGTAAAAATCTTAAAATTTAACCTTATGTAAGTATTTTGTTCGTTTACTTATATCAATATGTACAAACATTATATCTCTGCTTAATTTTGTAAATAAAGACATCCCTGAAGAAGACGGCAACCACAGTCGAAACGTTGGGAAAATAAAATGAAAATTGCTTTCATTTAATCATCAATACGACCAATAAAGCCGATGAGAATCACTTTTAGAAAATTCTCCCAAGTTCAAATAAAAACCAACTTGGTCAAAAACTTCTAAAATATCATTTTACTCATTGTATAACTTGCAAGAACAAGAATCATCTTACCACTTTTTAACTATATGTCCCATCTTAAAAGACTTAAGATTTACATACTCTCAAAAAACACTTTTAAATGAAACGGAATCAATTATTATTTTAAAATGACAAAACTGGAAACTTCCCGCCAAGTTTTTCATTGAGATATGGTCTCAATGAAAAACTTGGCGGGAAGTACCTGAAAGATTTCTTTGAATTTGAAATGTTTTTGAATTTGTTTATTTTTTTTTTTTAATTTTTTTTTCTCTAAGAATTAAAATCCACTTTTGTTTTAGCAAGAAATAAACACGTATATATACATGTATAAGCCCATACTTTTTTAATTAATTAAGAAATTAAATTCATATACATTTTGAAAAAAGCCTTATGGTAATGTAGTAACAGTTTGTTGTAACAAAAAATTATATTTATTAGTTTTCTGATATCTTAAAGCTTTTGTATTATTTTATTTTGAAATTAAACTATTTGTAATAAGTTGGCAGACGGTTACCGACCAGGGCCAACAAAAAAAAGAATTTTTTTTTTTAATTTTTGCAATCTTATGTAATCTAAGAAAAAAAATGTACCTTTTAGTTTGCATAATAGCCAATTTTAACGTATTCTACTACTGCAGGAAGTAATCGCTCTGGAAAACATCGTAAGGACGATAGCAAAAGTGCCGAACCACAAATCAAACCAAAACGAAGTTCAAATTCGTTTTCACAGCGACGAGACTCAAAAGAAGACGGTTCTCGCAAGCTACGGGATAGCTATTCAGATGTCAAACGATGTTCAGAATCCGAACTATTTGAGAATTGGTTAGAAGTTGGATGTACTTCACTGGGTCCAATTTTGTTAGAAGGTGCATCAGCCCTTCCAATTCCAGATCATAAATTGCATATTGTTCAACATAAGTAAGCAAAAAGATTTGCGGATATTGTGAAATTTGTATATTTTGATTTTGTCCTTGTCTAGTTTCCTACGAGAACATGATGTTAAATCAAAACGCCTTTGGTTCCTATGGTCTGGCAATAACGCTAGCACAGAGATTGCTCGTTGTGGGTGTATTGGAGGATGTGCCTTTTTCGGAAGCAATCGCAATGGAATGAAATTTTTCAAGCCATCCGCACAGGACGTTCAGGACAACTACAATATTGCCAGATATCAGTATGTTTTTGTTTTTAATTACAATGTAAAATAACATGTATGTGATGCATTTAATATTTTGTGGAACTTTTCAGTGTTATTGACAATCCAAAAGATTATGGTTTTGGGGAGAGTATTCTGCATGAAGGGCAATTGGTTTTCCACACACCTCCATACAGTTTACAAACAGTTTCTCTTTATGACAATTCTGATTTCACCGGAAAGGTGAGTGTAGCTTAATTGTAGTTTTTCACATGTTCAAATTTTCTCGCTTAAAAAACAGGGAAAACACTATCGTCCAGCAATGGATGTTCGCAATGGTGGTAGTTTAAAGAAGTCTGAACTTGCTACCAAAGATATTGGAACCGGTAAATTTAAAGTACCAGAAAAACCGAATGATATAAGTGGCCGAAAATCACGCGAAAGCGTTGGATCTCCAAATACTCTCGAACGAAGAAGTCAACGGTATTCATTCACTACCACTAGGTATATCGTTACCTAGAATGTGGAATTGTTTTCGAGAAGGGGACTAAAATAACTTCTTTTTTTTATTAGACAAAATTCAGTTGAGGTTCCATATGCTCGACTATTGGATAGTCCATCTAAGAAAGTCATTCGCCAGGAGTCGAATGAATCACAAACTATGTCCCTTCGAAGAGGATCTGATTCTAAAACTCAGAGCTTAAGAGTTTCACCTCCAAAAACAAGTGTCTCAGATTCACGTTTGACTGGTGATGCCAATGTTGAAGATGAAATCGAGGTAAGTTTTACAAAATGTAAATGTAATGTAATTCAATATATTTTGAACTTATTTATTCTAAGATGCCCGAAGAGATGTCTCATTCTGCACCCCATTCGCATCCGCTTGAGTTTGAAGTTGCCGACATTCCAAGTCACCATACTGATATTAGTGGTGATAGTTTGACAAGAGAAGTTCAGAGGACAATATCACTGACATCGGAAAATCCATCTGAAATGTTTTTCTCTGCGGAAGAAGATATTTCGAATGTTATATCTCAGGGATCAATGAAAAACCGTAATGGATCCATTGTGTTTTCGGGAAAGAAACGCTTTTCATCCGACTTGAGGTAAGATTGCTATATACTTTCCATTTACCTAAATACGTTGATAAATTATTTGTGTGGCGCTGAAAGTCCGCTATCTCAATAAATTCAATTTTTCTTATTTGTAACTAGATTTAGGCCATGAATTTATTTTACGTTTTATGAATGTTGGAATGGAATTGGCGTGATAAAATATGTTTTAAGATCCTAGGTTAGATTAGGTTGACTGTTCAGAACACGACTGACACACTTAGACCACAAATTGGTCCATTGTGATACCACATGAAGAGATATTACCACTTTAATTTAACGATTTGGAGCTTCTAATGAAGTTATGTAGATACTAGATCTCTACGTATCTTAGATCACTGGGGTAATCGAAGGAGAGAGATAAAAGGAGGTGAAGAATAGTCTCCTCCTCATCCAAGTCTTTTGGTGTGTGTGCCTATTAGGTCATGGGACCTATGGTAGCTAAGTTGCTTTCTGCTCAAGATCAACAAACATTTGGAACGTCTTAAATCCGTGTTGGCCAGATCTTTTGTCGTTAGGCAGATAGTGGGGCTGGGTTTAACCATCTCATGTTTGTTTGTTTTATGGCGTCATATTTTAGCATAAGGTTAAACGAATAGGTAGACCAAAGTCCTCGATATTATGTAGAATTAGTATTAAGGTTCCATTTCTGGCAAGTACGTCGGCTTTTCAGAGTACCTAGATATCACTATGTCTCGGCACCCAAATCGTACCTGAGAGATTATTGACAGTTGCAGGCAGTTATAGATTTTGTGGAAACAGCAGCACGGAGTGATTTGCCTGACTGTCTGAGACGATACGGATATACTATGGGGGTATTACGTTTTCCCTTAGACAACATAATAATTCTTTAATCGACACAATTTCCACTTGCCACACCCTACAATGATCAGGGAGACGGAATGAAGAGACTTAGATTAGGCTGGTTCTCATCATACCAACAAGATCTTGATGACTTAGAAGTTCTAATCAAGGACTAACTGGAGTGTGATGTAGCCGAAGATTCCTACTTTTGATGCTAATGAATTCAGAACATAAGGGTGACCTATTAAGTTGCTGGTCCATTGAGTGATGGCTTTGAGATGAATGGCTGTGCTCAAGGCCCCTTGTTTGCTTAAAATGTCGAGGTATGTAAGATTAAGCATTATGCCTAGAGCACCCGAGGGTCTAGAACAGAGAGCTCCACTGATACATAAATTGTCTGACCTTTGGACCTTGTTTAACTTGTCGATATGTGATTTTTTTCAATGAAGTCCACCATACTGCTCTACCATAAGTTATGATCGGTCTGATGACCGCTGTGCACAGCCAGTGAGTAATATGTGGGCATAAGCCCCATTTGTGCCCAATGGCTTTTATGCAAGAGAAGAGTATTACAGTTGATTTTCTTTTAGTATTCCATGTATATTGAGATTCCAATGTAGCTTATTCTTTAGGGTAAGACCTATGCAGGCTTCCTCTGAGAAAGTAAGTGGCGTACTATTAATTGATGGGGGCTTAAGTTAGAGAATTTTGTATTTTCTTGTGAATAGGATAAGCACTGTTTTTGGCCATTTCACATTTGTTTGCCCATCTTAGCCTATTGAGGTCATTTTTCAATAAGTCATTTAGAATTGGATCGGCTTTCCTGATACCACAATGACAACATCGTCAGAATAAGGTATCACCTTGTACCCCTCCACTTCCAAGTGCTCTTAAAGCTAATTTAGAACTGTATTTCATAGAAGTGGGGATAAGACACCACCTTGCGGAGTGCCTCTACTGACAGATCTTCCCGAATAGTCCGTCAATAGTCCGCTACCTAGCCTGAAACTAATCAACTCTGTCATCACACGCATTGTTTTCTCAGCGCTGTAGTGATTGTAGCTTTTATAAAATTGTTGAAGGCACTTTAAATGTCGAGAAATGTTACAAGAGTGTACTCCTCTTTAAGATGCAATGAATATTCAATACAAGTTTGTGTAAGGTGGCTTCAAACCATTTTCCCTTACAGTATACGTGTTGAGCAGTAAAATCAAGATTGGGGTCTATAGTACTGCGTAAATGGATAACAATCAATCTTTCTAGAGTTATTAGAATGAAGATAGGCTAATCGGTCTGAGTTCCTTCGGACTAACATGGCTACATTTTTCCTGTTTTGGGTATAAAAGACTTCTCTCCATAGAAATGCAATGTACATATGTACGTGATGTCAGTACACCCACTGAGAATAACTCAATGATAGGTAAAATTATATCGTCTGGTCCAGCAAATTTGTACGAATGAAAGCTATTGGTTGTCCACTGCAGTTTTTCATTGGTAATCAGACCGAGTTTGTTATTCTTTTGACTGTGGTTAGTTAGTGCTGCAAATGTTTTGTGAGCTACTTTTGAAATTAGAGTCTAGTACCCAGGAGAGTGATTTTTCGGAAGAGTTTGTCCAAGAATAACCGCTAGCTGTTTTTAGGGAGCTAGGTATCAAGGGATTCTATTAGAGGATTATTTTTAGTTTAGAGGCTTCTGAAGTATGGTCTATGTTATTACACAAGTTCCTCAATTTGAGTCTTGTAGCTCTTTTCGCACAAAATATGCGGTGAAGAGCTTCATTAGTAAACTTTCCATCAAAAATTAACGAATAGAAGGTGTGTTCGGCAATTTAATTGAATTTGCAATTTAATTGAATTTACCAATGCTCGTACAAAGCAGCATTCGTCGATCGTACGCTCTCATTGAAAGCAATTTATAAAATTTTTAGCAAATCGACACACTTTCGCATTTTATGTAAACCGTTTGTTTGTCCAATTTCATTCAAATCGACTCAAACAGGTATATTCGTTAAATTTCATTTAGTTTGGGTTTAATTGGTCTTCCGTTGATTTTCTTACTTGATTATTTTTTCTTTAAACACTGGATCAATTAATTTTCGATCATTTCGCAGTCTCCAACAGGTTTTTTTAAGTTTTAATTTTTACTGCCACCTATTGGTTTCTGTTCAAATGAAAATATCATAAACATAAACTGAAGATGCTAATAGATATTTAAATTTATTACTTATACTTTTTAGCATTGGTGTTCAAAATGAAGCCGGCGGACTCACACTATCAACATTCCGAAGTGATTTAGAAATTCATGCCCCACCAGAAAATAACAACAAAACTCTACCAAAACGACCACAAAGTACAATGGAGTTGGTAAGTGTTAGCATACAAAAAAATTGGTTTAACTTTTTTTTCTTTAATACAAAAAAAATTATTAGCCAATTGTTACTTTTACTATTTAAAAAATCTTTCTTTCTCTATATTTAAAGAATAGCTCCAAAACATATCATTTTCTATTACACATAAAAAATCATTAAATTGGGTTTTAGTTTTATTTTATTGCATGCAGATTCATTCATTTTCCCTCACTATGTCTCTTCTTTTATTTTAAAATTTTGTTTTATTCTCTACTGAAAAAAAAATTAAAAAAAAAAAACAAAACGTATGCAAAATCCAAAAGCAACAAAATCTTTTAATCATCAATTTCATAGAACGAAGACGTGAGACGCATTCATGGTCTTGCAACTCCACTTAGAAAACTAACAAATATCTCATCACGACCAGAGTTTCGCCATTTCGTACATGATGTGAGTAGAATTAGATACAAAAAAAACAACAATTATTGTATAAGTTAAAGGAAAAAAAGAATTTAAAAAAAAGAGTTATCGTTTCTCCAATTTTTTGTTCTCTACCATCTATGTATGTTTTTTTTTTAAGTTTATTTTATGAAATTAGCTCTAATTAAAACTTAATTCTTTGTTTTATCCTATGTTTTCCATTGTGTTTCTGTATTTTTTTAATGTTTTTGTGTGTCTAATATTTTTTTTATTTTTCAAAGTAATTTAAAATTTCTTGTTTAGGCTCAACCTAAGTTTTCTTTGGTTTTTGTTTCGTGAAAAATTAGGTGAAACGCTCCTACGATAAACAAAAAAAATCTCTCACTTGGAATGTTTTAGAAGATAATGTCACACAAATTATGCTCGTCTTTTTATTGATTTATTTCTTATGTTAAATGTGATAGAATTGTTTGAATTTTGATTATTATACTCGTTGAATGTTTAGAATGAGATTTAGGTAGAGATAAACTCATTTGAATTGGATGTGCATGGATTAATAATACTCCCCATTTGGGAAAAGGAATGTTTATTTAAGGAAATATAATTTCTTTCCCACGGCGCGGGGTCTTCTTCTGCTTAGTTACCCATAATGAGTAGAACCGAAGACTAATCGGAATAGTGCATCGCAGTCTCAATGATTAACATGTTTAGCTTTTATTTTTGGCATCTCAGAGATGTTTGTAATCTCAGACAATAAAAGCACGATTTTTCAAAAAGAAATTCTCAGAGTTATGGCCTTTTCGATTGGTTGTCCGGAAGGTTTCCGAAGTCTTCTGAATGCTTCTGAAACTGTTCGATTGGTATCAAATGACAGTTCCTCTACTGGATAGAAGAGAAATTTCCTTCTGGATTTGAAGTCAGAATCAAAACCAGAAGCACGCACACACTCACACCTTCTAAATATCAAATTAAAATAATTTTTTCATGTCATTGCTTTGCTTTGGTTTGTCTGAAATTTTGTAATTTCAATTTCAATCTTTAGAGAATTGAAATTATGGATATAGGTATGTTCCGAAGACAAATTTTCCCTTCAATAACTGTAATTTCGCATTTTCATCAGTAACAACTTCGAAATCTTCTACATTGTGTCAGCCATGTTTACAAAATAAAATATTCACAAATGTGCGTTCGACATTTCCCGTCTTACACATACACTCACATAAATTTTCAGAATCTAGAATCTAGTGTTTACTTGTTCGATTGGAATCCCGGATCGGGGAGTTCTTCCGGATTACCAATCGAAAAGGACATTAGTTTCAAATACACATATTGAATTATTGAGGCCAAACAAATTTTGGCTAAAAAAAATTAGTAATGGCTTAGAAATACAAACTGACCAAATGGAACCCAGGTTGACTAAATCCTGAAATACATCGAAAATGCAATTTAAACATCTGGACATTTTGTCGGAATGCACGTCTTACCCTTAATAATGCCCAACGTGTCGCCTACGCTTAAACAAATTCGCCACTTTAATGTCGTTTTTATTTGGCAGTTTGGAAGCCTTCTGGACTCTTCTGAAAGTGTGCACTTGGGAAAAAATGACAGTTCTGATTCTGAAAAGAAGAGAATTTTGCTTCTGGATTTGATCCGAATCAGAATCGAAACCAGAAGCTTTCACACTTGAACGTCAAACTCGACTGTTGCCATTTTTGTGTATCATAATTGTTCAACAAACATTTTTTTTTAATTTGAATATTTCCACGTATACAATTATTTTAACACGTACAATCTCATTTAAATTCAGAATCATCATCAGAATTACACAAAGGTGTTCAGTTGGAATTCCGGTTCGGAGAGGGATTCCGGATTTCCAAATAAAAACGCCATGTTCGCTTCGCTCCCCCAATAAATGTAATTATCATACTAATAAAACAGAGCGCACTCTGCAGGCTATTTTCAATTTACAGACTATTGAGCTTGAAGTTAATCGTATAACCTAATTAAACTTTATAACGACACTCTTCCATAATTTCGTCGTGCTTACTAATAGCGGGTTTCATTCAAGAAAAGATTGGCCCTTTCTGTCAAAAGATTGGATCTTTTTCAGAGTTTCATTCCAACAAAAAGAGCAAATCTATTGTTCTGAATTTGTTCTGAATGTACACATACATGTAAAAGTCTTTTCTGTCAAGGGTCAAATGGAAAATATTTTGTTATTAATTTGTTGTGTCAATTTAAAAAAAAATTAACAAATATTGGACGAAGATGTTAATAATTTTGATTTTATAAATTTAGTGGAGTTTTTGATTGCTTCTTTTCGCCTTCCTCGTCATCTAATGATGAAGATATGTTTTTTTCAGAAATGTATGTGTCAGTCATTCACCAATACTACAATTAAATCTAGAAAAAAGTTTCATTGAAAAGATCAAATCTTGATTTTGAGAGATCTTTGAAATTTGAATTAAACTCGCTATAAAAGAACGGTCAAACTTTCGGTCAGTCATTGAAAGCTTTAGCGTGCGCTGTCTCTAATTCTACGACTTGGTTACTAAGACTTTGCAGAACTATTTAAGGAACGATCTTAAAGAGGTTGCATAATTGAACATTACATTTTAATTGAAATATAACTGGTGCGTAAAACACTCAACACTAACACCGGATTAACACGAATGGCAAAGTTGCCAATATTTCTGACAAAAGAATGGCAAATTATTTAATGACAGGCATTAACACGAGTTCAATAAATGGTGGATTTTAATGTTGGCATTATTTTGCCAACAGTTATTGGCAAGGGTAAAGTTTTTTATTTAAACGACTGCCATAAACGAACCAAAATAACGGGATTTTGGTAAACATTAGTCTTGACAGTTCATATTTGGCAGTCGTGAAGCAGGAACGTGGCAAATTTATTATATATGCTAATAGTATGTTACAGCTAGCCCATGACAACCCCGATTTTCATGAAAAAATCATAATGAGTGACGAGGCACATTTTAATTTCAATGGATATGTGAATAAACAATGGAAAACCCTCAAATTATTCATCAGGGGTGGCCGTGGCGCGATAGTTGTGTGTTCGCCTGTCAACCTCATGGTCACAGGTTCGATCCCTGCCGTAGTCTATGTCTTCTTATTTTTCCATTAAAAACCAATTCTAAAAATAAATGTCATACAATGAGTTGCCGGTTTACTCATTACATGCTGTTTAGGCATAGAACTAACAACATGTGATTGAGTCAAACTAGTATATCGATAAAATATGACAAAAGAATAAAAAAATTAATGCGAATTATAAGGGACATCGATAAATAAGACACGGAAATTTCTCCGCATTAGTTCAGCCGCCATCCCTGGAGATAAAATCTGAGACAACAACCACCTACAGTCTCCGAATATCGCGCCACACATCTCTCCTATCATTCTTTCTCTTCCTTAACCTCACGCACGCGCTGTGTTGAAACATTTAAAGGGTATTCATAATCCCTTGAGCGCGTGTAGCTTATAAAAAAAAAAAAGTCACATTTGCATCCATTAAAAGTTACAGTCTTGTGTGCAATTTGGTCAGGAGGAATCATTGGACCTTACTTCTTTGAAAATGAAAACGGTATAACGGTAACTGTGAACGGGGAGAGATATCCTGATATGATTGAAAACTATTTAACGCCACAACTGCATGCTTTGGGTTTGATTAACGTGTGGTATCACATCGCATACAGCCAGGATTACAATGGAATTACTGCGAGACCTCTTTCCAAAACAAGGTTTTTCAAGAAATGGTGATGTTGATTGGCCTCCACGGTCACCTGATTTGACTGCTGCGGACTTTGTTTTGTGGGGATATCTGAAAAGCAAGGTTTATGCAAACAAAACAGAAAAGCTTTAACAACTCAAACAAAATATTCGTGATGAAATTAATAAAATACCGCGTGAAATGTGTGAGAATGTAATGAAAGTGATCAAAAGGGCTCGCATTTGTGAGACTAACAGAGGCGGACATTTACCTGATATTGTATTCCATACATAATTGCTGACATAAATATTAATATAAGATCCATTCTCTTTCATTTAATCAATAATTATAAACAAACAAAGTAGTATACCTTCCCGGCGGACACCGTGTACATAGCCATATTAATGGACATTTTCTGTGCCAATTTTTTTTTTGGCAAAAATATTGCCAGTTTTTAAAGCGTTTATACGATAAAAAGAAAAATGGCTTTAAAATGATAAAATGGATAAAATGGCATTTTGACATTCGTGTAAATCCAGCATAGTGCTCTAATTACTAAGAAATCTTTTTAAATCATCATAATTTTCCTCTGCAAATACACAACCCTTTCCATCCATCCATTTCAAGTCCTTGCTTCTTACAGATAAGTTTAAAATCTCTACACTAACTACACTAGGTTGTTGCATGTTTAATTTTTGTTTATAAAATAGAATCGCTCTTATCGATGCATATCTCATTTATGTATAGTTCATGTTCATCAAATTTCAGCCAAATTTAGTTTTCATAATGATAAAATCCCCTATACTCTTCCTTAATTGGTAAATCTATCCTGTGCAATGTTCGGCTTCTTCTTATGGCTCATGTCCTTAATTTTGCTATAATTCCTATATTTTTCCACGATTGAACAAACAAAAAAAATGATATAAAATAATTTCTAGAATTCCAAACAGGTTGATTCGCGTGCCTCATCATCGGAGACACCATCCTTGTCGTCGAATTCATTTATTTCAGCAATGTCCTCACAAGAAGATGTGGCTCTTATAAATCTTCATATGCAAGTTAATCGTCCCATCATTGATTCTCCACTCTTAATGGCTAGCTATTTGAATCATCTGTCACAAGTGAAATGCTTCAATTGGACATCATGTTCATTTCCATCTGGACCAGATGTTTTCTCTACTCCATTATTCCATGAGAACGAAGAAGGTGGCTTAACTTATATTGGCAGCAAAATGATACCGCATTTTGATCTATATTCCAGCTGGAAAGAAATAAAAGTTGTTCCTCGTTATGAAAACTCATCTGGTAGCAGTAGTTCGACAACGTTTATAGGTGGACCTAAAAGTCATCCGTGGGATCCAAGTGTTTTGCTGAAGGAAGAAGAAAATGAAAAATCAACAAATGGTTTTGACGATGGAGAGTTTATGAGTTTGCAGACAGAATCAGCGTCGTGTACATCTGTTGTGGCGCGATTGAAAGGACAAGTGAATGTATTTCTAACACCACTTATGCTCGAGGGCTTACAGAGGTGAGATTTATTTTTTTAAACTAATTGACATTTAATAGTTTTTAGTCACGTTTTACACGAATATGGTTTTTTTCTTTTTCTTCTTGATTCGATTGATCAATGATATTTGGGAAAGAATCAGCAAGTTGTCGAATGTAAGCTTCATTCACAGTGGAATGTAAATTCTATAAGAAGGCAAAAATTAATACAATTAATTTTTTATTTAAAACCTATTTACATAATTTACATTTTGATCTTGTTTATCAGATGTATCCGAACTTTCACGTTTGAATCTTGTAAGATGTTCTGAAAGAAACAAAAACAAATATGTACTGAAGGCCATTACTAAGAAAAGAAATACAGAGGGTAACGTTTTTTTGTTTAATAAAGGATAAATGACATCCACTTTCACTCTTGCACACTCGAGAGTCCTGGAATACAAATACAAATTGCATTTCAGGGCTAATTTAAGCGCGATCGCGGATACCTATGAATGTGTTTTTTTGTTGTTTAGTTTATTGAGTTTGAATTTTAGTGTCATCGAGTGTGTATCAATGAATCCACTTCTGTTTAACACTCCCAGATTCTCTATTCTTTTTCTATTTGGCCAGCTTAAGGCTTCTATGCTAATGCTGACTGTCAACGATCACTCAAGAAACACACTACTAAGTTTTGTTTTCTTCCATCTTTCATTAGATAACTGCCTGATTTAGGGTTTGTGTTGGTTTTAATAATGGGTAGCGAATTTAGGGTTGAATATTAAGCTAAGTGAAATCCAAGTAGTTGACGATTTTAACCCCTCAAAACTTAGCCTGCAAGCCTATAGCGATTTAAATGCAATCACTTCCATGTGGCTACGCTGTTCTAGCCAAACAAAACCCTAAAGAAATTATGATCTCTTTGCTCAGTTGAACAATGTGATTGAGCTGGTTACTGAGCCAAGAGCAATTAGCAATACCTGACGTTGCATTTTACTGCCAACACCCTAAACTTGTTTTTTACCTCTCAACCTATTAAATAAGATATTAGTGTGCCATCGGAGCACTATATCATATCAGCCATTTTTTTTTTACCCAAATATCTCAGTTAAACAAAATATTCGTATGGGGCCCATATGGTAACGGCAATACGAGGCTGCGGCGCGGTCTAAAACATTTCTTTTGGAAGTCAAACCGATCACTATACTTCCTCGATAGTGACGTAAACTCCATCGCAGGCATGATTACAAAAATATAATTATTCATGGGATGAAGGTTTTTAAAAGAATCAGATCCAAAGCATCAACCTAAAAGAAAATTCGTGGATCTATGTGAGCTTGAAAGAGATTATCAAGTTGACAGATTAAGATGTTATAAAGCCAACTGGGGAAAAAGTACAAACGAGCTAGAAAGATCTGCAGTACCAAATTCTTACATAAGCAAAAATTAAGGCAAATATACCGGGTGTTTTTTTTAGATGTGTGGCTTTCAATCTGGCAATACTTTTTTTCGGAGTTGGTCTTTTTGACTGCTGTCACTTTATTTATGCTCAGTTTGGTTTGCCATTTCATAATGAATAGCCGAATGACCACCAAGCCACCGATCCCGATTTTCACAACAAAATTTTGTTCAGCGATGAAGCTCACTTTTGGTTAAATGGGTACGTTAATAAGCAAAGTTGTCGTGTTTGCAGCAAAGTGTTTGGGTTTTCTTCGTAGATGTAAGAAATTCTCCTTCCCGTCTGATCTGACAATAATCTATAAGGCCTTCATTCGCCCAAAGCTCGAGTATAACTCACACATTTTAGATAGAATCCAAAATAGAGCTCTAAGAATGATAGGACATAGAACAGTTATGAAAACATTTACATCTCTCGAACATGTTTCATGCCTTTCATTATTTTATCGCTATTTTTATAAAAAATGTTCTGGCGAAATAACCAGTTGCATTCCTCCCCTTAAATTATTCAACCGTAATACACGTGCTTCTAGGAATGCTCATCAGTTTACCTTTGAGCCCAACTTCGGACGTACTGTCAAGTTCAGAGATTCTTTCTTTAGCCGCACAACACGAATGTGGAATGCTTTACCATATTCGATTGTCCCTCCCATTTTTATACTATACACTTTAAAACTAATGTACGGTATATCCTTTCAAATCCTTCCCTCTTTTCCTAATGCTCGCACTGTGCTTGAAAATATTAAGGGTAGTCAGAATCCCTTTAGTGCGCGCACAATTATAAAAAAAAAAGAATTTGGAGTTTCTTCAAAAATGAAGCCGGCTGTAATGTTACAGTCAATGAGGAACGCTATAGAGCCATGATTAATGACTTTTTCGTGCCTGAATTCGAGGATACTGATATGGACGATCTTTGATGCCAACAAGATGGCGCTACATGCCATACATCCAACGAAACAATCAATTTATTGATGGAAACTTTTGGTGAGCGCATTATATCGCGTCGTGGGCCTGTGGCTTGGCCTCCAAAATCGTGCGATTTAACACCGCTGGACTATTTTTTGTGAAATTATGTGAAGTCGCTTTTCTAGGCAGACAAGCCCAAAACGATTGACGCCTTGGAAGAGAATATTCGGCGCGTTATTGCTGACATACCGCCTCAAAATGGGTCTAATATTGGGCCTCTCGGTTGGAATTTATTCGAGCCAGCGGCGGCGGCCACTTGCCCGAAATCATTTTTAAAACATAATGACAAACCCCTATCTTTATAATAAAGCTAAGTTCTTGGTCATATCATTAAATTATATGCGTTTTATTTCTTCTTGAAAACCACACGCTTAAAAAACACACCCGTTATTAAAAAATATTTTGTTATTTGTAAAAAAAACCTTCGAAATTCTACCGCCTTGGTTGTACCAATGCTTGTTTTTGTTTCCAATGACACTCCTTTGGTAAGCTCGCAAAAAAAAGAAAATTTGCTAGAGACACAATCTGCAGCTAAGTCTACGCTTTCACAAGGTCTTATAACTCCTGTATTTGAGAACATTAACAGTTACTTGGGACGTATTTTCTTTCGTACTGTACAGTTGCTGGAGTTCTTAAAGACTTAAACATCTCGAAACACAAAAATCCGCTGGTTCAGACAGTATTTCCTTTTTTTTTTAAAAAAAAAAAGGTATTCTTCTACGCTGGCAAAACCACTCCGTAAGCTTTTTCATATGTTTCACGGTACTATGGTCTCTTCCAGAGTGGACGGAAAACAGATTTGTCCAGCCCGTTCCTAAAATAGTCGAATCTTCTTTCCCCTCTAACTACTGTCCAATTAGACCTACGTCCCTTCTTTCCAAGATCATGGAAACGTTGATAAATTATCAGCTTAAGAAATATTTCGATGAATGAAAGCTCCTTAATAACTGGCAGTATGGCTTTCGTAGCAATTGGTCTACTCGTGATCTGATGATATGTTTCACCGAACAGTGCACAAATCTTTTCGTCGTTTTGGAGAAAGTAAGATAATTGCGCTTTATATTTCAAAAGCATTTGAAAGAGTTTGGCATCAAGCTCTCTTATCAAAAATGCGTGCATTTGGTATTGGTGAATCTTCTTCTTTGTTGGATTAGAAATTACTTTTCGAACCGCTGAATACAAGTCGAAGTGGACGGTTTCAAGTTTAAAATTCATAAAATAAATTCGGGTGTGCCCCAGGGCTCAGTTTTGTCTCCGACTCTTTTTCTTATATTCATCAATGATCTCTAGTCTGAAAGTTCTAATCGAATTTATTGTTTTCCTTATCACTACTCTCAGTTTTTCATATTCGTTTTTAGTTTCACACCCGTCCTTCGGATGTGCAACCACAATACCTACGTATGATAAGCTGATTAGATTCTGATCTTGACAGCATTGCCAAATGGGGAATAAGAAACCGTGTTGAATTTAATGCTACAAAACCACAATGCTGTCTTTTGTCATTAAAGCAGGACCCTCGCCAAATGCCGTTGTCCATGAGCGGCGCGGCGAACTTATATCGAGAAAACCGAACAACTTTCAGTTCTCGGTATGACCAGTACCATCTATTGTGGATTGACCACATACTCGATGTCGCGAAAAACGTTGTAATGTGTTTGGGTTTTCTAAGGCAGTGCACGAAATAGATCTCGCCTTCTTATCTGGTTGTAAGCTCTAAAGTATACATTCATCCAAAGCTTGAGTACAACTTTCAAATCTGGACAGGTGCTACCATGACTAATTTAAGTCTCTTGGACTGAATCCAAAAAAAAAGGCTCGTGAGTGTTATTATAAGCTGACGTATAATGAGTATGTGAATATGGATACCAAGTGGAGATTTTTGTGTAATAATAATAATTTTTTGATATGAAATGATTTTATAAATTAAATTGATTGATACGTTTAAAAAGAATTTGGCCGCTAACCTGACATTTCCTGTGAGCTAAAGTCATTTCCGTGACTTATTTCACTAAAAGAAAATTTATAATTATACTTCATTTTTCAAAATCGATTAATATTCTTACCCTTCTTCACTAAGGACATCGATAAGCTTACTTAGGGTATTTAAGTCATCAATCGATAAATCGCTGAGTGCATATGATAATTCATCGTCACTTAAGGTAGCAATATTTCCATCTAAAAAAGCAATATTTTAAAGTTAAAGTTTCTCTTCTAGAAGCAGCCAGACTGTATGTTTAGTATGAACTAAGCTAAACTTATAAGTTTAAATTTGAAATTAATTAAGGGGATGTGCAAGTTTGTAGAAGTTCGTCTGAATTTTTTCTACATAATTTCCAAAACTGCAAATTCATTACAGATAAAATCTCATTATAATTTGTCTTGATTTATTCTTATATGCAAGTACCTAGCTATTTACATATACGTACATATATTAAATAGAGACACATACTTACTATTCGCATTGTTATTGTTATCTTCTTTGTACATGTCCTGAAACCAAAATAAAGTTTACCATATACATTTTTACAATATAGTCTTGTAGAAATTTTACCATCTTTGAGAAAACCAATGGCATTAGCGACAGTAGAAGTCCACCTAGGATTAAAGATGTTTTGTAATCGAAAGGCATTTTTTTTCAAATTTACATAAGTATATGTATGTATGAACATATGTATAATGTTCAATAAGAAAAAAACAAAACAATTTGATTGTTCCAACAAAGCTTTGCTACATATTATATACAGACAGGTTTTTTTTTGGCATTTATACATATGTGTAAATAATAGCCGGGTTTTATTATGCAGGAAGACTCATAAAGGTCAGAGCTTTGCATGCATTACAACAACGAGTTCAATATCCTGACCCAGAATTTAATTACATATCTCGCCACCAGGGTTAGCTTTGAACTTGTACAAGTTGGTACTTCAATTTTGAATTGTCAACCACAGTGTTGCCAAATAACCAAACAACTACTTATAATTTATTTATGTCGATTTCGTTTCAACAAAAACATCGATCTGCCGTCGATCCGCCGTCAATTTTTTTCTGAAAATCAAATTCGTTTCAAATTAAAACCAATATTTTTCTGGAAAAACAGATCCGTATTGAATCTCTTTTTGGAGACGGATTTAAAACGGATTTGTGCACAGATTCTTACACACACTACAACATTTGTTTTGAAGTTTCTCAATTGTTGTGTTGTGAATTAATTTTTATTTTGTGGCAGTGTACAGAAAAAGTAAATTAATATATTAAAAAATAAAAAAAAATAATTAAATACTTCTTGGAAACAAATATTAAAAAAGTGCAAGTGGGTTTAGGAACTCCCGCGCGTCGGAATCGGGAAATTAAAACGAAATAATGATGTATTAACGAATTGAATATTTGTTTTTTTTTAGAGCTGCCAAGCAACACACACAGTCCCAAAAAGAGATTCGGTCCGTAATCGTTCGTTTCAAAGCAAAAAAGTATTGGTTTTAATAGCGAATCCTATTTATTGAAACGAAATCGACATAAGTCTGCTTCTGCAATTTTTATGTGGTTTCCCATTGGTAAAAGATATCAATTTTGCCAAGTTAAATAGTTCCATTGGGCAAACAAAAATTTGTTTCTTATTCTGAATCAATTTTGCAGATCCGTATTTTTCTGTGGAACAACCTCTCTTTTTACTAACACTAGTACAATTGAATGCATTTACTTTGACAACTAGTAGTTTAATATACACCAATACAATCGAATAACAAATCGAAAACAAAATCAATTCAAATCGCTTTCCATCACATTCTATATTGAGCAATGGAAATGGATAGTAAAACTTACTTTTGTTCAAGTAAAACAGAATCATCTCTCCGCACTCCTTATTCTTTACTCAAACAATAAGGAAAAGCACAACGAAGAAAGATTTGTTCTTGTTTATTCTCTACCTTATTACTTGAGCTAAGCACAAAATGCTACTTAAATGACCGACTGCATTACGTTTCATAAGTGAAATGAATGATAATCCTCCTATATGACCGCTGTCATGTTTTCGTTGAGGAGTGAATTTCCTACTGGGTTATAGTGTGTTTGGAGCTGAAAGTTTCGCTATAGTATGGGGGTGCCTTAATTGATTTCTTTTATACACAACTGGCACCTCCGCTTTGACAGAAATGCAAAAAAATATCATGTTCTAATTATTTGAAGACAATTTTTATTTTCAAAACGCAAATTTGATTGATTTTCTTTTTTCGGTGCTGGGGTTTCTTGAGTACATGAGATTTGTCAACAAGTATTAGCATTATTTGAATAAGATCCTCCATTAGACTGGCCTTAAGCAGAACTTTCAGTTCTTCTTTCACTTTCTTTTATTCGCCATTAAACTGAAATCAGATTATATTTAATCTAACGAAATATATTCACTGGGGTACAATATCCAGATATAAGTGCACTTTATTTATTTATTATAGTCTATTATTTTATATTTATTTAACTAAAATTAAACAAGAAAGGACAACTTCCGAGCACGGCAGTAAACAATTTATTTAATGTAAACAAAAAAATGAAATGTCAAAAGGTAATCACAGCTGCCAACCATGAAAAGAAAAAAATGTTCATGACCCAGATCGTTTTATTATCACGGAGAAGTGAACTATATGGGTCTTTGATCATAATAAAACGCAGCTAATATGTCTGATCCAACACTCTACCCAAAACTGCTAATGGGAACAAATTGGCACCAATTTCTGCCAATTCCTGTTCCTGACTTACATATTTGGTAGTTTTGGACAAAAGAGAGCGGTCTTGAGAGGGTAAAATATTTCCCTTTTCTAACAATTTCTTGCCTATTTCTTCCCAATAAATTTTTGTAAGCAGCAAAGTTTGAGCAGAAAATTTACAATTACGCGATTGTTGTGGGAAAAGATTCGTTGAACAAATAAATTAATTTATAAACACTAAAATACAAAATTATTAGTTGAATCTTAAACAAACAAAAAATATAAAAAAACTAAATGTTGTGTTGACGTTTAAAAATTGGCAGAAAAGTGTGGTCAAACCGTTGCAGACTTTTATGAGAGAATTTCATTCCCACTCTTCAAAACCTGATAAGCTGCCAATGTCTGCTCAAAAAAGTCTGGATCAGGCATGATGGCATCATTCAATAACCGAACTAAAGCTATCCGGATAGGTTGGTGTTGTTGTATTCCCATGTAAGAACACACCTGATGACAAAGCAACTGCTGCCAAAAAAAAAACTCGATAAAATAAAATGGACGACTGGATCGTACGAACTTGCTCTTGTACATAACAACTTTGATGTAGCTAAACATTGATATTTAGTTAGTTAGGTGTAGTTATCATATGCATGTTTAAAGCCTATGTAGGTAAGATTACCTTGATTCTTAGTATAATGAATTGTCGAATGAATGATTTCAGAAATAGTTACATAGGTACCTACCTCACCTAAAAATGTATCACTAAATCTAAGTTATGATTTTAATTATGTAAGTTAGGAAGTAAAATGTATCTACATTCATTTATATACATATTGATGTACATACAATAATAAAAATGAAGGATGTAGGTGGGTAGGTAGCTACATGCATTGCTTATAACTTTATAATTTAGATGCAATATGCATACATAATATTCATGTGATTTTTAAAGACACAATATGTATATATAAATAAATGCGCCCCTACATTGTATTTAGTATTCAGTGACGCAAAAACCCGTAAAAAGGGACAGGGTGGCCCACGAATCGTGCTACAAAAATAAAACGTAATAACTTTTTTAAGTGTGAGTAATCGGCTTATTTTTTTTTATTTTATAGGCTATTATTTAGATTTATCAAAATGAATGCTTGGGATACTGAAAAAAGGATTTGGATAGTGCAGCGATACCATTCTTTGCAGTCCGTCATTTCCGTCCAAAGGGAATTTAGGCTGGAGTTAGGCGGTACTCCCCCGAGCAGATGGACCACTATGAGGCTGGTGAACATGTTTGGCGAATCTGGAAGCATCGAATGGAGACCGTATCATCGAGATCCCAATTTGCGGGTTCAGGATACAATTGTGGCTGTTTCATCGGCAATACAGGCAAATCCAAGTGTTTCGACTCGAAACTTATCGGGCCAAATTGGAATTAGAAGATGGTCATTACAACGGATACTTCATGATGACTTAAACTTGTTTCCGTACAAAGTCCAAATTACAAGCAATTTAAACCCGCAGGATTTGCCTGTTCGCCTGCAATTTTGCCGAAAAATGATTGCAATGGCCGAAGACCTATCTCTTTCAGCAGGATTTGGTTTCAACAAGATGGAGCAAGCAAATTGATATCCAGAAAGTACACTTTCCGCTGGCCCCCAAGGTCACCTGACCTGACTGCACCAGACTTTTTGTATGGGGTTATGTCAAGCAGGAATTTTACAAAACGAAACCCAGGAATTTGACTGAATTGAAGCAGTCCTTAAGACAATAATTGAGGCGATCCCAATTTCAACCCTTCTGGCCGCAATGAACAATTTTCTGATCAGGTGCGGGATATGCGTGGATGAGCGTGGAGGTCATTTGCGGTCTATCATCTTTAAAAACCATTAGTTATTTTTAAAAACATTAATTTTTAATCCAATAAAAAAATAAGAGTTATTTAAATTTCTTATTGTACCACGATTAGTGGGCCACCCTGTAGAAATAAATGGATAATACAAATAATTAAATGTTTGTATGTTGCTAAGTCGTTATAGTTTGAGGGAAAACTGGGGGTGGCCGTGGCGCGATAGTTGTGTGCTCGCCTGTCAACCTCGTGGTTGTAGGTTCGATTCCTGCCGTTGTCTATGTCTTCTTATATTCCATTAAAAACCAATTCTCAAAATTGTCATAAAATAAGTTGCTGCTTTGCTCATTACATGTTGTTTAGGCATAACACTAACAACGTGTGATTGGTTAAACTAGCATACCCATTAAGTACGACATCGAAATAAATAAAATAATGCGAATTATAAGGGACATACATAAATAAGACACGGTAATTCTCTCCGCATTAGTTCAGCCGCCATCCCTGGAGGTAAATCTGAGACAACAACCAGCTCTAGTCTCAGAACATCGCGTCACACATCTTTCCTATCCTTCTTTCTCTTCTTCACCAGATGCCGCGCTGTGTTAAGAAAAAACATATAAAGGGTATTCATAACCCCTTGAGCGCGTGCAAAGTTATAAAAAAAAAAAAAAAAAATTGCATCTTAGTTGAATTAAAGGATAAATAAGAATATACAAACAAAATCTTAAAAATCGTTGGAGCGGCTTTTTAATAAATTAATTTTGTAGTATACAATTTTGAAAACATTTTTAGAAAACAAAAATTGAAACGCCATTTTTAAGATATTATTAATGTTCATATAAAATTCAAATTTAAAAAAAAATTCTGTGACTGGTTTTAGAAAAATCGATTTTTCAAACAAATTTTTTAGTTTATTTTTTAAAAATCGAAAAACTTTTTTTGAAAATTTGAATATGCAGTTTTGTTAACAATTTTAGGGAGCATTTGTATAGAAAAATTTATTTTAATCGGTTTATCCAATATTGAGAAAGTCAAAAATATGAAAAGTTGTTCTATGGGAAGTACCGTTAATAAGTACGCAAAAAAATATTTTTATACTTTAAATTTTTTTATAAAAATTCTTGGAGCCATTTTCGAGAAATACATTTTTTTCTTAATGGTTTCTTAACACTTGTATGGGAGATACCGTTGTTTTTTATTTTAGAAAAAAAGTTTTTTTTTTAAATATTCAAGTTAATGTCAAAAAACCACCAAATACGAAGTTTTGTAAAAATCTATTGAGACGTTTTCGAAATTTTGAGTTAAAAAAAAAAATTAATTTCCAAAAATTTTTTTTAAAAAAATTTTAGTATACAATAGTGTTTAAATTTTCTGGGAGCTTCTGCGTAAAAAATTTCAAAAAAATCAAATTAACCAAAATGGTTCTACTAGAGGTACCAAAAATAACATTTTTTTCAAAAAAAAAAAAAAATTATCAAAAGGTACCCCTTCCCTTCGTTAATGAACTGATTTTGTTTTTATAAAAATCGTTGGAGCCGTTTTTGAGAAAAATAAGATTTTTGTTTTTAGCCAAAAAATGTATGGGAACTACTGTTATTTGTTGTCTTAAAAAAAATAAAAAAAAAACGCGTGGGCATATTACCGAAAAAACAATATATACCAAGTTTGAAGCAAATCTATCACAGCGCTTAGGCTTTAGACTCGATGACAAACAGACAGACGGAATTAGGGTACCCACTTTCTTGGTGTTCTCTATGATCGTAATGTCATGTTTGATTGTTAGAAATTTTTGTTTTAGGCCTTATAGTACCTATAATCGCAAGTAAAAAAATATACATGGGAATACAAAACACCAACCTATCCGGATAGCTAATAGTTCTGTTATTGAATGCGGCCAATGTCATTTTCGAATGGCTGTTATAAGTTTGGAGTTACTCTTTTTACTCCGATTTTTTCATTACATAAGAATAGAACATAAGGAGCGAAAACGGAGTAACTCCGAACGAAAACGACATAATCTAAGTAATGATTACCTCTGAAATTACTGTGTAAGTTGTCTCTAGGTAGCATTCTATTATATACCTAGAGTTTCAACTTGATGCCATCCTTGGATTTATAAAGGGGCTATAAACACCTCAATCCACTGTGCCAACAAAAATTATTTCATATATTTCTATTCCTTTTAACTACTAAAATCATTGACACCAAATTTTAAGCAGCCTGATATTAAGTTATATTAGCATGATATAATACTTAACAATTTGCTAATATTAAAACACTCTTAAAAAATTTCAAAAATGAATTTGGCTACCTAGATCTTCTCAAATATACCGTTGCCGAGAAAGACAGACTGACGGACAGATTGATAGACAGACAGATAGACCTTTTCTGTGATCACTTTTTTAGGTTTGTCTATGACCGTGTTGTCATGTTTGATTGTTAGATTTTTTTTTTACGAATGCATAAATTGCCTTATTGTCCCTATAATCTCAAGTAAAAAAAAAAAGCAATGCATATGCAGTCAATTGCGGTCTAGCATATTCGTCAATAAAATAAAATTTGTATAGCAAATTGGTATATTAAAAAACTTTTTCACAAAAAAAAAACTTTGTTAAAAATTTTCAAAAATACACTTGGTCTGACGTTTAAAAATTGGCTTACATTTTTGTTCAATGTTTTCCCGTACTTTTGTGAAACTCTGTCACTCTCTGAGAAATTTTTACACACAATCTTGCAAAAAAGACAGAGTAGGTCTGTTCCCGTACTCCCTAAAACTGCGAAAATCTACGAATTTCTATGAAAAACAGTCAAATCCTGTTCCCGTACTCCAAATTTTCATAGTTTTTCACAGAAGAGAGCGCTCATGAGAGAGTAAAATATTTCCCCATGCTGCGAATTTTAGTCCAAGAAATTTCTTTGGACAACATTAATGTCTTTTTTCCTTTTTATAAAGATTCAGGCGTTCTCGAAAGAGAATAATTGAAAGACATTGTAAGTAAAAGAAAGAAACGAAAATATCAATTTTCTAGCCAAAATTTAAACAATAGATAAGATATTCCTATTTTAAGCTAAGGTGTCTTCACCTAAGTACTGAATATTCTACGATCCGCTCCACACAAAAGAGTATTTCCTGCCATGCCTTTTCGGAGCGTATATTTAATATTTGCAGTTACAAAAAACTGTAGACATTCTAGCAAATGCGTTTTCTTTAAATTTAATCATATAATATATACATATTTTAATTTTTATTACTTTTTTCAGAATGATTGAAGCCACAATTCCCACTATATCCTCCATGCATCTTCTATCTGTTGTAAATTTTATCCATTCATCTTGTATTGGGAAAGTTAAAAATGACAACATCTTGAAGCGTGACCAAAGTCTTAGCTACTGGTCACAGGTAAGGCTATATTAATTGCTAAAATTGTATTTTATTTGTATTTACTCTCCCAGGTTCATTCTAATTCCAAGCGTTCGACAACGGAAAGGAATCTTTTAGGACCCGGCGATTCATTTTTAAGTGATGTCTACGAAGAGAGTATCTCTACAAAGACACAAGGCTTAATTGTATTGCCTAAAGTCAGTATCACTTTACTTCAATCGTCAATTATTGAAGAAGTGATTTCTGTTGCGGCATTGGATAATGTTCAGGTTTGTCTAGATAATTATATTTTAAAATCATTATTTAAATTTGGAATTTATGTGATTTATTCAATAGGATCTTAGTTGTGTGTCTTTATTGACATTCTATATCGAAGGCGTTTCAACGAAATTCCATTTGGGAAAGACTACAAGGGCGTCAATGCATAATGTGTATATTCAACAGACTGTTCGATCTGGAAGTAGTAATAAAAAAGGTGGAATCATGAAAGGTACTAGAGCGCTTTTGGCTCAACTTTCATCCCAGACTCGTCCAGATAATATTCAAGGTGAGCCTATATTGATTGAAACATCCGAGAAACAACTAGAAGAATTGGTAATAACTCTTGACATCGGTCGTGCTCATGCCCAATTGAGACGGCTTAAGACCGAATGCATTTTACCCCTCGAATCACCTGTAATTGTGACTGCAATACCAGAGCATAAGAGCAAAGCAATGTTTGATTGTTTAAAAATGCCGGAAAATACCGGAATTGATAGTATTGGCTTTATCATGTTTGAATGTGGCCTCGAAGGTGTCGGTGTCAAAATTGTAAAAAGATCTCATTTTGAAAAATCCGAAAACACCAAGGAAGACATTGATATGCGAAATCAAGCTTCTGGAGCGACAAATTTAAATTTGAATGATTTTGTCGGTACATCAACAGCAACAGCTGATTCGATAAATTCAAAAGCGGAATCAGCTTGGAGATTGATTACAAAGAAACCACCAACTCCCAAAACTCCGAAAGAGAAATTTGCCCATGCTCTGGAAAATATCATTATTCCCGATAGAGAATCAGCAGGTAAGATTTTTAAATGACGCTTTTTTTTATTCCATTTAATATAATTTGTTTAGATACGAGTCGTCCTAAGGCAGGCGCGAAAGCCACAGATGAAGATGTAGAAAAGGGAAAAGGAAAGAAACCTGAGCAATTTGATAAAGTTGTGCCAAATGTTAAAGAACAAGACAAAACCTCATCTTGTGTTATTGATCTTAAATCTGTTTGGTTCAATTTTGCTGCTCCACCTTGTGTACCTATTACTAGGAAGATTGATTTTACGAGGTAAGGAAACCTTATAGGACTTATTTGTCTGCACATATAACCACTATACATATTTTCAGACTCGATTGGAACTTACTCAGCACAGCTTCGCCAGCAATCACCGCATGGATGAATCCAAGTAATCGATTGGCCATAAAAATAGTGTCTTTAACAAGAGCACTCCACACACGACATACTTCTGTGACAGCTTGTCTTATGGCAGATGCTCTAGAAAACGAAAAAATTCGAAAAATTAAGAAGGTAATGATATTTTGTCATCAGCAAATCATTAGTACATTTTAACAGTATTTTGATCACTTGTAGAGTCGCTACTCAAGTAATTACACCCTGTTGTCAAAGACTCTTCAAGAGGATCCTAGCTGTCAGCTATGTACAATAATGCAAAAGTTGGTACTTGATGAAGGTGTGCAGAAAATTGAGCACATATTCAAACAAGGCGATATCCCACATCTCAATACTCTGCGACAGGTAAGGAAGCAAAGTTGTTGAATAAATAGAAAAGATTAAAATTTTGTTTATGTTTTGCTTAAGGGAATTATTGTTCTGAGTCGACAGTGGAAGAACACCCTGTATAATCCAATTCTATTCGAACATCAATACAAAAATAAACTTGCTCGTCCAACAAATGTAACTTTTTCATTTGCTCAAACCGAAGAAGAATGCGATGAAGGCGATTGCGAGGGTGAAGGAGAACTGGGTGCTTATAACACAGCTGGAGATAATCCAGAAGAGAGTGAGAATGCTTTATTACTTGGGCAAGCACAGCATCGAACTCATATTGGTATTTTTTGATTAACGCCTTCCTTCATTTGTATCTAAAGAGAGCATCAATTGTAGCACATTTCAGCTTGTTTTTTTTTTTTTTTTTTACTAATTATGATATTAACAATGGTATTTATTATTTTATATTTGCATATATTATATTTGTATTACTTTAGAAAAGGTAGCGATGGAGTGAAGTTAATTTATATGTTTTTTATGTGTGTGTGATTGATTTTTTAATTGTTTCTTATTTCTTTTGGTTTTCAATTGAACTACCTATCCTTGCGTCCAACACATCCAAAAAATCTATTCTCAGCTAAATTATATATGAAATTCCTCACAATCATATCCCAAAATGAGTTTGTTTCCATGTTCATCACTTGGTTGAGCACAAATTCACCCAAAATTATTTGAAATTCAATGCACTACCTAATCGTTGAGGCAGTCACACATTAACTAAGCACAAAAGTCGATACCATCATCACTATTGGCTTATGGGCTTAGCATATTTTACATTTTTCTTACTTTTTTTGTCTCATCGACTTTTGTGTATAGGTTGTGTTTCTGCTTTATATTATGTCAAAGAGCAGACAAAGAACGTTTTATGGCAACATAATTTGTGTCGTTTTAATTTTTTGGTTGAAATGTGCTTACATATCAAAAATATCTATAAATATAGACTATCGAACTTTGAGCTTTTCCCAAGACAACTATTGTGCCGAAATGTTCTTATGTGTGCTATTTTGTTTTCTTCAATATGTATTTTTTAGATTCATCACAATTCGGATTGGGATTTCCTAGTGAAGCTGCAAATATACAGGGATCTGCTTCAACATCACCGCACTTACAACCATCTAGAAAAGGGTGGGTATACAATTAAATAATCATATAAATCGGACAATATAATTGGATTGGGCTACAAAATTTAAAATTTTATATTTAAATATGTTTTGTTTTTAGACATCTTAAATCGTCAAACTTTTCACATGGAAATTCTTCTCGCTCTAGCATTCAAATGCTTCCAATTATTTCCGGATTAGTAGAAAAGCAAGCGCCTGAAATTGGTAAATTAAAAAATAAATTACCAAAACAAATAATATTTATAAATTAATTTTAAGAATATGGAACACTACAAGAGGGATCTTTGAGTTCTACAAATTCTGTCAATAAATTTTGGTCGGGAGCCGAGAATCAAAAGGAAGATCTTTACTTTTGGATGGCCAAACAGCAGGAAATAAAGAAGAAATTGGATGGCTTGTCTGACAAGGTAAGCGAGAATGAAATTAATAATAAACGAACTTGTTTCATTTTTACAAAGTATCTACCTAATGTGTTGAACGTTTTCCAATTTCGTTTGGTTTTTAATATTAGATTAGATTTATTTTATTCGAAATTTAAATTTTTCTTATATAAATTAAATTATAATTATATATTGTACTTAAATCTTTAGTGCATGGCGGTGCCGTCTGTCTGATTGACAACACAATATATATGTACTCAACACAAATTATTTACTAAAATTTTAAGTTCTTTAAATTTTTTTAATTTAATTTTTTTTTAATTGCTGTTATTATTTTGTCTTCATACGGAAGGGCTACCTTACAATACTCGAACTTTCATTTGATTTTGTATATAATATTCACCCATGATATTTTTCCTCGTCTCGCGCAAGATTAGACATCAGTCAATGAAGTTATATATGTACGTCTTCGTGTTCGTTTCAATCACACATACTGCAAAAAATCTGAAATATAGCCTTAGTTATTCCCTGAAACGGCCGCTAAAATAGTTGCAATCATGCAATTGACTGTAAAAGTTTCTATATATCGAATCCGTGGCTTGCTGCATATCTCGCCCTTGCCTGCTCATCCACACGTGTGATGGGTTGATGCAAAGTTGACTTCCAGCTTCATGTTTCTCTCACATGCAGATTAAACTCATAATCATTTTGTAATTAATGCTAGCTCCGTCCATTCCTTATACCAGATATTTTTTTAAATGAATATCTTGAAGTTACACTTTTTTCGGCAACCGATAATGGGTCAATTTAACAACTTTTTTGATATAATCACTTTGTTAAGTTTTGACAAAAAAGCGGCAACTGATCAGTTTCCAACATTACCATATAATTTGATACAAGCACCATCTCCACTTATTCGGCATTTTCAGCTTGTATTTCGTTCAGTGTAACCGTTATTGGCTCAGAATATTACACCTTAAAATATTGAAGTTGTTAATATGAAATCAACTTTATTCGTAAATTATTTGTTTAATTTAAGTTACAATTTACAAAATAGAAAATTAATAAATTGTTCATTCCAAATTTTCTAACAAGTACAATTAGATGTTCTTCTTTTTAAACAAGAAACCTTTATTTTTAAATTAAAAATATAATAGGTTATGGGTCCGGGCACGATTTCAAGAAAATAATTGTGAACAAAGATGATTTTTAAAGAAAATTGAACATCTAAAATATAATAAAGAACTTTTTCAAAGACCAACTACAACAAAGAAGAATTCTTCAAATGGAATTATCAAGAAATATAAAACAATTATCTGGAGAAACGGATTGGCAGTTTGGAAAAAAAGGATTCGTGATCTTTTAGATTACCATGAAGGAGCTTTAGACGTTATTGATTCAAAGCTTAACCATAATGAGGTGTATCAAAAGGTGATGGATGGCGGAACACCTCAATAAACATGGGAAGCACTCAAACAGAAATTTGAGGCAACATCTAAAGATCTGCTTTTTAAGAAGTGCACTGATCTTTTTCCTTTTTTGTTGGATTCAAGGTGAAGACGTTTCAACACATATAGCCAAGTTAAGAAGTCTCTGGAGCGAAATCAACAACGGACTCAAAGCTAAGAATGAACATGCCCTACCGAATTTGTTGCTAGTTTGTAAGACGCTTCAGATTCTGCCAAATAGTTTCGAAACGTTTTGATCCAGTTGTATGCTATTGACAAAGGGTATTGAGAAGACTTTTGATGAGCTCACAATGCAGCTGTGTTTCTTCGAGAGGAACACACGAAGAACTACCGAAGGGGACTCTCAAGAAGCCTTATTGCTCAAAGTCAATACGCCGAAGCGGAAAGAACAACATACTTAACCTATACACTCAACCAAAGAAGACGACATATGCAACTATTGCAAGAAAAAGGGACACTGGATTAAAACGTGTTATAAATGGATTGCTGATGGAAGACCTAAAAAGAAATCATAAGATAGTTTTCCAAGTACTCATGTTAATACCAATGTAGCCCTGGAGTTCATTGCAAATGAAGCAAATAGAGTTGAACCAAATACTGAGGATTGGTGGATAGACAATGGTGCCACCAAACATGTCACAAACCGCCGAGACGTTTTTGTGGATTATCAAGAGTTCAAGAAAGATGTTAGCATACAATCTGCTGGAAAGGAGAGTCTAACTGCTCTTGGAAAAGGTACAATACAAATCATCTCAAAAGTGGGAAGGACAAATCAGATGTATGGTATGTTCTTAAAATTTTTAGAAACTTGTTTTCAGTACTTGCAGCAAAGATAGAGACCAAAACAGCACGTTTACTTCTTCACCATGTAAATGTTTATTGAAAGTAAATGGGAAGGTAGTACTTCAAGGAACAAGAAACATAGGAGGATCACTGTTGAAAGCAGACATTAAGCCAATAATTCCCGTGGAAGAAAACACTAATATTGCAGTTGTATCAAAGCCATTACTGCAGTTAAGTATATCACGAGAGATGAGGCCACCAAGATAAACACCATGTTAAGAAATTGATGGAAAGTGAATTAGGAGTAAATGTAAAACTGGATTCAGAAGATTATGTAGAAGAACCATCGTCAATAACAAAACAGCTAAGAGACCGAACTAAGCTTAACAAGCCAAAGTACCTGGATGATTATGTTTTTCAGATATATAAGATCCCTTTCTAAAAGAAAATCCAGAAGATTTTGAAGAAGCTCTGAAGAGTAAAGATAGACCACAATGGCAAATTGCAATGAATGAAGAAATACACTCTCTTAAAGAAAATAATACTTGGAACTTACTTGAACTTCCAAAAGGTAAGAAGGCTTTACCATGTAAGTACGTTTTTCGTGTGAAGAGAAATCCAGATGGCAGCGTTGAAAGGCATAAGGCTAGGCTCGTTGTCAAAGGATTTAAGCAGCAAAAAGGTATCATTACAACCCAAAATACAGTCTAGTAGCAAAGCTTGGAACAATAAGGTCAATACTAAGCATAGCAGCAACAGAAAAGATGCACCTGTCTCAGTTTGATCTATCGATAACCTGAAGGCTACAAAGATGGGACAGATTCATGTCTCTATACCAGAGAAAAGAACGGAAAGAAACTTATTCTAGTTCTTTATGTAGATGATGGATTAGTCGCAGCAATAGACCCTGAAGACTTAGAACAATTCATAAGAAATCTAAGACAAGAATTCATGAGATTGAATATTTAAATAATGACATTCGAATCAGTCAAAAAGCATATGTAAGTAAAATTTTAGAGCGATTTAATTTTACTGATTGCAAACCAGTTTCAACACCGATGTTGAAAAATTGACATCTGAAACAGGGAAAGAAAATGCGAAGGATCATAATCTCCCATACAGACAAGCAGTAGGAGCTGTGAGGTTAGCTCAGAATCCTGAATTTCGTCAAAGGACGAAACATATAGCTTTAAAACATTTCTTTATTCGAGAAAAAGTTAATGAATGACATTTGGATATAGAAAAAACGCCAACAGAACACCAAGTTGCAGATATTATGACAAAACCATTGCCAAAAACATTGACTATCCTTTGTAATAAGATGGGATTGTTATAATGTTCGTTTTATATAGTTGTATTTATTTTGTTATTTCATTATTAACAAGGGAAAGTGTTGAAGTTGTTAATATGAAATCGACTTCATTCGTAAATTACTTGTTTAATTTAAGTTGCAATTTATTATTATATCAAAATAGAAAATTAATAAATTATTCATTCCAAATTTTCTAACAAGCACAATTAGATGTTTTTCTTTTTAAACAAGAAAACTTTATTTTTAAAATTAAAACCAAGTAAAAGCCGTGTAATTCACGGATACCCATTGGTTTCCCGCAAACGTAAATTCAACTTCATGATCACTTTTCGTTTTCTGATCCACCCAATTCTCCTACTCTTGAGCTTATATCGCCAATTAGCAAAGTATTGTTTAGATCTCCAAATAAGAGCACTTCTTTTAGATTTTCAAAATCTCTATCCCAATCCATGGTTGCAGTTCAAATACGTTGGAAGAATAAGAAACTTTTTCTGATCGAATTTCATTGTAACATAAGTCTAATATTCGCATCAATAATTTAACATCGCTTTCTGAAAACCAAAGACGAATTCTCCACTGGCTCTTTCTTTATTGTGTGTTTTTACAGCTGGTGTTGTCTTCAGTTCGCAATTCTCAAATTTTTAACGTAGGGCTATTATCAGTAAGATAAGTTTTATACAGAATTAATGAATGAGTTTTATATAAATTAATGAATATTTACTAAACCTAAACCAACAATTTTAAATTATTAAGCTTAACATTAGTAATATATATATTTTAATTAACATTAAGACAGACGGCATTACAAACAAAAATTATAAAGCCATAACTCGTTACTGCTTGTTGCTTGTTATTATATTTTTCGGTTATTAATAGAATATTTTTCGAAATTTGTCCGAGATTTTATACTCTGCTCTATTACTTATATAGATATATGTATACATTATCAATATGATTATTCTTAGCAAGATGTCAGAGTTTTAAATTGCTAAGATCTCTAAGATATCATTTTACTGAATTGGAATAATGTTTGACTAAATATGGTCTATTTATATTTGTTTGTCTCTTAGGAAATAATTCGTCCAGCGCCTACAAAAATTCCTGAACATCTCCCCACTCGTGGCATTTTCCAAGACTCAATTAAACTTCTGGATGCGCATTTAATTTTCGAACCACTTCTAACATGCTTAGGTGTAATGCCCCAACAAATGGTGAACAAAATTTCAAATGCTGACATATCATCCTTGGAAAATTTCGGAACGAATCTTTCCCTAATTGGAACTTTTGATTCTATTCGAGTGGATATTGTTGTTAGTGAGGCAGGCGACAAAAAGAACAAACCATCAAAGATGAATAAAAAAGCAAACGGGCGACCATCGATAATATTAGATACGCCATCGTTTCTTTGCGAGCGTGTGGGCATTGAATTGGAAGTACTTAAGATGTCTGATGGTATGGTAGATCAAGCTCGACAGAATGTCATCTACATGTCTAGGAGGCAGCTAAAGAAACACACCAGTACAGTTATAAACTTTAGTCTTAACATTCGATTCATTTCACAACAGGTAAGTTTAATGGTTTACATTATACTCTGGAAGGTAACAACTAATATGTTTTCTTTTTGTACTATTTTATAGGTAAACATGCCACTCCTGCGTCTCCTTCATCAAATTAGCAACATGTATCAAAATGTTAAAGATGCCCAAAACGAGTTCCATGACCAACCAGATCACAGCAAGAAATCCACTGCAAAAGATGAATGCAGTTTAGGTAAGTTCAAAGAATTTGCAATTCTATTAGAAACATTTAACAGAATTTTGGTTTATAGCTTCTGAGCCAAACGACATCATGCCATTTGGATCTATATCGGATCGTTTTACGCACAACGAAAACTCTTCTGATGAACGATATGATAAGTTCAATGAAATGATTGGATTGCCAAATTCAATAACTAAGTAATTAACTTTTTTTTTTTTTTAAACAAACACAATATATTAAATTTTGTATACTTTTTACAGCAGCAAAACTCGTGTGGGAGGTATCGGTCCGCTGATTCAGCTCACTCCATCGCCCAATGCTAAAAACCGTCCACAGAGTTTCGCTCAAAAGCTACGTTCCACTGGAAAATCAGTGAAAGGAAAACTTGGTAAGTATTAAAATTCAATTTAAAAAAACTTGGCGTTTAAAAATTTCACTTTCAGGATATACCAACCTTACTGAATCCAATTCTTCGCCTCTTCGTGATAGTCCAACCACTTCGGTTAGTGAACATCAGATGTTTAAGCTATCCTTAGAATCTAAGGCCTCATACAATGGCTTAAGTGTTAGTGCTGATTACCAAGGTCTCGGTAAGAATGGTATCAATGGTTCACTTCCACCAATGGATACCCCAAATTGCTGGAAAACTATATTCCATCTGTTAGAATTGTATGGAACAATGCCGGAAACCAAAACTGTCCAAAGGTAGATCAAAATTTATTTTCACCTACATAATTGCAGATGCATTAGCGTTTTAAGTTATTTTCGTAGGGCATCTGTGTCGACTGAGACTAATGATGCAAATAAGCAAGCAAAAAAGAATGCTTTTGTTTATATGCGTCATGAAAAGGATGACGATGATTTAACGAATGCGCCAACACCACTTCCCCAACAAAGAGAGCTCCTAGAAAGCACTATGCAAGAGAGAACGCGTTTAATAGTTTTTGGGGTAGCTAAGATTCACAAAACTCGGCTTCTTGCCATGTTAAGTGGCTTAAAGGTACTTAGGTCATCATTCATAACGGAATATCCTTTTTAATAAAATGTTCCTTATATAGCTTGAAGCAGAGATAACAACTTTAAACAGCAGCGCTACATGGCGTAAAAAAGCCCGACCAGTATCCCTGGAATGCTCTTTAACTGGACAAGTAGGTAGGGCAATGATCGTGCTTTTAGAAGGAGTTGCTCCTAGTCAACAGTAAGTGTTAAGCATAATACTTTTTCGAAAATAAATTTCTAAATAACTTTTTCGTTAAGGACTGTTGTTAAAGTGACCGTTGGAAAGAGTCAAACACTCTACTCAAGTCTGACTAAACGCGGCAAGGATAAAAATAGCGGTCTGCTATCAATTGGACCTGTAAATATTGAAATTCCCCAGCATCCTGTTGCATTACATGGCATGATGACAAGAAGTTCAAAACAGCTTTCATCTACTCTACAGGCAAGATTTTGTCTTAATCTTATCAACTCCGTTTTTAATTTAAAAAAAAAAATATTTGATCTTAGGAACTTCGAGTTGGAAGAAATTCCGGCCGGCCACCAAGGCAACATGAAGAACCAGAGTCACCATTCCATGTGCGTGATCAAAAGAAACGTCCAAATTCGCAAAAGAAATTCCCTCCTACTATGAAACCAACTCAGCCCCAGAATGGACTTCTACAGCCATTAGTTATGCAGTTCAATGTGCTTTTGCAGAGTTTATCAATAAATGCAGCATTATTGCCATCACTACAAGCTCAGTATCGCATGAATCATGTTAGTTCAACTGGTGTAACTGGACATAGAGCAAAGTTTGTAATTGATTTGCCAACGCATACGCTGAGTTTTACCACTAAAATTCAGGTAAGTCATTTAGTCGTGTTCATTAATATTAATAATATTTTTAAGCTAAGGTAGGTTTTGGAAGGTTTCTCTTAGTCTCTCTTTTTTCCGAACATACCGACATTTTTCATATTGAAAAAGGATTTTTTTTGCAAAATATACCCTTCTTAATTAAATTAGGAAGCGAAAACTCTTCATCGATATCACTCCAACAGTAGGATACAATGAATATAGTCAGAAACCGACTATAAATAAATTCAAAGAAATGTTCACTAATTGTTTCTTGCTTATTGTACCTTATTTGGCGCTCCAACACATCAAGGGAGATCTTTTTCCAACTGATTACGCCACGCACCTCATCCGCTTCTGCTTTTCGTTCCCTTTGGCTTCACCTTATGGAATATCGCTTTACTATAACGATAATTTGACCGTAAGCATATCGCTGCATTGCATGAGTGTAATATGTATTTTGTGTAATATCGCATGAGTGTAATATTTCATTGCCTATTGATACAAACCGATACAGTACCAGATCTAAAGCTGAACTGTAAGAGATATGTAAAAACAATTTAGAACATGGACTAGGGAAAGTTTAGGATTTATTCCGTGGACTAAGTGCGAATTTCTATTAATAAAACACAATTTCTAATATTTGACGTTTACCAACTTAGTCCTTCGCTAGACCATCGAAGACGGTGGTCTAGCGATGGACTAAGAATTGACATTTAAGATCAAAATTTACAGGGCCATAGAATAAAAAGAAGTAGAGTTGATACTTATTGTAGTAGATTTTGTTCGATTTCTTATTAATAGGAAATTTTAGTCCGTGGTCTAACTCTTATTCCACGGTTTTGAAAGTCCATGTACGAAAGGTGGACTAAGCGTTTTTTATTAATAGGGCCGGTAGCGTATTGTTGTTTCTAATTGGGCTTTAGGCCAATAAATGAAATAAAAGTTTATTTGTTTTCACGACGTTTCGTCCATGTCTATGGACATCATCAGGTGAAATCACAATGTTCTATATTTGCATTGAAAAGTGACAAATTAAAATTGATAACACATTAATGCCGTTTTTATTTGGCAATCCGGAAGCCTTCTGGACTCTTCTGAAAGTGTTCACTTGGGAAAAAATGACAGTTCTGATTCTGAAAAGAAGAGAATTTTGCTTCTGGATCTTAAATCAGGGGCCAAATTCCGCAAGCGTGTGTTTTTTCTGTGCACACAGAAAGATGTGTACACGTACTTTTTTCCGATTCCGCAAAGGTGCGATCCATTTTTATTACACAGTTAGGCAAATTTTTTCACGCATATTTTGAGGGTGAATAATTTTTTTGCACGGAAAAGCATTCACGGTTGCGGAATAGGGCCCCAGAATCGAAACCAGAAGCACTCACACATTCATTTACTTGAACGTCAAACTCGATTGTTACCATTTTTTCTTTCATAAATGTGCAACAAACATTTTTTTTTTGAATTTGAACATTTCCACGTACACAATTATTTTCACACATACAATCGCATTAAAATTCAGAATCGTCAGAATCAAAAAAAGTGTTCAGTTGGATCCCGGATCGGAGAGGGATTCCGCATTGCCAAATAAAAACGCCATAAGAATAACAATAAATTAATGACTTACACTAATTACATTTATATCGTACAAATACAACAAAAAGGCTCTATAACTTAACACTTTAAAGTGAGACTGACAAGTAACATATTATGTTCATAGAACCTGGTTACACTAGCGTAAAAAAGAATCAGTTTTGTGGATACACACAGAAAACAAATTGAGTGAGCATTCAAGGGAATTGGATGGCAAAGAAGGAACCCAGTCTGTTACAAATACAACGAAATGGAAATGGTACGAGGAAAAAAAAGCTATTAGGTAGTACCTTCTCCTTCGGCGGCAAAATAAAAATGAAAATATCTGTCAAAGTGGAACGTTTTAGAATGAAATATGATTTTTAACGCAATACTCATATCTGAACATTTTTCATTCGAAAAATCATCCGCTCTCTTTCTAAAGTTGATTACTTTTTACGCTCGTGTAACCAGGCACATAAAAGTTTATAAACATCTCCATGGAGATGCATTGGTTTTTATCTTTTCAAGAAGATGTTTATAATACGTACTAACGTTCTCCATGTCCGTTCTTCTATTCATTGTATTGTGTGTGTCTATTACGTGAAGAGTTTCAATTATAAACGGTGATTTTTTAAGAGCTTGGTTTTTGAAAATTCAAAAAAACACAGAAACTTGTAAAAAGTGAATGAAATTTTTATTTGGATCGATAAATCAATTTCTGCCATTTACTTTTTAAAAATAATTTCACTTAAATGTTGCCCGCGGTTACGCTTCAGGTGGTCCATTCTGAAGGTCCAATTTTGGCAAACTTTTTCACACATTTCGGCCGGAATCTCACCAATGACGCGTTCAATGTTGGCTTCCAAGGCAGCAATCGTGTTTGGCTTGTCCCCATAGACAATAGACTTAACATAGCCCCACAAAAAATAGTCTAACGGGGTCAAATCACATGATCTTGGTGGCCAACTGACTGCGCCAAAACGTGAGATCAACTGCTACCAAATTCCCCTCTCAATTGATGCATGGTTTCGCGTGCAGTGTGGCATGTGGCACCATCCTGTTGGAACCACATGTCGACCGAGTTCAATTCTTGCATTTTCGGCAAAAAAAAATCTGTTATCATCGAACGGTACCTTTCTCCATTGACCGTAACCCTGCGGCCTTCATCGTCCTTGAAGAAGTACGGCCCAATGATGCCGCCTGCCCATAAACCGCACCAAACAGTGCATTTTTCGGGATGCATTGGTAGCTGCTGAATTGCCTCTGGCTGCTCTTCACTCCAAATACGGCAATTCTGCTTATTCAAGTATCCATTTAGCCAAAAATGAGCCTCGTCGCTGAAGACAATAGTACGTAGACGTAGCTTGCGAAACACATTTTTCACAGAGCACGAATTTTGATAATAAATTTCAATAATTTGCAAACGTTGTTCAGGCGTAAGTCTATTCATGATGAAATGGCAAACAATACTGAATCGAAATGTCAAATGTTCGTGGAATTTGTCATGTGTGGTCTGTCAAAAACCAAGTAGCAAAAAAATCACCTGTTATATCTCTTGGTTTGGTTCTCTTCTCTTTGTAATATTTTACAAAAAAAAAACTTCCGAGGAACGTAATCGAATCGATGATACAACAAGAACACCAAAAACATCAGGTCCATAGACATGGACGAAGCGTCGTGAAAACAAATAAACTTTTGTTTAATTTATTGACCTAAGGCCCAATAATTAGAAAAAAAAATTCTACGTTCATAAAAGGTCACCCAGCATTCACATTGTAAGAGATATGAGTAATATATTCATTTATTTACAATTATATACAAAAGTATATTACAAAATCTTAATTTTAGAGCTATGGCTTCACCGTCAGCCTGATTGGCAAATTTATGTTTTATTTGTATATAATATACATAAATAAAATTTCGATAAACAAAATATGATAACCGTCTTCAGATATAATAACTTTCTGTATTTGTAATCTGTTTTAAAGAAATTGCTAAGTGTTTTCCATTCACATTCATTTAGAAGTCGTACAGATTCTTGTAGTGTTAAAGTGGGTTTACCAAAATGAATAAATTTTGTGGTTTGAATATAGAACATATACTAATATGTAATATGATAGCAATCTTCTTTCGATCTTAGGTTGCATTGCGAGCAGAATTGGTTGAAGCTTCCATTAAGGATATGACTTCACTGCTTGCTTTGAAGATTATAAATATTTCTTCATAGCTTTACGAATCGTGGAATTAATTTCTTTGGTTTTGATTGGAATCCAATTGTCTGTACAAGAATCTGCTCACGCTCACGAAATCTGGAGCTTTTAGGATAAACATATCACGAGTTGTGTCAACATATCCCTGAATTATGTTGTAGAGGTTTTCTTTCAGGTTGCGTAAGTTGTTAGAGTGAATAATAAGCTTTCACCACAAGTGGTACCAATAGACTGCCAAATTTAATATCACTAGTGCTTATACCTCTACTCATAAAAAATAGTTTATTTAAGTCGAATTTCTTCATAATGACTACATAACTTAATTATGAAGTCAGCCGAAGACTTAAGAGTGTTCGTGAATAGTTTTGGCAGACCAGTTTTTTTTTTTTTTTTTATAACTTTGCACGCGCTCAAGGGATTATGAATACCCTTTATATGTTTTTTCTTAACACAGTGCGGGCATCCGGTGGAAGAAGAGAAAGAAGGATAGGAAATATGTGTGGCGCGATGTTCTGAGACTAGAGCTGGTTGATGTCTCAGATTTATCTCCAGGGATGGCGGCTGAACTAATGCGGAGAGAATTACCGTGTCTTATTTATTCATGTCTCTTATAATTCGCATTATTTTATTTATTTCGTTGTCATATTTTATGGGTATGCTAGCTTACTCAATCACATGTTGTTAGTGTTATGCCTAAACAGCATGTAATGAGTGAACCAGCAACTCATTTTATGACAATTTTTAGAATTAGATTTTAATGGAATATAAGAAACATAGACAACGGCAGGAATCGAACCTTCAACCACGAGGTTGACAGGCGAACACACAACTATCGCGCCACGGCCAGCCCCAAGTTTCCACCCCCAAGTTTCCAAGTTTAGACAGTAGTTTGGTGTATTTTGGGGAAGGTTAAATAGATTTTTTTTGTTCAGAAAATTCTTTTTTGCTCGAAATCATTTGCACCCCAGACTTAAGAAGCGTACAGCAAACGCTGGACTTGACTACTGACTGAATTGAATACAATGTGTTTTGTGGATGAAACGATTCTTTTGTTTTAATAAAACATTTTCCAAGCTAGGTTAATCAAGCTTTGTGAGCTAATGGCTTGGTTAGATGGTTCCTGAAATCAAGTCTCACACTTAGATATCTCTTTTACGGTTTCGCGAAGTTGCTCATCATGATACCAACGTCTCTCTTGAGTGCAGCTCGAAGACCAGAATTTTCAATTTTTCAGTATTAATTGATAGATCCCATCTCTTAAAATAGATTGATAAACGATTTATCATTAACTGCGTCTGCTCCGATGATTCAGAAAGTATGACTAGCTCACCTGCGTAGAGCAACACATTGATTGTAGAACTTGCAATTCTTACACCATCATCGGGTTGATAATCTACTATATACATTGTTTATAAAGAGCGAAAACAATAATGCACTAAGGAGACATCCTTGATTCACACCAGAATTAGTACCGAACCACTGCAAGTACTTTGTGCCGTCCCAAACTGCTGCCTTTGTATTCGTGTACATTTCTTTGATAATTCTGGTGAACCTTGAGCATTTCTGTCAACTTTGAAATCAACAAAAAAAGAGTAGACTTTTTTATTCCTCGCTTGAAACGCCTTACAATTATATGTAGGTAGGTAAAATGGTGGTCAGAGCGAACTCGCATCTAGGCCCAAATAGCTTTGATACCCAAGAAGAACTCGTACGGACCTGAATAAAAAGATTTTTAGTGGAAAACGAGAGGGAACAACTCAAGCGCAGAGTCGACCCGTTGAGGAAAGAGATTAAGTTTTGTATCAGTCAGTTCTTTTAGATCAGAAAAGAAAACCCTGTCAAGGGACTGCATTCTTAGCCTGGCCAAAACGGGACACTTGCAAAGGAAGTGAAGCACTGTTTCCTTTTCCAACTGGTTTTTACAGCTACAGCAGTAGGTGTTATGGGGAATATCCAGTTTTGCTGCATGCTCACCCAAGGGCCAGTGCCACTTAGGTACAGGTAGCGACTATCCTTGCTATGTCCTACCTTGGTCTACAAATGAGATCGTTCGTGCGGGATTTATTTTAGGTAGGCCATATCATTCAAGATATCGCACAGTCGGTTATATTGTTCCATCTATTGTTGGATTCCGTGAGGAAAGCTGAAAGAATTTTGCCCTTCATATAGCAGCGAGTGGTATAGAAACATTCTCTGCAAGCGAGCTATGGGGGGCCGATCCCTACCGGGCCAACGCGTCTGCCCGTTCATTACCCTCGATACCACTGTGTCTTGGAACCCAGACTAAAGTGATACTATGGTTAACGGTCAGGTTATCAAGCTCATTTCGACATAGTTGGACAAGTTTTGATGATCTGTGAATTTGGCCGAATTTAGATTTTGATTTGGGCTTAAATTAAAAATTTTGCATGCTTCTTTTATAGCTAGTACTTCAGCTGGAAATACGCTCGCAAATTCGGGAAGTCGGAAAGATCTAGATACTTTCAGCGACTCTGAGAAAACTCCTACTCGATTTTAGATCCGTCGGTAAAAATCTTTACATCGAAATCTTTCGACACTTCGTCATCTTCCCACTTCTTCCTGGATGGAAGATAACTTTAAAACATTGGATAACGATTTTATGATTTCTGGCTTATAGTTTTGTTTGGAGTAGAATTTTGAATGCTTTCAGTAAGCTGATTTGAGAGAACTTCTGTGGATCCCGTTGTTGGCTCGTTGTTTAACAATTCGTTTTACTGGACTGTTAAAAACTAATCAGATAATCAGTAAAAGTCTTGGGTTGTTCAAATAAAAATCTTGATAAGTTCTTATAGCCAACGATTAAATGACGATATTCGTCTTTTTTTCGATTATTGTTTGATTCTTATTTTCTGTTTTGGTCGTCCAACTTTTTGAGAGGGTAACTCATATGTACTGTTTATAAAATCTTCCTGAAACATTATGAGTCTTACCGAGCCATTTTTTATTATTTGTGCTATGAAAGTACCCACTTGAGGATGAATGATAGAGGAAGGAAGAACCCTATTGACAAGTTTTAGCTAAAATATTCTTTTTTTTTTGTTTCTTTCAGAATGAAATCAATTTGCCTTCAGAAGCTTGCATTGCTCTGCCTCCGGTACATGTCAGTGCAGAATATATTCCAGAAAACAGACAAGAGGTATCGTTATCTCTTGTATTAATTTTCAAACTAAAATGTCTCAAAGTATTATTGTTCTTTCCGAGCAGGATACTGAAATCGACGGAATCATCCTTCGACAAGGTGGCTACGTAAACGCGTCTGCTGAAATCGGCGAATTCGAACGATGCCTAACAACAGATCTTCTCAATCATTTGGTATTCGTTCAAAAAGTTTTCATGAAAGAAATCAATGAAGTCTTGCAGAAAGTATATGGTGGCGAAAAACCAGTCCCCCTTTGGTCAGAAGATAGTGACAGTATGCAAGAATCTTCACTCAAAAGGATTTTATTTTCGTTAAATATATCCATGAAGCGTATTCAACTCACTGCAACAACGCCATGCTCATCAGCAGTTCGTTTCGAAACAGGCACACTAGAATTGCATTTATCCAATCGGGTAAAGAATGTTGGAGAAGGCAATGACAGAAAGATGTTTGGCAAAGCACACATTGATTTTAATCTGTCATTGGGACAATTAATAAAAAATGTGATATTTGATGAAGCAGAACCAGAGTTCCAGCAATATGCATTCTTTCATACGACAATCGCACTTAGGAATGCTTTCCAAGATGAACTATTAAATGAGGACAAGGAGCTTATATTACTCAAACTCAAACGGCCATTGATCTACATTCAACCTGTGGCTGTAGATAAAGCCATTCTGGTTTGGCTGAATTACAAGAATGCCTACGAATACTGGGCTGAGAAGCGGGCGAATTTGAACTATGAAAATTCTTATGGAAATCAAGTAAGATTCCTTAAGACTCCATTTTAAATAATATCTTTTTAAAACTGTGTGTAATTTTAGATGTTTGATCGTGTTCCTTTTGGTCAATTCGGCAATATTGCTGCATCGAACTTATCAACTTTGTTCTTGCAATTGACTGTGGAAGACATGGGCATTTGCTTGCCACTTAATCCAGTTGCTCAGTCTTGGGGAAGCAGGTCGTATCAAGACTTTGAACCCAAAGGAGCCGTGGTCATTACTCTCGAGAATACAATCATTTCAGGTTAAAATATCTATATCTAGTTTATGAGAAGGTATTCTTTACATTTATTCTCGAATAATATTCTAGCCTGCAATTGTGGGTCACTTGTATCAAAAGGACGATTCTCTGGACTTTGTTTACGTTTTGCTGACGACTTTGAAACAACTCTTGACGATTGGAAACCGAATATGAGCGACAGTAATATCATGAACTTGTGTGTAGTCTCTGAAGGTACCTATGAAGTTTGTTCAAGAACGGCAGCTTCCAAAAAAGGAGAAAATGCCAAGTGGCTTCTAAATGTCAAATGGCAAATGGAAGGGGTTGACATTCATTTAGATATCAACATTGGCAAACAATTATCTTCGCTGGGTCATACTTTGACAATGCTTACTGGCTCAGAAGATGAAGAAACAAATATTGAAAGTCCAGATAGCGATGAGGGTGATCAAAGTTACAAGGAGACGATAATTCGTCGCAGAGACTTTGAAAACCTTCCGTCATTTGTTTTCGATCCATCGATTGATTCCAAGAAGCGATCCTTTATGATGGAGAAGGAAATGGCTGAGCAGCTGAAAATCATAAATGATCTTCGAACACTAGGTGCTTCACATAATACAGTGGCTCATGAAGAACGTCGATTACAAGAACTACAAGCATTGTGTTATAAATATTTCCGCCGTGATATAATACAAAAGTTCAAAAGACCTTCGATTCGTCGATCGACGCTTAAGAATACAAACCGTTCGTATTCATATGTAGGACCCTCTTTGAGCAAGGAACCACTAGATGATGTGTACAGCAAAAAACTCGATACAATCGCTTCAAATGATGAGATATCAAGTTTGCAAAGTACTCCAGCTTCGGGTTGTTCGAGAAGTGCATCGTTGAGAGCTTGTGGGGCCAATCGTGTCACATTCTCAGAAGCAATGAGGTGAGAATTTTTCCAAATGTCATGTGATGATGGTCCTTAAATTTTATTTTTCATAGACAAACTTCACTTCCAAATGCTGATACTGATACCGAAATGCCAGATAGCGATGTTGATTGGAAAGGCTATGATCAGCAGACTCCAGCTGAGATAGATATTGATGGAACATCGGTTGAAATGCGAAAGAAACATGGAAATTATTTACAAAAACAACAGGTACGAGTAAACCCATATAATGGGTCTTATTCCCACAAATGTTCAACTTTTTTATTTTTTTAGGAACCAAACATTGACTTTGAATTGGACATTAAAGTCTTGGTTAATTCAGGAAAATGTGTGCTTCACACAAAGGAATCAACTGATGAACGATTTATTGTCAGCGGACCGACAACTGTTAAAACACACAAACGTGAACGAAGCATTGGCAATGACTGGGGTAGTCCGACACCTTCTCGACGACAGCGCGACAAGAGCAAGATGCGCTACAATCCTAATAACCAAGTTCTGTCAGATCTAACCATATTCCATATACCCGGTCTGGATGTTAAGCTTCATTATCAATCAAAAACAATAGTTGCCGAAGATCCAGTTACTCGTCTTGCATCGACCGATAGTCATTCTATTCTTCGTAGAACCGGCAACAAAAGAGCTGCCTTATTCGCATGGATGACTTTGCAAAGCATACCCGAGGAAACTATTATTTCACCGCATATTTTAGAGTTTTTAGAACAAACCCTGGAACCAATTCCATTTAAGGCTGATAGTGGCTCAGCAACATCGTCAGGAGCAAATCCTGTAAATCTGGATATTTTACCAACAAATTATGTGACATATGCTTCATTTCCAGTGGATGTTATAGTTTACTTCCATATGCAACCATCTGCGTTTAGATTCTCCTGTCTGCCGGTATCTCGAGTCGAGTGCATGTTACAACTTCCAAGTTTGGATATTGTTTTTAGTTCAAAGAGATCAGAGGATGACGATAAGGCTTCAACGGATGATGCAGAAAAAGCTGAAATAGATAAAATTCCGTCAGGAGGATTAAGGTAATAGTGTTTTTTTTTTGTTAATTTGTTTTATAATAAAATTCTATGGCAGTGTAACTGGTTGCTTGGCTGATTTTAATGTTTATATCTTCCACCCGTACGGTGGTAAAAAGACCAACACGAAAGAAGCTCAATTTTCTCCACTAACTGACAGTGAGCGCAAAGATTCACTTAGCATAAATGTTGAATTTGTTAAATTCCATATTACCCGATGTCGCAAGCTGTATATTGAACCATCTACCAGTTCGAAACGTGCCATAGATCAGTCCCGAGCCGTTATTAGGTTTTCCACAATTGTAGACATTGGCAGTGCATCGTTCAAGTACGACATGCGTCGACTAACGGAAATTCTTGCTTTCCCTAAGGCATGGTATCGACGTAGAATAGTTCGGCGTCTGTTCCTCGGAGACTTAAGTGTACACCATGGTGGCTGTTATGATACAGATTTGAATGGATCATCCACTACACCAAAAGAAGCCAACATAAAGACTCCAGTGTTGAATGAATTCCGAGATAAGCAACAATCTGCATCTACAAAAGATCCCTACTATACCAAAGATGGTATGACATTAGATTTTGACAAAGATATTCGGAAGTTTGATAAACTGCAAACTTTGGGCAAATCATCATCAGCTGAATCAAGCACGCCACCATCAGAGAAGAGTCAAATAACAGCATGGGAAACGTTGGTCTTGTTTGCAGTTAACTTTACAAGGCTGAATGTGCAAATGAACATGGGAAATGTTATGGGCAATGTGGTAAGACAAAGTTTTTTATCTTGGTCTTAGAAATATAATCTTAATCGGTGCCAATCAATACTAAACTTATTTTAATAATTCATTATTCTCTTTAAAATTAATATAAAATCAGTTAAACTAATTAAAAATCACAGATTTTTGGTTTAATATTTAATTAAGTTTTACATAATTCAATTGAATTTTTGTTTTTATTTCGAAATTTAGGTTTGGTTAACAAAAGACTTTCAAAGTGATGGCCGCCTTAGCATTGGTAGCACTGGCTACAAAAAAATGTACAGTGGAATTTATTTAGGTGGATCGTCACTTGACGCTAAAGGCGGCATTGTCGGTGGTAGCTTTGAAGTGAATAAAATCAATACCCGATTCCACATTAAAGAGGAATCTGGTGTGACACCATATCACACCATGGGGTTGAGTTTTATGGCTTTAGAGCTGCGACTTGACTATATGGGTACTTCGGTACTAATGACGCGCGTCAGCTCATTCTCAGCAGCCATGAAAGACGAATGGAAGACATCATCGTCAGATGCAAATGGTTTAGGGACCAATACAAAGCCTCGTGCCACAATCTTAATTCATGGTGATCTGTCCTGGGATCAATTACAGATCATGATATCAAAATCTACAACAGCTGATTTATTAAAAATGTATTACAAATTAGAAGAATTCTTTACACAGCAATTTAAGTCATCCAAAAGGGTATTTTCAAGTCTTGAGCCCAGATTACATGATAGAAATTCCAGTACAAAAAGAAGACAAGTAAATATTTAAAGAATTTTTGTATATTGCTGAATAATACTTATTCTGTGTATAGCATTTAAAAAAGAAGACAAATGGAGATTGTCTGCCACAAGGAGACACTTCAAACACAGATGCCAGACATCACAGGCACTGGCAGCGACCTCTGGAACAAGCAATGGGTTTGGTTGTCCCAACATTAGTAACTCGCCTGGGTAGAAATGGCAATATCTTAGGAGGAAGTGCAAAGTTGCACGGAAACAACATATCATTAGCTTGTTTCCACGGTATTAACTTTAAGGTAAAATAATTTCTTAAAATTCTTTGATGTAATGTCAAAAAAAATCTGTTTTTTTTAGTCAAAATCGTGGGCATTGTTTAGTTTAAAGGCTCCATCTATTAATTTTGCAACTGAAGCTCATCAGTCGCATGATACGAAAGAAGTAATTGTCACAGAAACACTGTCTTCTAGCTTGGGCCAGAGCACTCAAAGCCAAGAACAGAATCATTCAATGGCAATTGTAAGCCGGATCACTCGAAACATTATCTTCCCGCCACAATTTAAGACCCTAAATGAGTGGTTCCATTATGCATTTGCCAATAGTGAAATCGATGGTAAGGTTTGAGTTTTAAAATAAACATGAACATTTAATAGACTTGTACAAATTTCTTCTTAGCTGTTGATCGTTTTCCTATTTTGGAGAGAGATCGTGAAATTGCTACGAACTCAATTGAAAGAACGCGAAGTGGCGGTTCGACAAATTCGTCGAAGTCATTAGAGCATAACCATAACCGGGAGGTGATATTTGCATTGCCAAGCCTCCAATTCAATTTTAAGACTGAACATAGACAGGGTCCGACAACGCCGGAACCCACTGGTAATTTGCTAGAAATTTTTGAAAAAAAATATCAAATCATTTTCGTTTTGTTTAGATGGAAAACCAGAAGTAGTCTGTAGTTTCATCACAGAGTTTGATGATCATATTTTTGTGGCAGTTGATGCTGATGCATTTTTCTTCTTACACGACTTAATAACATCATATGTAAAAGAAAAGGAAAAGGTAAGACAATTGTATCATTTCTGTTTTTTTTCCAAAAAAAAATAATTCCTAATTTTATTCACCAAATTTTGTAGATTGGCGTTCAATCAGTGAGAGCTGCTTCACCCAATCTCTCGCAAAATCTAAAGATCCAACTAAAGCCTTTAGTAACTGAAGAAATTTCAAAGGACAAAAAACTTTCCAATGAAAGAACTGAATCAGTTGATTCAGTCGATTCAAGTGACAAAAAATCCAATCCAAATGATGCCACCACTTTGGATTTGGAATCATTTGTCAGAGATTTTCGACATTTCGAGTGTCAAACATGGCATTTAGAACCAACTGTTCGTTTGTTGTCTTGGGCAGGCAAATCAATTGAACCGTATGGCATTGATTATATTTTAAATAAACTGGGATTCTCACATGCACGTACAACAATACCGAAGTGGTTACAGCGAGGATTTATGGATCCATTGGACAAAGTCCAAGCCATAATGATGTTGCAATTGCTAACACTCATCAAAGAGAATAAAATAGAAAATTCATCAAAGAAATCTTCAAATTAGACATAATATATACATACATATTATTAATGTGCCGCAATTAAATGTATTAATTATTACTATGTAGATTTTAAATAAGCTTTTAACCAAAAATTGTTTAGCTAATTCTAATATTGTTACGTATTTTAAGAGCGACTAAGCAAAATTACAACAAAAAATAAAATAAAAATAAAAATACATACCTAGTAATCAATAATCTAAAAACATGTTTGCCTTATCTTCTCTTTCAATTTTTGTGTGTGACCTGGGTCGATTTTTATATTTTTTTTAAATAAAAGGGCCCCATTTGTAGATGGTTTAGGAACAAAAGAAATTAAATTCCAACCTGTGGAAGCAGAAGCTTTTTAACAAATTTTACAACCTGATAGCAACAAGTGTTTTTCGTTAAAATTTATTAATTCATTACATTAAAAAAAAAGAAGAAAAATAGGGGTATTCACGATCCGATGTAACTGGTCTTGTATCATTGCAAAAGTGTAAAAGTGTAGTGCACTACAACACCAAAATATACTGAATGTCAAAGTCTTATGTCGTTTTTATTTGGCAATCCGGGATCCCAACTGAACACTTTTGTGTGATTCTGACGATTCTGAATTTTAATGAGATTGTATATGTGAAAATAATTGTGTACGCGAGAATATTCAAATGCAAAAAAAATGTTTGTTGCACAATTATGATACAAACAATGACAACAGTCGAGTTTGACGTTCAATTATATGAATGCGTAAGTGCTTCTGGTTCCGATTCTGATTTCAAATCCAGAAGCAAAATTCTCTTCTTTTCAGAATTAGAACTGTCATTTTTTCCCAAGTGAACGCTTTCAGAAGAGTCCGGAATGCTTCCGGATTGCGAAATAAAAACGACATTACACTTTTGTTGAAAGCAAGCATAATTATACTGCTTACAGCACTGGAATATCAAGTGATCATCCCTTGCAATCGCCATCTGCTCTAATAGATATATACTTGATTGCATTGTCTTTTCCTCCCTTGCATTTGGCGGCTTAATCGAAGAAGTCTATTCTAAATTAATTAATAAATAAGTATTTTGTAAATTCAAGTGTTTTATTTTATTTTCTTGTATGATCCAAGGTCATATCATAACAATTGGCGACGAGGATGGGATACAATTCACCAGTTCTGAATTTCAACGATTCTTGGAGAATCGAGGCATCCAGCATCTACGAACAGCCCCATACCACCCCCAGTCCAACGGACAGGTAAAGCGGTTTGTAGATACGCTTAAAAGAACACTTAAGAAACTTAAGCAGGAGGGAACCAGCTCAGAGAACCTACAAACATTTTTGCAAACATCGATCCACACCAAACCGCAATGTTTCCGACTTCAAATCACCAGCAGAAGCATTTATCGGCAGAAAGCTAAGAACATTACTGGATTTATTAAAACCAAATCAACAAAAGCCGATTTATACAAATGAAAAGCAGAATCATCAGTTCAACAGACAATACGGTGCTAAGAAACGGAATTTCGAAGTGGGTGAGATGGTATATACTAAAGTTTATCGGAGAAACAAAAATCACTGGGTTCCAGGCACAATAATCAAAAAAATAGGAACCGTCTGTTACAATATTCTTGTCAACGATGAAAATAAGAACAGACTTATTCGTTCACATACGAACCAAATAAGGTCTAGATTCTCTGAAGCAAAAGAGCAACCAACTACCAACACATTCCTTGATTTGATGAATTTATTTCAAGACAAACCAATATCGACTCAATATGATTCCGATCCACCAACTGAAAATGGAAATTTTAACGGATCAGTCCTTGATTCATCGAACAATTTCGAAGATGCATTGGAATCAAGTTCAGAAACTTCAGAGCTACATGGATTTCCTTCACCAAGTTCAGCTTCAAAAGCTCAAAGGGTGTCTTCCAGAGGAAGAAATATTCAAACACCTGGTTGGATGAAGGATTATGACCTCTTTTAAGTAAGGGAGGTGTTGAGAGCAAGGATAATTATACTGCTTAGGCAGCACTGGAATATCAAGTGATCATCCCTGGGCAATCTTCATCTGCTCTAATATATATATACTTGATTGCATTGTCTTTTCCTCCCTTGCATTTGGCGGCTTAACCGAAGAAGTCTATTTTAAATTAATTAATAAATAAGTATTTTGTAAATTCAAAAGTATTTTATTTTATTTTCTTGTATGACCCAAGGTTATAACAACTTTTATATTTCAGAACAAATGTGAAACAGATTTTGACATTAGCTTCAGTGTTGCTATTTTTTGCTTTGCAAATCTTGTGCTTAGGAATTTGGTCATGGAATCAGAGTAGCAGTATATCGTTGTGTTTGATAGGATATTTAATATTTTAATAAAAATAAAATTCACGACTCGATCGCACGTACTTTCTCTTATTTTCGATCACATCGTTAGCACCATATTTTTAGTAACAACGGCTTAAAATATTTTCTTAGGGCTGTTTTTTTACTTTAGTTTTCGAAATATTAAATTTTCAAACCAAAAAAAAATTAAAAAATCAAAAAAAAAAAATATTTTTCGAAAATTTTAGTATGCAATAGTTTAAATTTGAAGAGCTCTTGTTTAAACAATTGGATCGAAGTCCGTTGAACGGTTAATGAGAATTTCGAAAATCAAACAAAACCGTTAAATGTACTGTTATAATATTTTATGTAAAAAAATTTGTGAACCAAAACGAATACCTATTATAGTTAGATATTATATTCTACATGTTCGTCAATACAATTTTTTAATTATAATGGCGCAAAATTTTAAACGATTGAGTAATATGTTAAATCATTTTTAGTATGATACTAGGCTAAAAGGAGGATTTTGCTAATTTTAAACCAGCTTAGTATCGTACTATTTTCTTCTTATTTTACTAAAGTTAAAATCAGAAGGTGTTTTTTTTATATAATACAATTCTATATCCTACTGAAATTACTCAGCCAAGTAGAAGACTTAGCAAAAAGGTACCAAATGTTCCAAAAATATTTTTTTTTTGATTTTTTGAAAAAAAATATTTTTTTAAATTCAATATTTCGAAAAAATGTATTTCTTTTTTTTTTGTAATGGTGTATTTTGTTTTTGTTTTTTGCATATGATGTGATCGAACATAAGAGCAAGTACGTGCGGTTTATTTTTTATCAAAATCGTTAGAGTCGTTTTCGAGATAATTAAGATTTACCATTTTTGGTACAAAAAATTGTATTGCAGGTACCGTTAGTTTTGGGGCTAAAAAATAATCGAGAGAAGATCGCTTCGACCTGCAGACGGAATTGCGGGCCCACTTTTTTCGTGTTCTCCTTCTCCTCTTTATAATGATCTCAAACACCTCTGGCTTATGTTCTAGATTTTTATCGTAATCTTGAAAAAAAAAATACTTACGATTTTTACAAATTTACCACAGAACAAAATTCTGTTTTTCAATCAGTTTTATGTGTGGTTTTAACACTTCCTCAAAAAGTCCCGTGAACAAAAATGTTTTCTTACGTGACTACGTCTTTCACACGCCACATCGATCTATCATGTCGAAGAAGTAGTTCATTGTTGCATGAGCATTCACACGCACTTACAGCGGTGTATAATTTTATGTTAAAACCAGCTGGCAAATAGAAAAGTTGTCAAATTTAGTTTAAAAAATAAATTATTGAAGTGAAAATGTCTGTACGGCATATTATTTTCAAGAAGTAACTAAGCCGATTAATTTTATATGAAAGAAAAATGCAATAAGATAACTTCAAGTCATGAGCATGAGCAGACAACAAAATCACATCAACAGATACTGTGCCGGTGTACTAGTTCGATTCTTTGTACACGCCATGTCGACATACCACTTCGATTTCCAGAAATCGAACTGCTGGTAGACAAGTTTCTTTTCACACGACCAAAAAACAGTGCCGACACTATAGATCGACGAAGTAGTTCGTGGCGTGTGAAAGCGATAGCCTGAGATTTAAGATTACTCACTGAATAGAATGAACGCGCTGTGGTACGCGCACATTAGCCGCCGCCGCGAGAAGCATAACTTCCAAAAAAAATTGAATATAATGGACCGCCCGGTCGTTTCAAAACTGCGGTGAGGAATTGTTGTTTTTAATTGATTTTGTAGTTATTTTTGCAAACTTTTAATTTGCAAGTTTATTGTGAATGTGTATTTTTGCGTCGGAAGGCCCGATGAAGATCAACAATTGTGTGGACAACCAAGATATTTTATTTTGTTATCTGTCAAACGACGTGCGGAAAAAGGGAAAAAGTTAAAAGTTAACCAATGTCCAGCCTCGCGACGCGCGGTCGCGGCTCCATTGTATTTACTCAACCGAGTTTCTATGCATTTTAACTTTGACAGAGCGGTTTTTGAAGTGCAGCGAGATCGACCGCGAGTCCATTCTGTTCAGCCAGTAAGTTGTCTAGCATCACTGTTAAGCACACCAACCATAACGCTCATTGTTCCTGTTTTGGATTCCATCCAATTGCAATGATGCTTACATTGCGATTTTTATTAGATGTTAACTCCGCACTTTTTCCACCAATTAGTTTAGAAAAACTTCTCGTAACGAAAATCAATTTACAAACTGAGCAAATTTATCTACCGCCACCTAGAGCATTAACAATGCATCGTGCCTAAAAATCACAAGGTGGATTTGCATAGTGTAATAGCAGCCTTAAAAAAAGTAATAGCAACCTTTTCCGCTTCCGGGATATCACATAGAACACTATTCTCTAATCTAAACCTTTTGACGTTTCAGCAAATTTACCCTTCAAGCAAGCGACTATGTTTTGGATGCGAAACCACTTCATAAACGACCCAAAAACGGATCCGAAACGATTCTAAGCCGGATTAAATTAGTATGGAAATTAGAATCACCACGAAGCCATTATGTTTTTTTATCCGTGGGTAGGTGTAAAACCTTCAAAAGGCTCTATGAGGACCGAAAAACGCGTGCTCATAAGAGTGTGAGATTCTTCCTGCACTAAAAAAACACCTCCTCCTCCCGATTGCAACTAAGTTGAAACTTATCTAGCAATTTATTTTTAACGAATTTAATTAACGTGTTGCAGGTAACTATCCGGTGATAGTCCCTGTTTGTACCGCGATTTTTAAGAGGATTCTCGTTTAGTGCACCAGATCGTAAGGCTTAGTCCTTCGCAGGCGGCGTACTAAATTCGTCTCATCGATAATTTCGATTATGGTACTATTACAGTGTTGTAATAGCCGTTTTCTATGATTTCGTGCAATTTTTTTTATTTCATCGCGAACCGTGGGAATCCTGAGATCTCTGTGGAGATCTATGTTTCTAATGTACCAAGGTGCGCTTTCAAACCATCTTAGGAGTTTATTTTCAAATGTTTGTAAGATATTTAAACTAGAATCTCGCGTACAACCCCAGAATTGTATAGCGTAAGTCCAGACAGGCTTAAGCACCTGTCTGTACAAAATTAGCTTGTTTTCGATACTGAGCTTAGAGTGTTTCCCGAGCAACCAGAACATACCTCTGAGTTTATTAATTAACTCATCGCATTTCTTATTAACATGCGGTTTCCATTTTAATTCCGATCTAAAGTCATTCCTAGATATTTTGCTTCATTAGTAAACGGAACTTGAACCGTATTACAAATACCGGTAATCTATTAATTTTTTTATTCGTAAGATCTACATGGACTAATTTTACTTCGTTAAGCAATATCCGCCATGTTTTTGTCCATTCACTGATATTATTCAGAGCTTTTTGTAATTTAGTCGTAGCATCATTTATCGTTTGGCCCACTGCTAGTATTGCAGTGTCGTCAGCAAACGTGGCTGCGATAATGTCTTTTGTTTGAGGTATATCACGTGTTCATAATAGGTACAATATTGGACCTAACACACTTCGTTGTGGTACCCCAGCCACTATATCTTTGAGATCGGAGTAATCGTTTCCATGTCTTACTCTAAAAAGTCTATTCTCTAGATATGCTTTTAGAAGCGTATAAAGTGCTTCAGGCAGATTTTGTCTTAATTTAAAATTTAGGCCTTCGTGCCACACCTTATCAAAAGCTTGCGCCACGTCTAGGAAGACCGCGGAACAAATTTTCTTTTCTTCAAGAGTTTTCTCAATGACGTCAGTGATCCTATGCACTTGGTCAATTGTCGAATGCTTGCTTTTAAATCCGAACTGATGTTCAGGTATTAGGCGCTTTTCTCCTATTATTTGCTGCAGGCTCAGAAGTAATATTCTTTCAAAGACCTTAGATATTACGGGCAGAAGCCAAATGGGTCTATAAGATTTCTTTTCATGCGATGGTTTTCCTGGTTTGAGAACCATTATAACTTCCGCAACCTTCCATTGGCTCGGAACGTATTTTAGCCTTAAGCCTAGTACGCTGCTGATGCGAAACGAAAAATCCCATACAAAAATGACACGACGAAATCATGAACGAAAAATTTCGCTCTACTTTTCGTTTTCCAGTACGCTGCTGAACGACGAAATGTGTAATTTTAGTGGATAGCTGTACTAGATTTCTTAGTACAATTCTCCATTCTTTTCGTTCTCAATTTAATTGACCTGCACAATAATTGTTTGCGAAATTTTGACATTTAATTTTTTTTTATAAAAAAAATTCAAGCTCTTGTATTGTTTATTTGATTTTTCTTTGGGTTTTCTCTAGTGTCTGGTTTTTCTGCGCATTTTCTGTATTAAATTATTCGAAATAAGTTCAATTCTAATTTTTGTATCAAAACCAATTTCAAAATCGACTAAACTAAATCTGCAAAATGGAAATGGGAATTTGGAAAGAAGCACACCCTTCACATATCTTATCGGCGAACAAGATATAGCGGATCTTTCTTTGGAGTGCTTATTATAACCAACTATCGACTTTTCTTATACCTAGTGCTAGTGCTTAGATTAAAAATAACCTATGTCCGTTTAAAATTAATTTATTTTATTTGACTACTAAATAAAGATATTATAATCAAGATTCAGTAGTTTGTTCTGCAATTAACTGTCCATGTCATGATTTTTAAAATACATTTGTTACTCCAACTTTTAAATTCTATGCGACCTTTGACACCATATAAATATTAAAAAAACGATCACCATTTCTAACTACATACTTTCAACACATAAATTAACTCAATTGCCACAAAGAAAAAATCAAATCGACCGCCCGCTACTGGCAGTACGAATATGAATTTCCGACCTGGTCGGGACGAGATGTATCCAGGCCGGAAGCCAAAGGTAAGCGGCCTTCCGCTGCACCGACGACAATTAAGGAAATCACCGTTACCACAATAATGTTTGGTTGCAAAAAGGCCATCATAAACGATACCCACCTCTATTTAGAAAGTCTGTTTCCGATCTCATTGATTGGCGATTTTATACCATACCCCAAAACTTATTTCTCAAGTTCAGACAATCTGTTTAATGTTTACTTCGTGAAAATCGGCACGGGATGGATATTGTTATTTAGTCTTCAATTTCTGGTGATGACCTCTCTAGTCCTTTGATGTGTTAGAAAGAAGATGATGACAAATCACTTACCTCGCATTGCCATCGCTACCTTCTTTTTCTTTTCTGGACGAAGTTTTTTAATTAATTGAACCATCGTATGGCAGATGCCCTTCTCGTGGATTTGATAGCAAATCAAGCTGCTTGCAAACTGGTCACTTGTCAATTGGATTTGAAATATAAGGCCATGCATTTTAGTATTAATTGAGGAAGCAAGACCTATAGTTAAAATGGGAATCGATCAAAGATCATTCGCAGCGTAGCAGAGCGGTCAAGTACAAACCCACTAAGAAAACTCACTGATGGACAAGTGAAAATGCAACCCGTTCCAAAAATATATTCTAAAAGCTATTCACTGTTCTCTTGGAATATATAATCTGAAAATACTTTGAAGTGTATCTTTGGAACGGGTTATCCTAAAAACTTTATTGATACCTTTTTGTAATCTACTCTTAATGCTCTCAAAATCAGCATCAAAAGTTTTTATGTAGAAGCCTTATTGCAAAAAATCACTCTTGAAATACGCATATTTAGAATGATGTATGCGTATTCCTGGAGCTATTTTTTTTAATACAGCTTCTCTGCAAAAAATATTGATGCTTCCTTTGAAAGTATGAAGCGCTGATTCTAAAAAGATATTTTTATTGGACGACAAGTTGTATTAAAAAAAAATAGCTCCAGGAATACGCATAGATCATTCTAAATAGCGTATTTCAAGAGTGATTTTTTGCAATAAGGCTTCTACATAAAAACTTTTGATGCTGATTTTGAGAGCATCAAGAGTAGATTACAAAAAGGTATCAACCAAGTTTTTAGGATAACCCGTTCCAAAGATACACTTCAAAGTATTTTCAGATTATGTATTTCAAGGTGAACAGTGAATAGCTTTTGAACTATATCTTTTTAACGGGTTGTCCAATAAAGGCGAGCGATATCTTTTTTGAATCAAAACTTCATACTTTCAAAGGAAGCATTAACAAAACCTAAAGTAGTTTTGTCACCAAATTACTTTTAGATGTTTTTTTGTCACCAAATTTCCTTTACATATAATTTTTTTGAAATAATTCTTGGACTTGAAAATGGTATCCGGAATTAGTAAGAAACCATAAATTAGACCTCATAACCGTTTACACCATCCCAATGAATGACGTAGTTTTCGAATTATAGAGTGGTTTACCTCTCTATATCATTGATTTTCTTAAAATTATAGAAATTTCATCAAATCGGCAGATAAACCAGTTAATAAGTCCCAAAGTATTTGCTTAATTTCCATCATTTAAACGGTTCTGAGTTTTATTTTAAATCCTCTATGTGTAACAAGAACAATTTTTAAATCCAAGAATTATTTCAAGAAAATTACATCTAAAAGTAATTTGGCGACAAAAAATTTTCCATCTAAAAATAATTTGGTGACAAAATTACTTTTTTTTTACAACTTGTCAATTGTTTTTGACAGCTTACAGAACTCTCCGCAAATATTTTTCCGCTGTGGTTTTCGTTAGCATTTCGCTCTCCTAGTGGAGACCACCGAAAAATTTCGTTTCGCATCAGCAGCGTACTAGGCTTAACATGGAATAAAATGAATGCATTCCAAACGTTCCGGAATGAATAAAGAAACAACAAAATAGTTTATCCGGAATATTCCATGGAATAAAGAAACGCAAAACTGGTATTCCGAATATTCTGGACATACCAGAATGAGTATTAGAAACACACCCATGTTGTCAAACACAAATCTCAGCTACCCAAGATTCGCTTGGAAATGTGAGAAAGAGCTGATTCCAAACACAAATAAGCCATAATAAAGATTGGAAACCTTCGTACGTTTCACCCACTAAAACCCATTTGTTTACATTGTTGTATTTGTAGCTTTGAAACTCTATCCATGAATAGATGGGAAATCGAAAAGCAAAACAAAAACAAATTACTAGGGCTGTGTTGTCTATGTGTCTATAGGAAGAGGAACAGAAAAGATTCTTGTGTGCGTTTTTATCCATGTGTCTATTGGAAGATGAACAGAAATGCTACTTGTGTGCGTGTTTCAGCTTGTAGGCAAATGTCAAATGAAAGCAGAGGTTTCTGGTCTTTAAGTTATTAGTTTATGATTCCAAACTTCAGATGTGTATGCAATACAACTGACATTACGAGAAAGCTACCTGAATCGTTCGAAAATAAATCCGCTGCAAAGGTATCCAGGATAGGCTATCGCCCGCGCACTGAACGAGGCCACTGTGATTATATAATATAATAACTCTTAACCTATAGGGTAAGCGGTCATTGCGTTTGTTTTACCATTATTTTTAAGCTAACATCAATACACAAATCCACGCCCTTTTTATACATTTGTTTTTATACATTTACTAAAATCGAAATGGACAAACTCAAAAAGTTTGCATAAAATAACGGTCTTTCTTTATCGAAGTTTTTAAACGTGCGTGCGCCGCTGGCAAATATACAATGGCGTCACTTTCGTGGTGATACTTCCTGTGTTATGAAGCTTCAATTCAATAATTTCTTAGAAGCAAATTCTATTTCAGAAATTATTTCTAAAACGACACCAGCATTAATGTTGAAATATTGATTTAAAAATGAAAAGGTTTTTTTTTTATAACTGTCGGTTAGCCACCATCATTGTAAAGTCTAGTAGGTGAAAAAACTTAAAATGTCCTTTAAGAAGGTAGGTATACACATAAATTCTAACTTAGGTATCTATCTCTATACATATCTACATGTATGTATAACTTTTTATACATATGTACTTGCCTTTTAAATACAAAAAAAGATTTTACACGTAAAAGAAATCACTTTTTATAAAACAAAAAAAAAAACAAAACACCATTTGCGTGGTAACACATTTCCTAATATTTTTTTAACATTTAACTAAAAAAGTCGATGAAATAATCGCGTATAATTTTTTTTCTTGACCTTTTAGATGTGAACTTTTTTGGCAATACCTATCTATGCATTCATGTATATGTGACATCCATTAAAATTAAATTCTTATCACAAAAACTTTAATCGACATAAATTCGGACACGAGTATTATTCTTTTTAATGGCCAATGTCATCACACACTACAATATTTAGTTTTGAATTTGACAAAAAAATTTACTCTAGTCTTAAACATATTTCTTTGGTCTATCCGACACTTTAAAATCATTTGCAAACCTAATACATGCATACATGCTATTCAGTCATATGTATAGCTTCAGCCGAGATTATATTAAATTGTTGCTTATCTTTTTAGCTAAATTAGGACTAAGGTTATAATAATACATTTTTTCACATAGGTACATTATGTACATAATAATATAATGTTTTAACTCATCTACTAAAGAAAATTAAATGTTTAAAAGTTGCGCAGGCTGAGGTTGAAAATTGATGACAGATTACCAAAGAAAATATTGCGGTTTGCCCTTTAATTTTATAGATTTGTCATTTACATTTTAAACTGACAAAACGTAGAAATATTACGATGTACGTAGCCTATTGAATTCTATAAATATCTAATATATTCGTTATATAAATAGATATTTGCAGTATTATTTTCGCAATTGGAGATATTTTCTGATATGTGACCTTAAGGCCTCTTTCACAAATGACGATTTTCTGCGTACAGTTTTTATCAGTGAGCCGTTGATAGTAAACTGATGAACTGAAACTTTTTCACTGGATGGAGAAGGATTTTTCCCGTACGGACGGTACAAGGTGTTTTTCTTTTTTTAGTTCAGAGCAGAGTCTGAATTGTCAAAAAATTTATTTGTTTTTCTTTTTAACTCAGAGAATTCAGAGATCCAGAGAATGTGAGTTTCCGTTCTGAATATGTGTAGATCGCACTATATGAGCTCGGACATAATTGACTGAGCATGTGAGTAAATTGATGAACGCACAAAATGTTATTTCTATGTGTTATGTGTGTCAAGAAGGAAAATGTATTCAATTCAATTCGTTTTATTGAGACTTTCTATTTCTTTTTACACTACATATCAATTATTTCTTACACTAGGGTTTCTAGAGAACTGTCACACATATGGCTCTCTTACTTCTTATGTGTATATAGCTTACTTCCCAGCAAACATTTTATCTGAAGGTTCAGATTCTAATCACCAAAAATGAAGAATAATATTCAGGAAACCTTCAGTTTTTTTAATGAATTATGAATATATACAAAGGTCCTACAAATTCTTACCAGAGAGACACAAAGAGATATGTATTCTGTGTCAAAAAAAACAACACTCAGATTTTGTTGTTGGATCCTTCATATGGAGATCCTTTTTTGTTCATCCTTTTATTTTTCTTTTTACCAAGGGGTAATGATGACGGTTTCGTTGGCATAGTCGATTATCAGTTCGGAAAAGTTTTTCGAAAGATCGGTTTAGATAGGTACTCGTATATAACCATCAGCTTGTGTTTTAAAAGTAAATGGGTACCTAATTACTTAACAAAAAATGTATATATAAAAAAGCAAATGATAAAACATAAAGGTATGTAAAAAATGGTGTTAAATTTTCTTAGAAATATAAAAATCATTACTTTAATTATAGCATCGTGTAACAATTAAGAAGTCCTGGAAGCTATAAAAGACGAACAAGAGGCAAATCAAAAAATGTTCCAGAGGATCACCGATGAAATATTCAATCATAAATGAATCAGAAATAATGGATTCACTTATGATGCAATTTGAATCCTTTTACCTGGGCTCTTAGACACCGATTTGAATCATTTTAATGATTCATTCATGATCTGAAAATTCTGCAATTAAATGAACGTATATAACCGTTCTATATAGTTATTCCTTTAAATGGTTAATCCCTGAACATTTTCTGAATCGCAAAAATGATGCCTGTACGATTAATTAAATACTTAGAAATCCTTCACTTAATTGAATTTTATTGGAATTATTTTTGTGATGTAGAAAAGATTCAGGCATTAATCATTTAAATGAATATATGGAGCTCTTATATACGTTCATTTAAATGACGAATTTTCAGATCATAAATGAATCATTACAATGATTCAAATTGGTGTCTAAGAGCCCAGGTAAAAGGATTCAAATTGCATAAAAAGTGAATTCCTTTTCGGCCGGTTTCTTCACTTTTATGAATTAATTATCGTTCATTTCTGAATTAAAATGTTTTCTGGGTTTTTCATTTAATTGATTTGAAGCTCTTTTTGACATTTTTTTTGAGGCTTATGTCGTTCTTAGTCTAAGCTGGGTATATAATAATATCTTAAGCTAATCTTACAAACTACTTAATATTAAAGGAGATACAAATCTTTAGGAACAAAGCTGATAATACAAAATATGTTAGAGGAAAAACAATTCAGTCAATTTTTTTTAATTACAACAAGTTTGATTTTTTGATTTAAGCTACAATCAAATTTGTACTTTCTAAAATTAGTATGTAGGTTTGTTCGTGGAGCCTGATAAACAATTCTGTGTTTTTTGAAACCTAGGGTCGCCCTCAACTCGCCCTAAAGTAGATCTAGGTTTTTAGCTGTGGTAAGTTGAGGTAAATGAATAAACGTCAAATTCACATGAGATCTGATTTGATTTGTTATTTTTAAAATGGAAATAAAAGAATAATCAAATTAATTTTCAGACACGACATGCAAAATGAAAACCTTTGAAGTTGTGGATTGGGCATATGGCAAAATAAAATGTATTAAGATGCTAAGTTTAACATATTTTAAGTTTTAATTATTAAATTACATAACTTGTTTTCTGCAACATAAAATTAATGGCCCTCGGGTGTTTTTTCAGAACCGAAAAACCCAGGTTTCTTGACAACTCGTGGGTTTGTCAAGGAAACCTAGGTCTACCCTGGGTAAAGTTCAACGAACGAACCTAGTGTTTTTTTGTATTTACAGTTATTTTTCCCGTCAGCTATTCGGAAAATTATTCTATTAAAATTAAATATACATAAATTAATTTACAAAGTTTTGTTATGTTTTTATTTGTTATCTTATATTTTGATATGTAAGTCCGTTTAATAGAAATTTGATACATTTTGTCATTATTTTATGTTTTGCATGTAGGTACTTATTCACGATGTGAAGGCACAATGGAACTTCTGTTTGTTGCGCCGCACCCCACCCCCACGCAGAATGAGCCACGATCCACATTCATACTTACGAGGGATCAAGTCTCATTCGAGGATAATATAGCAGGATGCAGCGCACCAAACAGAAACAGTAAAACTTCTAGCTAGCCGCGATATTGGCTAATGTCTGTTGGTATATAAAAGAACGGTAGGGCACACTCCAAATTCCCTACAAGATTTTCCAATTCAACTCCTCATCGGCAAGCTCATCCTGTTCGTTAATTTTTTTATTAGTTCAAACGTATATGTTATGAGTGAGGTTACTTTGGACTCATTATAAACGAATTTATTTATAGGGCAAGTTTTGCATTTGGAAAAAAAATCGAACTCGAGATTTTAATCAAAGTTGACATTACGATGATAGAGAACACCAAAAAATTGGGTCCCGCAATTCCGTCTGTCTGTCTGTCTGTACAATTCTCTACAGCCTAAACGGCTGAAGCGATTTTCTTCAAACTTGGTATTTAAGCGTTTTAGGTGATTGTCCAAAACGGATTTTTGAATCGTTGTTTTAGCCCCAGAAATAACGGTACTTGCCATACAAATTCTTCTACCATCTTAATTATCTCGAAAACGGCTCTAACGATTTTGATAAAAATTGGTTTGTGTACTACTTTAGGTATGGTCTACATTTTGGCCACAATTTTTTTTTTTTAATATTTTGTTATTAACGGTATCTGCCATACAAACATTTTATTGATTTTCGACTTTCTCATAAACGGCTCAACGGATTTCGATAAAAAATTTTATGCAGGAGCTCCATCAAATTCTAAATAATACTGTTTTTCAAAATTTTCGAAATATAATTTGTTTTGATTTTTGAAACAAAAATATTTCTTTTTTTGAAAATTCAATATTTCGAAAACGGGTGGACGATTTTTTCTGAAATTTTGTTTTTGATTTTAGATTATTAAATACTTTAAATATTCATACCAATTTTGTTTTAAAAAAAATTTAAGAATTTTTACATATAAAAAATTAAGTGAAAAACGACTTTAAAAATACATTTGACCGTTTCTATTAAGAATATTTTGCATATAATGTAATCGAACATAGGAGTAAGTACGTGCGATCCAGTCGTGCATTTTATTTAGTCCTTGTTTATGCACTATCTGATTTTGCTTTTTAATATTTCTATTTCTCCTGCGTTCGCAACCCAGATTAAGAACCCACAGGGAAATGCATAAACTTAAATGGGTCTAATTAGTGTTTTATAAAATAGAATTTTAGTGTTTTGCTTTAAGCTTCTATGTCTTAAGTATGGTGTTAAAATATTTGCTACTTTATTTGCTTTTTCTATCGTTCGACGAGCATGGGTGTTAAATTTAAGTAAATTAGAAAATTGTAAGTAGTTAATTTTTGTCTTAATTGGAATATCATTTTCAATTTTAAGTTAAATGTGTTTACTTTCTGCGACGGCTCCAAGTTTACCTTTTCCATATGCATTTCAGAAACAAATAGCTATCGACTTTGCTATATTTATTTTGATTCTCCATTTGTAGAATTTAAGGATTATTTCAATATGTTGTTTGAGAATTCTTAATGTGGATAGTCACATATCTCTCTCTAAAGTGTCCCATCCCTTTCTCTATACATCTAGTGATACTTTGAGGGAAAACAAAACAATTTGATATAGAGAATCCAACAATGTTTTCCCTCAAAGTGATTTATCTGTAATATTTTTTTGCCATTGACGTATTCCGCCAGTACCCTATTATTTGAGAATGACTTAGTATGCGGAAAATCATACATGAAAATGTTGTAAAGTCTGGGACCTAAAACGGATCCTTGTGGAACACCTCGTTTTATGTTAAACAGTTCGGATTTGATTGTGGTAATCATAACAAAGAAAGTTCAGTTGCCTATTTCTAGGATTTTGTACAATAGAGCTTCCAACCATACACTATCGAACGCTTTTTCTATATCTAAGCAACTGTGCATTTTTTTTCTCGAAGGTAATTAGTTATATCATTGTGTATTTTGACCAGGACATGAGTGGTGGAGTGCTGTTTTTTAAAGCCAAACTGTTTGTCTGGAATAAATTCAAAAGAGTTTTCTATGTGGTTGCCCATTTTTATTGCAATCACTTTTTCAAGAAATTTACCTAGATTTGACAGCATTGATACAATCGTTAATTACAATTTTGAAGAATTCCATTGTCATAGTCGACAATTTTTCGATAATAAAATTCGAAATGTTGCAAGGAAAATGTATATAAGGAATAAGTTTGACACTTAAGTTGATCGCTTGTTGATTTTATGTACCTGATGTGTATCTGTGTACAAAAAAGGGTAGTTTTGTGTTATATTGCTTTTTTTGGTTAAAAATATGTAAATGTATTCTGATTTGTGAGATTCAAGTGTGTTTAAAAAAATTATGAGTGTTCAGAGCTTCCTCTGTTTGGAACAAGCTCAGTACATTTATCTGTGTTCGAACTCTGTTCAGTCTTCAGTGCTCTGCTCTGAGCGAAAAAATAAAAAGCCTATTGCCGACTGAAACCGTACGGCTTTTTGTGTATACGGAGAATATTATCACGTCTGACATGAAGTGCGCTAAAAATCCGTACGATTTTCTTCCGTATGGACGGTGATTTCGTACACGACGGTTTTTTCCCGTGAATAGTCTTATGACGTTTTTATTTGGCAACCCGGGATCCCAAGTGAACACTTTTGTGTGATTCTGACGATTCTGAATTTTAATGAGATTGAATGTGTGAAAATAATTGTGTACGTGGAAATATTCAAATTCAAAAAAAAAAATGTTTGTTGCACAATTATGATACAAAAAATGACAACAGTCGAGTTTGACGTTCAATTATATGAATGTGTAAGTGCTTCTTTCAAATCCATAAGCAAAGTTCTCTTCTTTTTAGAATTAGAACCGTCATTTTTTCCCAAGTGAACACTTTCAGAAGAGTCCAGAAGGCTTCCGGATTGCCACATAAAAACGACATAATGCATATAAAAAGAGGTCAATGTAGGTATACACTTCTTTGCTCAGCTGAAATCATCTCGTGTGTTCTTCGACTAAAGACGAAAACCGGTTTAAGTCCAAAAATTGTTCACCCCTTGTATGCAAGTCCAATGACCAACATTAAACTATGAGATATTACATATCTAGGTATTCACTTTTTAGAAAAGAAGAGAAAAAAAATGTTAATCCAAACGAATATAGAAAAAACTCAACTACATATAGGGTTATCCATTTTGCGGTTTTAAAAGTATAGGGCTGGAATTCGACATCTGTCAAGCTACGTTGGTAAACCAATTTTTTTTTGCGAAAATGGATCGCTTAACTATCGCATAACGTATAAAAATTGTTAAAACCTACTACAAAAATGGTGATTCTGCCACAGCCACATATCGTGCTTTAAGAGGAGATTATGATTTACATAATCGTCCAACCAATTGGCAAAATTGTGAAGAAATTTGAAGAGACTGGTTTGGTTAGAGATATTGTAAGGCCTGTGCATCTTCGTTTCGCTCGTACCACTGAAAATATCGCTGTTGTAAGTGAAAGTGTTGCCGAAGACCCGAATGTGTCGATTCCTCCTCGTTCTCAGGAATTAGAACTGTCTTACGGCACATTATGGCGTATTTTGCATTTGGATCTACACCTACATCCACGTAAAGTCCAGCTTACGCAACAACTGAAGCCAGCTGACCATTCACAACGTCGTAGATACGTCGAATGGGTGCTTGAACAACAGGCGGTGGACGGCAATTTTTCGAACTAAATTTTCTTCAGCGACGAAGCACATTTCTCACTCGGTTGGTTTGTTAATAAACAAAATTGTCGTATTTGGGGTTCTGAGAATCCTCAAGTAATTGAAGAGAGGCCATTACATCCACAAGAAGTCACTGTTTGGGCGCTCTTTGGTCCGGAGGTGTGATTTTACCTTACTTCTTCGAAAACGACGATGGAACGACTGTCACGGTCAATTCGGAGCGTTATGGTAATATGATACGTTTTTGACTTTTTTTGTCTGCTATTGAAGAATACAACTGGAGAATATGTGGTTTCAACAAGACGGTGCCACATGCCACACAACTCTAGCGAATATGGCTTTATTGCAAGAGACATTTCCTGGCCCCGTAATTTCTCGTCGTGGCGATATCAACTGGCCACCAAGATCATGCGATTTGAAACCGCTCGACTTTTTTTGTGGGGCTACGCGAAAGACCGTTTTTATGCAGATAAGCCTTTAACTCTTGAGCACTTAAAGACAAACATTCGTCAAGTTATGGCTGAGATACCGCCCAATATGTGTCAAAAAGTAGTCGAAAATTACCTCAAAAGAATCGATGCTTGCAACAATTCCCGTGGTGGTCATTTAAATGACGTAGTGTTTCACATATAATGTCAACGTTCAAACTTTATAATAAAAAAGAAATATCATGAAAAAAAATATTTTATATGTGTTTTATTTACGTTTACTTTTGAAACCGCAAAATGGATAACCCATTACTTTAAAATAGCACTAGCAAATCGTGAAAGAATTATACTCGACATCCAGGATAACGTAAGATATGATGTTCAGCCAATTCGGTATATCGAAACAAGTTTTTTCATCTTAAAAATAAAATATTATATTTACAGATGATTTAAAAAGTTTTTATTATATCGACTTCTTATAGTTGCACAAATTGAATAAATGTTGACAAGAAAAAAGTCTGAAGGTTTGTTTAAGTTACCCGAGAGGGTTATCACTCTTATCCGATAAAAAAAACCTGTGTCTTCTGAATCAGTCGAAGTTCAATATGTTAATTCCTGGAGTTTTAGAGAGCTCTTCTAAATTATTAAAGAAGTAGCTGCCTAGTAGTTTCCTTCTCTGGTGGCAGAGTGCAGGGCAATGGCAGAAAAAGTGTGATTTGTCTTCATACATCTCTTAGTCACTTTGTCAAGGGTTTGGTTACTTCATACCACTTGTATACAGCTTCATCCTGCAACTGTAGTAGATTCAATATTTCCTCTAAGCAATTAAAAAAACGGCACATAAAACGTTTTGTTGTGCAAACAACTTCAAACGCTGAAAAAATTACTGAGTACTATATGAAAACTATTCTCATGTTTTGTTGATCTTTTCCTTTAAATTGAACAGCATTCGTTATATAGAGTAGTAATTTTTTTGTTTCGTTATGTATTATGATTAAGAATTCGAAGGTCATATCTTGATCGAAATTCTTCGAGTCCTTTATGAGAAAGTCGAAAATCAAAAAAAAAATTGTTGAGGGAGGTACCGTTAACAACAAAATAATATTTAAAAAAATGTTGAACCAAAATGTATACCAGATCTATAAATAGTACACAAAGTTTTTTTTATCAATATTGGTAGAGTTGTTTTCGAGTTAATAGATGGTAGGAAAAATTGGATGGGAGTTACATGCGGTTATTTTTGGGGTAAAAAAAAGGTTAAAAAATCTAATTCATACAATCACCTAAACGCTAAAATATTGATTTAGTCGTTTAGGGTGTAGATCGAGGAACAGACAGACAGGCGGAATTCCAATTTTTCGTCTTCGCTATCATCGTGATATCAAGTTTGATCAAAATCTCGAGTTCGATTTTTTCCCAAAGGCAAAATTTGCCCTATAGTATTACTATCGCAAGTAAAAACATTACGGTGTCTTTTTTTTTTTTTTGATTCATTTTTATTTAATCTTAACTTATAATTATCTTAAAGCTAGACAAAAATGTTTAAAACTAGCCTAATTATCAATAACTTACAACTAATTTACTGGCCCTTTACGGGCGCTCTAAACTAAACTATATCTCTTAATACTAATGTCTTTCGACCTTAAATCTATTTTAATTAATTCTAATTATTTTATTTTTATTTTACCAAGAAACATATTTAAAAAAAAACTCGGCATCATATCATATTTTAAATTTTTTTTTATAAACTACCTAAAGCTAGACTAAAAATAATTAAAACTATATACAACTAACTTATACTAACTAAAAATAACTTAAACTACTTAAGATACCTAATAATACCCAAAACCACTTAAAACTACTTAAAAACTAGAACAGCCACAGCACCATTTTTTTCGTTTTTTAATATTTTTTTTTGTTTATTTTTTTTATATGCATGCAGACACACAACTACATGCACCCACCCATACCTGTACATACGCACATACATATGCGTACGCACATACATGTACAGACACGCAGATACATGCACGTATGCCCCCGCATACATACATATTTTTAATTTTTTTTTTGGTGCCACCCCGACTGTTCCCTATACCTAATTACCCTAAATGTATGTTAGTCGGCCAAGACATATCTTAATCGACTTTAAATATCACGATGCTGTTGAGAGAGCCACCAGAACTGGTTCTTCTATTTCGCCCTATCCCTTCGGTCCCGATCGGACACAGTCCTACTAAACCGAAGGCGCTCCTCTCCACATTGAGCGATGACGTCTCGACCATACATGAGTCGCTTATCTACAGTTTTACGGCTGACGTGGTAGATAAGCGGAACCGCCATTCTATCCTGTATCAGCCCTCGACTGTCTAAATAGAGGAATGCTTCGGGAGGGATGTAGCCACTTAACCGCGCACTCTCAAAATATTCATTATTGGGGTAGTAAGCCCCAAAAATTAAGCTGTTGGCTGAGGACATCGCTCTTGTAGTGTGACCCCGATTCAGCTTAAACAAAAAATTATCTATTCAGTTTATGTTAGGTGCGTTTTTTTGCAATCCCCGGGGGAATTGGTTGAAAAAAACGACCAAGGCGCTTAAGTGAAATACTTGGTAGCACTATTTATTAATTTGCAAGATGACATTTGAAGAACAGCTGTAATGCAAGAAAAAAATAAACATCATTGGCCTCGTTCGGTGCGCGGCCGGTAGGCTATCCAGGATACCTTTGTAGCGGATTTATTTTCGAACGATTCGGGTAGCTTTCTCGTTATGTCAGTTGTATTGCATACACATCTGATATTTTGAATCAGCTGTCCCTCACATTTCCAAACGAATCTCAACGAATCCAATAATTTTTGGGTAGCTTGAGATTTGTGTTTGACAACATATGTTTAGTTCATCAGCCGTTTTTTCCTTAGGCGTTACAACAGCACCAAGCAATCCGGATCGGTTAGGTTGCGCCACCGAACTAGGCCATTGTTTGCCTCATCCTCATTCTTCTAAAAATCATCGGGTTGATTTGTTTTGTGTAATTTCGATATATTTATTGAATTTAAACTACTTTTCTATTAAAAAAACATAAAAAGAACCAAGTTAATTATTATTTATACAAAAAAAATGTGAATCAAGTAATTTGAAAATTGAAATCAAGTATTTTGGAAATTGTTTTTAGCCGATGTGATTTTCTTTTAATTTAATTTTTACGAATACAGTGGTACATAGAATTCAACTACTTGAAAACTACCCCATTTGTCGGTCACTGGTGACATGATATTAGTGGTCGAGTTGCTTATTCGGGCGGGACGCTCAGTTCCTATGTCTTCTCAGAGAAATCTTTGTTTTGTTGTTCATTCAACTCTTGTTAATTGAACGAATATCAACTTCAGGAAATGCTTTTTTATTTAATAATAATTTTACAGTCAAGTTTTAATATACCTATAAAAAAAATAAACGCAAAAATGAAAATCGCTGTAGAAGGTTGTGCTCATGGCGAGGTGGAAAAAACCTAGAGGCAATACAAAAGCGAAAAATGTTAAAATAGATTTGTTTTTGCGGAATGTATATTAAAAGGTAGGTTAGGTAAACCAAACAAAATTGATAATTATCTGACATGTCAAAATGTCAGTTTTGAAGTTTCTATACATTTTATCGATAACTTATGGCCTTTTCAATTGGCCGTCCGGAACACGTTCCCCCAATAAAACAGCCGTAAACAATTTGAATGATTCTGAATAATATGTGTCACTGTATTTGTGAAAATTGAATTAAAAGAAAATAACATCGGCTAAAAAGAATTTCCAAAACACTTGATTTCAATTTAGATACACATTTTCTTGTATCAATAATAATTATAACTTGCTTCTTTTTATGTTTTTTTTTAGCAGAAAATGAGTTTAAATTCAATAAACACAACGAAATTACCCAACACACCAAGCCGATTATTTTGACATTCTAATTGTGTAAGTGTATTAGTGATTCTGTTTTCGATTCTGAAATGAAATCCAGAATCGTTTTCTGTTCTGTATAGAGTAACAACTGTCATTTTGTGGGGGTCAGAACAGTTCTGGACGGCCAATCGAAAAGGTCATTAGTGAAAAAGTGTTTGGTAGCACAGTTTTTATCCTCTCCAATAGCTAAGCCCCGAGAATTCTCTGGGTTTAAGCTAAGCACCCCCGGGGATTAGTTGTTGTTGGATTTAACATGCAAATTATTAATCCTACTCATCGTTTTTTTCGTCCAATTTCCCAGGGGCTTAGAAAAAAACACGCCTGTTGGCTCTGTTGTATAGAACCTGGTTGGAATAATATCTCGTGTACTCCGACTCTGGTGTTCTGTGTAATCCAAGACAACGTCTAAGACATTGCCTCTGAAACACCCGAATCTTTTCCATTTGAGATGGGGCATCGCTGAACCACACCGGGCATCCGTAGGCAACCATCGGCCTGATGAGGGCCATGTAGAAAATCACCTTCACCCTGCTGTCAAGACGGCTGCTATAAAACAGTCGTTTTGTCAAGGCAAAGGCTCCGCTAGCCCTGGCCAAAGCAGCACCTATATATCTGGCCAAGGTACTTTACTATACTTTTACTCGCCAGTGGATGTCCATGTGGCCATACCATCACCAGCTTGCGCCAGTTCTTTCTCGTATGCTACTTCCAAGATTTCCAGATAATTGACAGCTGATTTTTTTTTAAACGTTTGCGCGCACTAAAGGGGTTTTGATTACCCTTAATATGAACAATCACAGTGCGAGCGTTAGGAGATTAGGGAAGGATGCAAGAGGAGATACTGATGCACATTGGTTTTGAATTTGTGAATATCAAAATGGGAGGGGAAAATAGAGCCGGGTAAAGTATTCCACATTCGCGTTGTACGGCTAAAGAAGGAGTCTCTGTACTTGACAGTACGTCCGAAGTTGGCCTCAAGGGTAAACTGATGAGCATTCCTAGAAGCGCGAGTATTACGGTTGAAAAATTTAAGGGGAGGAATGCAACTGGCTATTTCGCTGCAACAGTGTTTACAAAAATAGCGATAAAATAATGACAGACATGTAACATTTCGACGGTGTTCTAGATATGTAAATGTCTCTACTAAATTTCTATTGCCTATCATTCTTAGAGCTCTATTCGGAATTCTATCTAAAAGAATCAAATGTGTTTTTGGAGCTCCTGCCCAAATGTGCGAGTTATACTCCAGCTATGGACGAATGATAGCCTTATAGATTACAGCCAGATCAGACGGGGAAAAGAAGCAAGAATTTTTTGCAACTTCGAAGAAAGCCCAGACACTTTGCAGCATTTTTGGCGACATCGAATATGTGGTCGTTCCACAAGAGGTGGTCTGTGATGCACATACCAAGAACTGAAAGCTGATCGGTTTCTTCAATGGAAGTGCCGATCATGGATAGCGGCATGGGGGATGCGTTCTGCTTTAACGAAAGAAGACAGCACTGAGTTTTTGAAGCATTAAATTCTACGCGGTTTCTTATTCCTCATTGGACAATGCTGTCGAGATCAGAATTTAATGAGCTTATCATACGCTGCCGTTGCAGTTGCACATCCGAAGAACAAGGAGGCGCATCTGAAAACGAATATGAAAAACTGAGAGTACTATCGTCAGCAAATCAATTTAGTGGATTAGAAGTTCCAGATAAGAGATCATTAATAAAAATGAGAAATTGGGTCGGAGACAATACGGAGCCCTAGGGCACACCAGCATTTATTTTGTGAATATCAGACTGGAAACCGTCCAATACAACTTCTATTGATCGGTCCGAAAGGTAATTTCTAATCCAACGAAGAAGAGATTCATCGATACTAAATGCACGCATTTTCGATAAGAGAGCTTGATGCCAAACTCTATCAAATGCTTTTGAAATATCAAGCGAAATAATCTTACTTTCTCCAAAGTGATGTAAAGATTTTTGCCACTGCTTGGTGAGATATACCATCAGATCACCAGTGGACCTATTGCTACGAAAGCCATACTGCCGGTAATTGAGGAGCTTTCGTTCTTCAAGATATTTCTTAAGCTGATAATTAATCAGCGTTTCCATGACCTTGGAAAAAGGGACGTAAGTGCAATTGGACGGTAATTAGCGGGTGAAGAAGATTCGCCTTTTTTAGGGACAGGCTGGACAAATGCTGTTTTCCATCCACCCGGAAAGAGACCAATAAAGTAGGACAGATGGAAAAGCTTACCCAGTGGTTTAGCCAGTGTTGAACAACACCTCTTCAGAACGATGGGAGAAATACTATCCGGGCCAGCGGATTTCTAGCAATTGCACGAGTGCGAAAGAAGATTCGTCCCATAAAATCATTTACGCTCTCAAGTACGGGAGGAGTCAATACACTTTCTGGCAGCGTCGAATTTACAGCGAACTGCGCTGCAAGCAAATTGGCTTTTTCACGAGAGCTGACAAAAGGGGTGTCATTAAGGACGAGCGTTGGAACCGAAGACGACGATGAATTCCGAATGTTTTTTATAAAAGACCAACAATTTTTACTACCTTTGGCACATTGTAGTATTTTTTGCCTTAATTTTTGGTCATGCAAAAATTTGGTTCTCCGAATGTGAACGTTGCAATTCTTTCTAGCTTGTTGAAACTTTTTCCGGTTATCCTCAGTGGGGTTGGCTTTATATTTCCGGAAACTTGCTTCTCTATCCCTAATAACCTTTTAACAGCTCGAACCAAACCATGCATTTTCTTTCGGTTTGATAGGTTTCACCCTATTCGGGATGAAATTTCTCATTCCGTGAAGAATTAAATTTGTTATCATATCTACGCTGGAGTCTACTTCACTACCGATGAAGCATAGTGACCAGTTAAAGTTCCTGAAAAAGTTATTGAACCGTCCCAGTTGGCATTCTCATAGGTTCTCTTAGGTGGTTTTTCTTTAACTGAGAGGTGTTGGCATGAGAAATTTGCAGATATGACACAATTGTCTGATGTGCCTAGAGGCGATAATACATTTAACGTGTATTTATCGGGGTCAGAGGTAAGAAACAAGTCTAGAGTGTTGGCAGTTTGACCTACAACGTCAGGGATTCGAGTTGGCTCGTCAACAAGCTGAGTCAGTTAATTTAACTCAGCAAAGACCTCAACATACCTTCCTTCGGGTGTTGTCTGGCTCGAAAAGCGGAGCCAGCTAGAATTGTGTACATCGAAATCGCCCGCAATGACGATTTCAGTATGAGGGTAATGGGAAACAATTCTTTGAATGGAGTCGGACAGAGCATCAAATTCGTTAAAAATTGAATTTCTGTCCAGATTTGGGCTCCGATAAATAAAACATGTGTGTATGATGCGCTTGTTTACCGAAATTTTTTGATTGCCAGTGCATATTTATTATTTCAATCAAAATCATTTGTGTTTTGTCCGAGGTGCATTAACATTGTAATAAAATATTTATTTAAATAAAAAATGGACTCAAATGTTATTTATATAAATGCTTAACGTGAGCAAGAAAAACAATCTTAAAATTCAAACTTTAGAAGAAAATTATTAAGAAGTGCTTTTTCACCTTTTGATATTCCTTACTTCGAGTCAGTGTTTTTGCTTAATGTGTTTATTTGTTAAATTAGCTTTATTTTATTTATTCGATAAATTGTTTCGCCTTTCAAAAGAAACGTTTAAAATTGTCTTGGACGAAATAAAAGACAAATATAGACCACAGAACAACAATGGGACACCACCAATTATAAAATTAGCTGCAACATTGAGATTCCTTGCAGACGGATCATACCAGAAAGTGGTTGGGCAGGATACAAACATTGGAATGGCGCAACCCACAGTATGCAATTCAATGTCCGAAGCTCTAGACATATTGCAGAGAACGTTGTATGTTGGGTCCTTTGGCTATGCCTTCGTTTTCCCTCATACATTCGATGAGAGGAGAAAATTGTTGCTGGTTGGTGTCTTGCTGTCCTGGGCGCTACAAGTTTATTACAAAAAAATTATTGTTTGTTTCTTTATTTTGATTTTATACAAACAAATAATAGTTAAACTCACATTTTTATTTATTTAAATGAAAAAAATCCACCGAAATATCACTTTCGACCGTGTCGATAAACCAATCCGCCAAAGAAACACTATCGGAAATGCACGCGCTAAAAATTGAAATGTCAAATCAAAATCGCTTTCGATTTCGAAAATAGGGCGAATGTAAAACGAAAGAGACGAAAGCGAAAACAGTAATATCAAATCTCATTTTCGCCACCTAAAACGATTCGCTTCGTATTCCCTAATCAGGCAACAGATCACACTTTGAAGAACTGTTATGTAGAACGAATACTTTTTTAACCGTACTACACGAATGTGGATTGCTTTATCCAGCTGTATTTTTCCCTCCCATTTTGAAATGCAGAAGTTTTTGGCGTTGAACACATTATTGCTTATACTTAAAATTTTAACAGAATGTTGTAACTGGCAATTCTTTAATAAAAGGTTTACCTCCTTTAAAGAACTATGAATTCAAAAATCAAAAAAAAAAAACAACTACCGTTGACTTACAAAATATTTGGCTTTTTATTATTATTATTGTTTTGTTCTTTATTGTTTTACTTCAACAGTTTTTTTTTAAATTATTGTTTTTATTATTGACTGAATCATAACATAATATTCATATTTACATTTTTGGCAGTAAGTTTCATTCTCAAAATACCATTAAATTTGTAAATAATTAAATTGAATGATAAATAGCGGTATTGAGTATTAACCTATATATTAGGAAAAAATCTACATATAAAAACTATTCTCTAGCATTACTAAATACAAAATTAGTATAAATGTTAAAAGGAATTAAATATGTGACTCCTAAGTAAGTCGATCGGATTTTTATAAAATTTCATAAGTTGTCGAGCCAAGCTCTCTGTTTATTATTAATTTAAAAACAAAAAAAAAAACAGAAAACAATAAAATTTCGAATATTATATGGAAGCACTTACTATTTGGGACAAAAGAATGGCACAATTTGATGTCTAATCCTCATTCCTTGAAAAAGTCACTATTTTATTCAATATGATAACAAAAAGAATTGTTTAAAGTAATTAGAAATAAGACAAAAATTTAACAGAAATTCGTTATTGACCTATCATCTACGATGATGCTTCAAGATCACGTGGAGGACGCCTATGGTTTGACCTGGGTCTTGGTTTTGCCCCAAAATTACGTTGTGGGACAAAAGCAGTCCTTGGTGGTTCAAAACGATGCACAGGACCACGTCTTAAAGCTTCAGAACCTGGTCCATTAATAGAAGCCCGATTAATATATGAGTTATTACGCCTTCGGCATACTGAACATCTGCAAACGAAATAAATAAAATCATATTTAATAAAACCGTTCACTCTACGATGCTATTAAGCTCATAGTACCTGCTTATTTTGCTCGTCTGATCAGCTTTGAGAGTACTCTGCTTAGGTATTGACCATTGTTCATGCTCTTCGATGACGCTCATCCAGAATGAAGCTAAAGGATCGTAGTAATTACAACGTCCATGACCGTGGCATTCGATGACTGGATTTGCACGGAATTCCAACAGACATGAACCAGGTGAAATAAGATTTTGTCCGAAACCTCCACTGTTATCGGTGGTAGTCTAGAAGAGTAGAACAAAATTAAAACAAAAAAAACTTAATTTGAAAAAATGTGCGCTGGGTGTACCATCAAATAACTGTAACCGGTCCAAAGTTCTTCCCAATCTGAAGGACAATCAGGAATCGACATACTTTGACTGTGCAAAGCAATAACATTTGTAGTTGTCTCACATACAACGCACCTGGAAAAATAAAATTTAATTAACATTTTCTATAAACTCACTATATAAAAAGGAGCTAAAAAGAAGTGCATAATTGTCTCACCTTGAAATGTATTTCATAAGGTCATTCGATTGAATGGGTGCCATTGTTAAGGACATTGGCTCAGCTGTAGACAACCACATGCTGTCATCATTGTTTTGAGCATAGTTGCACACATTATTGAAATCGCAAAACATGAAAGGCATTGTAGTGAAGCGCCGCAAACAAGATCCTGCAGCTCCCAAATCTTGGCCAACTGCTCTAGAGCTGCCAATATTTCCGGCAATGGAATACCCTTCCCAGAGCATTCCAGTATTGGCTGGACATTCTGGTATTTGAATAGTTTGAGAGTGACGTGCGAATATATAGCCTCGGCTCTTAGCAGGAGGTGGTGGAGGAGCACGTTCACCACGTTCTCCTCTTTCCCCTTGAAGGCCATTGATACCAGGGAAGCCAGGTGGACCTTGCATACCAATTTCTCCAGGTGGTCCATCTGGCCCCATTAGTCCTTCTTCGCCAACATCTCCTTGAAGACCTTTCAACCCACGGTAACCCATTAGCCCAATTTCTCCAACTTCTCCCATGTCACCTTGTTGACCTTTGAAACCAGGTAAGCCAGCCTCACCACGATCTCCAGGTAGTGCCAATTCGAATGGGAAAGTAACACCGGCTTCTCCTTTTTCACCGTCTAAGCCAGGAAGTCCATCAATGCCACTCCAGCCAATATCACCTTCTGGACCACGAGGCCCTCGCATGCCTATTGCTCCTATACGCCCTGTAAGTCCTACATCACCAGCTTCACCCTTTAGTCCAGGAGCTCCATCCACACCAGGTAGACCCACGTCTCCAACATCTCCTGTGCGACCTCGAATGGCAATACCAACTTCTCCCTGCTCACCTTTGAATCCCATGTCTCCTTGTTCACCTTTAGCACCTTCATGGCCAGGTAATCCATTTCGACCAGGGGGACCAGTATAACCAATGTCTCCCACAATACCTTTAATTCCTTCAACTTCAGGTCCAGGTAGACCTATTAAGCCATTTACTCCATAATCTCCTTGTTCACCTGGAGCACCCTTTTGTCCATCTCTTCCTGGTCGTCCTACAAGTCCATCATAACCAGATTCACCTTCATCACCTCGTTCAACGTTTTCTGGAAAAGCACCTTGGTGACCACGGCTACCTCTTTCTCCAATTTCACCCTTTTGACCAGGTTTTCCATCGATTCCTGGACCACCGATTAAACCAATATCTCCTCGTTCACCTATGCGACCTGAGTATCCGATATCTCCTTGCATTCCTTGAGCTCCAGTCTCTCCGGTTCTGCCAAATGGTCCAGGTTCACCTTTGTCTCCTTTTGGCGCGAAACCACGCAAACTACGTCCTGGTTTTCCTTCATCTCCAGTTTCTCCTCGTTCTCCTTGGGATCCTTGTTCACCTTCGATACCATAATCTCCCTGTTCTCCCTTTCTACCAGGCCGTCCAAAAATACCTGGCTCTCCGAACTCTCCTTTTGGTCCAATAGGTCCAATATTTCCACGAGGCCCCATTTCTCCCTTTATTCCATATAAGCCATCTCTTGCTCTAATAGAGGGCAAACCATCCATACCTGGTTCACCTAGTTCTCCTTGAAGACCTCTTTCTCCATAATCACCGCGTTCACCTTTGGATCCATTGATTCCTGGAAGACCGTTTAGCCCATCCAAACCTTTGTCTCCTTTAGATCCTTTTGATCCATCGAAAGCAAGTCCCGGATCTCCTTCTGGTCCACGTTCACCCTTCGCACCTGGACGTCCATCTAAGCCGGGAAGTCCTACATACCCAGCAATACCTTCTTCACCTTTAAGGCCGCTGAAAGCACGTTCTCCCTTTCGACCTTGAGACCCAATATAACCTCTTTCACCCATTGCTCCTTTGCGACCAACAGATCCAGGTCTTCCGGAACGACCAATATATCCCAAATTTCCAAGTTCTCCTTTTGGCCCCATGGGACCTAGTTCACCACGGGGTCCGATGTCTCCTGGACGTCCATCAATGCCCATATCACCACGATCTCCTGGTAGTCCAGCAATACCTTGATAGCCCTCACTTCCAGCTATTCCGTGAATTCCTTGCATTCCAGAATCACCAATTTCTCCTCTGCGTCCAGGTAAACCAATATTTCCTTTTGCACCCTGAACACCCACAGGCCCAACTGGTCCAATCTCGCCTTTTTGACCTTTTTGTCCATGTGGTGCTGTCCTTCCATCACGACCTGGTTCACCCACTAATCCAGGGGGACCTGGAATAAAATCACCGCGCTGGCCTTTTCTACCCGAAAGACCATAAAAACCAGGAGGACCATCATCTCCCTTTTCACCTTTGCGTCCGAGAATACCTTGAAGACCAGCTGGACCAGGGAAACCGGAAAACCCTTTATCACCCATTTCCCCTTTAAGACCAGGATAACCCTCTTTACCAATTTCACCAGGTAGTATGTTTAGACCGGGATCACCTCTTTGTCCTTTCCTTCCCACTGGACCAGGTAAGCCAGGGGAACCATCTAATCCAGGGTTTCCTGGTTCTCCAGGTCTGCCTGGGTCTCCAAGAAGACCTGGATAACCTTTGTTACCTTGTACTCCTCGAATAGCTAGACCGACTAAGCCAATATCCCCTCGTTTGCCTACCATACCTTCTTCACCGGCTTGTCCCTTTGCACCTCTGGGTCCAGCTGGGCCATCATTTCCTTTATCTCCACGATCACCTTTATTATCGATAATTGGTCCTGGACCAGGTTCACCTTTTTGACCCTTTAAACCAAAACTTCCATGCTCTCCCTTATGACCCCTAAAAATAAAATTAATTAATCTTACTTAAAAATGAAATATTGTAATATATTTACACTCTTCCGTCGTAACCAGGTGCACCGATCAAGAAATAAATTGGAGTATCGGCAGCATCCCCTTTAGCTCCATCTCGGCCATCTAAACCATCTAAGCCGTCTTTTCCTGGGAGTCCAGAATCACCGAATTCACCACGTGGACCGTACTCGCCAAATGCACCGGGATTGCCTGGGTACCCTGGGAAGCCTTTGTCACCCTGTTCGCCCTGCTCCCCACGCTCACCTCGATCACCGAAATCTCCTTTCTCAGTTCCTGGCAAATTACCTATGCGTATGACATCACCTTCACGACCAGGTAATCCGGGCCGTCCAGATTCTCCTGGAATTCCACTGGGTCCTTGAACACCCTTGAATCCCTTCATACCCGGATATCCAGCTTGTCCTTTTGGGCCTCTGGGTCCACTTAAACCAGGTTTTCCAGGTAAGCCGGGTAAGCCGGCGAAACCAATGTCACCAATAGATCCCTTAATACCTCTTGGTCCCGGAGGGCACACACCACAGTCTTCTCCTCTTTCACCTTTATCACCAAAATCTCCTGGATTGCCATCATAACCATCTGCTCCTGGAGGTCCTCGAGTCCCTGGGCGACCTTCATCACCAGGCGGTCCGACAATGTCTACTCCCTCACCCGGTAGACCTTTTTCACCAGGTAAACCTGCTTCACCACGATCACCCCTGTAGCCATGTGATCCTGATCGACCTGAATCACCTGGATAACCTTTGGGTCCCATTATATTCAAACCATCGCTTCCTATTTGTCCTGGGCGACCAATTGGTCCATGTGGGCCAGTTTCGCCTTGCGGTCCAGGTGCACCAATCTCACCTCGATCTCCTGGCTGACCTCTTATTGAAACTCCACGTTTACCGTGATGTCCATCAAGTCCTGGATCTCCTGGCGGTCCTGCTGGACCCATGTGTCCTCGGCGTCCTGGTTGTCCAGGAATACCGTTAACACCCATGGGACCTTGTTCACCTAAATCACCCTGTGGTCCTTCTGATCCAGGTGATATTTCATCTAAATGCGGATCATATATACCGGGTGGACCCATGGGTCCTTGATAACCGGGCGTTCCATCATAACCTTGCTCACCAATCGCACCCTTGCGGCCCATTAAACCATCCACTCCAGAATAACCTGGTGCACCTTTGTGTCCTTTCTCGCCAGCAATACCAGCATCACCTACCCTTCCTGGTTTACCACGTTCACCTGGTGCTCCCTCATCACCACGCTGGCCAGGCTGTCCTTCACGGCCAGTTTCACCGTATTCCCCAATTAAACCTTTCATTCCCTTACTTCCTCGGATACCAATATCGCCGGGCCTTCCCTTTATTGTATTTTGCCTTCTGAATTTATCAAAATGTGTGACGCTTTCTGCCGGCTCTCCTTTTTCTCCTTTCATGCCAACACCAATGAGGGCATCATGTGGTTCTGCTTTGTCTCCTTTAATACCCTGCATACCCATTTCACCTTTGGGTCCATCTAATCCAGCAAATCCTATATCACCCTTGAAACCTTTCATTCCCAAACGACCTTCTGGACCATCTCTCCCTGCAGGACCTTCAGTACCTCGATCTCCTTTTGTTCCTTTCGAATTAGTACCACCATCACCGGCTTCTCCGGTTTGTCCAGGTAATCCTGGTTTTCCTAGAGGACCACGACGACCATGTTCTCCTGGTAAACCAGGAGTTCCCATAGCACCTTCTTGTCCATTGCAGCCATCAATACCATGTGGACCTTGTGGTCCATCTGCACCAGGTGGTCCCTAAAAATTATTTAAGTTTTATTTATCAAAATATTTTAACAATATTCAACTAAAATACCCGTGGTCCTTGTAGTCCAGGTCTGCCTGTCTCACCAACGTCACCCTGTAAACAATTAAAAATGAGCATAATTTAAAACTTTAAAAGCTTATTTACTCACCCTGTGTCCTTTGTCACCCTTTGTTCCGTACTCGCCTACGTCACCAATTTCACCAGTTCTTCCAATGGAACCAACAGGCCCGAAATCACCTGGCGGGCCTTCCATTCCTTGAACTCCCTCTGGACCGATCGTACCAGGGGCCCCTTTTAAGCCCTTACAATCACATTGCGTTTGATTGCAAATCTACAAAAAAAATATTATTGAACTATTAAAAGGGCATATTAAGGTTTTCTTATATATCACATGGGCAGGCAAATTTCATATGGTGAATAACATTTTTATTTAGATATGCCTTGGGTAGGTAAATCAAATGTAACCCCAATAATTTTGCTACAAAAAATATATAGATATATAGAATTTTTCCTAAATTGCATAAAAATCAAAAACAAAATGAAATATTCATATAAGATATTCTGCGTGAACTTTTCCATTTTACATCCTCTTTCTTGATACAAAATGTTATCAGATTTCGGTACCCAATTTTCACTTCCCGAGAGATGAGTATTAAGATGGGTACATTTTTCATAATGCAAAATAATATCGATTTTAATTCAGAATTAATCTGATAAAATAAAATAAAATAAAATAAAATAAAATAAAATAAAATAAAATAAAATCAAATAATATAAAATAAAATAAAATAAAATAAAATAAAATAAAATAAAATAAAATATTTATTATTAATTTCTGTTTTGCTGTCCAACGATTTTTAACCAAAATTATTAATTTTTAAATTTTGAATTAATTTTTATTTCGGAGCCAAAAAAGTGAACAATTACAGCCTTATTTATTTACGCCTCATAGCGAGTACATAAGGGGAGACTATGTTCTTTTTACAATTTCTCTTAGGGCAAAATATATTATTAATTATGTTGCATAGCAGAAACATAAGCTAAACGGTTTGGACGGTAGTATAGAGCCTACATAAAAGGGATTTTGTCTTGAAAAATTATTTTCACATCGCCCATGTTAATTTCCCATTTGTTAAGGGTGGGGAAATGTGTATTTTTGGCATGCACCAAGCGCCAATGATGATGCTGAGTGGAAGCCAGTCTTGTCCGCATATGCGTAATGTCGAATTACAAACAACCATTTCAAATCGATTTCAGATCGATTTTTACTTGCGATATAGGTACTATATGTCAAGTCTTGTATTTGGAAAAAAAATCGAACTCGAGATTTTAATCAAAGTTGACATTACGATGATAGAGAACACCAAAAAAGTGGGCCCCCCAATTCCATCTGTCTATCTGTCTGTAGAATGATCTACGGCCTAAGCCGCTGAACCGACTTGGTTAAAACTTGGTTATTAGGCGTTTCAAGTGATTTTCCGCAATAGATTTTTGAATGGTTGTTTTAGCCCAAAAAATGACGGTACTTGCCATACAAATTTTTCTACCATCTTAATTATCTCGAAAATAGATCTAATGATGTTGATCAAAATTCCTTTGGTTATGGTCTACGTTTTGGTCAACAATCTTGTTTAAATATTTTGTTATTAACGGTTCCTGCCATACAATCATTTTATTGATTTTCGACTTTCTCATAAACGCCTCAACGGATTTCGATCAAAATTTTTATAAAGGAGCTCCTGCGAATTATACATAATACTGCATTTCAAAATTTTCGAAAAATAGTTTTTTTGAATTTTTGAAAAAAAATATTTTTTTTTTTGAAAATTCAATATTTCGAAAACGAGTGGACGATTTTTTCTGAAATTTTGTTTTTGAATTTATAATAATAAATATTTAAAATATTTATACCATTTTTTTTTAAATTTAAGAATTTTAATATATAAAAAATTAAGTGAAAAACGACTGTAAAAATACATTTAGTCGTTTCCATTAAGAATCTTTTGCGTTCGAACATATGAGCAAATACGTGCCATCCAGTCATGCATTTTATTTTGTTTGTTGTAAAGAACTTGCAAAAAGTAATGTGCGAGTAAATTTTATGAAATCTTGCTAAAAACGCTAGATCTGTTTTGATAGCATAGCATAAAAGCATAAGATAGCATAAAATCGATTTTGTTTAGAAATAATTCGATTGTGCTCAGAAAAAAATTTGACATAATACAAAATTGGGAAATTTTCGGCATCAATTTTGGTTTGCCTACAATTACCGTTCTGTGACTGATTTTTTGCATCTGTGCAGGATAAAACTGACATATTTGCATCTGTGTGTAGATTCACTACAAACAAATTTTAATACTGATCCTGATAATGATAATTTAAGAAGCTTTAGTTACCATTGTGATAAACTGTGCCAGTGATTTTCAAGAGTGTGGAATTTTATTAATTTAACATATTTTGAAGAAAATTTGTCAAATCGTCACAAAAATTACTTCGAAAATTATTATAATGTGCAGTATTATTTAGATTTTAAATTAATCGAATTGTAAAGTTGATGAGACAAAACAAACAGTACTATAGCAGGCGTTAATAAAATTTTCTTCGACCAAAATGAATTACGTGTATACCAAAAATTATCAAAAGGTCATTAAGAGCCGATTTTTCAATCTCCAGATAAAAAGGCATGTAATTGCCAGAGGAATAAACTCACTTCACTGTTTTCCAAACGGATAACAACATTGAAATTTTCAAGCAAGAAAAAACAATCTATAGAATAATTTTATTTGAATGTCACTTTTGTTTCGATTGTCGATTTTTGTATACAAATTAATTTTTGTTTAACGTAAATTTTTTTTTTAATTTTAACTATAAGGTCTTTTAAGTGAACCTGAATTGCACGGCACTAGTTAGAAGGGATAGAAAGATAGGAAAGAATTTTTTGTTGGCACAGTGTATCGGAGAATTAGGTATTTACTATCTCATTTTAAACCGAGCGAAGGCGGCAACCAATTAAAATTGGAGGTATCGAAAAGAATGCTGCCTAGCGCGCGGATCTGACCCACACCTGTAAGTTAGCAGTCAAGCACTATATCCACTGCGCCATTTCCACCAAAGCAATAAGTTTTCAAAATGTTTTTGACATCGAAAATAGCTATTTATTTTACTGCTCAGAATAAATCCTTATTCCATTCTAAAATGAGGAGATAGCTTTATTCCTGGGATTAAGTTGTAACTGACTGTTCAAAAACTGACTTTTTCTCTGTCTAGAGAATATGTACTAACTGACTGCTTAACTGTCATTGAAAAATTGGCACTAAATGAAATAAAATTAAATTCCCCTTACTTAATATATAAAGCCTAACATAAGAGTTGCCCCTTAAACATTTACCTCCCGTTTCATAGTGCGAGTTTAAACTCCACTTTTGGTTTAAACATCACATCAACAATTCATTCGGTTTCACAGTGTTGTTTAAATCTTGAACTGAGTTCCGTTTGTAGTTTAAGTTAACCGCAATTATTCTGTCGTTTAAGCTTCAGTTCAGCGTTTGTATTATTTTTTTATTTTCAAAAAATATTATGAACAAAACAAAATTGTGTATTCAAATGTTATCAAATGTTATAATGATTTTGAAAACTTTTATTTATTTATTATTCTCGTTGTTTCGCGTGTCATTTTCTGTCAGAAAGAGAAAGGGAGGATGAGGCAAGAAATATGCTGCCAACTATTTTTCATAAAATATAGTTCAAACGAAGTTCAACTGATCTGAAGATCAGATTTCATTGTGAAACCGCACGAATTAAACTAAAAATTTAAACTCAGTTTAAGGTTCAGTTGATCTTAAGTTTAAACTCCCACTGTGAAACTGGGGGTTACTGTAACAGCAAGTTGATACGACATCATAATATCAGATATATTTTATTAGTTTTAGTCATAAAGAGAAGAAAGTCAAAATGTCAAGACTTGGTGTACACTTTCCAATTGAAATCAATTTAACCGCAATGTGTTCTTTTTTTTTGTAGCGTGGCGTCTTCTGCGTTGCCGCTTAAGGTCACACTCATCTACCCTGAATCTTCTCCTGACAGACTGGCTGCATATTGTATATATCATATGTAGCTCCATATTGGCCTGATGAATTTGCGAGATACACAAATTAATAATGTTGATGGAGCACTAAAATGTTACTCGTGCGGATGTTTAAGATGATTGGAGGGCAAAATGTACATACATATAAGTATGTAGGTGCACGCATAGTAATTGAATTTTTACCCTAGTATACATATTTATTTTTCACCAGAGGAAAAGATATAGGACGATGTGTGTGGTTTGTATTTTATGATGCGGTTGCAATTAATAACGAACTCGATGAGAATCAACGCAGGGCTTGCATTTAAATATACGCACACTTATTAAGATAAAACTTTATACGCGTATCTGGGCAAAAAAGTGCGATTGACAGTTGGAATACAAAAAAGTGATGTTGATGACTTAATGAATCAGATATTCCTTACAGTTGGTACTATGTGTATATGTAAGAGATTAACAGCTACATATAATAGAAGTTATGTAAATATGTATTGTTAAAACATTTATCGACTTTTATACCTGTACATTACCCGATCAAAGACGTGCGCGACGTTATGTCGTATCGTAACGCCACAAATAATTTATGTTATGTAATTGGATACATTCAAAGGATAGCTATGGTTCGATTTTTGAATGTAGGTACTTATTTTCAAACCTGACAATAAAAAAATATGCAAATTTATTAGTTAAGGCTTTTAACTAATAAATTTGTTTCTGACAAACGTTTTAAAACGTTTAAACAACCAAGCAGGCTCATTTGATATTGTAATTTGTGGAATCTTACAATTTCTGTATTGTCAGACGCAACATAGATGTTTTATGTTTGAGTTTAGGCACAGTTTGTTTATACTACGTTTCCACAGAACCCGAATTTCTTGTATATTTGCTAATCTCATACAAATATTGTTTTCACCGCTCCAAAAGTAGATTAATTTCGAAAGCGGAATTCAAAATGCAATTTCTGTTTCATTTTCTCTCATATTGTAGAAGTAAGACAGGCAGCTTCATCTATTACCGCTTTCACACGCCGCGAACTACTTCGTCGATATATATTGTCGGCACGGTTTTTTGGTCGTGTGAAAAGAAATTGTGTCGACACAGCAGTTCGATTTTTGGAGATCGAAGTGGTATGTCGACATGGCGTTAAAAAGGATCGAACTAGTACGCCGGCACAGTATCTGTTTTGTTTTTGTTTTTTTTTTTTGTTTTCTGCTCATGTTCATAATTTGAAGTTATCTTATTTGTATTTTTTTTCATATACAATTAATCTGCTTAATTACTTCTTAAAAATAATATGATGACAGACAGTTTCACTTCAATAATTTTTTTTTTTAAGTAAATTTGAAAACTTTTCTATGTGCCAGCTGGTTTTAACATCGGCGTATGTGCGTCTGAATGATCATGCAACAACGAACTACTTCGCCGACATGATGCATCGATGTGTCGTGTGAAAGCGGTATGTGTCAACCGAAGCAAAAAATTCACTTTCCCGATGAATGTGTTCATTTCGATATTGGAATAGGGCAGTTCGATTTGTACAATTATATGCCCCATGAAAATTTAAATGAGATTTATTTTAAATCTTCATCTGATAAGATTGAAATTTGTTTGGTAAATCTTCAATATTTGTAGGAGATTTAGCTAAATCTACTTAAATCTCGGTTTAGTGATCGGTTGAAACGTAGTATTAGCATGTTTTGCGTAAGATTTAAGTCGACCAGATTCGACGAGAGTTCTAAAAAAAAAACTAGGTCGACCAAGGGTAATATTCAACGGTAAGGTAATATTCTTCGGATGTTGGTCTTCAACGCCAATGTATGATATGCTCATTAAATTCTGACCTAGACAGCCATTGTTAAATGGGGAATAAAAGATAGAGTAGAATTTGATGCGTCGAAAACTCAACCACTTTTGCCGCAATCCATGAGTTGCACTTGCATCAAGGAAACTGAACATGTCAAAATTCTCGGTAGGTATGTCAATCTCCAACCACCTCTTGTGGAAGGATCACATACCCGATGTCGCCAAAAATGCCGCTAGATGTTTTATGTTTTGGTTTCTTGAGACAATGCAAGAAGTTTCACCCCCACTGTTATCTATAAGAATTATATACGTACAAAACTAGAATATAATTCCCATCTCTGGGCTGTTGCTCCTGTAATACAATTCCGTCTCTTTGACTGTATTGACCGCAGAACATTTAAATTGATTGGTGATAATAACATCGTGAAATCATTTACTTCGCTTGAACACCGTCGTTCTTGTTTCTTGTCTTACTCTTTTCTATCGTTATTGTAATGGATTATGCTCTAGCGAAATGACCAGTTGCATTTCTCCCACCAAACAATTCAACCGTAATACTCGCACCTCCAGGAAAGCTCATCAGTAGACGCTCGACCCCAACTTCGGACGTATTATCAAGTTCAGAGATTCGTTCTTTAGCCATACTACGCGAATGTGGAATGCTTTACCACACTCTGTCTTCACCGGTCATTGCAATGTTCAGGAATTCAAAACCAATGTGCACCTCCTATCAAACCCCCTCTACCTTTCCTAATGCTCACACTGTGCCTTGGCATAATAAGGATAACAAAAATTCCCCTTGAGTTGTGCACTCATTATTGAAAAAAAAATATTTCCTGGATATCCAGTAGCGATTGTGTCATCTCTAGAAGCTTATGACCTAAACTTATAATGTCCAAATCTATAAACAAATCGCCTCCGACACTTCGGAAACAGGTTTGTTGAGGAACTGGGCGACCTAGTACAGATTATAACTGAACCATTCTTTATTAAACATTAGTTTAGGGACATCTCTGTTAGAAGGGATCACAATGGACCAATATTCCCCTGTGTATGCAACAGCCTTTAAGCTATGTACGCCTCTCCTAACCTAACCTTACCTAATAAATGGCGTCTGTGTTGGCTTGTTGGTGCTTTGCAAATTACTTTAAGTGCCACGAATAAACTACTTCTTGTTGGATTAAACTCCAAATACAGGGTTAGTCCAACATATTATATGTTCCTTGAGTAGATCGGCCTGTGAGTTGTAAATGCTACATTTGATTTTATCTGATCAATTCTTCCGATGCCGATAGCATACAAGAACAAAGAACACCCACCCTCTCCTATATCGGCCCTATAGTGAGAACCACTAAAAATGAGTCTTAAGAACCCAGTAAAATATTTATACCAGCAGCATATAAACTTTTTGGTAGCATACTCAAGTTGTTATTAGTATGCAATTTCCAAAATAACTATAGAGAATTTATTTATTAAAATACGTCATAAAAGTATATATAACAAAATGCAAGAGACACCTTGTCGACAAAAATCCTAAATACCCTCAATTTGTGTTTCTATTGCCCTTGCCCCATGAAAACTCTACTAGTGACTTCTTTCACACCAATTTTCATGGTCAAATTTTTTGTATATGGATCAGTGCCAAGTGCACAATCTTCTCCTATCATAATGACGACTAATTTACAAATTGTCATTTGTCATACTAAATACGGGAAGACATAATTTGAATGCTAGAAACACTCGACACACGCCAATGACTCAAACTAAGAAAAAAAGAAAATCTACATTTTCATCTCAATCAACCACTCATCTTATGATATTTTTTTTTTAATTTTTGTATATGTATTTATTTTATTTTTAGATATTGGAACAGTTGGACAAGTAAAAGGGGGAATTCCTAAAAATAGTCTTGCATTTCTTGATATGAAATTGGAAAATGCATTTTCATTATTACTTCTACAAAAAAATCACTCACAACATGAGTTAGTTCCTTCTGTGGGTGTAATCAGGGTGACCATATTTGAAAACTAGAGTTTAGGAATTCCCCGGCATAAATATGTGTATAAGCTTCGAGTTCGTATATAAACTTCTCAGTTTGTATGTCATTTCTATATACATATAAGTATATATAAACTATACAGCGTGTGTACAATCGTAACTCGAGAACGGATCATTCGATTTTGAAATCTCTGAAAATTTGCAGTAAGATTCAGTTTTAAGTACAAAACAGATGGAACTGTTGTCGAATTTGCAATTTTTTATCTCAAACCACCAGGTGGCGTTGGTAATCTATGCTATGGAGCAATATGAGAGGTGTTCTTGATGTCATTTGTCATTTTGAATTCAGATAAAATATAATATTAAGTTTTTTTCACAATTTCTATTGTGAACGATTATTTCAAGTTTGTCAAGTGAGATTTTTTGTGATTTCCATGACTTTAACATCTCCTTGGAAAAATTGCATTGTCAGGTTGGCCAACTGTTTTTGATTTTGTTCGCCGTCGTAATGCACGACGCATGCGACGACGTTTAGCGAATGTTTGTGAAAACGAATGTTCAGACGAACTCTCAGATCAAATATACACAAAGGAACAATCACGTCGGAATTTCGAAAAATATTATCACAACAATGTAGGGTAGTTTAAGGGCTCTGTAAACACGAACATGGTATGAGTAAAATTGTTTTGAGTAAGCCCAGCAAACAGTGAAACCAAACTACTCGAACTCCATTTTTAATTACTTTTTTGTCGTATAATCGCGCAATAAAACTTCAATTTTCCCGTATGCGCACTCATTCATTCACCAAAAAAAAGTCATTTCGAATAAAAGCGGTATAACCAGTCCGCATACACTCAAACTTGGTTTCACAAACACGAAGCCTCGCCCTCGACCATTGAAAAATATCAAAGTAATTCGGTGAGACTAATTTTTTTGTTTACCACTAAATTGGCATCAATCGTGGCATAGTCACGTGTGGGGGTTCCTCCCGATTTTTGTGTGTACGCGGCGAAGAATAGGACAAAAGAGTTATTCTTACACATTTTCGATTTTTTTTAGTTAACGAGTTTTGCATAATTCAAAAAGATTTAAAGTCAATTTTAATACCGAAAAATTCTACATTCAGATGATGTAATCTTACAGATTTTGTAACTGAAATGTAGTTTGCTAACCACCTTTGGATTTTATCGTTTACTTTTACAACTGAACGAAAAAGTCTTACCCAGTGCAAGTGAGATATTAATATCACTAATACTTTTCAATTTCAATTAATAAGAGAAAAATAACCTATGGACATCAGCGACTTCACTTAATTGATTCCTCTGCAAACAACTCCAAGAAGTCTACCGTTTTATTTGTAACGTAACCATCAGTTTATAGTTAATAATTATACAAATATTCAGACAATTTTTTGTTTGTTCGAATAGGGAATTATGAATACAATAAACTAAGTCTAAATTTTAATTTTTTGTAGTTTTATCTTTTTATTTTATACTTATTTAATTAACAAATTTATTCTTAAATTTGAATGTGTGGCGAAGCCCCCAATGTTTTAATGTGAGGAGAAGCCGCCAATGCTCACGATGTTACAAAGAAGAACGATCGAAAATTAAGTGATCTTGTTCACTGTCGATACTTCCGATAATTTCCACATCATCGCGTTGAAGTTAAATGCAGACCAATACCAGATATGTACTATGAGCAGTGATATATACTTTTTGTTTGTTTGTAGATGGCGTGAACAATGATGTTAAGTTAATAGAGGATTTTGTTAATTTTAAATAAGCAATAAATGAAACTACTAATCTAACAATTTACTAAAGTAAAGATAAGATCATCAGAAGGCCATTTTATCTTTTTAGCATCATACTAAATCCATATGCAACTTTGATATTTACAAACCCCAAACACCTAACTTCTCTTACTTTTGTTTCCTGTTTTAGGCGCGTTCAGCTGGTATTTGCAAGGAAAATAGGTTTAATATGGTAGTTAAAAAGTGTTTAGAATTAGGAAACTTTTAATAAAGTGCTTTTGTTAAGAAGTATCATGCTAATAACTCAACTTCAGGCTGTTAATAAAATGATACCGTTATTTTTCTTAAATAAAAATATGTTTTAAATTTAATTTTAAATTTAACTCGATGAAAATTGAAGTTTAGTTGATTTGTTCGATTATTGGCATTTAACAATTGGAACTGATCAATCAAACTGATGTCTTTAACAAAAAAGTGTGTGTGTACTTGTGTACACCCCCCAGAAGTAAAACTTCTATAATTTAAGTCAGCTACAACATGTATTTCAGTTTTATGGAAACCGGTCAAAGAACAACAAAGCTGACATTTTTTTATACCAGCCTCATACTTCATAAATACATCGCTCATAATGACCCCATCAACGTCGTTCGAACTTTGATTCATAGTTCAGCAATTTTACATTACATACATTATACTACTCCGTATAATATATAAATCTACGAAGAAGATACACTGAAGCACTGGCAACGAGACCATCTACTTAAGCATTGCACAGAATAATACAATACAATATACACTAATGTATGAGCATCAACAAATTTATTTATTTATTAATTAATTTGTAACATACACATTAAGAAATTAAACTCTTATAATAAGTGATGTTTTACATTGAGGTTATAAATAAATTAATACAAAAGGTAATTAAGTTAATATTTAGAACAAACAAATTTAACAAATTTTTGAGAACAGGAAAAAATAATAAAAAATTTATTTTAATTATTCGAATTCAAAATTACAAAATTTACAAAATAATACTATTAACATATTCTATAAACATATTCTATAAACATACGCCAATATAATACTTAAGAAAAGGAGACTAAGTATAAATATAAATTATAGGTAATGCAAATCAGCTAGCCAGAAGTTTGAATGAAAAGGGATCTCAGTTCGCTGCGAAAATACCGAGTGCCACCCGTCTCTCGAACATGCATTGGTAGAGAATTTGACAAACGGATGGAGTTAATGAAAAACTGCCGTTCCGATGTAAGGCAAGAGAAACGGGGGAGAATAAGTTGGCGAGTTCTGATTGAATTACTAAAATTTAATTTATTGAAGAGAAAACTAGGTTGATTTGTTTGGATTACATTTGAAAGCAGGATAAGTGATCTATAACGCAGAATATGATCAAATGGCATATTATATAGTGTTCTAGAAAAATGGGAAATTCTGTCGAAACGCCTTACGTTAAAAACATATCGTGAAATATTTTTAAATGCAACGTTTAGTTTTCTCCTGCTAGAAGAATCACAGTTGCAGAAAACCTCACATCCGTAAATCAAGCTGGGAACTAAGAGCGTTTTCGCTAGCAATAAACTCGTTTTTAAGGGAGTAAAATGGTGGGATAGCCAAAGCTGGCGTAGAGTTCCAATAACTTTTCCGACGGTAGTGTTTATGTGTTTATCCCAAGTAAGCGTTCTGTTGAAGACCACTCCCAAATTTCTTGCATTGTCAACATATTTGATTATTGAGTCACGAAGCATGATATCAGGGAAATATGATAGGTCAAGCTGTTTCTTACTGACTACTAGGCATTTGGTTTTTATAGGATTTAGAAATAGACGGTTTTCGTGTGACCAAGCAGCGATCCTATCTAAATCGGCATTTATAGCATTTGCACAGTCCTCAATTAAACCCAAAGAACAGCTTCTATATACTTGAACATCATCGGCGTACATATGTAGGGAAGAGGAAACTTTCGAAGGAAAGAAGCGGTTCAAGAACGGAGCCCTGCGGCACACCTCTGCTGTTATTAAGGAAATTGGACGTTTTGTTGCCTACCGAAATTGCCTGTGATCTGGACTTTAAATAAGATGAGAGAAGAGTTATTGCAGAATTTGAAAAACCGTATAAAGTTTGGAGTTTATTGCAAAGGTTGGTGTGGTCAACCGTATCAAAGGCCTTTGAAAAATCCAACAGTACTAAAAAACTAACTTTGTCTTCATCCAAAGACTCTCTTATATCTTCCACCATATTTATAATAGCGGAAACACAACTATGATGTTTTCTAAACCCCGATTGTAATGGAGACAACTAATTATTTGTACTGATGTACGAGTTGATTTGCCTTTGGAGGACTCTTTCAAATATTTTAGATAGAAACGGCAGGATAGATATTGGTCTGTATTAATGACAATTAGGACTTTTTTGAATGGGTATAATTTTGGATTTTTTCCATTGCGTGGGATAAGTACCTGTTGTTAAAATAAGATTAAAAATATGTGTTAAGGATGGAAGAATGAAAGGAAGAATAATTTTAACAAATTTTGGATGGATTCCGTCAAAACCAAAGGCGTTTGATTTTATTGATAGCAAACAATCTACAACTTCCGAGGTATCTACGCAACAGAATTCGAATAACCCTGGCAGTCCAATTTCTAGAGTGTTTATTGGGGAACCATTTAGCACAGGGTAAGGAATATTTACAAAGCTCTTATTTAATTCATTTAAATCTAAACTCGTGTCAAATTTTGGACTAGTTTTGCCCACGCCGATTTTTCTTAGATTGCGCCAAAGCTGACGACCGTTTATTGATGGATTTATTTTATTTGCAAAAAACCTCCGTTTGGCATATTTAATTTTTTTAACTACTTCATTGCGCAGGCAACGATACAATTCGAATTGAACATCAAGTCTTTGGATAAGTTTTAAAATATCATTAGTAAACCAAGTACACTTACCATATTTAATCCGTTTGACTTTAATTGGAACATGTTCTTCAAAAAGAATACGAATGCTATTGTTGAGAAATTCTATCTGATTATATACAGAAGGCATACAAAATACCATATCCCATTCTATGTTTTGCGCATCTAACTCAAGTTGACGGTAGTCAATATTTAGAAAATCTCAGTATTCATAAGTTAATTCTGGCCGACTTACTGAAAAGTCAAAGATTAAGTACAAGATATCGTGCTTTGAAAAGGCAGAGGCTGACAACTGGTTATAAAAAAGAACGCTGTTAATATCGTGAACGAAAAAAACATCCAATAGTGTACTAGTATTTTCAGTAAAGTGAGTAGCACAATTTGTATTTACTGGGAAAAGATTAAGAGAAAGCATGTTCTGGGTAATGTTGGTTTCAGATAACAGGTTGCTATTTAAGTCACCACTAATAATTATTTTAAGATACTTTGTGGAGAGTGATTCAAGGAGACTAAAGAAAGATTGGTGCTGGTTTAATTTGACTACTGGGTCTATAAACACATCCAATAAGTAGATTACCAAAGAAAGATTTCATTTCTACAAATACATAATCAATTTCACTTCTAGTCATCGATTTGCACTTCAAACAACACTTTAAACTCTTCTTTCACGTATATTGCTGCACCTCCACCCCTCTTTCCCATTCTATCACCACGAAAAATTGTATACCCCTTAAAAAAACAAAACAAAAATCGCCGTACAAACAATACGCACTAATCTAATCTTATCAAAATACCATAAAAAGAAATTCCTCGTCGAATACACACAATGCGTATACTTACTACATTTATCTATGCGAATCCACAACGAACCCACAAAAAAAAATTGAATAAAAAAAACAGAGCAACAAGTAAAAAAGAATTTTCAATTCATATATGTATACCTACAGAATGAGAATCAACACATACCATCAAAAAAAATCCTCAGCGAATACACACAATGCAGATAAGAACATACATATGTATCTGCACTCATCTATGAAAATCCACACACGACCAAAAATCTCATATGTCGGGTCATGTCAAATGTCGCTCGGTTTGAAAGTTCCATAGAAATATTTTTACCCCCAACGCTGCAAAAGAAGGCTGAGTTCATAATTGTAAAGATACAGCAACACTACCAGTATCGCGTTCATTAATGTATAAAACCAGTAATATTTCTGTAGAAATTTTGTATCACTTGGGTTCATTAATGTAGTTATACTGCAATGCTACAGTAAAAGTATCGCAAACTTGTATCTTTTAATTTTCTCTTACACAAAAGTATTCAAGCAAGTATGCGAGAACATAAGCATGTTTTTACAATATTTTATTGTAAAAGAACAACTTTTTAGTAAATAATGATAAATAAATATAATTAAAATATTTCGGGGCATACTCCGATCAAACAAATTGGAACAATTTAAAGATTTCGACAAAGTCGATATTCGTGTAATGTTCTTAAAAAATCTGTATTCTTCGGAATCTGCCTTAACGTTGATTTGCATTATATTTTAGATATCAATAGCACTATTTTTAGGCGATTAATATTTTGTTTTCTTTCTAGCATTAAAAAAAGATGCAAATTTCCTAAATTGGATCCGTTTAAAACATTAAAGAAAACTCAAAATTAAATTAAAAATATTTTTTTTCTCCGTTTCAAATGAAACTCACGACGAAGTAAGACCTATTCGAAAAAAAATTTTAATGAATTTCAATGGGTAGAACGGAGTTTATACCAAGTTTGTATACTGCAATATATATATGCTGCAAATTCTATTAGAGTCGGTAGACATCGACCAAGAATAATGCGTCTTAGAAAGGTACGATAACATCTAACTGATGAGCCCAACTATCGTGCCCGGGCGAAACGCATTTTGGACTATAGGTCACAAAATATTTCAATTGGCTTTAATCCACACAGTCCACAAAAACCAAAACAAAAATAATATGTAAATATTGTTTGCGTTTTCTTCGAATATAGTTACCGATAATATTTTACAATTATGAACTCAGCCGAAGTTTTACTTCAAAAAAAAACTGATTGATAAATTAAGAACATTTGGTCACCCTAGATAAGCAACTGCATTTACAGAACGAAGTTCAATGACATACACACATAATTCATTACAAGATTAACAAGTTAAGCGGAAAATATATGTTTACTTTTTTTTTTGTCCAGAAAATGATTTTTTGGTAAGTTTATATGAAAATATAAGCTTTATTTGTTTATTTAAGTTAAGGTAAATAAATTTCTATGTAAGTCAAATTAAGGATTCATTGATATAGTTTTAGTTTTTCCATAATTAACTTATTATTTAAATTAAACCGTCTTTTGTATAAACAATAGATCAAGATGGTTAAAGCAAACAAGAAGGATGGATTAATATCTTTTTCATTATCAGTATCTTAAAATAAAAAAATATCGTAGAGTCCAAGGTTTCATTCAAAAACTTAGCTGTATGTATGTAAAACTAGTACTAGAAGGTCCTTGTAATGTGTCATTGCCGTGACACTCTGACGTCACTATGACGTAGTTGTGTGTCTTAAAAGTGTCACGTCGTGTGATCGTCATTGCTTTGCATGTCATTGCCGTGACAAAAACAATGACAGGCACCGTGACACGTCACTTTTAGGTCATTGCAATGACAAATTGCCGTGACCGTGTAATAGCCCTTTCAGTGTTGATGGGACACCGTGACACGTTGCTTGTCGCTGCAAGGACTGTGTCCCAACCGTGACACGGCAGGAATTTCTGCCATGTCATTATTTGTCACGGTTGGGCGTAGTTACTTAGGTACCTACAAATTTATATTTACGAGTAAATAGATTTTAATTATGTAAATTTGGAGGGCAATGGAACCTAGGTATGTAAATATGGACATATATAATGAAAGTGAAGGATATAGGTGGGGAGGTAAACATATATATGTGACGTTTGCAAAAATGTTATAGTTATAGTTTGAGGGAAAAAAAATGCCAGTTGAATTCTTGGGTAAATACCGTAAATTTTGTTCAGATTAAATGATAGCTAGTAGCGTCTCAATATCTTGTATCAAAATCGTTGGAGCCATTTCTAGAAAAATAAGCTTTTCCTTAATAATCAAGACACAATGACTCGATTGATAGATGCCGTTTGATCGTCACTGCTAAAAATGATAAATGTCATTGCAGTTTAGGCTCACCTCGCCAATTATCAGCTGTTTGAGAGTTGACACGTCGTGTGATAGTCATTGTTTTGAATGTCATTGCCGTGACACCGAGACAAAAATATCACATTGACACACTTTGACGTTCATTGTATTTTGGGACAACAATGACAGACATGTGTCATGCGTGTGATAGTCATTGTAGCTAGCCATGATACGATTACATTTGTCACAGCAATGAGGGTGGAAGGACCTATTTTGTTGTGACGTCAGAGTGTCACGGCAATGACACATTACAAGGACCGTCTAATATTAGCTTAACTAAGGATGGTAGATAAACTTTAAACCTAACCTAACCTATAAGTTAGAAATATGATACAAGCGAAGAATCTTTAAGTCTTGAGCGAATTGACTAGAAATCGAGTCGACGCTTAGAGTTACTCTGTTTTACTGCTTTTATGAGGGTTATCGTGAATAAACAATTCCCTGATAATTTTGCTCTCTATCGAACGTAGGGATCGTTAATGATGCTCAAAAGTTTCCTGCTGAATTTATTGGTATCAGGAACAAACTTTCAATTGGAGTCTTGCTTTCATTTTATATTATTTTTTGTTCGGAGGAAATTTATTCCGTTGGAGATTCACGATCACAGGAAAAATTTCAACGGAATAAAATATTCAGTGGGAAACAAAATTCCCTGGTAGATTCCAGACATGTACCATTCTATTTCTAAAGAATATTGCAAATTCAAAGAAAAAGGAGTACCTACCTAACTCTGAAGAGCCAAATGAAGAACACCATTAGTAAAAAGAGCCACATTGGCTTTTGGGATTGTTCATTTCTATAGATATACTTTAGTACCTCCCTTAAAATCCTCATTAAGTTTCTTAAATATTGCATGCATTGGGGCACACTAGGGTGCAGTGGATTCATGCTGAAATGATCGATGTTTGCTTGACTTCAAACTGAAGAACAACCCCAAGTTATTTTTTTGTTCAAGACTGTCAAATATCAGAAAGTTAATTGTAATCTTTTCACAATTGAATTAGATGTTTGTCTTAAATTTTGTTATTTTTTACCGAATTTTATATCCAAAGATTAAACGCCATAACGTATTTTTAGTTTTTTGACAGTTAATTGAAATACACTGACATGCCACTGTGCACCTAGGTCCAGAACAAACCTATTATATTAAAAGCGATCAACTTTTGGTTACAAGTAGGGTAGGTACTAAGAAGCTAAAGTTAAATTAAAATAAAACGAACATAAAAATAGGCTACTATACGCTTATCAGAAATAATAGTTTAAACATTTTAATTACAAGAAGAATTCAAATTCCTATGTTATTCCTTCTAGAAACTGCTTGCAATTTGTTAAGCTTTAGATATAATTATACACGCTGTGACTGCATTCATTATTATTGCACCAATTTTTATAGTAAAAGTCTAACTCAACTATAAGTGTGCATGGAATGCACATAAAATCTTATCAGCGTTATATTATTTCTTGCATCCGGGAAAAAGACCAATGTTGTTGTTTGTTTTTATTCAACAAAAACAATGAAATAAATGAATGAAGGAGTGTTCCCATAGAGTTCGCATCTTAAGCTCTTTTAATCTTCAAGCGGAACCATTCAAAAATGATAAAATTTATTATTAAAAAAAAAAAATATTTTTTTTTTTAGTTCATTGTTGAGTATACAAGAAAAATGCAAAATTTAATTTCATAAAATTTAATAAACAACTACAAACTAAAGAGCTGGCGTAATCAAAATGAGTAAATTCCCTCTTAATTAGATATTGTGCAAACTTAACGAAGCTATAAGGTACTGCAACCAACAATTGTTGCAAGTTTATTTTTATAAATTATAATAACAATTTTAATCGTAGTTTAAAAAAGTTTTTTTTTTTTTTTTTGTTGCTCTGAAACTGGGTTATCAGCTGTGATTTAGTTTCGGAATTGTATTTTATCTATGATTAAATTCATGAGAACGCACAATGCGTTCAGATTATGGAGAGTGTGATGCATTTCTATTTAAATGCACTCAATTTCATGGTGTGTTGGAAATGTGCTAATGATGAACGAGATGCATCACCTTGAACTGGAAATTTAAACGGGACATATATGCATTTACATTAGAGAGGAAATACTCATTTCGTCATTCGTTGGTTTGTGAACTTAATTAGAAGTAATTAAGTAGGATCTATTACAAAATATTTTTTGAAAGATAAGTTTATAGAATTTAAAGATTAAATAGAAATGCATAAATTGTTTAACAAGGTTTTTAAAACATTTGACACACGCAGATTTCCTTACCGCTTACAATTTCTCATGAAAACTTCTAGTTTGTGGGATTCTTAATATGTATAAAAACACTTGTAAAGTATTTGCACTGCACATGAAAAATAAATAAATAAATAAAGAACAATTTTGTTCTACTTTGGTAATTGTAGCAGATCATTTGAAGAAGTCTCCACTATTTTCTTTTTTCGAAAACCAATAATTATCGACTGTTTTTTTTTTTTGTAAGAAGACTTTTATACAAAAGCGATTTTCAATTCATCTTTTTTGTATTCATTCAATTGCAAAAATGTTTTTAAGAAGCACTGCTATATTTAAACAGATTTAAACTTGGTTATAATATCTCTCTGCACTCCTTACTCGAATGAATTTAGAAAAGTCCACTCAAACTGACCAATTTAGTCCATCTCCGTCACAACATACGCCTACGTGGCTAAAAATCGCATGGTGTAAAAGCATACACATTTATTTATCTGCGTTGGTAACCAACAAAAAATTGATACGGGACTCAGAATCAAAGAGAAAGTTTGGGGTGGATGATGCATCCAATAAGTAATAGACTAATAAAAGTTAGTTTGATAATTCATGTCATTCATTGTGTCATGCATTCTGTCATTCATACTTTTTAACACGATATTAAATCACTTAACTACTTCACTGATGACAGTTCATTGGTTTTTAGACGTTCAGTTAGTTCATTTATTGCGATAGTTGGACTCAACATTTTGTGATGCCTATTCATTTAATTTTTCTGTTCTGGATACGAAAAATTATTGGAAGCAAAGGCCACTTTCGGAAGACGTAGGCGACTTAAAAGTAAACAATTGGAAATGTCCTTCCAATTAAGGAAACTTTTACTGGAAAGCAAATCAAGAAAATCTCCATTCATTCTAAGTCATGTGCATTTGTTTCAAAATTATCATAATTAAGTACCAAGGAGGAAATAAATGAATGACACAAATAATAAAACTGTTTAAATTGCTTAGCTGTTATATTTTAAGGGACAAGAAAAAAAACAGCCATTTGAGTTGTTGGACAAATAAGAATTTATACAAAAAATCAAAATTCGTTGGCGCCGTTTTAAAAATAAATATATTTTTTATGTTGGTATACATTTTGGAAAACAATTAAAAGCAATTATTAATATACGTATTTAATTTCAAAAAAATTTAGTGACTCGTTCAAAATCGATTTTTCCAAAAAAAAAAAAAAATATTTGGTTTTTTAAAAATCGAAAAAAAACTTTTTTTTTTAAATTAAAGTATGCACTATTTTTTTATACTTTTAAGAATTATTTGTATTAAAAAAATAAAATGCAAGACTGAATCGCACATACTTGTTCTTATGTTCGATCACATATTAAGCACAAGATTTTTAGTACAAACCACGCAATATGAATTTAAAAACTGAATTTCACCCATTTTCGGAGCTCCCACATACATTTTAATCGAAATCCTTTGAGCCGTTTATGAGAAAGTCCAAAATAAAAAAAAAAGAAAAATTGGTGTATGATAGGTAGGAACCGTTAATAACAAAATATGTAAAAAAAATCAACCAAAATGTACACTATACCTATAGTAGTGCACATATTTTTATTAGCGATTATAGGTATATAAAGCAAGTTATGCATTTGTCGAAAAAAAAGTTTTGAGATAACAATCAAATATGACATTACGATGATAGCGAAGACGAAAAAATAGATCTAAAAATTCTGTCCGTCTGTCTGTCTGTATGTATGTATAGGCACCTACAGCCCAAACGGGTGGGCCGAATTGCTTCAAACTTGGCATATAGAGTTTTTTTTAGATATTGTACAGAGGGAAAATTAAATTTTTTTGTTTAGCTCAAAAACTAACGGTACCTGCCACATAACTGTTACGTTAAAGCCTATTTTTCTGTAAAACGGCTATAATGATTTTATTTAAAAAATCAGTGCTGCTTTATAGGTACGGCCGATCATAGGTTGAAAAAAAATTTAAACAAATGTCTAAAAACGGTAATTTCCATAGGACCGTTTCGACTATCTCATAAATGGCTTGACCGATTCTTTCGATATTTCACACATATATAGGCGCAGGTAGCCCAATTTTTTACTGCAGACCAATATTTTTAATTAATATTTTTTTGTATTTTTAAAAGCATTTAAAAAAAATAATTTCTATTTTGAAAACTGCTCATTAAATTTTTTTCAAAAAATTTAGTTATATGTATTTGCTAAATACCTATGAACTGGCGTTTTTGAATTTTTTTTGAAAAAAGTTTAAAAAAAACACATTTTAAAAATTTTTTTCTCATAAATTCAAATTTACCCAAGAAATAAAATGGCGTACTTTTTTTGAGCTCAAATTAGTTTAAGTATTTATGTCAGAATTTTGAATTATTTTTTCTTTGATTAAGCTTTGATTATGTTTTTAAGTTTATATTATTAAATATTTAAGATTGTCATACCAATTTTTTTTAGAAAAAAATTTTGTATAAAAAAAATTAAGTAAAAAACTACTTTAAGAAATATTTAGATTTTTAATAGAAATCTTTTCCATACGATGTTATCGAACATAAGAGCAAGTTCGTGGGATCCAGTCGTGCATTTTATTTTTATCAAAATCGATGGAGCTATTTTTGAGATAACTAAGATGGTAGAAAAAATTGTATCAACTAACTAATTGTTAGATTTGGGCCTAAAAAACCTTTAAATAATTTGAAGAAAACCGCTTAGGCTGTAGAGCATTGTACAGACAGAGAGACGGAATAACGGGACCCACTTTTTTCGTGTTCGTTTTCATCGTTTTGTCAAGTTTGATCAAAATCTCGAGTTCGATTTCTTTTACGAATCCAAAACTTACTATATAGTATCTACATATTTTTGGGCTAAGAAGGCAATTGAGTAGAAAATCACTCTCTCGTGCAACTGTATAAGGTGTCACTTTATAAAACAATAATCACCCAGTCCTGCTTTATGGTTCAGAGGTATGGAATTTATCAAAGGTGGATGAGGATGATCTTAATTGCTTTGAGAGGGATTTTTCGGGTGATTTTGGTCCCGTATATATAAGCGCTGCATGGAGAAGAAGATACAACAATGAGCTGTATGGACTGTACAGTGATACCGGCCTAGCCACTTGCACTATAAGAACAGAATATGAAAAAAAAAGAATTTTCGAAAATACGGAGTGCTAGAAAAATTCTGAATTCGGATTCGATTTCAGAAAAACAAAAACTTTAAGAAAATACATATATTTGCTTCTACAACAAAAAGTTTTTGGGCAGTACTAATCAATAAATAAAAACAAATTATGAACTATTTTATATTTAAAACAATTCATCAGTCACGAACAAAAAATGACCCCTGTGCAAGTATCAGTCAATAGGGACTTTGAAAACTGCTGGACTAAGCTCTTAAATCTTTACCAGTCATTGTTGTTTCAAATTTCTTGCAAATTAACAATATTTGCTCAGAAAGTGCATATCTATAGCTTGTTATGCACACAAGAAGCAAAAAGAACAAAAATCCTGTTCGACAGATCATCAAAACTGTTGTTGATCTTTAAACCATTTAAAACAAAGCACACATGCTAGAGACCAGCCGTTAAATGTTCTATAATTATCCGTCTTGTATTTGTTCTAGCAACAATTGCACTCGACGTTTTTTTTTTTTAAATTTTGTTTGTTCTTCTTCTCTGTTGGTATTCGCGCTTAATATCCACTCAGTCTTCCTAATAAATGACGAAATTAATCTTAAGAACTAGAAAGCACCCGCATATAGCCTCCATTGTCGGCGGGCGGTAAATAATTCAATTTGTTGCACGAGGCAATTCATGGACGATCGCAAAAGGACCATCTGCAATACTTTACCATTCGAAATTATGTACCTTCTCATTTTCCTCTCATTGCACACGAAAAGATCTTGCAGAGTATATTTGCGCATCTTTAAGGTTCCTTGTGTATGTAATTCCCTCATGGCGAAAAAATACACAAGTATCCCGTTAATAGATCAGTATTTGTTTTTGTTGTTTTTTTATAACAGCTTACCACCTAGAGTTTAACCGGAATTTCAGTACTCCATGATATCATGCTTGTAGTTGTTGAAGAACAGCTAAGCAGTTCGTGCTTCCTGAATTTGATTTATGAGGCTATAATGTACATAGCAGATACGTATACAGTGATTTCCAGCCAACAAATTACAATAATTCCAAGAATGAAATATTGAGTAAGAAAAGGAAAATATATTTTAATAGATACATTAAATTCAAACGGGGTTATGGGGAAAATATAACTCAGTGAAAATTAATTTTATCAAACTTTATTAGTTCAGATATTGGGATGACTAAATAAGGCTGACAACTCTTTCCTTATTCGAAACATTCAAGTTCAGTAAAATTTAATGGCTATAGTTTAATAGTCCTATAAACGCCTTGGACACAAACGCTAGATGTACCTCGTCTAGAAACCATGCGGTCAAGTATGAGAATGGTAAATATATCTACTTGCAGTGAGTTTTGTTAGGGACCACACCTGGAAAATAGGTTCTGAATATTGAATAATGACTTTTAGGGAAGATGACGTATTTATTTAGATCTAAACCTATAAATTATAGACGGGACTAGTGAAATACCTATATAGTTTCAAGAGTTATAAAACAATTGTTCACCATGCTTCGAGCAGTTGGGTACTATAAAAAATAACTAATTTTGAGAAGTCGATTATCCTTCTCACCCAATGGGCCAACCACACAAACCAGTGCTGCCGTTTCTACTGTTACGAATGTAGACTACTGTTTTTTCGCTCGAAAAAAATTAGCTGTGTCCTGTTTCCGCGACATTTTTTCCTCAATTCTCCTGTTTTTTCCGATTTGTCTTAATATTATAATTATAAACTTCCTTAGAAAACATTTAATAACTTATTACCAACTTCTTAAAGCTTATGTTACTTCTTAACACACATTATGCGTCATCTTCAACTCCAAGAAACAATGTTGTTATAGAACATTCCTGTTCAAGTTCTTCATTCAGTTAAACTCTGTTTTAAAGTGTGCATGACAGTTTGAAAAAAATTATTGCAGTTTACAGATGATTTCGAATTTGGACTAGGTTAGGTTAGGTTAGGTTGAAGTGGTCTCCAGGAAAACAGCTAACACACTTAGACCTTAGACAGGCCCATTGCGAAATTTACTCCTTAATCAAACCAGTTGGAGCTTTGAATGAAGCGGTGAAGTCGGTGAATCTCTATGTGTTTAAGATCACTGGTGTCGTCGAAAAAGTATTCCCCCAGGTGCAATCTTCATCCTTGGGAGAGAGCAGGACATGAGCAAAGAAGATAGGAGATAGTTTCCTCTTCCTCCTCGTCCATGCAACTTCTGCTAAATTCATTGGCGAAAACGCCAGTCTTTTGGCGTCTCTACCAATTAAACAGTGTCCAGTTACAACACATATTACAGGGCCAAGATGTTTAATGCTCAAAGAGAGTAAGCCTTTTGAGCGTCTTGGGTCTATTACTGGCCAGATTTGTCTGGTAGCCAGGCACGTAGTGAAAATTCATTTGTTTTATGGAGTTTTGACGTAATAATAGTTTGCTTGTACCGATTTCTTCCATTTTCGGTAGAAAAGGTATTTGGGTTCCTTTTCTGCCTAGTTCATCGGCTTTGTATTTCCCGAAATATCTCTATGTCCCGGCACCCAAATCAGGTGAATGTTAAACTGTTCTGCCATCTGCCTGAGAGATGATCGACAGTTGCGGGCAGTTATAAAATTTGTGGAAACAGCGCCAAGTGATTTGAGGACTGCTTGACTGTCAGAGAATATACGGATATCCGATGTAGTTATCATGTGTTCCCTTAGCCAGGATAACACCTCTTTAATCGCCAGAATTTCCGCTTGGAACACGCTACAATGGTCACGGAGACGGAAAGAGAGACTATGATTTAGTCTGTCTGAGTACACACCACCGCCCACTCCTCTTCGGTTTTCGAACCGTCCGTATAAAAGTGGGCTGACACATTTTTTAAGAAATTCTCATCCTCCCAATCTGATCTTGGTGGGATGGTAACTTGGAAGCTCTTGTCGAAGATTAGCTGGTGTGTGGTGTAGTCGGATCGTCCTAGTTTTCCTCCGACCTTGTTTAGAATATTAGAATGGTCTATTGAAGTGCTAGTCCATTGAGAGATGGCTTTGAGACGAATAGCTGTACTCGCAGCACTTGTTTGCTAAAAATGTCGAGGGTGTAGAGCAGAGTGTTCCACTGATACATAAGCTGGCTGACCTTTGGACCTTATTTAATTTGTCACAGTATGTGACTTTGTCCAATGCAGTCCACCATATTTCTACCCCATAAGTAAGTATCGGTCTGACGACCGCTGTGTACAACCAATGGGTAATCTGTGGGGATAAGCCCCATTTATTTCCAACGGATTTTTTCCAAGGGAAGAGTGTAACCGTTGCTTTTCTTACTCTTTCTTGTAAAATTGGATGTCCAACTTAGCTTTTTATCTAGTATGAATTTGGACTTAAAAATATATAAAATTATTTCTAGTCTGATTAGACCAAATCGAGATCTTAGACTTTTTTTCATTTTACCCTTGTGTTAGCTAATCGAATATTCGATTGTTTGGAAAACTTTAAACATTCAATTCAGAAGAAAACTTAGTACAAAAATCTATGATATTTGATTTTAAGTGATTTCTAATAAAAAGATTTAAAGGACGTTATTGATAATATTGGCGGAAGGTTCACTAAGGATTTGGAGTTCAATTAAGCAATTTACATTTTATAATTTACAATTATGGAAAATGTAATCTAATGTTTTTTTCTACCCATTGAACAGCAAATCTTCTGTTTTTTCCAAAATCATCGGACGGCAGCACTGACACAAAATACTATTAATATAAGGATAATGCCGGTCGTCCACTATACATGCGCAAAAAGCTTCAACTTTTTATTCAACTCCATCGTTGGATGAACAATTTTATAACCACTTACACTAGTGCAGAAACTTACAATCTGCAGGTTGAGCAACGAAGCCAGCTGTAAAATTGAAGTAGGTATTGGGAGCCCCGCACACATAGTTGATCAACATATTCAATTGTTGAATAGATTCGTACGCATACTAGGCAAACTTACCCAAATGTTGAATTGCCTCGACCACTTGTTGATAAACTTGTTCGATTTTGACAAAAAAAAATATCAAGTTGATCAACTGCGTTTTTGATATGGTTGCTCAACAAGTTGTTGGGCGAGTTGATACATTCGTAACACCTAACCAAGACTCACTCGTTGGGAACGCGTTCAAGAACGCATTATTTACTCAGATATTGCAACGCGCAACAAATATTTTCACGTCAATGGTAACCAACACCTGACAAAATTAAAAAAGTTGATCAACGAGTTGAGCCAATAATGTGCAACACTTTATGTTGCTCAACACGTTGAATCAACATTCACAACGAGCTCGTACACTAGTCGTTCATTTGTTGTACAATTCGCTGAGCAAAGATCTCCAACCGGATGAAACTCGTTGGTTGAACACAATTGAGGGCATCGTACATTAGAATCGAGTGTGTTGCACAAGGCTAGAAGAAATTCCTTTTAATAGCAGTTGTGAAAGTTGTTCGTCATAACTAGAAATTATTGAAAGCGATTCTCGGGACTCGAAACAAATATTTTTTAGTTGAGTCGCTAAAGTATACCCTTCGGCAAATATCAGTGTGAATTTCAGCCCGGCCAAAGATCAAATAGTCACACCAAGGCAAATCCTCGAAAAGACCTATAATTTTCTAAGTAAGACGCATCTCATCGACTTTATATTATGCACCTGATAGCATTAATCGTCAAGACCTCTGTATGAAAATGGGTGAGATCGGGATTACGGGAAAACTGAACCAGTTGTTTCGTGTAACACTAGAAACACATAGTTCAATGTACAACAGGGAAGTGCTACTTCCTAATTATTAAAACATGCCCATACAGACAGGGTTTCGGAAAGGAGGACTTCTTCAACCTGCTTAGACCACGTGTAAACACGGAAGACAATTTCTTTGTCAAATTTGTCAAGTGCGGTAGAATGACAACATCAGCAGTTCTCAATCTGTAGCTAGAGAGGCGATTGTAAAAAAGTCGACATTTATTGGTCTTGAATTAGAAGAGAATAAGAGCAAATGTCGCAATCGATAACAGTTATTTTGAGGTAGTTAAGGAGTTCACCACCACCTTGAAGATGGAGTGAATACTAACTCGACGAGTGATACCTAAGTAGAAATGCGATGAAAAACTAAGCCAGCAAACCACTGCTATTTCCGTTTGACTTCTGGCTCTCAATTATTACTATGGCCTTCCAGCCGACTCGGTCTCTAGCCCACCGTCTTCAATTTAGTATGCCAAGTCATTGAAATCAATAACACGAATAAAAGGTCTGCTTTGATTTCTTGAACCCTCAAGAATGCCATTAAAGAATCCAAGTGATGGATCTTCGATATTCTTCAAGAAACATTATTCGTCTTGGTCTTCACAAGTAATTCCGTAAATAGTGCGTTAAGCTTTTCTCTCAAATACAGTTAGGGAGCTTTTTATCCGATTGATTCTGCCCTATACAGCAGGGTTGAGAAGATGAGTGTTTTGTACAGCGTCTTCTTGGTTCTTCTTGAAAGGGCTTGATTTATCAATTGCAATTCTTAGTCCAAGAAAACAGAGATTTTCTAAAGTTATTTTGCCCTCGCTTTCCACGCTAATATAATTTTTGGAGTCTACAGCGGTGTCCCAAATTCCTTGACTTGTAACGGCCAAGGCGTTAAGTGTCTCTTTTGACGAAATCATAAATTTAGGGTTAACCTCGTTCTGTTTACCTGCTGATACTATGCAAGTGTTAAAATGAGACAGTCAATACCTGGTTCTCAAATCCACTTTGCGAAACTAGTGCCGTGCAATTCAGGTTGCATTTAAAAGACCTTAGGACTTACAGGCATATAGTTAAATTAAAAAAAAAAAAAAAGTGAAAGCGCCAGAAACTGGCCGCTTTATCCTTCCAATTATATCGATTTCGTCACAAATCCAACAAGTTAAGAAGATCTTTAAAAAGTATCTCTGATGTATTGATTTGGGCATTGCCTACTATAACTTTTCAAGCACTATTTTGAAGAAACTGCATGACGAGACGCATGTCCCCTTGTCTTGATTATATGGTAGTTTCGAAAGGATCAGTTATATTTCTTTTAATTTTTACGGATCAGCGAATTTTCTTCACCGTAATTCTGTTTCGACATATCGTGTCATGTCCCATCAGAATTACCTTGGATTTAGCTCTTCTCTGTTCACATTGTCATAAGCGACCTTAAAATCAATGAAAAGGTGGTAGGAATTGTTGGGTTTTCTGCAGGATTTGGGGCAATTTGAAGATTTGGTCGGTGGTGCATTGATAAGGGCATATAAGCTTTTCAGCAAAGTGCTTCAGACTTTCACATAAAACGCTGGAAAGAATTATGCTGTGCTTAGAAGGTTAAGTCCCTTGTAGTTGCAGAGCACACAATTACTCTTTTTATGGATAGGGCATAAAGTACTGACAGTTTACAATCGTCAGGAACACGTTCCTTCGAAAATATAGTGATGATATAGTACCGATGAGTTTGTCATCTTCAGGGTATTCTAAAAATTTTGCTGGTAACCTGTTGCTTGGAAATAGCTAATTTTATTTAATTCTTGTCTTCACCAGTTTATCTTCCCAGTTTTCCCACCAATAACCTTGCAGTCTCCAGGACGGCTCGTCAATCCGATTGCAGTTTCCTTCACTCTTTTATAAAAGTTCCGCACGTCTTTTCTGCTGCAGCATTTTCTTTTATTATTAAGAGTTTTGTGCTGCCAAGTATCTAAGTGATTATACAAAAAAAAACTTAATTTTTCAATTGTTTTTTTTTCATATTTTCCTATAAGCAAATAATTATTTCAAAGAACTCGTCACGCGTCGAACAGTGTTATTTTCCGTTTCCATATTCCTTCAACTTTAAATTACAAAGAAGTTAGGTACAAGTCGAATACTCATGCCTTTCTATCTCAGATAGTACTCATCATAAACTCGTAGATTGTATATTTTTATAAAGAGATGTGTTTAACTCTATATAGTACGATTTCGCCTGGTCAAAGCCCCGAAAATCAATAGGTAAAATTTGATGAGTCAATATAAACATTTTACCCACAAACACTATAAAGGTGCGTTTTCGAAACCACGCTCGGTAAAAAAGAATCGTTATACTTTCATTCAACACCCAATCTAAAAATAGTTGAGTTCCCTTTTGTTTGAAATAGCTCGGATAGTTCCATGCGATTTATATATGCATTCTGGAAAATATATACTATATTAAACTCCTATAACTAATGTGTGTACACATTTGAAGGAGTATACCTACCTATTCAATGACCTATTCGTAAACTATTGCAAAGTCGGAACGTGCATCGTTTTCTAAATTGATCTCAATAAACAATTTTATTTTTCTGTGTAATCGGTTCTTAAAAATGTAGTGTTGTCTGTGAAAAGTGTGATGCGCGAATGCGGCTGGAAATTGAGCACACAAAATCTAAACAAAATTCCGAGGATTTATGTTTATGTTTACACTTACAAGTTATTGGCGAAATATATTTTTGAAATTGAAATTTAAGTGTTCACGTGTTGCGGGTTGAATTCGTTGGTGGTGCGTGCAAAATTATTTAAAAAAAAGGCAGTTTTGTAAATAAACATAATTGAAAATGTTAGCGTCAGAAGGTGATGAGGAAATGCATCTGTTTGATGAAAAGCTTCGTACACACTTTTAAAATATTGTTGCATCATTGTTTTATCAGTTAGTTGATTTTGTCTTAAATATTTACAGTGATTCCCCACAAAACTGATATTCTCCATGTGTTTTATAATATCATAGGTAAATGAGTCGATCAACAGCTCACCAAATAGTCACTAGTGGTGGGTGTGGCAGCCATTCAAATTTGTAGAAAAATAATAAAAACAATCACAAACTGAGATTTTGTGATGATTTAGATTGTAGACGCGCGAAGAAAAGCAAGCAGATGAACTTTGGACTGGGGACTATATGCCTCTGTTTCTGATGAAAACACTGCAAAACAAAATTGGGGTTTTCCCCGAAATTAGAGTTAAGTTTGTGGACTTAGCATGAGCTCTTATTATTTACTTAATTTCCTTAAATCTGCATTTATAAATATCCTCTGTGAATGATTTAAGATTTGGTACTAAATGAGCTTTTTTTATATTTTGTAAAGTTTTAAGGTTTTGTAAGTTTTAAGATGTTTATGTTTCAATTTTTTTTTTCAAATTATGCATTACTTTTGGAATTGCCAATTAATTGCTGTTATTTATGTTCTTTCTTTCAAATTTCAATTCACCATCGCTTTGGGATTTGTTTTTTATTGTAACGTAATACGTAAGTCGTTAAACATATTAAACCAGTAACAACGGCCGCCATTATTTTAGAAGCAATGTATTTCAATTGATTAGCATATAACGGGTGTGCTTTTTTAGACGTGTGGTTTTCAATCTGGCAATACTTTTTTTCGGAGTTGTTCTTTTTGACTGCTGTCACTTTATTTATGCTCACTTTGGTTTGCCATTTCATAATGAATAGCCGAACGTCCATCAAGCCACCGATCCCGATTTTCACAAGAAAATTTTGTTCAGCGATGAAGCTCACTTTTTGTTAAATGGGTACGTTAATGAGTAAAATTGTCGTATTTAGAGCGATCATAATCCACAAGCCATTGTTGAGACGCTGTTACATCCTCAAAAATTCATTGATTGGTGTGCTCTATGGGCAGAGGGAATAATTGTAAAATATTTCTTTAAAAATGAAGCCAGCCATGTTTAATGACTTTTTCGTACCTGAATTGGAGGATATTGATGTCGACGACCTTTGGTTCCAACAAGATGGCGCTACATGCCATACAGCCAACGAAACAATCAATTTATTGAATGAAACTTTTGTTGAGCGCATTATCTCGCGTCGTGGGTAGGTGGCGTGGCCTAGAAGATCGTGCGATTTAACACCGCTGGTCTAGTTTTTGTGTGGTTATGTGAAGTCGCTTGTCTACGCAGATCAGCCAGAGACGATTGCCGCCTTGGAAGAGAATATTCGGCGCGTTCTTGCTGACATACGGCCCCAATTGCTGCAAAAAGTGGTCTAAAATTGGGCCTCTCGGATGGAATTTATTCGAGCCAGCCGCGGCGGCCGCTTGCCGAAAATCATTTTTAAGACATATTGGCAAGCCATTATAATTTATAATAAAGCTAAGTTCTTGGCCATAACATTAAATTATATGCGTTTTATTTCTTCTTGAAAATCACACATCTAAAAAATACACCCATTGTTATAGATCAGCTCCAGCAACGGCAACGGTGCGGCCGCGGAGCGTCGTCGTTCCGCCAAATCCTAACGGCGCAGGAACATAAGCCCCAGGGACAGGGACATAAGTCCGAAGAACTAATTTTGGATTTATGTCCTATCGAAGTGAGGACACCAACTTTTGTTTGGTGTTGAATGGCAAAACTACCAAATTTTATAAGACATAAGTATGGCTACATGACACATTGTGAAATCATTATTCAAACCATAAAATAGATTTAAAATGTAAAAAATTAATTTTAAAAAGCTCCGCGCGTTAAGGGGGGGCATTCTGCCCTCCTGCAACCCCCTGCTTGGCCCAACATAGGATACTCAGCAATCTAGATAACATAGGTTGGTGGGTTGCGCGATAATGGCCTTGTGCAAATTTGAGGAATAGGGCTGAACACTACAAGGAAATGATGTTTATCGGTAGGTCTAAACAAACGATAATAAAATTTACAGAGAAAAGACTTCTCCAAAGACTAAAACGTATCAGGTTAGCTACAAAGTAATCGAAATGATAAGTGAGATAATATATCTTGGAATTACACCAGACAATAAACTATTCTGGAATAAACATATTCAAAAAACAATCGGTAAAGCTACAAAAGCGCTTACGATTGATATGCAAAAGACTTGCAAATAAATCATGCTGTGGCCCCAACATTTAAAGATGTATGCACACCATAATTGTAGGACCAATCTTACATATGGTGGGTTAGCGGGACACAAAGAGGACCAAACTAACAAAACTAAGAAAGCACTAGATACAATTCAAAGATATAGTGGCTGGGGTACCACAGCGAAGTGTCTTAGGTCCAATATTGCACCTATTATTTACACGTGATATACCTCAAACAGAAGACACTATCATAGCCACGTTTGCTGACGACACTGCAATACTAGCAGTGGGCCAAACGATAAATGCTGCTACGACTAAATTACAAAATCTCTCAATAATGTCAGTGAATAGACAAAAACATGGCGGATATCGCTTAACGAAGTAAAATCAGTCCATGTAGATTTTACGTATAAAAAAAAATAATAAATTACCGGTATTTGTTAATACGGTTCAAGTTCCATTTACTAATGAAGCAAAATATCAAGGAATGACTTTAGACGCGAAATTAAACTGGAAACCGCATGTTAAAAAGAAATGCGAGGAGTTAAATAATAAACTCAGAGATATGCACTAGTTGCTCGGGAAACACTCTAAGCTCAGTATTGAACACAAGCAAATTTTGTACAGGCAGGTGCTTAAGCCTGTCTGGACTTACGGTATACAATTTTGGGGTTGTACGCGAGATTCTAATTTAAATACCTTACAAACATTTGAAAATAAACTGCTTAGATCGTTTGTAAGCTCACCTTGGTACATTAGAAACGAAGATCTCCACAGAAATCTCGGGATTCCCACGGTTCGCGATGAAATCGAAAATTTTGCCCGAAATCATAGAAAACGGCTATTACAACACTGTAATAGTACTATAATCGAAATTATCAATGAGACGAATTTAGTACGCCGCCTGTGAACACCTAAGCCTTCCGATGTGGTCTACAAAACAAGAATCCGCTTTAAGATCGCGGTATAAACAGTAACTATCACCGGATAGTTTTGCAGGTAACGTTAATTAAATTCGTTAAAAATAAATTGCTGGATAAGTTTCAACTTAGTTGCAAACGGGAGGAGGAGGTGTTTTTAGTGCAGTAAGAATATCACACTCCTATGAGTACGCGTTTTTCGGTCCTCATAGAGCCTTTTGAAGGTTTTACACCTACCCATGGGAAAAAACTAGATACAATTCAAGGTTTCTCATGCTTATGTATCACAGGAGCAATGAGAACATGCCCTACAGCAGCAATTAAAGTTATCGTTTACCTGACTCCAATAGTTTGAAGTTATAGAAAATGCTGCCAAGGGAGCCAGTTTACGTTCTGCCAAGGAAGGGACTGAGCCAGAAATCAAAGACTCTTATCCTTGTCACTCAAAGAGATGGCATCATAAAGATATATAACTTCATCAAAAAATGTAAAATGGACTTAATCCTCAAGAAAGAGTGTATATATGAAAAAACTAACTACACACTCAAGGCAAGTGTTATTAATCGAAAATATCTAAAGGGACTGTGCGATGGCGCATTCAACCATAATTTTCCAGGCGGAAATAAACATATAAGAAAATGCGCATATATACCGCTTGTTACCCGCTGTAAAAGCTTTAAGCTCATATGTCATTAGTTTAAGGCTTGCGTGAGCAGACTAAATGAACTTTGCAAAAATAACAATGTGGTGAATAGGCAGATTCTTTAGCCAAGGTAGAGGCAATAATTCCCTATAGGAGAAAATGTGATTTAATATAAAATCAAAAAAAAAAGAGAAGACTAAAAGATCAAAAATTTAGAAAGAACTTCCTAAGTTGATACAGGCCAAACTCTTACTTGGGGACCATAACCAAAACCTATTTAAAACCTACGTCAAACTAAACCTTAAAACCATAACGGGTTTCTTGCAAAATACTGCTAGAAATTTTATAGATAATAAAAAGAAATTGTACTGTATTTTTATGGATTTCAAGGCAGCCTTTGACAACGTTAATACAAATAGCCTCTTCTATAAACTATCTTCAATTATTGGTTTGTCTTCGAAATTTATAAAAATGTATGAAGAGCTTTTGGCTGGCTCGACTTCTGCTGTTTATGATGTGCCACAAGACACCACTTTTTTCCCGACGACAACAGGCGTTCCACAAGGTTGCGTTCTGAGCCCCATTATATTTGCACTCTTCATTGATGACATCGTTGGAAGCTTACAAGGAGGTGCGAGATTTACAGGGATTACTTTGAAGGTTCTTTTGTACGCCGACGATTTAGTCATTTTAGCTGAAGAACCGAAAACATTCCGGCTAATGATCAATAAACTGGCCAAGTACTGCAGACTATGGGACCCACAGATTAACACTGCTAAATCTAAGGTCATGGTATTTGCCAAAAATCTCCGAAAACGAGTTGAGAATAAATTTTGGTTTCTTAATAACGAGGAACTTGAAGTCGTTCAAGAATACAAATATTTGGGAGTGACTTTCACTTCAAATCTGAAATGGAATAATCACATCAATACAAAATGTTCTGCAGCGAAAATCACCATAAATACGATGTGGAAGAAGTTTTACGGAAACACAAATATTGCACTTCAGCCAAATACAGAGTGTTTGATGCCACCGTAAATGCATGCCTCTGCTACGGGAGTGAGATTTATGGTTGCACGCCAGTAAAGGAATTTGAGAAGCTTCAGAGATTTTTTTTTAAACTTTTGTTTCCGCTTCCGAACACGACCCCAAATTATGCAATATATGTAGAATCTGGGCTGCGAAACATATTTCTGCGTAACTTAAAGGTATATTCAGATTACATCGTGAAGACAGTACAAAAGAACAACAACCTGTTGTAAAAAGTGTCATTTTATCATTGCTAAGGTTAAAAAAGTGGATCTTTGAAGACTGCTTTCGATTAGCAGCAGCCTACAATTATTCGCTAAACCTGACTGATAACTTTGATGAATGGCAAGGGAAGTTCTATGACTTGATTGCAGTTGTTGACGATAGGATCTATTTGGACAATGTGCACAAAGCATCATCTTCATTGTCCCGTTTAACTTATAAAGATCTTAACCATCGACTAGGGGTTGGTAATTATTTTACGGATGTTTTAAGTATTGAAAATATAAGTTTAATTATACATGCTATAACAGAAATCCTTTATCTAAATGTTATTCCTTACAGAGAAGATCAGTCAGGAAGTTGTGGCCTTTGCAATCTCAACATCCGAGAGGATATACTACACTTTTTGGGTGTATGTCCAATTTTGCATGAAATAAGGAGACTATCTCGGAAAAAGTATGCTGACTAGAGACGAAGGTTTGGAAATTCTAAATGGAGACAAGGCCTGGAAATCGCTAGTAAATTACTGCCGACACGCCTTTTTCTACCGAAATAGCCTTTTGTAAATTTACCATTTCATAATATCACAAAATTAATGAACTTGAGAAAATGTGGAGAACACAAGAAGTGAAAACAACGAGTGACTAGGCGCGCTTGGTTTGAATAAAACCCCCATCTTTGAGTGGATTAAAACCCACTTATGCTTCGAGTGCTATCCTTTGAGACATTTTGGTTATGAGTTATAATTGTATGCTTCTTTAAAATTAGTTCAAATTCGCACATGTTCATAAACTTTTATAAGTAAGATCAATTTCAAGTTCATTCTGGCAGACGGAAAAATTCCATGTCATATTTAACAATTATGATATGTTTGTACAGTAATTTAGTTACAGGAAATAAATAAATAATAATAATATAATAATAATAATAATAATACATATGCATATTTAATTTGATGCACTTATTCATCAAAGGCACAAATACTTGTGAAACCACCAAATTGAGGATGGTGATAATTACCTTTGTTAATTATACTCCAAGTTTCTCTTAGAAATCAACCTGGAGGAACAGTTCTACAAAGAGCAAACTCATCAAGCTCTAGAAGGGGGCACAAAAAGGTCGCACTTCTAAGCCTTATTCTCATTCATACATTAATTCAAGTAGAATCGCAGTCATTTCATATCTTTGAAGAATTGAAGAAAGTTTCAATATACAGCGTGGACATGGACACATCTCCACACATTTTTGTAGTATGGACTTATGTCCCACTTAGGTGGTTAATTGAACCATCAGCTTATGTCATACATAAGTGTGGCAAGAGTATAATATTATGGTCACATCCTCTGGAATAATATTCATATGTATACTACTAAGCCGCTAGAAGAATTTTGAGATCACATTTTTCTGAACTGGAGTCCGTTTATGGCAATAGGTATCATATAAATTGTAAATTAATCACCTTATTAACCACTTATTTTAATATACAATAATTAAAATTTATTTAATAAATTGTGAGTGAGAGGATACATTTTAAACGAGCGACTGAGTTATTTTAAATAATGCATTTTGCAGACGACGACGTTTTAGAAACCAATCGAAAAAGCCACTAAGCTCAAAATATATATACAAGAAAATTCTAAATTGAAGCTTTGAGTAATGAATGATCTTGTTATGGACACCCCTGAGATGCATCCGATGAAAATACCTGCATATAAAATATTTTTTTGATTTCGTTCCAATAATCGATACTGAAACCAATACCTTTTTGCTTTGAAACGAGTGATTACGGGCCGAACCTCTTTCTGGGACTGTGTGTGTTGCTGGGCAGCTCCAGAAAAAGAAAAACAAATAAACCTTCGGTTCGTTAAAACACCATTGTTTTGTTTTGGTTTCCCGATTCCGGCGCGGGGTGGTTCCTAAACCCACTTGCGCTTTTGTTTGGATATTTGTTTCCAAGAAGTCTTTATCAATTTTTTTTTTGGTTTTTAATATGTTAATTTACTTTTTTGGTACACTGGCACAGTATGAAAAGTAATTCACAACACAACTATGGCGAAACGTCGAAACAGATAACGTAGAGGGTGTAAGAATCCGCGCACAAACTCGTTTTGAATCCGTCTCCAAAAAGAGATTTAATTCGGATCTGTTTTTCCGGAAGATTATTAATTTTAATTTGGAACGAATTTGATTTTCAGAAAAAAATTGGCGGCGGCTCGACGGCAAGTTGATGTTTTTGTTGAAACAAAATCGACATAACCCGGAGCCAAACACTACCACGATGCGCGAATGACTTATTTTTTTTTGTACTGACAGCCGACGGGCTGATAGTGTGCCAGAGCGAAGCAGGTATACTAGTAGGGGATAAAGCTCTGGAAAGATGTAATGGGATGATGTGAGGAAGGAGCAGGGATAGTGAACGGTGAATGACTGCTGGTTCGCTTCAATCGTAGGGATAGATTGGAAAGGGAAGTAGGTTTTTTTTTAAATAAGAAACAAGACAACATGACTCAGGGGAAGGTGGCAGACAGATTGTGGGCGATTCACAATAGGAGTTGAAATTAAGGGTGGAGTACAGAATAGGTTTGTTTCTGAGGTGCAAATAGGAATGTAGTAAATGGTAGTGTTTCGGATAGGCTACGGATTTTCATTTTCCGGTATTGGTGCGAGCCGTTGAGCTATCGGTAGGAAACCTCTAATCTGAGTAATTTTTGGTGATGACAAAGAAAATCTGATTCGGTTAGGCAAGTGGTTACCGTAGGACGGAATCTCTTTGTCATTACCAATTTAAGTCTCAGTCCGTGTTCACGTCGGTCAGTATTTGAGGTGATACTTGAATATCAAAATTTTTTTTTTGCAAATAAGAAATTGAGCGGGTAAAATTTAAATTCAAAATTAATACGTGCAATATTATAAGAATAGTATTTTAGAGTTCCTATCGTAGTGGTTGGATTTAATAGTGTTATCTCGAAAGATACGGCTTTGCGCAACTCGGTATCACAGTGTTGCTTGCTGAAAACTGGATTTACTGAGAAAATTGCACCAGGTAATATGATTAACAACATGTGAAAAAAAAAGGGAAAATTCTAAAGGGTGTCCTGTTTATAGTGAGGAGGAATTTTAGCGGTCAACGAGTAGCCAGTGGCTCGTTATCACCGTTCGTACTTCGTTTTCAAACCCGTACATATATATGTGTGCTCTAGCAGTGAATGAGCAGTGGAAACAAGTTCGCCTCGCAACTCATCTAACCAAGTTGGAACTCCTTTGTTACTAAGGCGGAGTCCTACCTCACTGGTGTTAAGTGGCAGCTTACCGCACAAAATCCAGGCCCGTGTAAGACCCGGGCGGTCAAGTAAAAACCTCCTAGTGCTCATATGCATCTATAGTTATATTTGCAATCCTTTTTATACTTATATAACATATAAACATATATATGCCTATAACAATATTATTTCGGTACGAGAATACCTACGATTCGATTGGTTTCGATCGAATACCTACCCACCGCTATATGCCCCTAACGCTTGGTGCTTCTGGGTCCGTTATTAAAATATTCCGGTGGACGGAGTTTGGCGTTCTACGTGTGTAGGCTGGAGCGGTTTATACAACAAAGAAAAACCACTTTGGCGTGATCATATTTTTTTGTTTTTTTGGTGTAATCCAGAGTGTTAAATTTCCAATTTTCTTTATAATTTTTATTAGTTTTTATATATAATTGAATTTTTGGGGTCAGTGGGGTAAAAGTGGACGCTATTTCGAAAACATACCTAACGAGTCGTCAGTCCCGCGTGGAGTGAGTTCTCCTAAACAACCGGGTACTAAAATAGCAACATTTTGCGACTCCTTAGCTACCCACAAAGAGCTCTCTGTAGGTAGGATAACGGGGGTTTGGGATACCGGACGAAAAGAAGGTCCGCTTGGAAATCCCGGTGGAATACGGGAGCTCAGACCTTGCGGGAACGGGACAGGCACCGTTGCAACCGTTGGTCTGCTTCGTATCGACGCTTTTAAACCTATTTGCCCAACATTTGGTATAATAAAGCCAATTAATTTATTATAGTTAGGTGAGGTTCAGGCCAAAACCTATATAAATTTTATAATCTTTTACATTTTAATTTTATTATTTCTTATAAATTATGTATGTGTCTAATTTTTTTTCCTTCGTCAAATAAAATACCCTGTAAATCACGTCAAATGATAACGAAACTTCACGTGTTTTTATGAGCTTCAATGAGGCTTAAAATGGTGCAATAAATTTTCTTTCAGGGGGGTGTGGAAGGGCTAGCGAGGAACTTACTGTAGCCGGAAGATACTATGGTTCGATCGCGATAGTAAATCCGATCTGATTTGCGACTAAGGGGAATTCGAGATTCGGGCCGAATGAATTCCAGGTGGGGTGGGTATAGGCCAAGCTGCATCATCAGCCGCAGCGTTCCTGAAGTGTGGACAATTTGGTGGTGGCTAAGTGATAGTTTTTTTTTGGCATGATTTATGTTTTTTTTGGAATAGGCGAGGTCTAGCTATGGGGGCAAGATCCCCCCCTAATCCGGCGAGCTGAGTCGAGCACCGCGAGCATGCCATCGCCTCCATAGCGGACATTCTACCCCCTCTCAGTCCCATCCTACCCGCTTCCTGTCCTCTCATATTTTTACTCAATTTTCTTTTTGCAGCTTCTACTTCCACCCTACCTACCTCCACCTCCTATCCTTTTGCCTTATTTCAATCTTCACCGAAATAAAATGAATATAACAAACACTTGCTCTATAATCAATTTTATTATGATATTTAAGGTTAAAGTAAAATGTATAGCATGAATGCAAATAAAAAATACATTCCACTATAATTTGTTTTCTTTAATCAAAGAGAGAACACAGTAAATCCATTGTTCAAAAATATAATAGAACTCTCAAAACAATCAACATGACAAAATGAAGAGTTCATAACTTAGATATTCGTTTTAATTATTCTCAATTAAGTAACTTTGACATGACATCTTTTGGATATCATCAAGTCTGTGGACCACATGCAAGCCATAGCCAAATAACTTAACCAACCACATTCTTATTCTTTTAAAAGAATCTTTCCTCGCCGAATATAAACAATATTCGAAATCTCGGAAAATCATTTGCCCCATCCTCGTTGTTGGTAACACAAACTGCTGTGATGGCGATGGGAGATGGGACACATACAAATTTAATTCTGTCTGCCAAGAGATACATGTTCTCCAAAATATGACATCATCTTGAGTCGTTTAAATAAAAAAGAACTATAGTGCCAAAAAAAAAGATACATTGGGCGAGCTATCAATATATTATAGTATCGGCCGTAGGGTTGCATTTCCTTCCTGTTATTAATATTTCGATATGAGTTACAACTATCACATTCGGTCATTTTGGATTGAAAATATTAGCATCATCTGACGGATTTGCACATGTTACATAACCTGCTGATTTTTTCATATAACCCCTTTTTTATTGGTAAATGTATAGGCAGCGCAGCAAAATTTAATTCAGTAAACAACAACAAAGGAAAAGTGCGAATAAATTGCCCAGTAAAAATAGTGCCCATATAAGTGTAGATAAAGCTTTGGAATATTTGTAATTTAACGAGTATCTCGGGCTGCAGACAAAAAGCTTTGTGAACCATTGTTGGCAGGCAGAGGAAGATGTAAAATAAGAGTGTATATAAAAACTGCATAATAGTTTTATTGAGACTCTCAGTACTGCTCTACCAATAGGTCATCAATAAAATACGGCTATAGTCATTGGCATCAATGATCTTTCAAGTCGACACCATCTGACAGTTTATAAACACATGTAAAAATCTTTAAAATAAATTAGAAAAAAATTTGAATGTTCATCTTATTTTATTAAATAGTTTTAAGGTCTATGTAGACTATCAAACGGTCAACACTTATTCTAGAAAACTTGAAAAAATGTAATAGATCAAATCAGGTTCTTATTGACATTGACATTTTCAACAGTAATTGCGCTTTAATCACCTGTCAGTATATAGAACATTTGTTTAAAGTTACAAATAATAATTGCCGTGTTCTTTTTTAGAAAAGCTCGGCACTAAGCAACATTTTAACACATTAGAAATAAAGACTTTGCTGCCTAAAAGCAGGAGGAAAATTAATTGTATAATTGTAATTGTATAATGTTAATTCGAATAGGTATCGAATGAAGTTATAATTCTTTCGTTGGTATTCCTAAATCTAGAAGGCTTTGTTCGCAGAGTTCTTCTTTCTATTTATAATTTCCACGCTCACTATTTTATTAGATAAGTTATCTTGGGTTTTAAGCTATCCGAATATATTTGTGAACAATTCGGATACGTTAGTTGTAAAACTAGTATAAAATCAAATCCAAGCGCATATCAAATAAAGTTGCAGACAGATGTTCTATTCATTTTTTCGCGAAGAGCTAGTTATTCGAAAATTTTTGGAATAAATTAAATGTCAAATTTTGTATATGGATGCCGTAGATAATCAACTTAACCCAAAAAGTCTACGTCATTTTGAATTCAACGTCAAGCTGACTTCTTGGTTTTACCATCTAATCGCAGCTTATCTATGTACAGGACATCGAATCTGTTCCGACTGTGTGTAAAAACGGACTTTCGAATGCGCCCAAGCACTTTTTCAATACAATGATTGTTGTGATTTTTTAATGTTTTTATGGTTTCTTTCATATTTAGATTGTAAACTTTGAAATATATAAACCAAATTGAATATAAAAGTGAACATAATCGTTTTCTTTCAGTTTTTATATGTTGGCAAAGTAATTAATTTTCACCAACATACGGCTACTTACTCCAATTATGTATGCCTTTGTATGTTGATCTTTTGGTGCAATGTCATTTCCTCGGTGTCAATATACATCTGTACTCCAACTAGACTGTTGAACCGCTTATAAACGAAGTTCTAATCATACTTAAATAAAGAACGCTAACATTTTTAGCAAGTAAGTACTCTACGAACATACTCCTACTTGTACAATTTCTGCTTTGATTGAAAAAACGTCAACCACATAAAATAATTTTAAAATCAACATTTCAGATTATATAAAGATTAACTTTAATTTTGTTTTTTTGTGACCTTTAGTCCAAATTATGGGCTCATCAGTTAGATGCTGTAGTACCCTTATAAGACGCAAAATATTAGTCTTAGAAGGGTACTACAGCATCTAACTGATGAACCAAGCTCTAGTACCTAGGCGAAACGCATAATTTGGACTAAAGTTCACAAAAAAAAAAAAATTAAAATTAAAAGCAGAGTCCACAAAAAAAAATCAATACTTACTTACATGCGTTTGTATTGTTTTTTACATTTCTTCTTAAAATATAAAGATTAACTTTTTGTCATTTCTTACTTCTTTATATTTTATTTTGATTTTATACTTCAAGTTTTAATTTTCTTATTTGCCTTCTGATAGAATAAGAACAAATCATGTGTTGACTGCTTGCATCTAATTATTTGACAGATGATCTGGGATTTCAACATTAAAATATAAAAATCGGACAGCTGCGGATATATTTCCCAAAACAACAAGGCCAATGACATAAATAATTGCATTGCTTTCTTGTACTTATGTTATTATTTATTTTTGGAATATTTAAAAATTTAAACAAAATTAAAGTAATGTTAAAAGTTGTGGATTAGCGATCTACTACTTTGACACAAATATAATTGTTCGCTACTTCAATAAATATCAAAAATACAGATGATAGAGCTGGATATTTTTTTTTTTTTTGAGAACCGAAAAATTAGTTTTTTTTTTTTAATCTAAAAACTATCAAACCAACAAAATTATTTAACTGATCAGCTTTACTTCGCGGACTATATTGGTTTCATAGTAATACATAGTTTGTTTGGTTGGCCTCTAAAGAAACAGAAAAACTGCACTGTATTTAAGGACTAAACCTGTTTGAATGCATACAATGGTGTTTTAACTCGAAAAAAAAGGAAAATATAAGCACCGAAAGCCAACGGAAGTATGCCATAAAATCCATGTGAGCTCAAGTTGTTTGGTCTCTAACCGCAAATGCACTGGTTTTGGGGGCCGTGTGTGCTGTCTGTCTTTGATCATCAGCTTGATGATTTATAACAATTTGGATGATATACACTAGATATAGAGAAACATTACTTAACAAACTCAATATGTATCAGCAAGCAGCATCTATTAAAAATATTGCACTACTTATTAATAGAATTGACATAATTTCCAGCACATTTAATATTTTGCGAACGTGTTGTTAAATCAAACAAACCCACACAAACATTATGTTAGCAAAACAAAGTTTACAAAAAGATCTGCATTAAATTCTCATGTTCAAAATGATTTAAAAATTAAAAAGTAAAGTTAATTAAAAAAAAATAGTGCGAAAAAATCAGTTTAAAATTTCTTTGGAAATTTTCCCAGAAAAAATATTTTGTTTTTGTTTACACATATTTTCCGCTAGCAACTGATTTGAAAAATTCATAAAAAAAAATAAAAAACTTCTTTGACAGCTAAACAAAACGATACTTTTAATAGTCAGTGACTTTGACTTTGGAATTTAAAGTCAAAGAATGATCATTAATAAGAATAAATAACTTAAATTTTGAAAGTTAGAAATTTAATACAAAATAAATAGAAGTGAATGGATTTTGTTATGTTTGCTAACAAATAATTAAAGCTATTTAAAAGCGATCACTGTTGAATATTTTTCATCTATCAAGAGACAAAAAAATTCTATGTTATTCTTTTTGGCATAAAATCGAATCAAAACAAAGTATTTATCAATATATTAACACAATTACATTGTGTACAGAAATTATAGATTAAAACAATCGAAGATGTTAATTAATCGAAAAACAAATAAAAGTTAAAAACAAGTTGCAAAATTAAAGGTCGACAAACAAAAATTCAAAATTAAAAAGAAAAATAAATGAATAAACAAAAGATAATAACAAAATAAAAACAATTGGCATCTTCATCTTCATCTTTTCTTTTTTTTTTTTTAATTATGCGCGCACTCAAGGGGTTATGAATACCCTTAAAATGTTTATATGCGAGCGATTAGGAAAATTGTATAGGATTAGACAGGAGATACCGATGTACATTGGTTTTAAATGCTTGATTATCGCAATGGGAGTGAAAAATTCGGTCGGGTAAAGCATTCCACATTCGTGTTGTGCGGCTAAAAAAAGCATCTCTATACTTGAGTACGTCTAGAAGGTTGAATAGTTTAAGGGGAGGAATGTAACTGGCTATTTCACTAGAACACTGTCTATAATAATAAAATAATGAAAGACATGAAACATTGCGACGGTGCGAGAGAGGCTCAATGGTTTTAGTTATTTTTTCATCACCTATCATTTTTAAAGCTCTTTTTTGGATTCTGTCCAGGAGACTTAAGTGCGTAATGGGAGCACCAGTCCAAATATGACAATTGTACTCAAGATTTGGACGAATGAAGGCTTTATAGATTACAGCCAGATCAGAAGGGGAGAAATATTTTTTGCATCGTCTCAGAAAACCCAAACATCTTGCAGCATTTTTGGCGACGTCGAATATGTGTTCATTCCACAAAAGGTGGTCAGTGATGCACATACCGAGAACTGAAAGTTGTTCGGTTTCCTCGATGCAAGCGCCGCTAATGGACAACGACATTGGAGGAGGGTCTGCTTTAACGACAAAAGACAGAATTGGTTTTTTGACGCATTAAATTCTACGCGGTTTTTTATTCCTCATTGGACAATGCTATCTAGATCAGAATTTAATGAGCTAATCATACGCTGCCGTTCAAGTTCCACATCCGACGGACATGGATGAGAATCTAAAAACGAGTATGAAAAGCTGAAGGTACTGTCGTCAGCAAAACAGTATATTGGATTAGAAGTTTCAGACAAGAGATCATTGATGAAAATGAGAAAGAGAGTCGGAGACAGAACGGAGCCCTGGGGCACACCAGCATTTATTTTATGAATATCAGACTTGAAACCGTATAATACAACTTGTATTGAGCGATCCGAAAGGTAATTTCTAATCCAACGAAGAAGAGATTCTTCGATACCAAATGCACGCATTTTCAATAAGAGAGCCTGATGCCAAACTCTATCAAATGCTTTTGAAATATCAATACTTTCTCCAAAACGATGTAAAAATTTGTGCCACTGTTCGGTGAGATATACCATCAGATCACTAGTGGACCTATTGCTACGAAAGCCATACTGTCGGTCATTAAGGAGCTTTCGTTCTTCAAGATATTTCTTAAGCTGATAGTTAATCAGCGTTTCCATGACCTTGGAAAGAAGGGACGTAAGTGCAATTGGACGTTAGTTAGAGGGTGAAGAAGATTCGCCTTTTTTAGGGACAGGCTGGACAAATGCTGTTATCCACCCACTCGGAAAGAGACCAGTAGAGTAGGACAAATGGAAAACCCTACGCAGTGGTTTTGCCAGCGTAGAAGAACACCTCTTCAGAACAATAGGGGATATACTATCTGGACTAGCGGATTTGTGTATGTCAAGATCTTTCTTTTTCTAATCTTGGCATAAAAAACCCCTACAGCATTATTTTTAAAAGTTAAACATACAATATATGCGTTTTAAACTAAATAATTAAATAGTGGCCAGATATGGACATTTTTCTCGTACTATCGAAATGTCATTTTAACATTACATTAAATGATGCAAGTTTAAAAAAAATGTTAAAATTTCATTCAATCTACTTCCCTGAAATTTGGTAAAATAGAACATAACTATAAGCAAGAAAAAAAAACACAAAAATAATTACTATTATGTACTAAATTTTTTTCATGATATCTAAAAGTAATGGATTTCCCTTTTTAGTACTTTATTTGACACGTGGGCATAGTTACTAAAATGGGTCGGAAAATGATGAATGCGGAATTTTGAATAGAACCTACTTAATTATTCAACCGTTCACAGGAATTTTAACGAATACGACAGCTTTTGTATTTCGTGCCATCCGACGACGAATGTTAAAAACGCCTGACGGTAAATTTGATATTTGACAGATGACGTTTAAATCATACGAATAGTTTCGTATCTAATGTGATTTTCCATTGGTACGAGAATTTAATTCTTTTTTGATACAAATTTTTTTGATTCTGAATCAAATTCGCCTATCCGTATTTTTCGGTGAATTTACACTACTAAGCATTAGTACAATTGGAAGCATTAAGTTTCACATCTACCAGTTTTACAGACACGAATTTTCGCAAACACTATAAAACAAAATAATATATTCAAAATCCAACGAAAAAAATCAAATTCTAAATTTACCAATGGCAAACCCCATAATACAACAGGGTTCAAACCCCAGCAATAAAATTTCGAACTAGATTTAAATAAAAGTGAAGTAACCTATATCAATAATTTTCAAAGTAGGCTTAATTTGAAAACAAAAGTGGAATTTTCGAAAACAACAAAACAAATTTATTTTAACAAAAAAAAAATAAAAATATATTTAAATTTAATTCCTTAGTGCATGTGACTTGGCCCGATGTACAGTCCATAACTTCAAAGGTATCTTTTTCCCATTACTGAGTATTATTTGAGTATTCTTTTAATTTCCATTTAAAAAATGCTTCAGATCTCATGTGTATTTGACATAGGGGTGGGGAAAGTTTCGGTTAATCGGTTTTCACCGGAGATTTTTTTTGTCTCGGTTAAGACCGGTGATTTTTTTTAAATCAAATAACCGGGTGGAAGAAACCGGTTATTTACATTGACACTTATTACCACAGAAATATAAAATATCGTGCAAAAAAGTTGTCTTTGTTTCATAAGACATGTATTTGTGTTGCAACCTGCAACGTTATTCACTACTGCCAACTTTTCTTTTATATAGAAATTAATTGAAGTGGTAGGAAGGTGAATTCATTTTGAACAACACACACTTTCGAAAAATTCAGTTATTTGATGTCAAAAGCAAAACCTACACTATTTTAAGGTAGGTGACTTTTGAAAATGTTTCCATCATATATCATCTTGGCTTTCCTTCAATAAGACATGCAGGCGGTGTAGTACGAGTATGTTTACTTTCCTATCTGTCAGCTGATTTAATCTCGTTGCGATACGGTTGTTTTTAACCAGTTAACGTTTGTCATCTTGAAAACAATTCATTATTTAAAATGAAATTATTAACTGAAGTATGTATGTCGTTGCATCTGCAATTTTCGTTTTTATGGAAGTATTTCAGGAAGTGTAGTTTTTTTTTCCAAAAAGAAAAAGTATTTTCTTTTCGGAAAAAAGCTTATCTACATAATATGCATGGTTGTACATATGTAGATGTATTTGATTTGACATGATCGTTTGTTAAAGCAAATAAAAAAACTAACAATCCAAGCCGGTTATTAAAAAAACGGTTTTTTTTGTCCGGTTAAAACCGTCAAGTTAAACCGGGAATGAAAATAACCGGATTAGCCGAAAACCGGTTAATTTTGAATAACTGCCATCCCTAGTTTGACAGTTTATTCGTTTCCTCAACTGACCATTTCAGACTGAAGAAACTGAAGTCGATCTTAAAATAGGGGAGTGGTGAAGTTGAATGTTTCTGTATCCAAATCGGAGTGGATCTACGGTCATAGTAAAGCTTATCTTAACCTTATGCTCGATGGCAAATTGTGCACAATATTCTTAGTAGAAACAGCGTTTTTCTGCTTAATTTTTTTATTTTTATTTTTTTTTCTAAAAAAAATGTTGGTGCTACAATTTTAAGTAGATATTTAAAATATATGTACATTTAAAAATATAATTTCAAAAAAAAAAATCTTCCAGAGCACTGAATGCTCTTTTTTTTATAACTTTGCACGCACTCAAGGGGTTATGAATACCCTTTATACGTTTTTCTTAACACAGCGCGAGCACCTGGTGAAGAAGAGAAAGAACGATAGGAAAGATGTCTGGCGCGATGTTTTTTTTTTAGACTAGAGCTGGTTGTTGTCTCAGATTTATCTCCAGGGATGGCGGCTGAACTAATACGGAGAGAATTACCGTGTCTTATAATTCGCATTATTTTATTTATTTCGTTGTCATACCTTATGGGTGTATGTTTACTCAATCACATGTTGTTAGTGTTATACCTAAACAGCATGTAATGGGCAAAGCAGCAACTTATTTTATGACAATTTTGAGAATTGGTTTTTAATGGAATATAAGAAGACATAGACAACGACAGGAATCGAACCTCCAACCACGAGGTTGACAGGCGAGCAACTATCGCACCACGGCCACCCCCAAAGTCTAAAATCAGAACTTGAGTTTTTTATTTCTGAGTTTTATTTTTAAGAGCTTTGTACACATAGGGGAATCCCCATTTTTGTATTTATTTTGCTTCAACCATTAAAAATAAAAAGGGAAATCACCAAATTATGTATGTGGTACATATTTGGTTATAGGGATGAGAATATTTGATTCGCATGAAAAGAAGTGCACAATGATTGGCCCAATACTAAAGGCGAATTGAAGTTAATTTTTGGTGAAGTGAATATATCTCCATAGCGATGAACGAACATGTATACCGTGCGAGTGATGGATTGTTTACCATATTTAAAATTAACAAATTGGCACTGTATTCGCTACTTAAGAATTAGTGGCGAGGTGCTTTCTGGTGATGTTCATTCCTTTTGTGTCACAAATATAATTCCAACGAAAGCCAACATAATTAATTATATATATTTTTTTGTGACCTTTTATCGTTAAAGGACCTTGTGAAAAAAGGTCCCTGAATACAAAATACAAAAAGAACGCATTTTAATTTTACTAGGTGCAAATACTGATGGCTCACACAAATTAATGCCATTGGTTATCAGAAAAGTAAAAATGACCAAGGTAAGTAAGGGATTTAATAATCCATTTCAATTTTTTTTTTTTTCGTAACTTTTCGAAAAATGATTGGATGTCGTCACTTCGTCATGGATTTGACAAGATATTAATTTATTAAAGAAGTAAGGAGAAAAATATTATTCATGTAAACATTAGCCTCCGAGAGCCCTCTTATTGCTAATTGACAACTGCTCTAGGCTCTACTTATGTCCCTATTGATAAACTTCAAAGTAACAATGGAAACAAAGTTGCACATTTCTTTCCACCACCAAATGTTACAGCAGCTGTGCAAACCAATGGATCAAAATCCCATAAATTTTACCAAATTTATTTACAGAAGTAAGCTACTTGCTAAATAAATCGCAGAAGATAGTGAGCTAAATAATCTTATGCTTTTGAAACACCATTCAATCCGCAGTGCAATAATATTACTGAAATAAGATTGGGGTGTGTAATATATTAACTTTTTCATAAATTTAAAATTTTGCATTTTTTTACATTGTTTACTTTGCATACATTTAATTCAAACAAATATAGCAATGAAATTAAACTGTGATTGGTAAAATGATACATTGGTTTTTTAAATATAGCTGAGCGTAAGTTTGGTAAAACATTGAGTGGATAAATTTGTTTAAAGTAAAGGATGGGAAGATTGGGTTATGAGGGTGATGAACTGAGGAAGGAAGAAGCCTTGGAAAGGGGTTGCTCTGGCGAGGGAGGCAACCAAGGCAGTGAGGGTAGAGGCGATTTCTCGCGCATCAATACCAACTAGATGCAAGGCTGGTAAAAACAATTTTTTTTTGTAGCGACTATAAGGTCCAAGAACTCCAACACCACTGATTTAAGGGTTCAGTAATGGCCAGTCAGGACCAAGAATGCAAACCAGGTCGTTACAAAATGGCGCCCAACGTGGGGACCGAATCGATGACATGACAACCAATGTTTGTCTTACCCAGCCCTAGCACGACAAAGTAAGGAAATAATTTTTTTTCATTTTCCAGTTGGAAACTTTGTTCGGGAGTCAGTTTTATCAACCCAGCCTCATCCTTATAATTCACACTCTCTTCAACATGTCGGCTTGTACTTCGCTAATCTGTGGCATCAGATGAAATTCGCGCCAAAAGTTCATCCCTAAATACAATTTTTGAGTGAGGTTGGGAATTAAATAAAAAGAAATGGGTTTAGTAATACCGTTGTACTTGGTCTGAATTTCACAATGACCAACTATGTTATGCGCATTACCATCAGCAATATGAACAACATTTTTGTACGGTTTCACGTCCACGCCAATTCTTTCAACCTTTTTTTTATATTTTGATTTTAAATAATTCGGTAACACATATAATGTCGAAAACTACTGTTAAAACTAGTTGATAAGAAGAAGAAAATTTGTCTTTCATGGCAACAACTTTCTCAGAACTATTCTGCTGATCCCACTGAAATATTTCATCAAAATCGATCAATTTGTTTTGGAGTAGAACTTAGAAGAATTATGAACACACACACACTGGAATTTTATATGACGTCAGGTGAATTTTAAATCAAGATTGTTCAAAGAATACTAAAGTAGTTTTCGATTGGCTATTCGTAGTTACTCGTTATCACTCCTGTTACTCCAAAAATGTTCGATTGGCTATTGCCAGTTTAAAAGTTTTCGGAGTATTTTTCTGTTCTCTATTTCATAAGGGACCAAAAATAGTAAAAACATTCACATATAAAAGTTTTCATCGGACCATTTGTCAAACGTAGTAATTATTTGTAGAAGCTTTATTTTAGATGGTGACGTTTAAGTGTGAATATAACTTAATTTGTGAATACCACATTTTCATATTAGATTGGAATCAAAAAAGAGTAGAATACTCCGAAAATCCATACGAAAATGATATAATAAGATTGAAAAGCTTAAACTATTGTCGGTTTCGATTGGATTTTTGGAGTGTTCTTTTCTTTTTGATTGCAATCGAAAACGAAAATGTCGTATCGTCGCTCAATATATAAAAAAAAATATTTCTTCAAACATTTGACAAACAATCAGACAAAAAACTTTGAATGTATATGTGTGTTCTATTTTTACTCCCATATGAAATCTATAACAGAAAAATACTCCGAAAACATTATTCGGAACAGCCAATCGAACGTTACTGAAGAAAGGGGACTGAAAAAAGAATAAATCCGAACAGCTAATCGCAAACTACATGTGTTTTAATGACTAGTACTTTGAGATATCGTTACAAATTTATGTCGTTCTGATTGACTGTTCGGAGTTACTCCTTTTTCACTCCTTATGTTCCATTCCTATAGAATATGGAAGATTTCGGAGTAAAAACGTGCAATCGAAAACCACATTAGTTAAATTAATATTTTTTTGCGCTGATATTGTGCAAAAGTAGCGTAAGAATCCACTCTTGATGTCTGAATACTCTACCCTTTTAAATCAATTGACAACTGGTTGGTTGTCTGAAAGCGGTTTAACTATATTAATTAACCTGTATTGCATACCCTAGATTTAGATCCTAATCAAATTTATACCTCAAGTATCAGCTTGTGCGAACCAGTTGAATACATTCAATACGTAAGATAAGAAAAAAAAAATGCCGAAATAAGTAAATTTGTTTTTCTTTGGTGTAAATGTTATCTCTTCTTCTTATATATATATTTTTTTATTTAGATAATTTAATTTTCCTCGAATAACATGCTCGATTACCTTATACCTATTTCGAATTATATTTTGCCGATTTTGCCACCTGCCTAAAAATATGAAATTCGGTAATTCACCAATTATATCTATATAACTGTTAATAAATGTGCACACCTCCCGCGATCACAAAGTTGTTGACCCATGCTCATTCCATTCGACCAGCCCAGAAAATATGTATTAAATTATTAAGGTTCTGTGTATCTTAATAATCTAATATTACAACCTATCCATTTGCATAAATAAGCAAATTGCCCATATGCGCGACAACAAATCCGCAAACGTTGTAATTTCCTTGAACTTGACAGCATGAAAACAAAACATTCCCGAGACGGATATAATAGCCGCAAAAAAAAACTATACCGTAGCAGTATTTTACCTCCTGGTGAGCTCAATTTCATTAAATTAATTTAGAGCCCATTGGTTGAAGGTCAAAATAAAATCACTATAATACTGATATGCACCCTATATTCAAATACTAGATGACAGATGACATTAGCACAGAGCAGCCATTGTGCCGTGGAGCCTCCTTCAATTTTATGCTATGTTTATGTTATGTATGAATGTACATAAAGGTCAGTTGAAAGTAAATGCACTGTCCGAGTGGAATTGGTTCATATCTATATTTGTAAATGAAACTGCAGCTGGAGTGGAGAATCATAGAGATTCACCGAGATTTGTGGGTTGTGTGTTTTGTTGTGCTTATATGTCTGACCAAATGACCCGACCATTGTCAATGACACGTGACAGTTGACAGTGTTATTATAAGTGTGGCGGCGCGCGTTTTTATATTTGTAAATTGTAACTATGCTGCATTTGACAATTTAATATAGCATATAGATATGTACATGTGCACACATATATATATAGTTAGTTAAGTGTTGCAATTTGTTAGCTTACTGATAACAAAACAAAACGTAGGCGTAATAGAACTCTTTGTCTAAGATTTCGCTCTGTTTGTTTAGTACATTTACACGGCTGACCGTCAAGTTCCTATTGCCTGTTATTTTTTGTTGTATGTTTTAAGATGTTTGTGTATTATAATGAACACAGGAATAGGAGATGAAATGATATGAATGACTGCAAAAAGTTGCACAAGCTTAATTTTAATTATTTCAAATTGAGTGCTGGCACCATCAAATAGAAATGTAAGCTTATATTTTCTTGTTCCATCTTTCTTAAAAAAATCAATGATCTCATAAAAGCAGATTGCTTGCATCTACTTTAAGCAATAAGCATAAATAAGTAAAGAGTAAATAATACACAGAACATAGGCTAAATTTAAGTGGGTTAATTCATTCATTACACAAAACGATGGCATGTTAAAGATGACACTTGCTTCTTACATAAATATTCTATAGATCTTCTGACTAAACTTTGTTGTCTGATAACTCAAAATTTGCATTGCAAGTGAATTATGTACTATAATAAAAAAAAGATGTTTAACTGTCAAAATGAATTGCCCTATTAAATCAAACATGTTTATTAACACACATGAATAGTTTTCGTTTATTCTCACACAACTTATTTTGACTTCTATGAGCCGTATATCTCTCTCTTTCTTTCTAGTTACTGGACTTACTGGATTATTTTTGACATTTAAAATTCTGACACATGTTTTTTGTGAATCCGTTGTGATCACACTTCATAGTGGGAGTAACTGAACATGGCGGCGAAAATCGGTTTAGTCGTTAGAATAACTCTAGTGTATGAACTTGTTCACAGATCAAAAGATACAAACAGCAGCGAAATAAAAAAACATTCTTATTTTAATAAAAACATTATTATCACCACTTTAGTCTAAACAAATCACATACATTTTTTTCTCGACGTTGAACAGAACATTTTTGTGTGGGAGGATCAACGTTTTTAGAAAAAATATCCCAAACTAGATAGATCTCACTAGAACGGCTCTTTTTTTTCAATAAAACACAAAAAATGCGAAAGGAGCAAATCTTTTGGTAAGCATATCAAATCTGTTCTACTGTTCTAATAATATAAAAAAACGACATTAGCCTTTGTCGAAACGAAATGGATATACATATAAATGATAATATAAAATAGCTTTTTTTTTCTGAATTCCTCAACATTATCTGAAAAGATGGAGATTTCTGCTGGGCTTTATTTCGGAACCCAAATTAAATGACAACTTGACAACAATTCTTGACAATAAATGGATAATGCATAAACCATTAAATTTGTGACCATATTTTAGTTCAAATTTGTTGGGCGCCATTTTTGAATTAATCGCTCGTTAATGCAAATATGTATAGCATCACATCCTCAACAAAATTAGCCAACCTTGTTTCCTAAGTTTTTGATATTTCAATCCTTGGCGCCATTTACTATTTTAATTTAAATTAACAAATAAAAACTCAAGGCACTGTGGTTAAAATTACATTTTTTTAATTTATATAAATTATGTACCTTGAAGCTCATACATTATTAACGTTCAAGCAATATAAATGTCCACATATTTTTTTTGTCAGTAGGAGGATAAAACACACAAGTAAGCTTATTTAAAAATAAAAAAAGAAAAGTATTTTACACATGCAATCATTTGAACTTAAACATGCACGCGATAGGAGGCATAGGTACCACACTACCTACCAACTGAAATCAGATCTATGAAAATGAATATTTTTTCTTTAAATGGAAAAAAAATCAATGGGAAGGTTTGAGCTAACGATATCTTTTTATGTCAAATCAGCCAAATTCTCAGGAATTTGTTTGGTGAATTTCTTAGATAATTGAGCGGGAAAACTAATGAACTCCGAGGAATGTGCTCAAAATGAAACAATTAATTGCATTTGTCGTAGAATGAATTAAGAATGATAAATTGGCTTAAACGCAAAAGGAATATGATTATATAAAATATGACTGCATTATGATTATGAAACTAAACAAACTTCATCATAACGATTAGTCTAATTTAACATGACAACATCTATTACGCAATTTATTGCAAACTGATTGTATGTTTTTGTTTAATACAAATTGTTATTGATTAAAAACTTTAAATGTTTGTATATCTCCAAAATAAAATCGACTTGAAATCGTTTTAAAAGCGGGAGTTCACGCGAGAAAATATGTTAAAGCGAAAGTCGACTCAAAAAAACATGATAACATAAATGAATCGGCATACAAATATTTGAGTGAAATTAGCAAAAACAAATAAATAATACTTTTTTGTAGATGTTGCTTTGCATCAATTAAATGATAGAGTATTTAAATAAAAGCGAAATTTAATTTAATTTTATAATTGTTTTCCATGCATGGGCACAACAATTTGACAGCCAGTGTCAAAATAATTAACATGTCAATCAAAAATGAGTTAATTTTCTGTGTGAACGCTTCTATTAGCTTTCGTTCTTTCGTTACTGTGAGAAAAGGCTATAAGACAAGAGTTGCCAAATATAGATGAGTTAATTAAATAATCAAAATTAATACACATCCGCACAAATTAATAAACATGGATTAAGGAAGGTTTAGGACTTATTCCGTGAACTAAGTTCGAAATGCTATTAATAAAACAGAATTTCTGCTATTTGACGTTTACCAGCTTAGTCAATCGCTAGACCATCTATGACAGTGGTCTAGTGAAGGACTAAGAATAGACATTTAAGAACAAAATTTACAGGGACATAGAATAAAAAGAGATAAAGCTTATACTTCTTGTAGTAGATTTTGTTCGAGTTTTTATTAATAGGAAATTTTGGTGCTTGGCCTAACTCTTATTCCATGGTTTTGTAAGTCCATAGAATAAAGGTGGACTAAGCGATTTTTATTAATAGGTCTGAACATATTTATCAGGACTTCTTTTGTACATCGGTTACATCTCCACAGTATTTACAGTGTTATGTATTTTTATGTTAACAAGTTATTATTTGAAATTAGTATGTATTGTTAATTAAGTAAATTTAAGTCTGAACGTGCCTTATTCTGGGTTGATACATATCAGTTGAGAAAAAAATAACATAAAAAACCACAGGTGTCAGAAATGTCACTTTGTATTTCTGATTTCTCAGTGGTATTAGTAGATAAACTCAAAAATGTAAGGGCATTTCAAGACTTTTTCTGTTGAGATTCGAATATATTTTTAGTTTCAGTTGGCTAGTTCATAAGAAGCAGCTATAACCGCTTTCACACGAGGTAAATTTGTAGTTTGTAGAAAAGAAGGGTAAGATTTGATTTTAAGAGTTTTTTTGCCGTTAGCACGAAACAATATAAATTTGACTGTTTTGCAAGCAAGCAAGCAAATCATTTATATACATGGAGAGCAATAGCGGGCCCAGTATTGAACCCTGTGGGACTCCTTTGTCCAACATGAGAAGCTCAGACATGGTACCATTTGTTACAACTGCTTGAGATCTACAATTTAGGCATGACTGTATCAACTTTGCCGAAGGATAAGAGAAATTAAACTTATTTATTAGCTTACTGCATAGAACATTATGGTTAACCGTGTCAAATGTCTTAAAAAAGTCTAAAAGGACGAGAAAAACAACATTGTCGAAGGCAATAGTTTGCCTTGTTTGCCTTATATTTTCAACAACATTTGTTATGGTACAGATGTGCTTAGGACGAAAACCAGACTGATTTACACAAAACACATTTCTGTTGTTCAGATTTTTCCCGATGTGTGCATTCATTAACCTTTAACCCAATACCTTAGACAGAATTCATTCATTAACCTTTAACCCAATACCTTAGACAGAAATGATAGAATAACAATTCGTCTAAACTCATTATGATTTTTCGGAATGGGTATAATTTAGCTTGTTTTCAAGCAGAAGGGAAACACTCGACATAAGGATTGTGTTGGAAAGATGCGTTAAATATTAGAGAATATATGGAAGTATAGCTTAAACGAAAACAGGATGAACTTCATCAAGGCCTACTGAATTTGATTTTATTTGTATGCAGCACTCTAAGACTTCGGCCTCATCAACTGGAGACAAACAGAAACAGAGGAAAGTAAACAACTGATAGATCCGTTGATTCATTAACGACTTCTGGAAATGGAAGAGAAATTAATTTCCTATTGAGTTTTATTGATTTTGACATAAGTCCAGTCCATCTTGTTCAGACATAATATAGTCTGAATAGTCCGGATACAAAAAAACGCATGAAAACAATATGCACCGCTGCGTATGAGAATACCAAATGTAATAAATAGTCCAGTAAAGTTTTTAAAAAAATCTTAAAAACCCTATCTCACTTTGGCATATTTCTCTAACCATAAGGAGGGGCGTATAGATGTAAAAATAAATCAGTTGATTGAGGTAAGCTTTGACACTGTCATACATACATTATGTCGAAAATACAAATTATTAGAATAATTAAGAGAAATGTCATTAATCCTATATATATGAACAAGATTCATCATCAAAATGTTTATCAGCATTTTGCATTAGGCTTCTCACTTTTTGAAAGATCAACATTTTTGAATTTTCTGAACTACTTATCATATACGTCATATTTAACATTTTCTTTTTATTTTTTAGGTTGATTGTTCATTCAAAATAAAATCTAAATTCACTTTACAGGTTATAGATCAATAATAATTAAAACAATCAGCATATTGCATTTCTCAAACCAAAAATAAAAAAACAGATAACAAAATATTGTACATAAGTTAGCCTGTTCAAAGCCGCAAAAATATCATCCATATGAAGTGAAGAAAGCAATCTCATCAATAGAAATGCTCTACAGTCTGCACCATCAGCGGCTTTTCAAAGAAATTAAATCTGCAGGAAATAATCAAGAAAAATACAAGGTCCATTGACCAATTCTATGAAATTAAATCCGATCTACAAAGCCAGCACTACGCCAAAGTGAAGAGCTTAATTAATTGTCCTTTTAATCATTAAAATCGCTTCGATCAAACGTTGTTCCAGCAATATGGTTGGACTTGTTGACGCAAGCTGAAAAGTATGTTAGAACCAACACCACATATCGTCAAGTGTTTGACAATCAAAAGATTGTGTTCACATCTCGCGAATGGAAACATTCAGTGATATTTTCGCGCCACTTATGCCACACAGAGTGTAAATGATGCATTTTGGTTGCATTGCAATTGATTGATGCAACCGCCAACGCTGAATTTGTGAGTTATTGCGATCGCTAGTGTCAGTAATGTTTTTTTTGTTTTTATTTTGTTGTGATCTATCAACGAATATACGGAGTACGGACACTCTGATGATGATGACATCATTCATAAAAATGGTAGCTTGCGTTATCATTTTTTTATTTTTTTTTCAATCCTTGGTTCGAGAAATTTATGTAAATGCGTTGGGTATGCAGATAGGCAAGAAAATAAATCTCAGTTGCAGCAGTCAAATCGTGTATAAACTTTCTATGTTATTCAACCGCATGAGCTAGGGACGATTGTGACATAAAGATAGTGCAACTGAATATAACACATCATAATATGTATACATATGTAATTAGTTTCTACATAGAAAGATAATGACAAATTGGCATTAATTGCTTGACACTGAACACGCTCTCTGGTTTTAATGAATGAAATGCACAAAGTGCATTGATAACAACTCTCGGTTCACTGATAACTCTTGTAAGTATGCGATGATTGCATTTCTTTTATGGAAGATTCCTACACCGTTATATATTAGTTTCGATTTCAAAAATGAAAATATATTTCCAATTTTATATTCTGCAAATGCGTCCTAAACTTGCAACAGTTTTTAAACGTTTGAAGGCATTTTCTTAATCAAAAATTTGTTGACTACCATTTTGAGAAAACCACATATTTTCTTATTCACGCACAAGTTATATTCACTTTGAATATCCAACGAAAACAAATTTAGATAAAGGAAGGTCACACAGCACACAACTACAAGGTTGGTTCGTTAAGTTCAGAAGTCACCCTAGGGTCGACATAAAGCGTAATCACAGAGAAAACTCACGCTTGCGGAATTTGACATCCTCTGAACTTGCGGTGAAGTCGATCTAAGTTTTTAGCGAGTTGAGGTAATAGAATAAACTGTCAACATCTATGTAACATCGAATACTCATCGATATTTTTATCGAATTTCCTTAATTCCTTCCTTCAAAGCCGATAATGAAGCCATGCGGAGGTTCAAATTTTCGATAACGCGTTCGAGAATATTCGTTTTTTTTTATTTTTTTTTATTATTCATTTTTATTTAATCTTAACTTATACCTATCTTAAAGCTAGACAAAAATGTTTAAAACTAGCCTAATTATCAATAACTTACAACTAATCTACTGGCCCTTAACGGGCGCTCTAAACTAAACTATATTTCTTAATACTAATGTCCTTCGACCTAAAAACTATTTTAATTAATTCTAATTATTTTATTTTTATGACCAAGAAAACTTTTTTAACAAAAAACTTAATAACATGTGCTTTTTTTTTAATTTTTACTTATAGACTACCTAAAGCTAAGCTAAAAATAATTAAATCTAGATACAACTAACTTATACTAACTATAAAAACTTAAAACTACTTACATCTTCTTAAAAACTAGAACGGCCACAGCAGCATTTTTTCGTTTTTTTAATTTGTTTGTTTATTTTTTATATGCATGCAGACACATAACAACATGCAACCCACACATACATGTACATACGCACATACAATACGTACGCACATACATGCACAGCCACGCAGATACATGCACATATGCCCCCGCATACATACATATTTTTAATTTTTTTTGGTGCCATCCCGACTGTTCCCTATACCTAATTGCCCTAAATCTATGTAAGTCGGCCAAGACATACCATCTTCATCAACTTTAAATATGATGCTATTCAGAGAGCTACCAGAACTGGTTCTCCTGTTTCGCCCTATCCCTTCGGTCCCGATCGGACACAGTCCTACTGAACCGAAGGCGCTCTTTTCCACCTTGAGCGATGACGTCTCGACATTACAGGAGTCGCCTATCTACAGTTTTCCGGCTGACGTGGTAGATGAGCGGAACCGCCAATCCATCCTGTATCATCCCTCGACTGTCTACAAAGAGGAATTCTTTGGGAGGGATGTAGCCACTTAACCGCGCACTCTCAAAATATTCATTATTGGGGCAGTAAGCCCCAAAAATTAAGCTGTTGGTTGAGGACATCGCTCTTGCAGTGTGACCCCGAATCAGCTTAAACAAAAAATTATCTATTCTGTTTATGTTGGCTCCGTTGTATAGAACCTGGTTGGAATAATATTTTGTGTACTCCGACTCTGGTGTTCTGTGTAATCCAAGACAACGTCTAAGACAGTGCCTCTCAAACACCCGAATCTTTTCCATTTGAGATGGGGCAACGTTGAACCACACCGGGCATCCGTAGGCAATCATCGGCCTGATGAGGGCCATGTAGCAAATCACCTTCATCCTGCTGCCAAGACGGCTGCTATAAAACAGTCGTTTTGTCAAGGCAAAGGCTCCTCTAGCCCTGGCCAAGGCAGCACCTATATGTCTGTCGAAATACAGGTACTGATCCAACCAGTTGCCAAGGTACTTTACTACACTTTTACTCGCCAGTGGATGTCCATGTGGCCCACGATCATCAGCTTGCGCCAGTTCTTTCTCTTATCCCTTGAGGCGCTAGACAACGGAGTCCTAAACAAAATAGTTTCTGATTTCTGGAAGTTGATTTTCAACTTCCAGTCATCACAATATCGCTGAATCTTGTCGAAGTCACTCTGCAAGAGATTTTTGATGACCTCAACTGTATGAGCTGTTCTGTACGCAATTAGATCGTCGGCGTACGTAATTGCATGAGTTAGACTACCTATCAGATCACTGGTGTAAATGCTGAATAGAATCGGCGAGTTAACCGCTCCCTGCTGAAGACCATTTTTAATATTAAAAATTGCGGTAGAAGTTACATTGCCACTCTTGACAACAAACTTCCTACCATTTAGCATGTCATAAGGCATATACAATAGAGATTTACTTATACCCAGTCTGGTAAGCTTTAGATAGAGTCCATCTAACCATACGGTGTGGAAGGCATTCTCCAAATCCACCAGACGGGTGCCTACCCGCACACTGCTTTTCAGTTTCGTTCCATTGGATATCAGAAACCAGTTTAGACATGAATTGTGTCATGTCCCGCCTTAAAACCGAACTGATTATCCGGTATGATATTGTTGTCCTCCGCCTACTTGAACAGAGCCTTATTAATAATCTTTTCAACTACCTTGCTGAGCTGGAGCTCAGTCTTCTAAATTAACAGGGAAATGGGCTCATTTCGTTCGGCGATTATGGCGTTTGCCAAATCTTCATCATTAAACCCGGTAAAACCAAGGTTCTCAGATCGCCATTCGGTTACATCGTTCTGCAACCAGGTGTGATGAAGCAGAGCTCTGCTCTCCAGGTCGAGAATATTCGTCGTTATCTCGCGAATAACACGGGTAATGTTGGCTTCCATTGCTTCAACCGTAGATGGCTAATTCTCAAACACCTTACCCTTTGCGTAGTAGAAAAATTTCAAACGATGTGATATCGCATAATCTTGCTGGCCAACTCACTGGTCCGAAAGGTGAAATTAATTGTTCACCGAAGCTGTCTCTAAATTTGTCCAATAGCGCCATCTTGTTTGAACCACATGTTGTAGAGATCTCGGGATTCAATTTACGTTATAATGGCGCGATAATGAGTCCCATTCACAGTAACGTGTTTTGAGTAACGGCATATATTGAACCTCTTACGGTTGTTCTTCGACCCATATATGGCAATTTTCTTTATTGACTTATCCATTGAGTCAGAAATGGCTGAACAAAATGTTAGTCGAAAACAGTGGACCTTAAGCAATTCTCTCAAGATCCCAATCACTGCAACGGAAACTCAGTCAATAAAATATCAATGAATATTGAGTAAAAAACACATGACAACTTGATACTCATCAGGACGCGCCATCTGTCAAAAAACTTCTTTTGAAAAAAATAACTTTGTTTGATTAACTTCTACTTTACTTTAATCATTAAGGCTTCGTTTGCTGATACACAACTTAAGCATTTAAGTTCTACTTAGCACTTATGTGACAGTTTAAGCAGAGGAAAAAGTAGCCCATAAGCGTTTTAAGTTGAACATAAATATTTATAATGCGTATCAGAAAACGGGCCTAAATGACATAACTTGCTTTTCAACAACATAGCCCTCGGGTATTTTTTTAAAACTGAAAATCCCATCCAATCCCTTTGACAACTCTTAAGTTAGGTACACATTACCGAACATGAGTGACAGTTTTGCTTTCGAACAATAATGTGTACACTTGCATGATGGCATTTGATATTATACCTGTCAGGCAACATTCTTGATCGATGTTGTGTATGCAAATCATTCATCGAACAACATTCAACAAGTATAGGGTTATCCATTTTGCGGTTTCAAAAGTAAACGTAAATAAAACACATATAAAATATTTTTTTCCATGATATTTCTTTTTTATTATAAAGTTTGAACGTTGACATTATGTGCGAAACACTAAATCATTTAAATGACCACCACGCGAATTGTTGCAAGCATTGATTCTTTTGAGGTAAGTTTCGACCATTTTTTGACACATATTGGGCGGTATCTCAGCCATAACTTGACGAATGTTGGTTTTCAAGTGCTCTGTAGTTAAAGGTTTATCTGCATAAACACGGTCTTTCGCGTAGCCCCACAAAAAAAGGTCCAGCAGAGTCAAATAGCATGATCTTTGTGGCCAGTTGATAGCGCCACGACGAGAAATTACGCGGCCAGGAAATGTCTCTTGTAATAAAGTCATATTCGCTCGAGTTGTGTGGCATGTGGCACCGTCTTGTTGAAACCACATATTCTCCAAATCGTATTCTTCAATAGCAGGCAAAAAAAAGTCGGTTATCATATGACCATAACGCTCCGAATTGACGGCGACAGTCGTTCCATCGTCGTTTTCGAAGAAGTAAGGTCCAATCACACCTCCGGACCAAAGAGCGCCCCAACCAGTGACTTTTTGTGGATGTAATGTCCTCTCTTCAATTACTTGAGGATTCTCAGAACCCCAAATACGAAATTTTGTTTATTAACATTCCCACCGAGTGAGAAATGTTCTTCGTCGCTGAAGAAAATTTAGTTCGAAAAATCGCGGTCCACCGCCTGTTGTTCAAGCAGTCATTCGACGTATCTACGACGTTGTGAATGATCAGCTGGCTTCAGTTGTTGTGTGAGCTTGACTTTATATGGATGTAGTTGTAGATCCAAATGCAATATACGCTATAATGCGCCGTAAGATAGTCCTAGTTCCTGAGAACGACGAGGAATCGACACATTCGGGTCTTCGGCAACACTTTCACTTACAGCAGCGATATTTTCAGTGGTACGAGCGAAACGATGATGCACAGGCCTTACAATATCTGTAGCCAATCCAGTCTCTTCAAATTTCTTCATAATTTTGCAAATTGCTTGCGTAGTTGGACGATTATGTAAACCATAATCTCCTCTTAAAGCAGGATATGTGGCTGTGGCAGAATCACCATTTTTGTAGTAGGTTTTAATAATTTGTATGCGTTGTGCGATAGTTAAGCGATCCATTATCGTAAATGTCACACTTTCAACTGAAAAAAAATTGGTTTAACAACTTAGTTTAACAGATGTCGAATTCCAGCCCTATACTTTTGAAACCGCAAAATGGATAGCCCTTTATTTTTGTTGTTAGTTAGTTCATTTTTGAATCTCTGTCAGTAGGGAATAAGAAAAATAATATTTTGATGTGTTTATTGAGCTAGATCTTGGATTAAAATGAATATTTTGTTTGGCGGACGCCCAACAAAACTGATGTGTACCCAAAACTTTTCATGCATGCTTGACATCCAACAGGAATGTCACGCAGGTTCGATAATGTGTACCCTACTTAAAGTTCGACGACACTAAAGTTTCCCATAATTGCATTTTATACCCCTTTCACACAAGGAAACTGAGTTGCCGGCAACTGGGGGCTTGTCGGTAAGAAGGGCAAGAAGTAAGGGGAATGAAAAAAATCTCCCCGGTCAACGATTTGAAGAGATTTTTTTGACGTTATGCTTTGAAATTTTCTTAGGTTTTCATTTTGACTTCTGTCTCTGATAGATGTCAAACATATTTTTTTTAAAGAGAAATTGTTTCTTACAATTATAATATTATTATATTAACCAAACCAAGTGAGCTACTTAAATAAATTCATTGTGAAAGAAAATTTCAAGTTATAATTCTTGTAGGCAAGGCATTTAATTCAATCCATCACGAGTTGGTACACATTTCATACATACAATTATGCGCCTAGACATGGAAAATCGACAACAAAAACGCAAGGACCAACTAAGTTCTCAGCTTGTGGCTTCATCATCACATTTGGTTTATAATGACGTCCCTTTATTAGCGAGCAGCAGCAGGCAGCACCACAGGTATCAGTCATATAATCCTGTCAGTGGTTTATGTGTCCAACTGTACCAATAAAGCTTCGGTGCTTTTCAATCAGCCCAATATAATCTTCCCATCATCACTATCATGTGTTGGGCCAAGATTTGGATGGCAAGAGAAACGCACAACAAATCTGCACACAAATCATTTTCTCCTGGTTCATTGTTTTTCCGTGACCTTTTAATATATTAATTTAGCAAACCATTATTAACAACCACAATAAAAAAAAACAACATTTACCTATATGATCGCACCAGGTTTCTTTATTTTGAATGTATTTTTCTAAAAATAAGCTGCGGTTAATTTATAACTCAAAATTGTGTAGAATTTTCCAGCCGCGAAGCAAATTGTTTGTTTACAAAAAGCGAATGTCAAATCAAAAGCAATTCAAAAAACGAGCAACTCAGTTTCCTCATCAATTTCTTCGTGTGAAAGCTACAAGGCAATTAAAGGAAAACGTCAAAAAAATCTCCAGCAACTGGTTTCCCTGTGTGAAAGGGGACTTAGGTTCAGATTGTCAATCAGCAAGTGCTGAAGACTTAAGGGCCGTATTAGTTTGGGTAAGTAAATGTGTACTAGGAAAATAAAATTCATCCTACCATATTGGCTACTTAATTGCAACATAAAGCTCTTTCGCACCAAACCAAACGGTTTAAAAAGTGCCCATCAGCTGCTTATTTGACGTTTGATGGATCGCTGAACATTCCAAAAGGTCTGTTTGCTTAGTATATCTCTGGAGAACACTGAAAACTTGTGTTCTAGTTTCTAACTTAAAAAAAGAAACCAGATTTATTTTGAAAGCTTGTTAGGGATGGGCAATATTCATCAATTTTAGCAAAATATCGCTGTAAAAAGAACAACATATTCATAAAAATATCAAACCGATATTATATCAAATTTAAGATATAATATATTGATTCCAATGAATTCATTCCTGCAAAATATCATATCATTTTATTTAAGAAAGGCACAATTTTCACGGAATTTTTTGGTTAGGTTTCATCATTTCACGATATATCGATTAATTGTGAGAGAAAATTGAAATTTATTTTATAAAATTATATAATATTTATTCAATCAACAATCAATTAAGCAAACTAGTTTAACATTAATGTTGAAACGGACTATTATATTGATATCCGAAATATCTCGAAAAACGTCTATTAAAGCAGAAAATATCGAATATCTAATTTTGTTTGGTACCAATTGTGTCACTTCACGAGAAGATCAAGCAGCGAAAATTTAGATTAAATTTTTTTCACTTGACCATGAAGTTATTTTCTACTGTGAGAAGGATTTCGACTAATAATTGCCCTTAACGTTCTAAACGACGTCACGACTTGGAATTTGTGCAATAAATTGTAATTAAGTATGTATTTGTAAACGTTTTTCGATCGTGAACTTTACCATGATGGTTTAAGGATGCGTTCACAGTGAAACTTCAAAAAAATCCCAATTAGATGACCCATTAATAGGTGCGTTTTTTTGCAATCCCCGGGGGAATTGGTTGAAAAAAACGACCAAGGCGCTTAAGTGAAATACATGGTAGCACTATTTATTAATTTGCAAAATGACATTTGAAGAACAGCTGTAATGCAAGAAAAAAATAAACATAACTGTTTGCCTCATCCTCATTCTTCTAAAAAATCATCGGGTTGATTTGTTTTGTGTAATTTCGATATATTTATTGAATTTAAACTAATTTTCTATTAAAATAACATAAAAAGAAACAAGTTAATTATTATTTATACAAAAAAATGTGAATCAAGTAATTTGAAAATTGAAATCAAGTATTTTGGAAATTGTTTTTAGCCGATGTGATTTTCTTTTAATTTAATTTTCACAAATACTTGAAAACTACCCCATTCGTCGGTCACTGTTGACATGATATTAGTGGACGAGTTGCTTATTCGGGCGGGACGCTCAGTTCCTATGTCTTCTCAGAGAAACCTTTGTTTTGTTGTTCATTCAATTCTTGTTAATTGAACGAATATCAACTTTAGGAAATGTTTTTTTATTTAATAATAATTTTACAGTCAAATCTTAATATACCTATAATAAAAATATACGCAAAAATGAAAATCGCTGTAGAAGGTTGTGCTCATGGCGAGGTGGAAAAAACCATAGAGGCAATACAAAAGCGAAAAATGTTAAAATTGATTTGTTGTTGTGTTTCGGAATTTATATTAAAAGGTAGATAAGGTTAGGTTGACATGGCCGTCAGGAAAACAACTGACACACTTAGACCAAATGCTCAACCAAGCCAAACAAAATTGATAATTATCTGAAAAATCAAAATGTCAGTTTTGAAGTTTCTATACATTTTATCGATAACTTAGTGAAAAAGTTTTTGGTAGCACAGTTTTTATCCTCTCCAATAGCTAAGCCCCGAGAATTCTCTGGGTTTAAGCTAAGCACCCCCGGGGATTAGTTGTTGTTGGATTTAACATGCAAATTGTTAATCCTACTCATCGTTTTTTTCGTCCAATTTCCCCGGGGCTTAGAAAAAAACACGCCTAATATAGAAATCTTATTTTAGAAACTGTGCACATTTTTACAAATTAATTATTGCTATTCAAGTAATTAATTTGTATATAAAACACCCATATCATCCGATTTCATTAACAAAATGCTCTCATTAGAAATAAAACATTAAAGTTATTTATAAAAACATTACCCCATCAATCTCTGATTAATTGGTATCATTCTAGAAGATTTCATGTTATACAGCGATATTAATGCCGAATCAAATTTAGCATTAAATGCAACACATGTCACAAAAGCTAAAAACAAATATTTGTTCTCCTCATACAAGTTTATTGTAACAGGGCCGCAGTCCATCTTTGCACAAAATGGTTGGCGCATACTTGCAGTCGCGACTACGCTAAGCTACTACAGCATCGTTACTTGAACTAAAATATAAAAATATAGTATGAATAAATCTTGTTTAGTAATCTATACCAAATAGGGTTGTATGAAAAACAACCAACAAACATGTATACCATTAGCCAACCAAATTATAACAGTTATGTTTTTACAAGTACATACTATTTTTATGGGTTGTGACTCTAGACATAACAATTTTGTTTATAAAAGTACATTTTCTGCGGTCCCGGTGCGTCAAAAAGCCATTTGCTTTTCCAAACGATCCGAAGCTCTTTTAATGGCGAACAACTATTATAAAACTATTATACTGTAGTAACTTAATTAAAACTAAAATAACCTAAATTCCCATTTGTAACATGGGTTCTTTACGAGCTAGATTTTCTAGTAAGCTAGGTCGCATTCTATGAAAATTGCTCATGGAGACCACAAATAGCATTCTATAAAAAATTTCATACTAGACATTGCACAGCTCATAGAATTTTTTCGATAGTATACTATTTGGCTGACATTTTCACTTTGATGTTACCGTTTGTGGCTGGTGATCGTTTCTGGTTTGTGTATTGTTATAATTCCTTGTTTTTTAAGATTTTTTAAGTCTTGCAATGCTACTAGAGCAAGAACACAGCGATACGTATCCCTTCGCGACATTTGTGCAATTGTAATATTATGCTATGAAATGCCCAATGCAAAATTTTCTAGCATTCTTTCTTTCTATCAAAATGACAGATCAGATAGTATACTATAAAATATAGGTGTAGACACCGTGTAATGAACAACATTGTTTCAATTGACCAACATAACAGAATGTTCCTTGTGCCTCACAAAAAAATGCACCTAGGCGCAAAAGGATCCGTTTCGACTCTGCATAGCACAACTGAATCTGAGATGTGATCCGACAAATTGTAACAGACACTGAAGTGTGAAGTGTAATAGTCACTTCCTCTAATCTAATGTGCATCAATTCAGCAGTTGAGAAACATATCTCTCTCTCTACCCCTAAAACACGAATCAGTGTGATGTCAGTTTCATATAGTGTCTATCTACTTTTATTTTTATCATCAGCCTACTCGCTAGGAAAAAAAATCCCTCTAGCCTGTGACATTGGCGGCAATAAAGACGACGACGTAATGTGCATACTGGATAGTGCATGAATACGTATTATTTTTAGACGAAAAAAAAAAGAAAAAAACTCAACAAGTGGTTGTCTTTAAGTATTCTCCAATATGTATCTGATGGTGAATTGCCACCATCTATTACCCCGTTTATATGAGTGAATTGAGGAATCGAATCGAATCGAATTGAGATTTCGATTCAGGTATATGGCCTCGTGGGATCGGAAGATTGAATTAAAATGGAATCAAAGTGACAATTTGAGTTTACAGAATAAACAACAAAAACATGCAACAGAAAAAAATACAAAGAAAACAGAAACCGACTGAAAACAAAAAAACACTATTGGTGCACACACACATCAAGAATCAGATGTGAATTCGATTTTTCAATTCCTCGATTCAGGTATATAAATACATTTTCAATTCGATTCAGCTCTTCTAGTGGGATCGGATCGAGTAATCCTATTTTAATCCGATTCAAGTATACAAAGCCCTAAATCCTGATTCAATACCGATTCAATTCTCCATATAAACATAGTATATGTGTCTTAAGTCATACATGGACCGTTTAGTGCGATGAATGATTTCGGCAATGGAATCTAACAAATAGACGTCATTCACTACATCATCCGTCTTTTCAGTCGTAGTCCTTTTGGTGAAGATGCAATTGATATCTATTCCCAGTGGGGGTTGAGAAATATTATATTAAGTATGTCACAGTGTGCGCTTCCTTTATTTCTTCTACGTGTGTTTTCTTTTTATTGTCGTTATATTATTGTAGGTGCACCAAGGTTTTGGTGATGAGTTCAGCAGATTTGTTTTTTTTTTCTAACGAATTTTGTATTTTTCTTTTTATAAATTTGGAATAGCAAAGAATCGAGCAGTTGGTACCTGGAGATCGTTGTATCTTCTAACTCACTTGACATTAAATTTACATACATGGAGCACGATTAACTGTTAATTCTTATTTTAACTAAACTTGAAGTGTTTAATTCACCCAAATGAATAAACATATGGACTAAGGAAGGTTTAGGACTTATTCCGTGGACTAAGTGTAAAATGCTATTAATAAAACAGAATTTCTGCTATTTGACGTTTACCGCAACTTAGTCCATCACTAGAGCATCTATGACGGTTTACTTGTGAAGCACTAAGATTTGACATTTAAGAACAAAATGTTCAGGGACATAGAATAAAAAGAGATAGAGTTAATACTTATTGTTGTAGATTTTGTCCGAGTTTTTATTAATAGGACATTTTAGTCCATGGTCTAACGCTCATTAAATGGTTTTGTAAGTCTATGGATTAAAGGTGGACTAAGCGTTTTTTTAATAATACGGATGTACATTTCTTGATAGAAAAACAGTTAATCTTTAAGATCCGAAATCATAAATGAATATACGCATTTTTTTGACAGATTTGTTTGGTTTTCTTAATTCACATAATACACGTAAAGCAAAGTGGAGATGGTTGTCCGATCTTATAACAATATTGTTATACCTGTCAAAGCGCTGACAATGTGTTGCGAATGAGCTGACAATTTGCAAAATTGTCAATTCACTCAATTGGTTATGTTTGATTTTGATGTTACGCTGGTAACGGTTGGTCAACTTCATTGAAATGCGATTGATCTGGCAATGACTTTTATTACACAATTGTTATAAGTTCACACGGTTGTAAAATATTTGGAATTTATTTTTTATTGACAGATCTAACAGCATTGTTAAAGATGTGAAAACCGTTGGTACTTAGCTTTTTTAACACTTTTTAGGTGCGTTCCCGTACTCCCCAAAACTGCGAAAATCTAAGAATTTCTACGAAAAAAAGTCAAATCCTGTTCCCGTACTCCAAATTTTCGTAGTTTTTTGTTTAAAGAAGAGAAAGAGTAAAATATTTCCCCAGGCTGCGAATTTTAGTCCAAGAAATTTCTTTGGAAATAAAAAAAATAAAACAATACATAAACTGTCAGTTGGCATGTGTATGGTTACAAAAGTTAAAAATAATGGAATTTATATTCTGGCATGGCTTATTAGTGCAATTAATTCAAATTTGTGATATCAAATTGGTTATTTTAAGAAATAATTTCACGTAAATCTTTAATAAACATTTTCAAAAAAAAACTTTAATTTTAACGTTTAAAAAATTCCGAAATTTATTGAACGTTTTAAGCGTTCCCTTACTTTTAAAAGCTTTGACCCCTTTCACACAAGGAAACTGAGTTGCCGGCAACTGGGGGTTTGAGGGCGAGAAGGGCAAGAAGTAAGGGGAATGAAATAAATCTCCCCGGTCAACGATTTGAAGAGATTTTTTTGACGTTTTGCTTTGCATTCCAATTAGCCCGACAAACTCTTTTTAGTTTCCTCCTCAGTTTCTTGGTGCCAATTTCTTCCCTGTGTGAAAGGGGACTTTGTTGATCTCTGAGACATTTTTACCCCCACTACTGCAAAAGTGACAATCTTCACATTTTTGTGCACAAAGTACGGGAACACACTTTTTCACTCCTACTACTCTAAACATGTTTTCGGAGTAATTTTCTGTTATCGATTTCACAAGCGTGTACAAAAAGAATAAGTAATAAGCTCTAAATAAAGTAATAACTGATTGAAGACGCTTACATATTTGATTAATCCTCATTAATTATTAATCTTCTACTCATATAAAATATTTAAAATTCGGAGTAAAAAGAATCACTGTAAACTTCTAGTCGGAATTAGAACTATTTACCCATTTAAAGTGTTTCTTCAGATTTATCCTAAAAAGTAATAAATATGAGGAGAAGCCATTTTTTTGATAACGACTCTCTGAAGACGACAATAATTTAGGAAATATTCAATCGATTCTCTTTAATCATATTTAGTTTTGATTGGATATTCGCACTGTTTGACCATCACCATTTAGCAAAATCGCTTCTTCAAATATTTATTACTTTTACAAGTAATTCGACGAAAATTTTTAATAAATCTATTACCAAGAAATGTAATTCCAACTTTTTTTAACCCATGGAATAGAAATTAATCCGAGAGTTTTAATTTCCGATTAATAATTCGTTCGTCCGGCAATCTATGAAGAGAATCTACTACGAAAAGTAGGAAATTTTTCTTGTTTGTTAATTCTATGGTTCTGCAAATTTTATGAAATGTCAATTTCGATTCAAATCCACGAAGAAGGTGACTTAGCGAAGGAATAAGTTAATAAAAAATATCTGATAGCAGACAATTTTTGTTTTATTCATGACACATTGGTTATATGTGTGTAGTGGTATAGGTATGGAATTTTATAGGTTACGTAAGGTTAAACACGGAATTTGTATTCATAAAAGTTATGTAACGTTGAATAGAGGTGTTTAGAATATTTTTATAATTTTTTGACAACCAAGGTTGCCTAATGATATTGAAACATAACAGATTGCTCTGTTTGGTATATTTTCTGGCACAAGGGCATTTTAAATAAAATAGTTTCGAAAATATTTTTTGAATATGACCTTACGAAGCGTTAAATAGAAATAAATGCTTATCGTTGAGAAGTGCTTTAGCGAATTATATTGAATATAAATGTTGAATGAATGAATGTACATGTGTGTGTGTACCTAACAATAGGTCTGATCCAGACTTTTTTGGGCAGAAATTGGTAGATTGTCAAAACTTGAAGAGTGTGGATAAAATTTTATCATTGAGAAATAAAGTCCGAAAAAGTATGGAGCAGTTTGAGCACAATTTTCTGCCAATTTTTAAACGTCAACACATTTGTTTTTTTTATTTCTTTATTTGCTGTAAATTCACATTTTTTTCTCCTTAAACTAATTATTTTGTATTTTAGTGTTTCTAAATAAATTTATTTGTTCAACAAATATTTTTCCACACCAACTACGAACCGTTTTTTTTCGTTTATGACAAACGTCAGTCTGACAATTACAAATTTTGTGCCCACAAATTTCTGCCTAAAAAATTTATTGGCAGGAATTGGCAAGAAATAGTCAGGAAGGGGAAATATTTTACTCTCTCAAGAGCGCTCTCTTCTGCCAAGAACTACCAAATTTGTAAGTCTGGAACAGGTTTTGGCTGAAATTGGTGCCAATTTGTGCCAATTGGCAGAGTGTGGATCAGACCTAATATGTTTGTTTGTTAACCTAAAGCTTTTCACAATTTTATTCACAGAAATTAAGAAAAGTCAAAACGGAATAAGCAAACAAAATTTTTGCAAGCTGTAAATAAAAAAAATCACTAATTTCTGCTTTTATGAAACCATTGAACTTTTATGACTTTGCCTACAAAATCCATCATAACGAAATATATAACCCCAATATCATTTTTTATGGAAGATCTATTATCAAAATACATTTGTGATTATTATGTTCTTGGTAAGTACCTACATATGTATGTATTTTGATTTTGTATATTGCGTTATATGATAAAGGACCTAATTTTATTTGCACCTACATATGTGAAATAAATTATGTACTTTCTAACCAAAAGCAGATGGATTTTCCTTTAAACCACACAAAAAACTAAATTTCAGCATATGATGTGCTCGTAGTATAAACTAACCATAAAAATAGACTTTCCAATTAAATAAATTTACTCTCTGTTTGGTGGCAAATTCAACTTAGTACCAACATACATACATTCATACTATACATACTTACTTTTAGGTGTCACCACAGCAAGGCGTTGATAGTGAAAACATGATCTTGATCTTCGTGGTCGTGGGACTAGTTTACCTTTAAGTAGGTGAGGAAATCCGATGCAAGCGTAAGTTTTTTTTTTTATTTATTTATTTCAACAAAAGGCAAATTGAAATCTGTGCGACCCTAATATGCAATCGTTTCCGTTCAGCCCATTTATGGAGAGATTTATCTTGTTTTGTGGATATTGTTTAGTTGATATTTTGACAGATTTTGTTTTAAAGAAAAATGTTTGGGTAATAGTATGAATAAGTAGCTGTAGCTTTATTTTTCAGTGAATAAATATTTTTGCTTTCGAGTTTGATACTAATTTTGGTATAGGTTAGGTATATTCATTTTCAAGGAGTCTAAGCGACACTCTTGAAAATAATTATGTAGATCATCAGGTTAAATACTAAAATATCATTTCAGGAGCAATTCATAAAAGTTACTCAGTGTATACTGGATTTGCTTAAAAAAGAGATAACATCTAAAACGGTCCGAAATGTTCCGATCTATAGAACTTGACAAGATAGAATACAAAAAATATAGGATTGCCTTAATTTAAATGGTCGAATTGCACTGACAGTTCAATTTTAAAAACCTTACATCTATCGACATGACAAATCCACCTCACTGCAAAACGTAATCATACTTCATTGGAACTCATATGTTATTTTCGCCTTTCTAGTTAGGAATAGCAAGTCACCAGCCCTTTTAAGACTATTTTTTGTGAGTCTTGTTGTTATTCGACTACATTTTTTCGAATTTTCTTCAGAAGAAAAGTAACAACGAAACTCACCATAGTACACATATTATAAGATACTGTGGAAACTCACCACTGCTAAGTGAATTTGTTTATTGTGAATTAGTATGTTCAGCCATGGCAGATGTTTAGAATGACCTTTTTGAAAATCAGATTCGCCAGCTTTCATAGAAATTTGGTTTCCAGGCATCATTTTTTGAATTTTTATTAAGCACATTCTACATTAATTCATTAATAAAAACAAAACAATAAATCTATTTCAAAATTCCAACTCACTGCCTTTCTGACGGCAATATAGAAAAATAAATGACTTCGCTTTTTTCACATGCATTCGGAACGGTATTATTCCTTTAAAAATTTAATTTTGTCGCTTAGAACTTTCAGAAAAAAAAAGACTATTAAACATTATGTACAAAATACACACAAAATGTCAACGAAAATTGTACAAGCTTATCTGTCAGAAATGCCAATTAGGTATACACATCAAACACGTCTACAAGAAAAAGTACAAAAAATCAAACCAACAGAGCACAAGGCGGACTTTATGGTCGAGACAGTATACATTTCTGCTATGTTATTTTTTTTCTTATTCTGGACGCATCTTAAAAATGCCGAAGAATCATCAAAACCTATTATAAATGTGTGTGTAAGCGAAAATGCAGCTTTCTAGATAGCATACTCATATTATGAGAACAATCGTTTGCGATGCGATGCTTGGAGATAGGACAAACTTCACGTTTGATGCCTTAGGCTGGTTAAAAGCCTATATATCAGCCAAAGCCACAACAAGTTGGGGTCAAACTGGTGGTGAAAATCAGGCGCATGCTAAACAGAAAAGAAACAAAATTTAAAGGGTGTTTTTTTTTATGTGTTGTAAAATTTCAATATATTAACTATTCAAATTAATCGACAGATTAAATTTTAAAAATGAGTGCATTACAAATACGTCAAATGTAACCAACTCAATTTTATTAAGGATTTTAATTTTTTTTTTGTGAAACTTTTCGGAATAAAAGAGACCATTGATGACCATTTAATTTCTTCAGTTGCAAATATAAGCCGCGTTTTATTATGCACGAAGACCTATATAGATCAGAGCTTTGCATGCATTACAACAACACTACTCTATTTATCCAGTTCATTATTCCTGACCCAGAATTTAATTACATATCTCACCACCAGGTTTAGCTTTTAACTTGTACAAGTTGGTACTTCAATTTTGAATTGTCAACCACGGTGTTGCCACATAACCAAACAACTACTTATAATTTATTAAGTCTGCTTCTACACAAGTGCAATTTTTATGTGGTTTCCCATTGGTAAAATATATCAATTTTGCCTAGTTAAATCGTTCCATTGGGCAAACAAAACTATGTTTCTTATTTGGAATCAATTTTGCAGATCCGTAGTTTTCTATGGATCAACCTCTCTTTTTACTAACACTAATACAATTGAATGCATTTGTTTTGACAACTAGTGGTTTAATATACACGAATACAATCCAATAGCATATCGAAAACAAAATCATTTTAAATCGCTTTCCATCAAATCCTATATTTAGCAATGGAAATGGAAAGTAAAACTAACTTTTGTTCAAGTAAAACAGAATGATCCCTCAACATAAAATAATGACTACATGACACATTTCTTGCAATCATATTTATTTCAAGTGGAGGTCTAGGGTTATAATTTTTGTTTTAGACAATTTAAAGATGAGACAAAAAACAGTAGGTAGTGGTGCGAACCGATCGAGCGGAAAACCCAAAAAAAGGTTTCATTTTAACATCATTTTTTTTAGCAGGTCAACAATCTTTTTATGAAGGAAATCTTCGCGTCCGGTTTTGCATTCAATTCATGCATATAAAAAAGGATTGTGTATTCATTACAGTTTTTTTTCTGTTCTTGTTTATTCTCTACCTTTTTACTTGAGCTAAGCACAACATGCTACTTAAGTGGCAAACTGGTGACCGACTGCATTACGTTTCATGAGTGATATCAATGATAATCTCTCCTATATGACCGCTGTCATATAGGATTTCACCAAGGCATGTTTTCATTGAGGAGTGAATTTCCTATTGGGTTAGTGTGTTTGGAGCCGAAAGTTTCGGTATAGTAAGGGGGAGCCTTAATGGATTTATTATATACACAACTGGCTACTCCGCTTTGACAGAAATGTAAAAAAAAAATCATGTTCTAATTATTTGAAGACAGTTTTTATTTTTAAAACGCAAATTTGATTGATTTTCTTTTTTTAAAAGCTGGGGATTCTTGAGTACCTGTAATTTGTCAACAAGTATTATCATTTTTTGAATCAGATCCTCCATTGGACTGGCCTTAAGCAGAACTTTCAGTTCTTCTTTCACTTTTATTCGCCATTAAACTGAAATCAGATTATATTTAATTTAACGACATATATTCCCCGGGGTAGAGCTTACGATTTAGTATTGTTCCGAAATCGATGGGTTGCTGTACAATTTCCAGGTCGTAGTGCACTTTATTTATTTATTATAGTTTATTATTTCATATTTATTTAACTAAAATAAAACAAGAAAGGACAACTTCCGAGCACCGCAGTAAACAATTTATTTAGTGCAAACAAAAAAATGAAATGTCAAAAGGTAATCACAGCTGGGGGTGGCCGTGGAGCGATAGTTGTGTGCTCGCCTGTCAACCTCGTGGTCGCAGTCTATGTCTTCTTATATTCCATTATAAACCTATTCTAAAAATTGTCATAAAATGAGTTGCTGGTTTACTCATTCCATGCTGTACAGGCATAACAACATGTGATTGAGTAAACTACTCATTAATATATCAACGAAATAAATAAAATAATGCGAATTATAAGAAACACAAATAAATAAGACACGGTAATTTTCTCCGCATTAGTTCAGCCAACATCCCTAGAGATAAAATCTGAGACAACAACCACCGTCTCAATACATTGCGCCACACATCTTTCATATCCTTCATTCTCATCTTTCACCGGATGCCCGCGCTGTGTTAAAAAGATATATAAAGGGTATTCAGAATCCCTTGAGCGCGTGCAAAATTATAAAAAAAAAATATTTATTTAACTAAAATAAAACAAGAACCGACAACTTCCGAGCACCGCAGTAAATCGATGGGTTGAGTGTAAACAAAAAAATTAAATGTCAAAAGGTAATCACAGCTGCCAACCATGCAAAGTAAAAAAAATGTTAATGACCCAGATCGCTTTATTTTCACGGGGTGAACTATATGGGTCATTGAGCATACTAAAACGCGGCTATAGTTTCTTCAAAAAAAAATGGCAAGACATGTCTGAAGCAATATTTTTAAAGGTATTTTTTTATTCCAGAAAAAAGTTTCAGAGTTTAATCGAAATGCGCATGTATTCAAAGGAAATGTTAACTTTAAAAATGTAATCCATTGTGCACGTACTAATTTACCTTACCAGATTTAATCTTAAAAAAAAACACCCTTTACAATTTATTAGTGGCGAACTTGTGCTGGGTGAAAGATAGGAAGAACGATCAAAGATAAGATTCTTAACTGCAGATTTTTTATTTTGCTTTTTCTTCCTTGTGAATTGGTCTGCATTCGATAATTTCTAGAGTAATAAATAAGATGTTTGATGTTTAAAAAGACCAGGCCAATCGAGCCCTAAGTCACACATTAATTTTGATTAAATTACTGATTTTGATATGAACAAGAATTATAGTCAAATTATAATAATATTTATACAAAATGCATGCATATAGCATTCTGCACCACTGTAGGGAGTTTGAATGGAGATTGAGTAACAATTGGATTGGTCAAGATAAATGTTGCTCTTATTTTGGCATTTAAATCAAAAAAACCAACCAAAACATAATCTGCTTCATTGTAGATTCCATCAAATCAAATCACATAATGGCAATAAAAATACATAAACGCGCGTGTTGTTTCCCCTTGTAGTAATAATTAATTTTCGAGCTTAGTTTTTTAATAATTTTTGTCGATTTTTATAGGATATACGGTTGTGTATATGTACATATATATTATACTGCTGTAACATATTCATATTTTAATTTTTATTTTTAATTAAACAGGCTAAAGATAAGCTTCAAACAAATATTAGTCTATGTATGTACATACTATCAAAAGGCAGTACCTTAAGGCTATCAGAAGCAAATGTCACCTTTGACACTTAATCAAACCAGAGTAGAATTTTTTTTTTTTCGAGTGAACAAAATAATTGTTGTCATTGGTCAGAAAGCAATTCGTGATTTAAGAAAGTTTTTTTTTTGGTTGTTAACAATTTTATAAAAATAGATCTAAACAAATTTGATAATAAATCATTGTGTTAATTACAACAATTTTTTTTATAGTTTTGCCTTGATCTTAATAAACTATATTTTATTGATAAGGTAAAGATTGTCTTGAAAACGCAAATCCCTTATTTAACTTACGATTAAGTTTCTAGAATAAAAAATTGAAGAAAATATAACAGGATGCAAATCCGGAATTTTTTGTTGTCATAATTAAAGAAGAGTTGAAACACAAAAATTTAAGCAAAAAATAGTAAGTATACGCCATGTTTCACTTTATTGATAAATTAGGCTAGTTCAGAAAAATGAGATCTAACAAGCCGGTTCTGAGCTGTCAAAAATGTTATTTGTATTTCTTTTTTTTTCGTTTTGAATATGTAATATGTTCAGATTGCGCTCGATAAGATCAAGCATTCTGAGTTAATTGCTGAACAGACGAAATGTTATGTCTGTCAAAAGCGAAATGTGAAGAAAAAAATACTCTATATAATTAAATGGCGGAAAAAGTTGATAGAATTTTTTTTTAATGAATATTATAATAAGATGGGAGGAAATTAATTTGTCAATTAATGACAGCTACGACCTACCCGTTCAAGTGTTTAAAAAAAAACTAATAAATATATTCGGAGTTCGCTCTGTTCGGAATAAGTTCACAGCATACTAGAACTCTGTTCATAGCCCTGCTCTGAACGAAAAACGCCTAATATTTGACAGCAAAACTTGGAAATTTACCTGAAGAATTCTGTTCAATTAAATGCCCGCATTCACACAAATATGAGATAAGTTACTATACTGCTCGAATATGTTTAAAAATGATTGGGGCAAGTTAGCTGAAAACTGTCAAAAAAAAAATAAACTCATTTCAAACTAATAAGCATTCAGCCGTTATTTTTTGTAATTATTCTACAAATTAAAAAAAAAAATTTTAAATTACATTGACCTTTTGGATTATCTTGCACAAATAGGGAATCTTTGAACATTTGTCCATATGCCATTTCCTTGTTTAACTGTCTAATAGTATTTCAATTTAATAAAATTTATTTTTAATGTTTCTGACATATCAGAGGAATCAGTATTCTCATAGGAATAACAGATGGCGCAGAAGATACTATAATTTTTGCAAATGGCGGTAATGTAATTGAGGTAAAAGAATATACGACAACAAGAATAGTTGCTTCGATTGACAGTGGTGGCCATTTGCAATAATGAAAGCATCTTCCAAGCGAGTGACAACTTTTGTGCCACCTTACACATATTAACAAATTCTTCACAAAAATGTTTCAATTTTGTTTTTGTTAAGAAGTTATACTTAACAATTTTCTGTCGTAATAGCAAATAAATAAAAAGAGAGATGTTTCGATTTCTAGTTGTTAATTTTACATGGTGACCTGGATTGGATTAAAAAGGGATTTTGCTTACTGATTCAACTTTGCGAGATGAATCAATTCAAATTCATGTAGACTTGGATTAAGGAATTAAATATGACAGTTGCTTTTAATTTAAGTTCGTTCAACAAGATATACAATATTGAATTCCCCACGCAAGATTGAATTGAATCTTTCAATCCTGTCTGGCTTTTGTACCTGAACTTAATACTCGCACTTCTGATTCAATTCTATCATCAAATTACTCATCTAAAGCGGATATGGATAAGAATTTGTGTTTATAAATAGGGCACGACTTGAAAAATTTATTTCCGGAAGTATACACAGGAAAATTATTGTGAAGGTTAAAAATTATAATATAATTTATATTTAAATAAAAAACAATAATATTGATGATATTTAATCACTTCAAGTTTCTAAGATATTAGGCACCTCAGCAACTTGAAATATCTCAATGCGGAATCCTGCGATTTATCAGATTATGGCTATCAAAAAGCTGTCAAATTGACAGGTGAAAATCTCTGACATCTGAGAGACGTGACTAGATATAAACTTAGTAATTTGTTTAGCCTCGTATAGATTCAGCAATAAAATGTACCCCAAAATTAAATTATGCATATTTTAAAATTATATACCAAATTGTTTACTTATATATAGTCCTTCACCTAATACCCCCAATCTCCCGTCAAAATTAGATGGGAATTGGAAGTGACGAAAATAATTTTAATATCACATGTTGGGTACGAAGTTTAATTAAAATCGCTAAGGCTCTTCTCAAGATAACCTTCTACCAAGTTGAATTAAAACAAATATTTGAATTTCTACTCGAGTGAATTTCAGACAAATGAATTGTCCTATTTTTCTAGCTTCATCCGAACCACAAGTGGACACATAAACCGATGAACGTACCTATTGATAGATTTGATTAAAATCAATACTTTCACTTTAAAAAACGACAGTTGCATAATAAAATTGGACCAATAGATCTAGAGGATCATAATGTCGTGGAACTCAAAAGACCTACCTATTTATATATTTAAATATTTAAAGTACATGTACAAATTTGTTTTGAAATTATAAAACTAAAAATGCCAACTCAAGATTTTTATTTAATTCGTTCCAAATTTAACTTCCATCCGTTCTCAGTTTTGATAATAATATTCCATAGCGCAAAGACAAATTTTTCTTATAATTTTTTTTTTTTGTTTTTAGTAAGTTGACACATGAAGACCAATTGCGAAATAAGGTTATCACTACTTGCAAGACGATAACCACCATATTGTACAGCATCCATGGACTACATAGATTAATAATTATTCTTTGTGCTTTACTGCCGGAAGCATGATTTCAAAATGTTGAAGGTTCTTCAAAGATTATAATATGTACTTGTACATATTTATGTTGACAAATAATACTGTTTGAAGGCGCGCATGTGACAAAAAAATGTGCGCTTAGTTTTTTTTTTTGCAAAGTCAAAAAATAAAATGCCTAATCTACGTTTCTAATTTGAAATTTTGAGGTTATCCAATAAAGATTCACCTAAGGCTTGATAAGAATTACTGAAATTAAGTACATTTTGTATGTAGGTAACTATGCTAAAATTCTAATTTGTAATAATTTCTAAAATTATTTCATCAATAAAAAAAAATAAATAGGATTCCTTGAGACGATTTTCAATTACATATATTATTATTACTGCGATTTTTACTTCTATGGCCAAAATTTACATTTCATCAATTGGAAATGATCGCAATCCGTTTGGGGTAAGCCTGAGGTAAACGCATATTGAAATGCGTCCGATTCGTGCGACACGACGCACGCAGCACAGCACGCGTAAGCGATATTATACCAATTGAACAACGCATAATGATATGGCGACATGACATAATCTGATGAGCGTTTTACAAAACAAGTATGCTTGGAAACAACTCTTTATTTTTTTTTTCTTTTATGTCGTTTTCGATAAATTCCTCGGAGTTACTCTTTTTATGCTCCTGTTACTACAAAAACGGTCCATTGATTCTTTCGGAGTATTTTTTTTGGTTTCGATTTCATAAGAGAGTAAAAATAGAATACACATACATATCCGTTAACGTTTTTCGTCGGATTAAGTAATAATTGTTTGAAGAAGCCATTTTTTTAGATGACGATGTTTAACATATTCGATTGGGATCAAAAAGGAGTACAAATCTCCGAAGATCCAATCGATAACGACATTAGTTTATTTACTCAGAAAGAAGTCATTAACGTCGTTTTCGATTGGCTGTTCGGAGTTACTACTTTTTAACTCCTTAGGTTCCATTCCTATAGAATATGGAACATTCGGAGTAAAAAAAATAAATCCGAAGAGCCAATCGAAAACGGCTTAACTATTTTAGAAATATTGGTGAGATATTTTCTATATGAAGTTAAAATTTGTTATTGACATTTCTCATTGGATATATGAAGCTTATGTCATTTTCAGTTGGATTTTCGGACTATTAAGCTAATTATTGATTCAAATCGAATATCGTCTTCAAAATAATACACATGAATCTAGTGTGAAATTTACTTTTTTTTGTGAATCTTGTAATTTCTTTTTGTGCTGGAATAAATTAATGAAACCATATACTTGTCAATTTCCCAGCAGTAGATTGAAGCAAAAAGAGAGGCAGAATCTGTGAAAAATACGCATAGGAAAATTGATTCGGAATAAAAAAAAAATTTTAAAAACAATTATATTTGCACAAAGAAAGAAGGATTGTCAAAATTAGTGTTTTGAAAAATGTGTATCAGAAGAGAATTGATTTCTTTTACCAATACAACATTATATTCAATGTCATTTTTATTTGGCAATCCGGCAGCCTTCTAGACTCTTCTGAAATGCTCACTTGCGAAGAATGACAGTTGTACTTCTAATTCTAAAAAAAAGAGACTTTATAATAAAATAGTTAAGCTTCTGGATTTGAAATCAGAATCAGATTACAGAAGTTGATGAATTAGAAAAACAAAAAAGTTTTTTGATCATTTCGGTAAATCGTTCCAGATTTTATGACAAGAAATATTTAATGTTTTCCATAAAAATGAAAAACCAGACCCACAAAATTCATTGGATTTAGGATTTGATTTAGTAGGAAGATTGATAAAGGGATCGATGCGCTCTTACTATATTTTTTTATTAAAAATCTTATTGCATAGCATTTCTTTTATATTCACTGTCATTCCAGACTCAATTTTGACACTTCTACAATAGTCAATTTTGTTTATTGAAATTATACTTCTTATTATTTCATTTTTGTAATAGTGTTAGAGGTATCTTAGGAAAACATCCCCTAAAATAATTGTCACTTTACAGGTATACATCCCACAATATTCGAAATAACTTCAAGATTGATAAAACACTACCAGTTGAAAAATTCGGGTAAAAGGCCACATAGTAAACTCAAAAAAATTCATTCGAATCCATATTGAAGTAGTAATAATATAAGTTCCAATTTGAAGCTTTAGAAAACTTAACTCAAAATAATATTCATTAATAATTTGTAAGCTCATTGTTTTTTTTTTTGTTTCGGTTGATATCGAAACATTAATCTAGTCCATGTGCTTCCGGTAGAAATACGTTTATCAGTTAGCAACAAATAATTGAATTACTAATATTACACGTACTAAAATTGAATAATTTAACTAGATGTCACACAACCACCAATCAAGCTTAAGATGACATTGACAGTTGACCAATGAAATCATAGGGATGAGAATTTTCTGTAAAAGGGATGATGGTTGATCCAATGACCTCTATAAAACTCTGAATAGCGCATTCATACAAAAAAGATGAGGCAGCTTAGGTTAGGTTAAAGTGGCTGTCAGAAAACGGCTGACATAATTAGACCACAGATAAGTCCATTGTTATACCACGTTAAGAGATATTACCCTTTAAGGCTTGAAGACTGTTATAAGTACACAGGTACCATGCAGCTATAACCTTATAACACTTCGAATTGTCTTAAGACGTCACATTGAGCTATATTTCAAATGAAGGTATTATCATGCAATGAGATAATTTTCCGCTCTGCAGAAAGATATAATTTTCCGCCAGAGGTTTGCATGAACACCCCCTTAAAAATACTTGCGTAAATGTGGGAAATAATCAGATGTTCGTTGAACTAACTTTATGAGATTTATTTATTCTCTTTCTACATCAAAATCGTGAGATAAGTTTATCCCCTTTGCAGAATATTTTTCGCATACAAACGTTGACAGTTCATTTCTGCGGAGATGAATGATTGAATGGGGGTTTTGTGCACTGTGACCTAAAGATCTATTGTGCCCCTTCTGCGGAGATAAAATTATCTAGTTTATAAGGTTTATTTGGGTTTTCCGCTAATGAATACCCTTACCCTTATTATTTATTTGTATAAAACAATAAAATAAAAATATTTCTTAATTTGTTTGCACAGATCATAATATGAACTAACTTTTTATATTCGGATAGACGTCAAGGATGGTACCAGCGCACCTTACCTCATCTTCAAATTGCCTGAAAAAACTGTTATACTTACGATATATGATAGTGAATATACTATCGCGTGGATTTTAGAGGTCACAGGGTTAATCATGTATAAAAAAAAGTTGAGATATCCTCTAAAGATGTATATGATTGCAACATATTTGGACTAAAAACGGCAAAGTTTCTTGCACACATTTCGATTGTATGTAGACTGTATTTATAACCATTTTAGGAAAACCCGACAGTAAACTCCGTTTATTATTGCAATAACACCATGTGGGCATTAAACTCCTGTGGGCTAGTAAAAGCTCTAGTAGAAGAAATAATATTCCCTGAAGCTGATCACGGTAGCGAAAAATGTAAGACTTTGAATTATGTCACGTTTAATTTAATGTTTACCCTCCTTGATGGTTATTATTATTTTTTTTTTTTTCAATTAAAATTAACATACTAGAAACACCACTAAGACAATTCCGACGAAACAGTCACGGACTCTTTGCATAAACTATATATACAGCCTCTAAAATTGACAGTCTCAAATTGTATTTTTTCACTCAAACTGCCAATATTCATAAGTTTTTAATGATGAATTCAGATTACAGAAAGCATAAGAAATCAGCATTAAGATAAGAGCAAAGACGAACATTCATCGTAATAAATGTTCTTTCAGCTCATGTTAAATATAGATCAGATCTAATGGCTTGTCATTGATGCATTCGATGCCTATTCTGTGCGTATGGAAATTTTCAAATGTGAAGTGCAACAAGGAACATCGAAAAAACATCAAAATGTAATACTATGAAACTAAAAACATATAAGAGGTAATATAATATTTAAATAGTTTTATAGTTATATTAATTCGATTAAAATGTGTCACGACACACTTAAAACAAAATATTCCATTGGAAATACTTACATTTTTTTCTCATTTACTATTTATTGAAAGTGAAACGGTACTAAAAATCTAGTACTGAAATATCCGATAGAGATTTTTCAAATACTAAGGTATTCTTTTTTGAAATTTAGATAAAATATTTTTTTGTGTGCTAACTGCAAATAGAGGGTGGCACACGAATCGTGCTTCAAAAATAAAACGTAATAACTTTTTTTCAGTGTGAGTAATCGGCTTATTTTTTTTATTTTGTAGGCTACTATTTAGATTTATCAAAATGAATGCTTTAGATCCTGAAAAATGATTTGGATATTGCAGCGATACCATTTTTTGCAGTCCGTAATTTCTGTCCAAAGGGAATTTAGGCTGGAGTTTGGCGGTACTTCCCGAGTAGATGGACCATTATGAGGCTGGTGAACATGTTTACCGAATCTGGAAGCATCGAACGAAGACCGTATCATCGAGATCCCAATGTTCGGGTTCAGGATACAATTGTGGCATCGGCAATACAAGCAAGTCCAAGTGTTTCGACTCGAATCTTATCGGGCCAAATTGGAGTTAGCAGACGGTCATTACAACGGATGCTTCATGATGACTTAAACTTGTTTCGGTACAAAGTCCAAATTACAAGCAAGTTAAACCCTCAGGATTTGCCTGTTCGCCTGGAATTTTGCCGAAAAATGATTGCAATGGCCGAAGAAGACAACACATTGATAAATTGTTTGTTCATATCTGATGAGGAACATTTGTCTTAAACGGCAATGTTAAGAAGCAAAATTGCTGCACCCAGAACGAGTCACTGTGTGGTGCGCAGTTTCATCAAGGCATATTGTCGGGCCTTACTTCTTTGAAGAAAACGGTGTAACACAAACTATCAATGTGGACCGTTATTTAAAGATGTTGAAGGAGTTTTTTTTACCCTGAACTTCGCCGAAGACGTATCCTTTTCAGCAGGATTTGGTTTCAACAAGATGGAGCAAGTGCGCACGTAGCCACACAAGTTATGGCGGAGCCCCAACGAAAATTCCCAAACAAATTGATATCCAGAAACTGCACTTTCCGCTGGCCCCCAAGGTCACCTGACCTGACTGCACCAGACTTTTTTTTATGGGATTATGTCAAGCAGGAAGTGTACAAAACGAAGCAGAGGAATTTGACTGAATTGAAGAAGTTCATAAAGACAATAATTGAGGCGATCCCAATTTCAACCCTTCAGGCCGCATTGAACAATTTTCTGATCAGGTGTCGCATATGCGTGGATGAGCGTGGAGGTTATTTGCGAACTATCATCTTTAAAAACCATTAGTTATTTAAAATAAAATTTCATGTTTAATCCAATAAAAAAAAAATTAATGAAATACATCGATTAAAATAAAAGTTATTTAAATTTCTTATTGTAGCACGATTCGTGGGCCACACTGTAATAAAAAATGCGCACATTTGTAAACAGTCCTCGTTTAGAGAATAAGCCCAACTATAGTTAAAGCAGTCGTCTAGTTGCAAACCCTTGTCTAACTTTGTCTTAATTTTAAAGACACTGAACAACTTCTCTAATTAAAGTTGAACTTTAGGGCTAAGTTTATCAAACTTATGTTGAACACACCTTATTATTTTGACAGATATAGTCGTGGAACAAAACGAAAATTGAACATAAGCACAGGAACACAAAATATATTCATAAATTTATAAAATTTCTGGTAAGATTTTTAAAATTTCAGAAAAAGATTCTCATATAGATATAATTCTTTTCAGATAAAGAAACAAATTTTTAAACAAGAGGAATTGCTTGTATTAACAATCGGCGCTTTCCCGTACATCTTTCAATTAAAAATCGGACCGTTGTTTTTTCAGAAAGTTTTTAGTTTTGTTTTTTTTTTGTCAAATCGGTATCTTGAATAAAATTCAAGATCCTAAAGTTCTTCTAACGGATTTGCTCGTACTTTATTAAATTTTATCTTTCTAAAATCAAATCTAATCTTCTTCAAAAAACAATTTTCTTTAATTTCTTGTTATGCAATGTCAAACGTTTACTAGAAAAAGTATAATTTAAGAAAGTTATTTTTAGAATTGACTCCCATTTTAAAACTAATTAAGACTATGGTTTAAATGTTTAAAATTTTGCGCAAAAAAAAAATAAAATAAAATATTAATAAACTAATTTATCGTACCTAAGTTTCGTCTGTTTTTGCTTTTATTATTAAATAACTCTAACAATTTAATAAAAATATTGCTTACATACTCGTAAATTACCCTATATCAAATTTTAAATTTAAATTTTTTATTTAAAAAATATTTTATAAAAATAAATAAATACAAATACAAATACAAATAGTATTGTTTGTTTAGCTCCGAAGTCACTCTAGGGTTGCCCTTAAGCTTTTTATTGCTTCACGTGTACTCCAGAAGAGAATAGTTTTTAATTATTATGAGAATACATAACTTCTTCTTTATTGATTTAATAGCCAATAACACAACTGACAACTCTGTTAACAACACTGTTACCACTGCGAATTACTTGATATTGAACAATAATTATACTTACTATTGTAAGGTCCGCATAAGGCAATTTAGTTTTACTTAAAATATAAACAATACAATAGGTTTAATTTCCTCAAATAATATTTTAAAATAGCATATATATAACCATAACCAAAATTTTTAGTTTCAGATTTGTCCCTTGTCATCTCAATTTTGTAATTTTACATTTCACGACTGATAAATTTACATTTCATGGTAAATACACAGTTAAAGTTAAAATTGAATACTCATATAAAATGGTCCAATGACAATTCAATTTTTTTTATATAATCGTATGCATGTTAGAGCTAATACAGTCTTCATCGCACGATTTTAGTAAGAAAGATAGGAATGAATTGAGTAAGTTAAATTGTGAAACCTATATGATTACATTTCAAACACGACAGAACCCATGTAAAATGTTATTAATTCTTAGACTAGGAAAAATATCACGGTGGAACCTAATTGGTTATATTTGTCGTAAAAGATTTGCTTAGAAATATTCAATTCCATTGGGATGATATACCAGCGAATTGTGCTAGAAAAATTTAAATAAAAATTGACAACTGAAAAGTTCCCTTCGAAAACAATGTACTTTGCGCATGTCAAACGAAGTGAAATAAAATATCAGGAAAAATAGATTTGTTCATGCAAACAAAATGAATTTACATTTCTTTTCCTTCCGTTTAATTTATCAAAAGATTTGTAAAAATCATGTCGGAGTCAAAAGTGACATCTATTCTTAGTATAAAACTGACAGATGTAAAATTGCAAAGCGAAAGTAAAAGTCGGTTTTTTATATTTGAAAAAGTTTGTGTTCAATTATTTTTTATTTTAATTTTAAAAATCGGCTTTTTCAAAATTGATAAACAAATTCTTAAAAATTATGCTTTGACGTTTGTCCCGGATAGCCCGGATTTAAATGTCAAATCAACCTTTTTTTACTGACGCACCTAATGTTGGTGGACATTTTCTTCGCATTTGAACTGTAAACTCTTCTAATAAGTGCCTGTCAGGAGCAGGAAAAAAATTGGATATTATTTTAAAATCGATTTTTTAATGCACACGACAATTAATACAAAAAAATATGTTATAAATAAATCCAAATACGGGAGAAAAGTCGAAGTTTAAGGAAAATATATCTATATCACCCAATAAAAACCTACTACCTAATTTCCATCATTGTTTCAATTTTTTGTTATTTTTTAACGCGCGTACAAAGTGTGCCTTGCCCTTAAGTTTTTTTTACACAATTTCACCATTTAAAATATACATTCTGGTTTCCCTAAAAATTTAATGCATATATTTTTTTTTTTTTTTTTTGAAAATCTCAAATTTTCAAATAGACATAGAGTCTCGGGTTTTATCAAAACATGACATGATGACAAACTAACATTTATTTATCACTTACCTTGGCATCAACAAAGCTCGATCCTCCATGCAAAAGGCATATCAAATAAATTGCAAATATCACCGCCCAAATGTAGGATAAATTCGGGCTACCCAAGAGACCGGACAGGCCTCTGGGAATTTTCATTTTGCACCAAAAAAAAAAATTAAAAAGTTCACTTAACCGATCACAATGGTCTCAAACAAAAACTAAAAAGTCAAAACCCGAATTTAAAAAAAAAATAATAATAAACTCAACTTATATGCCCGCCGAATTGAAACACATGGAAAAAACACGCACAAAGGTAGTTTTGGTTTACCTCTAAGATTGAAATTTCGTTTGCAAAAGAATTGGCAACAGACTTTCGAACTACGAAGAGATCTCTCTAACCAAACGAAAAATGGACAACACAATCCAAGCAACAGAGAAATACTCAGTCCTCCTGCATGGAGATCGACAAACGTTCGAAGTGTTACTAAACACGAGTCTCCTAACAGAATTTCAATTTTGCCGAATGGCTCCCCCCAATACATACAAAAGTGCTGTCTGGAGCTCCCAAAGAGAACACAATACTGATCTTATTTCTTCCAGCCAGCCAGCTAGCCAGCCAGCCATAGCATAGCATAGCATAGCCCCGAGCTATAGAATAAAGCAAAAAACAACCCTCTGCGTTAGTGATCAGTTGGTAGTTTCAATGTATTGTTTCAACATTGAGATGACGCACACTTGTAGCACTTTATGGATCCGTATCACTTGCTTTTTGACCCCACAACGGCGCCCCTTAGCACCCTCACGCCACCATCGCCTTGCCAGTTGTAGCGATCCTCTGTGCCGATTGATCTCGCAATCGTCCTCTTCCACCCAACATTATCGCATAAAATGGGCCAGAGGAGCGCTGGAGTGGAAGTCTTTGATTTGCTCCAGAATATGTATCTAGAATAAAAAAAAATAATAAAAATAATAAAAATGTACGGCATCCAGAGTGATCGTGTTTCTGGTGTGGTGGTGCGTGGTTCTTTACGGTATCATCTTCATAATCATATCGCGCTCCACATATACACGGGACATTGTCGCATATTGTGCTCTTTGGTGTTGTATATTTAATTCTGGTTGCTTGCTCTGGATCTGGCGCTGGCTGGCTGGTTGCCGTTGCCGGTCGTCTAGCAATCTGGAATCCAAAGGCATTATCCCCTTGTATGTATATGTGCGGAGAGGAGCTACTGTAGATATAATATGTATGTAATTTTAGTGCCTCGTTTGCGTCTTCTGTGAACTATTTGTGAGTTGAGCATAGTTAGTTGATTGCTGCCTTCTAGAGTTAACTGGCTGTTAGGAGGATTTTTCCGTTGTGATTTCGCTCCAGATCAGTACGCTCTAGTCGATCCATCGCGTCAGATCGAAAAAAGGAAAGAACCCGCTGTTCGCTCCTACTCAAGGGTGGATGGGGTTTTCTTTTAAAAAGTAATAAAGAATAGGTTTTATATATATATATTTTTTTTTTTTTTTTAATTTTCAAAATGTTTGCATCAGCCATTTTTTTGTCTTCTTCTTGTTCTACAACTAACGTTATGTGCGGTTTTTTTATTATTCATTTTAAATATTAATATTTTTGTTTAAATTTTGTTTAAAGTGAATTTATTTATAATTTCAGAAAAACACCCGAAAATAAATTTTAAATTTACAACAAAAAAAAATTATTACGAAAAAAGTATATATGAGATCACTCAATGTACCCACAAGGAATCCGATATCTGTAGACATTTTAGCGAATCTATGTGATATTTAAAAATTTTGTGTGCAAAAAGATTTCAATTCAAAGGATTAAATATAATTAAGGAAAAGGTGCTCAAAGTAAAGGAAACATTTTTTAAAATTAAATGGGGATAATGGAACCCCATATAAAACGGTAAGTTTCAAATCAATTGTTTTCTTTTTTTTTATTTGAATGACACTTTATAGATTCATTTCATACCAAATTTGAATACATATTATTCGGGGGTTTCAAATTATTTTAAGGCTAGATTTTGAGAAGTGGTACAAAATGTCGTATTATAGGTATCTCTTTCCGAGTAATCATTTTTTTTGTTTTTAAAGACACTGTGTTATTGTAATTATTGCAGTCAGCGGATATCCTATCTTTTGAATACAAATGTTTGTGTCTTTTTTCTCGGTGTAAGTTGGATGTAATTTTTTGAATCCTGTTTAAAATTATTTTAATTAATTATCGAAAATTTTATTTTGAAAATATCAATCCACAATAAAGTAAATTGGTGTCAAATTGTCAAAATATAAAGTGGGGGGAAAATATGAACGATTGTAATTTAAATTTTTACACGAAGCTTACTACAACGACCTTGTTTTTTTTTTACTTTAAAGTTTATTATGGATATATACTAATTTGGTTATAATGTAATAAGCGACCATATATATAAATATTCCGAAACTTACTATAATTCAGTAGAAGTAGTTTTTTAGTAATTGTGTAAAACATCAACTACAATGTAATTGATTAACTTAATTTTTAATAAAAATTCAAAAAGGAATTTTAAAAAAGCTATTAAAAATAATAGTTTAATAAAAAAATACTACAAATTGGAGTAGCAAGGCCTCCAAATGTTCTTTTAACTGATTCGTGTAAAAACTTTTATTTAAAAATTGATTGTTGAATCAAAGTTCTGAATAAGCTTTTAGAGTTGTGGAATTTTAAAGTGTATGTTTAAAAAATATTACCCATATTAAAAACATGATTTAGTGACGGTTTATTATATTTAACAGAATTCCAGCTATTTAAATTTACAAATTTATTCCTTCGATAATCCATTGAAGAAGGTGGTTTAGTGAAGGAATAAGAATTGACAATAAGAATAAAATTTACAGGGACGAAGAATAAAACTAGATACACTCTAAAAATAAATCGTGTAATTTTACTATCTTAGAAACTTGTTGCATACAATAAGAACAGTATTTTTACGCATGCGTACGTATTAATTTTAAATATTTAATGTGTAAATGTTAAACATCTTGTGTGTAATTTCAAATAGCGGTTTGAAGTAATAATGTGTATTTCTACACCAAAGATGTTTAAACTTAATGTATATAAACATAATTTATGTTTAAAATTCAACTCAAGGTCTTCGAAGATTTCGATATTGCTTTTCCATCTGAACCAACTTATTATCCTTCCAATGGTAGAGGTCATCCCTCAACCTTAGATCTGGTACTTTCAAATACAATCGACAATATTTCGCGCCCAATTGTTATAAACGATCTTTCATCTGACCACAAACCTGTTGTTTTCTATCTTAATGAATCATTTACCACTGCAGCTCCAGCTAATAATTATAATTTCAATCGGGCTAATTGGAAAAATTCAAACGTTCCGTAAACAATTCACTTTCTGACTTTTCTCAACCCTCTACCTTTACGTTAGAGGAAATTGATGATAAAGTTAATACATTGGAATGTTCCATTAATGAGGGGGTTAAGGCGACTGTCTCTTTGCTTTCTACCTCTCATAAAAATAATAGCGAATTTGCATTGCTAACAAATGACGTACGAAGGACGATTACATTTAGGAACTTAATTCGTAGACGTTATCAAAGATCAAGAAACTTATTTCTGAAATTTCAATTGAATTTGCTTAACAAATTTGTTATACAAAAAATGCAGGAAATACGTAATAAAGACTGGAATCGAATGTTATCCCAAATTGACAAACATGACAAGAAAATATGGAAACTTTCGAAAATTTTTAAGAAAAAAAATAATAGAATCCCATACCTCGAATTTAATGACCAAATTCTTCACGCAAATGTCGAGAAGGCCACTGAATTTGGTAAATATTTTCTTTCTAGTCACTCAATAACAGAGGGCTTTAGTGACATTTAAACCAAACAAATAGTGCAAAACAGTATTAACTCTATTAATCTATCTTCAATAGAATTAAATAATATCCATATACCAGTGTCTCTTTTTAAAGACGCTATTTCTTCTATTCGCATAAAAAAAGCAGCTGGTAATGATAAAATTTCAAACCGGGTCATTAAACAATTATCAACAAAAGCTATTCAGTATATAACATCCCTATTTGAAAGTTGTCTGCGACACGGATATTTTCCAAGAAGATGGAAGATTGCTGAGATAATTCCTATAGCTAAACCTACTCAACCATTGACACAGGCAACTAGTTATCGCCCAATAAGCTTATTCAGCTGTTTAGGCGAACTTTTTGAAAAAATTATATTTTTTAAGATGAATGACTTTGTAGAATCAAAAAGGCTTTTACCAATCGAGCAGTTTGGTTTTAGAAAGGAACACTCGACGACTCACCAACTGAAGAGAATCACAAATATAGTAAGGGAATCACTTTCAAATAAAAAATCCTTAGGTATGGTTTTGTTTGACATTCAAAAGGCATTTGATAGTGTTTGGCACGACGGTCTGCTTCATAAACTATTAACTCAAAGTTTTCCTACTTACATTAATAAAATTATTCAAAGCTTCCTGACAGAAAGGCTTTTTTATGTCAAATTTTTTTATGATTCATCTCCTCTGTTCCCTATAAAAGCGGGCGTTCCACAAGTTTCAACCCTATCGCCCCTTTTATATAACTTGTATATTGCTGATATTCCAAGAGATTTACACTGTGAAAATGCCTTCTTTGCTGATGATACAGCTATATTCTGTAGTTCTAATGATTGTCAAAGTATATTAACGAATATACAAAATGCTTTATTTAATATTGAAATCTCAAGCTATATTTTTCTCACGAAAGAGAAAAGCCTCAAATCTACCTCAATATAATCTGCCGATCTGTAACACTCCAATTGAATGGACAACAACAATAAAATACCTCGGTATCACTCTCGATAAGACTCTAACATTTTCAAATCATATTAACATTTCTATCAAAAAAGCAAATCTTTTAATAAAAATTCTATATCCACTTTTACATAAAAATTCTCATCTAAGCAAAGATAATAAGCTTCTTCTTTATAAAGACGTCATACTACCTTCATTAGTATATGCTTCTCCTTGCTGGTATAAATGTGCTGAATGTCACCTGAAAAAACTTCAAATTTGTCAAAACAAAACCCTAAAAATGATTATGCATCTTCTCTGGCATTTCTCCACACTAGCACTGCATCATATCACTAAACTTCCAACAATAAAGACTAAAATAACAACACTTTCAAATAAATTTGAGAATAATTGTTCGAGTCACGAAAATGTATTAATAAATTCACTTGTTTAAACATACCAGTTTAGTTTAAGTTAATATTAAGTTAGATTTTAAGATTATTTTATTCATAGTTTTAAGTTTTTTGCATCCATTGAGTTTTTTTCCCCGCAATTTTCTCATACTACCTTTCACAAGAACGTTCGATATTATACAATCTTTAGTTGTTAAGAATCATTGTATTCTAATCTCTATATGTAAAAAAATATTCTACTATGTAACATGATTTCACTGAAGAAGAAATAAATTTGAATTTGTATTCAACATAATTCAAACAAAAAAAATTATGTATAAGCATAACATGTGTAAATTTAAACTTTGTATGTTCAAATTTATAGCGAAATTCGACAAGCAATGTGCTAGTTAGATTCTAACAAAATTATGTATGAAATCGCTTAAAATTAAATTAGACCCTATGTGTTTGAAATTGTTAACCGCATACGCAAAACTTTTTTTTCTTCTTTTTTCTTTTTTCTTATTGGAGAGCAAAAGATTTTATATTCTGTCTTTGTCGCAAAATCATTGCAAAGTACACACAGTAGTTAATATAAGTATTGATTGTTTAAGTACAAGCACTTTATGTGTAGTTTTCATAAGGTGTTTGAATTTAAACAATACTTGTTGAATTATAAACATTGTGGGTGTAATGTTTTAGCATTATTAGTCTAATATTGAGCAAAGGTGATTGAAAGGTACACAGAATGCGAAACCTTACAACAAAATGTTTCAATGTTCAACATAATTTGTTCCACTTTTTGTTTACATATTGTCATGTGTATAAATACTCAACTGGCCTACTTTTACACTAACAATTACATATAATTTCAACGTAAATTTACACGCAGTTTTTGGAGTGTAGAGTTGATACTTATTAATTGAAGAAAACGCAAACAATATGTTTATATTATTTTTGTTTTTGTTTTAGTGGACTGTGTGCATTTAAAGCCAATTGAATGAATTTGTGACCTTTAGTCCAAAATGGGTTTCGCCCAGGTACTACAGCTGGGCTCATCAGTTAGATGCTGTAGTACATTTCTAAGACGCATTATTTTTTGATCGATGTTTACCGACTTTAATAAAACTTACAGCGATTACTCACTGTAAATTATATTTTTCTAGGGGAATTTGGTTAGATTCATGCACCTAGAATTATGTTTTGCCCGTGGTCTGGCCAGTGAATTAATTGAAGAAAACGCAAACAATATGTTTATATTATTTTTGTTTTTGTTTTAGTGGACTGTGTGCATTTAAAGCCAATTGAATGAATTTGTGACCTTTAGTCCAAAATGGGTTTCGCCCAGGTACTGTTGATACTTATTGCAGTAGATTTTGTTCGTAGATTTTCGATGTTTAACTCATTGAAAAATTTAATCCGCAAAATAACTTCTATTCTATAGTTTAGTAGTAAAGTCATGGATTAGTCATGGAATATAATAAAGCTTAGGCAGAAAAATGTTTGATAATTTCAGGAAACCATCTAAGCCACTTACTTTTAGAACTACTTTTAAATTATGTATAACAACCTTTTTTGAAATAAAAATATGTAAATCATAGGATATTTCGTTCGCAATTCGATAGGAGTATATATTTTTGTTTTTGTTTTATTAAAGTTGGCCCTTTTTAGTTGTTAAAGAGTTTTTGTAGTAATTTATTTATATTGGATTCCAATTGAATATTGAAAATCGTCTTCTCAAATTCGCAATCTCAATATCAAGCGCCGCCATTTTAACAAAATGGTATCTGCAAATTAAAATTATTTATAAAGAATTCAATAGAAAGCTTTTGTAGTGTAGAGATTATGAGATTTTTGGGAAATTAAAATATTAACAATTTTAAATTGTTTTAGTGAGAGCTTTTAAACTTCATGAAGTTAACAATAATTAGTATTAGGTATTAAAATAAATACATATATGTATTTCTTTTTCTTTTATTATTGTTTTATTGTTGTAAAGTTTAAATAATAAAGAATACTCATGAAGATTGCTGTTAAGGAAAAATTAAATTTAACGTTAAGAACTTTAAATCAATAATAATGAATGCAAGGCGTTAAAATGAAGATTAATAGCCATATTTGTTGAAAAAATACTATTAAAATCGTTTAGTTTTAAAACACTTTATAACATATTGCGGTTATACAAATTTACACCCTTATACAGTTGTAAAAGATAAATTAATTAAAACAATTTGTATATTGGTATTATGAACACGAGTTGATAATTTTTTGATCCATTGTGAACAAAGATCAAAATTGTGAATAGTGCCTATTGTAGTTTGACATTTCAATTTTTTATATTTGGTAACCTGAAATATTTTTGCTTCGTCCATAGTGCTGTAGTTTCATTTCTCTCCTTAAACTTTCTCTTCTTTCCTTCCCCGGGGAATGGATCCATTGCGATCCGACATCCGAGTGAGGTGAGGCGGCTTCTCGTTTGACCACGCCTTCTAACCTAACCTAAGACAGCTGTAAATTTTAGTATGTTCGGGATGAAGTGCTGTCTTTTTGTCGGTTTTAACTTGTCGTTGATATCTAAAAATACATTAGGGAGGCTTCATTGAAAACTCTAAGGTTTTGGATAAATCTACAAGTGAGCCAAATTAATATTTTGAATGTATAATTAAAAAAGGGGTGGCCGTGGCGCGATAGTTGTGTGCTCAACCTAATGGTCACAGGTTCGATCCCTGCCGTAGTCTATGTCCTCTTATTTTCTATTACAAACCAATTCTAAAAAAAATGTCGAACATTGAGTTGGTGGTTTACTCATTACATGCTGTTTAGGCATAGCACTAACAACAGGTGATTGAGTAAATCTAGTATACCGATAAATATGGCCACGAATAAAAAAATAATGCGAATTATAAGGGACATAGATAAATAAGACACTAAATTTTCTCCGCATAAGTTCAGCCGCCATCCCTGGAGATAAAATCTGAGACAACAACCACATGCAGTGTAAGAACATCGCGCCACACATCATTCCTATCATTCTTTCTCTTCCTTAACCTCACGTCCGCGCTGTGTTGAAACATTTAAAGGGTTGTATAACCCCTTGAGCGCGTGTAGATTATAAAAAAAAGAAAAAAATCTACATACATACATAGGTATGTTCTACTAAACTAAGCGGATTTTTTCTTCAAATTTTCTTCTCCAATTTCATTGATTTTAAATAAATTGCATTTCTTTCTAACAGCCCAGGATAGAAAAAGTTATTGATGGAAAATGAGGAATGCCATACAAGACCAAAGCAACAAAATAAAGAATGAACAGTTGTAGCAAACCTTTTTTATACACTCTGTAGATGTTAATACGTTGGCCTTTACCCAGGGCTTACCCACATTTACATTATGGTTCACCAAGAGTTGTGAGAAAAAACCTGGGTTTTGCGGTTCTCAAGAAATATCCAAAGTCCAATAATGTGTACCAATAAGTTTTTGAAAATCAAGTTATTTTCTTTAATAAATTAAATTTAAATTGATTTACTTAGTCTAGGTGCCTTTGCCCTACAACTTCAAAGGTTTCTAATTTCTCTTTCTGTTGATTAAATAAAATGTTAATATTTTAAATTCCGTTGTAAATATAACCAATTGTTTACAAAACGCAAATCCACACAAAAGGCACTTGCATCAGATCGCATGTAACTTTGTCAGCAAATTCGTTACAGCAGTTCGCCACAGAAAGTACAGAGTTCAACTTAAGAGTGATCCCAGATCTCAAAAAACTGAGAATATGTTCACGCTTTAGAGAATGAATAAACCTTGTAATTGACCGGATGATGCATTGTGTGCGGAAAATGACATTTGAATTTAAAAAAAAACATTCCTTTTCATTTAATTTATAATTATTATAAATTTCTTATCGATTAACATGAAATGCAAACTATAATTTCAATTCGATCAATTCTGTTTTTTTTTTCTGAACTGTAGCTATTATCTTAACAATAAATTCGAATCCTACTATGGAATCGGGTTGTTTTATTTTGTGTTATGGTGTTAGCGATCTCTCTCACCGATTTTGTTTTGACATCGATCAAATTTGACGGGTGTGTTTGTTTTTTCATTTTTGTTTGTGCGCAGTGCAGATGACATTTCATCTTATTATTTTTTGTCTCCCATGCCGGTAACTATTTTATTTTTTTGACGCACTTAACAAATTTTGGTTTGTACTTAAATTCTTCTAATACGCCATTTATATTAGTAAATGTTCAATAACAGTTTAGTATATTATCAGGTCATAAAGCATTTTTTCCATGAAATTCTTTCTTGAGAAATATTTTTAAACCAATCTTAAAACGTTTTCTTCAACAAGGTTGGATATATTTTTCTAATTTTTTGTCTAATGTCTATTTTCATTGGTCATTCTTCCGTAGTATCGGTTAAACACAATTTACAAAATCAGATTATAAGTTGTTCTTAAATTTCTTCAGTAAGTATAAAAGTAGAGCTGAACAGGACTGATGCTTAGTACCAGAGGCCGAATTCCGCAAGAGTCAATGATTTTCCGTATCCGCTAAGAATATTAGTGAATACGTTTGCAAATATGTATGTGTAAACATTATATGTCAACAATATTGAATCTTAACCTTGCGGAATCGCAAATATGATATGTGTAAGACATAAAATAATTAATTTAGTAAATTTACTCATAATTAGTGAACTTATTTGAAACCTCAGAGTGATAAAATTATAAAACTAAAAATGATAACTCTTGTAGTTTAGATAATATGATTCTATATTTTGATTTAGAAATTATCCTTGAAATTGCTCGAGATTACATATAATGTACATCCACTAATGTCATTTTTTATGAAAGAAAATATTAAGGGTATTCATGTAACGGCGGAAAACCCAGATAAACCTCAGAAACCAGATAATTTTAGTTCCGCAGAAATGAACTGTCAAAGTTTGTATAGGAAAAATATTCTGCAAATCAAATAAAATAATTTCACGAATTTCTGCAAATCAAATAAAATAATTTCACGAATTTGGTGTAGAAAGAGAATAAGCAAACCTCTTAAATTTATTTCAAAAACATCTGATTATTTCCCACATTTACGCAAGTATTTTGAAGGGGCTGCTCATGCAAACCTCTGGCGGAAAATTATATCTTTCTGCAAAGCAGAATACCCTTATTATATTTTTTTGGCGAAGATTAAAGCAACTTTAAGCGATAATAGAAGTCAAATGAGCTGTCATTAAAGTCAAGTTATATGGCTTTGGTTTCTTTGTATGTATGTATATTTACACGTCTATGATTTTTCATTTCATTTTCATTTTCCATTTAATAAAAATAAAAATATAAATTTAAAGACGTTTTTTACTTTAAAGAAATTTAAATCAAAATGTGGACTACTCCTATAATTCGAGATAAATTAAGATTTACCATTTTTTGTACAGCAATAGGATGTCAAATAGGCTTAATGGAGTAAGAAGTTCTGTTTTTGTATTGTTCAATTTTTTGGTACTTTTTTTGTTATATACAAAATTGACATACGTTTTTGGCATTATTCATCATCATCTTTGTAATTGCGATTATAGGTACTAAGGCAAGTTATGCATTCGTCGAAAAAAAAGTTTTGAGATAACAATCAAACATGACATTACGATGATAGCGAAGAAGAAAAAAGATGGTCTAAAAATTCTGTCCGTCTGTATTTCTATCTGTCAGTCTGTCAATCTGTCAGTCTGTCAGTCTGTCAGTCTGTCAGTCTGTCAGTCTGTCAGTCTGTCAGTCTGTCAGTCTGTCAGTCTGTCAGTCTGTCAGTCTGTCAGTCTGTCAGTCTGTCAGTCTGTCAGTCTGTCAGTCTGTCAGTCTGTCAGTCTGTCAGTCTGTCAGTCTGTCAGTCTGTCAGTCTGTCAGTCTGTCAGTCTGTCAGTCTGTCAGTCTGTCAGTCTGTCAGTCTGTCAGTCTGTCAGTCTGTCAGTCTGTCAGTCTGTCAGTCTGTCAGTCTGTCAGTCTGTCAGTCTGTCAGTCTGTCAGTCTGTCAGTCTGTCAGTCTGTCAGTCTGTCAGTCTGTCAGTCTGTCAGTCTGTCAGTCTGTCAGTCTGTCAGTCTGTCAGTCTGTCAGTCTGTCAGTCTGTCAGTCTGTCAGTCTGTCAGTCTGTCAGTCTGTCAGTCTGTCAGTCTGTCAGTCTGTCAGTCTGTCAGTCTGTCAGTCTGTCAGTCTGTCAGTCTGTCAGTCTGTCAGTCTGTCAGTCTGTCAGTCTGTCAGTCTGTCAGTCTGTCAGTCTGTCAGTCTGTCAGTCTGTCAGTCTGTCAGTCTGTCAGTCTGTCAGTCTGTCAGTCTGTCAGTCTGTCAGTCTGTCAGTCTGTCAGTCTGTCAGTCTGTCAGTCTGTCAGTCTGTCAGTCTGTCAGTATGTCAGTCTGTCAGTCTGTCAGTCTGTCAGTCTGTCAGTCTGTCAGTCTGTCAGTCTGTCAGTCTGTCAGTCTGTCAGTCTGTCAGTCTGTCAGTCTGTCAGTCTGTCAGTCTGTCAGTATGTCAGTCTGTCAGTCTGTCAGTCTGTCAGTCTGTCAGTCTGTCAGTCTGTCAGTCTGTCAGTCTGTCAGTCTGTCAGTCTGTCAGTCTGTCAGTCTGTCAGTCTGTCAGTCTGTCAGTCTGTCAGTCTGTCAGTCTCCAATGTTTTCGACCATTTTTCCCCAAATCTACTAATTGTACGATAAAAAAGGTGCTAGCGTACCTACAACTTTTTTCAAATGAACCTTTAGTTTTCGAGTAATTTTAATTTGCAAAACTGAATTTTTCCTCCTTCCCCCACCCCCTAAAAATGTTTGCTCCGCTCCAAATTTAGGGTATTTTTAGAAAATGCTAAGGACATAAAAATGAAGCTCTCCAACAAAATTCAGCTTTGTCGGAATTTTTTCGAAGTGAATATCTTATTTTCTTTAAATAATAAGTGAGATTATGATTATTTTTTACTACCTTTAAAGCGTCGGGCTATAAAAACCACCCACGGAAGGTTTCTTTCAGTAGTTTTTCAACATTTCTAACAATGTTCCGTGAAACAAACGTAAAAATCAGCCATCAGAATATAAGTGAAGTTAGCTACATTTTTACGTGCATTTAACACCTGGTACCTGGGAATTGGCCGTCGGCCCAAGCTAGCTAGGTGTGCATACGTTAACTGTACGTACTAACACTACTCTATGATATACATTTTATCCATCTGAAAATAAGAAAGGTTTGGGGCCCTGGGATCTTGGACTTTTAATAAAATAAAAAAGCGGAGAATACTCCGAAAATCCAATCGAAAAAGAAGTGGGTCCCGCAATACCATTTGTCTGTCTGTCTGCTTGCCTCTGTACCTGTGTCTGTCTACATATAGATCGATCTACAGCCTAAGCGGCTGCATCGAATTTCTTCAAACTTGGTACTTAAACGTTTTAAGTGATTGTCTCAAATAGATGTTTGAATGGTTTTTTTAGTCCCAACAATAACGCTACTGGCGATACAATTGTTTCTACCATCTTAATTACCTCGAAAACTGCTCTAACAATTTTGATAAAAAAGTGGGTGCACTTTTTTAGGTATTGTCTACATTTTGGTCAACATTTTTGTTTACATATTTTGTTTCTAACGCTACCTGCTATACAGCCATTTTTTTATTTTCAATGTTCTCATAAATAGCTCTACTGATTTCGATAAAAAAATTTATATAGAAAATCCTTTAAATTCTTAAAATCATATAGCTTCGTTCCGGATTGTCGACAACTGACCACATTTTTGCGCTGACAAGCATTGCAAGAAAGTTTAGGGAAAAGAACAAGAAGTTGTACGCATGTTTTGTCGACTTCAAAGCGGCCGGCGTTTGACACAGTAGACAGACATGGACTAATTTACAAAATGGCATCACTGGGCATATCGAGGAAGTTCTTGCTAGTCTATTCTAAACTTGTCGCTTCTGCAAGTGCGGCGGTATGGGATGGTTCCAAAATATCCGAATGGTTCACCACGTCGGCTGGCCTTTCGCAGGGAGGTATACTGAGCCCTTTGCTTTTTGCATTATATATCGATGTTATAACCGATATTCTCCCCGGTGGTGTCAGCTTTGCCGGCCATCAAATAAAAGTGCTAATCTATGCAGATGACTTGGTGCTGTTGGCAGACAACCCTTTCTCGCTACAACTCCAATTGAACAAACTGCAATCATTCTGTAAGACATGAGACCTTCAAATCAATGATATGAAAACAAAAGTGATGATTTTCACAAGCCGTAATAGAGCTAGACTCCGAGAAGAAAATTGGACTATTGGTAATGAGAGAATCGAAGTTGTAAGGAACTTCAGTATCTCGTTGTAATTCTTACTTCAAATCTCAATTTTGCTATCCACGCTAAAGAGAAAAGTCGGGACGCTAAACTTGCTCTCAATATGATGTGGCCTAAGTTCTTCGCAAATGCCGACATTGATCTCGCATCTAAATATAGAGTATTTGATGCCTCTGTGAATACATGCTTGTGTTACGAAGTACATTCCTTTGGGTTTATCCCTTTCGAGGAATTTTAAATTGTGCAGAGGTACTTTTTTAAACGATTGTTCAGACTACCTAATTCAACCCCAACGTATGCTATCCATGTCGAATCCGGTTTACCTCCTACCTATGTGCGAAACCTTAAAGCCCATTATTCGGACTACCTTATCAGAGTAATGCGAAGGAATGAAAACAGTCTACACAGATCAATTTTAGAAAGGCTACTCCTCACCAACGCTTCTCCATTTGGGGAGTGGAATCATATTGCCTTGTCACACGACCTCAACCTGTCGATATCGGTATCAAACTTAACCGAATGGAGTGATATATTTGTAAGGGTGATTGCAAAAGTTGACGATCAAATATACAATCAACACTTTGCACGAGTATGCTCATCAAATTCGAGATCATTATATAAAAACTTAAACCATCAATTGCTAACGGAAAACAAGTACTTCAATGACTGCTATTCTACCGAATTAATAAGTACCATTTTCAAAACAGGAGTCGAGATATTAGATCTTAATTTTATTGCACACAGATTAGATCGTCAGCAAACTTGTAATCTTTGTAACAGAAGAGAACTTGAGAATGTCCAGCACTTCATCGCAGTATGCCCAATTCTGCAAGAAATCAGAAGGCTACAACTTTGAGAAAGCTTCCTGAATCAAAGTAGTCTGTACGAGGTTCTCAACGGCAATCGGGGTTGGCAGTGCTTGTTCAACTATTGCAAACATGCGCTAGCATATCGCAACAGCTTTTAAATATTCTATCTTTTAAATCACGTGAAAATTAATCGTTGAATGTCGCAAATCATTCAAAGTGCCCAAAATTTAATTCCCTCTTCCATCCTTCTTAACAATCAGTTCTAAATTTTCACTTAAACAATAAAAACAAAATATTTTATTTTGAAAATTCAATATTTCGAAAGTGGATGGACGATTTTTTTTCTAAATTATGTTTTTAAGTTTATATTATTAAATATTTAAAATTTGTTATACCAATTTTTTTTAGAAGAAAATTAAAGAAATTTAGTATCTAAAAAGTTAAGTAAAACACGACATTTAAAATATATTTAGAAACTTCTATTAAGAATCTTTTGCATACGATGAGTTCGACCATAAGAGGAAGTACATGCGATACAGTCGTGCATTTTATTTATTGAAATCCATTCATAACAAAGTTGAAAAAAGGTTCTATAGCTAGTACTTTTCATAACCATTAATGTTAAATGTAGGCTATGCCTACAATAGTGCAGTCGTTAGAGCTTTAAATTAAAATAGAACATTTTTAAAACTTTACACAATTTATATCGCTGGCAACGAACCTACTTTAAGAGCACCCGAGACGAAACCGTACTTTTAGTACCGGAATTCGCCGAGAGTCTCGCTGGTCTCGGTTTTCTCAGTGGTTTGGTTTCAGTTTCCGCTAGAAGAAATATTTTTTATTTAACTATTTTTTTAATGCTCATGTTCAATTTTTATAATACTCACATATTTCATATTTTTTTTTTGCGAAATTAGAACTAGAAATCGCTCATTTTTCAGACTTTGTTGAAGGTAAAGGTGACTTTAAGACTTTTAGGTGACACTTGGAAACAAATATTATCGAATCGTCAAAATATAGTTTGTCGCCTAACTATCAAGTCATAAACTGTCAAAATCCATTGAAGGATGGCTCCGATTTAAATGGATTAAAAAATCTCTACAAAATTCAAATTTTACCTCAGAAAATTCGAACTTTTTCTGATTTTATTTTTTTTTTGTGCTCCGGAAAAAGAATTTAAGCCATTACAGTGACATTTGGAAAAAAATATTATCCGCACGTTAAAATATGGTATGTTGCCTATCTATCAAGCCGTGAACTGTCAAAATCGATTGAGATTTTGGATACGACTCTTCAAAGGTGACTGATAACATTACTTTGCAGCCTATTTTTTACGTTATCACACACACTATGAAACACGAAAGAAAACAAAACTGCACATTAAAATTTTCACGAGAAAAATGCGAGACCAAGATCGAGCCGAGACTTGGTTAGGCGAGACCGAAACCGAGACCTAGACGAGACTGTAATATTTCGATTTTAACGAGACCGAGACCAGTCTAACAAAAGTCTCGCCTGATCTTGTCTCGTTGCCAGCCCTAACAATTAATAAACATGACTATAACAATATTCATCCAATACTTCAATACTTTTTTGTATACTAATGTCGTTATCGATTGGATTTTCGGAGATTTCTACTCTTTTTTATTCCAGACAAATATACAAATGGCATAATGGCAAATTTACGCATATGTATGTCGTAAGAAAAGAAAATGGTTTCTTCAAAAATGTATTACTTTTGACAAATAGTCCGACGAAAAACTTTATATATTCTGTGTTCTATTGTCGTTTTCGATTGGCTGATTTACTCTTTTTACTCCGAATTTTTCATTTTCTATAAGAACAGAACTTATATTAGAGAAAAAAATAACTCCGAAGAGGTAATCGAAAACGACATATATCTCCTTCAAAATGATATCGTTTTTGGATTGAGAGGAGTGCAGAAAGGTTAATTCCGAAGAGGTAATCGAAAACGACATATATCTCCTTCAAAATGATATCGTTTTTGGATTGAGAGGAGTGCAGAAAGGTTAATTCTGCAACAAGTAACAAACGAAAATGATACTGCGCATGTGTAAAGCGATAGTGACACAATATTAACGGCATTAGTTTCATTTAATAAAACTCGTTATGTTTCTTTTTTGATTTATACATTAAAGCAGTGCTGCTGATGATTGTCAATATCATCAATCAGCAAAATCATGCTGCTAACATTCTTATTTCTTTTCTGGCCTTAGGGATAATTTCAAAAATTCTTCAACTAATCTTTGGATAGTGTTGCCAATTTTAATTTGAAAAAGGATAAGCATAGTCACCTTTCGTCACATCCAAAAGTATGCAATTTCCTGGTGTTCAAGGTATTTCCACCTTTCCTGCCGAAAATTCCAATTTCATGCTCTGTAAAGAGTTGCAGAATCCAACATCAGATGATGTTCAGCCGAGAACGCACAGCAATCTGAAATTTTATTTTTTAACGGGTTTATTGTAAGATACTAAGGGTATTCACGCAATGGTGAAAAACCCAGATAAACCTCAGAAAATAGATAATTTTATATCAGCAGAAATGGACTGTCAAATTATGTATGGAAAAAATATTCTGCAAATCAGATAAAATTATCTCACGAATTTGATGTAGAAAGAGAATAAATAAACCTCATAAATTTATTTCAACGCACATCTGATTATTTCCCACATTTACGCATGTATTTTTAAGGGGGTGTTCATGCAAACGTCTAGCGGAAAATTATGTATTTCTGTAAAGCGGAAAATTATCTCGTTGCATGAATACCCTAACTAATTTTCAGAATATTGTCAGGACATTGTCGCAGCAATATTCATCTGATCAATAAATCTGTACTAAACATTACAAACATGAATTTTTTAGCTGAAATTAAATAATTGTGTAGAGAAATTTCATTATAAATCTTAAATATTTAATAAAATCTTCAACTTTAATTTTTTTCAATTTTAGGTATGCCATTGCTGTTATTTTAGCTGGAGTTCTTCTCGAAGCTGAAGCCGTAATTATCACAAAATCCTGAAGGCTTGGGAAATGATACTAATTTAGTATTTTTTTTTTATTTTAGCAATTTTGGAGAGAAAGCAGTGGAGGTGTATTTTCTCCAAACAGCAAAATTAGAGAACCACTCCCACCACCAATTGACGATAGTTATGCTATAATCGATACGGCCACAGGTTACAGAACGGGGCAAGCCCCAAAGAATTGCACAGGGAATGGAAGTTGTATACCAAAATGTTTCGCCGAGAAGGGTAACCGAGGCTTGCCAGGCCCACAAGGCAGGCCTGGACCCAAAGGCCAACTGGGTTATGCCGGTATTGATGGACCTACAGGAGATAAGGGCCAAAAAGGTGATCCAGGTTTGATGGGACCAAGAGGATACAAGGGTGAAAGAGGCACAACAGGTTTTCCTGGTGTTCCTGGAGTAAGCGGCCTCCAAGGACATATGGGATCAGCAGGTCTTCCCGGTACCCCTGGTAAGGACGGATGTAATGGTATTGATGGTGTTAGTGGTGTAGACGGTTTGCCAGGAATGGTTGGGCCTAGAGGTTATCCTGGTAATCCAGGATCGAAGGGTGAAAAAGGTGAGCCGGCCAAAGAAATTGGGGATTTCGCTAAGGGTGACAAAGGTGAACCTGGTTTCATGGGAAGATCTGGTTTACCCGGTAATGATGGACCTGAGGGAATGAAAGGTGATCGTGGTGATACAGGTACTTATGGTCAACCTGGTCCTCGTGGTGAACGCGGTATAAAGGGTGACAAAGGTGACTCATGCGTTGCGCCACCTGTTCCTGGACAGAAAGGAAATAAGGGAGATAAGGGAGAGCCAGCAACAATTGTTAATTATCCTTTAACGGATGGATCTCATCAAATGATTGGCGCGAAGGGTGATATGGGACAGAAGGGAGAGCCTGGATTACAGGGAGATAAGGGCGATATAGGATATCCTGGAGCTGCCGGAAACGACGGATCCAAAGGCGAAAAGGGTCTTCCTGGACCATCTGGAGATAGAGTGAGTAAAAGGTTATAGAATTTTATAAGTAGTATCACATAAATGTTGTCTGTAGGGTCGGCAAGGTAATTTCGGTCCACCTGGGCCTGCAGGTCAAAAAGGTGATAGAGGAGAGATTGGACTTAGTGGTTTAAATGGCACACCTGGCCCGAAAGGAGAACCTGGAAAACCAGGTATTCCTGGTGCACAAGGTTTAATTGGACCCGCCGGACCACCTGGTGGTGGTAAGGGAACTCCAGGACCCCCAGGCCCCAAGGGCCCACGAGGTTTTCGCGGACAGCCTGGACCCAAAGGATTAGATGGATATCCCGGACTACCAGGAGCACAAGGTCCTGCCGGACCCAAAGGTGGTCCTGGATTGGCTGGTCGATCTGGTTTGGAAGGTCCCCCTGGTGAGAAAGGAGACAAAGGAGACTTAGGCCAACCTGGAAACCCAGGACCACTTGGTCCTCGTGGACACACAGGTCCACCAGGTCCAGAAGGAGTGAAAGGAGAACCTGGTACACCCGGAATTGGCTTGCCTGGACTAAAGGGCGATATTGGAACACCAGGGTGCGTCATATTCTTATTATTTATATAATATATATTATATTTTATTACTATTTTATATTTTCAATATTTACTAATTTGTTAATTACAGGCGTCCTGGAGATCAAGGCCGGAAAGGTGAACGTGGTTTCACTGGCGCACCTGGTGTACCCGGTGATTCGAAACTTGGGCAACCTGGTTCGCCTGGTCGTCCTGGAAGACAGGGTGAAAAAGGTGACATAGGACGTTCCGGGCAACCTGGACAAAAGGGTGAAACTGGACCAAAGGGTGATTTAGGCGGCAGATGTATTGATTGTGCTCCCGGACAAAAAGGAAGTAAAGGCGAACGTGGATTTGATGGGGCTGATGGCTTACCAGGATCTCGTGGACCTACAGGAGAACGAGGAATTCAGGGAGAACGTGGTGATGATGGTCTTGCTGGACCTATGGGAGAAATTGGAGAGCGAGGTAGTGATGGTTTACCTGGTTTACCTGGACCCGAAGGTCCAGCTGGACGTGACGCTATAATTGACTTGAACCTGACTGCGACTGAAAAGGGATCAAAGGGTGAGCGTGGACCAAGAGGCTTCCCCGGTTTAAAGGGTGATCGAGGTGAAATCGGAAACACTGGTATGCCTGGTCTAAAGGGAGAACCTGGGAAAAGAGGGGATAGAGGATTCCCTGGTGCCCCTGGCCAAGATGGTGCAGCTGGTGCTCCTGGAAGAGATGGTTTTGCAGGACCAAAAGGTGACAGTATCAAAGGAGAACAAGGACGGCCTGGCTTTGATGGCCAAAAAGGTGAAAAGGGTGACGCCGGATTCGTAGGATTTAAGGGAGAACCCGGCACTTGTGAAATGGATCGCAGCATGATGCCACCGAAAGGCAATAAGGGAGAAAAAGGCTACGAAGGAAACCCAGGGCCTATGGGACCAATGGGAGAAAAGGGTGACATTGGTAAAACTGGTGCAAAGGGTGAACAAGGTTACCAAGGTCCTCATGGGCCTGTTGGACCTAGAGGATTGACAGGACCACGAGGTGATAAAGGTAACCAGGGTCCTATTGGATTCCCAGCAGCCCCTGGAAAAGATGGTGTTCGTGGAGTACCAGGAAGACCCGGAGATCGTGGTCAAAAGGGAGAACAAGGAATAGCCGTTGCTGGACCCCCAGGGCCAAGAGGTAATGATGGTCCGACCGGTCAACCGGGAGATCGTGGTTTACCAGGAAGTGATGGATTACCGGGACCTGAAGGACAAGTTGGTTATCCAGGAGACAAAGGCGACTCCGGTCTTCCTGGTAGTCCGGGATTGCCTGGTCCTCTCGGAGAAAAAGGAGATCTTGGACCAATCGGACCGATGGGACCTCCTGGACCCCGCGGCTCCCCTGGCGTAGATGGAGTACAAGGACGTGAAGGTACAAAAGGTGAACCTGGTAACCCTGGATTAGTTGGAATGCCTGGATTGAAGGGTGAACGAGGTGAAATCGGTACAGATGGTCCAAAAGGTTTTACTGGACCTAGTGGGCTTCCTGGTATTCGTGGATCCCCTGGAAAAACTGGCATCCCAGGTATCAAAGGAGATAAGGGAGAACGTGGCTTAAATGGTGAAAATGGACTCACAGGATTCCGTGGTCCACCAGGACCTCAAGGTTTACAAGGCTTGAAGGGTGACATTGGACCACTTGGACCTCCTGGTGCAGATGGACTCCCTGGATTAGATGGAGTAAAAGGAGATATTGGATTACCAGGCTTAACTGGAGCACCCGGATTACCTGGAGATGCATCTGAAAAAGGACAAAAGGGAGAACCTGGACCTCCAGGTTTACGTGGTGTTGATGGACTTAATGGAACACCTGGTCATCCAGGAGAACAGGGCCTGCCTGGTATGCCTGGATATGGAATGCCTGGAGCTACAGGACAAAAGGGTGAACCTGGAAGAGACGGTTTTGATGGCCCTCCGGGAATGATAGGTTTAAAAGGTGATCGTGGATATCCAGGGCAAACAGGAATGAAAGGTGATAAAGGTGTTGCGGGAAGACCAGCTCCTCCTGCTATTCCGTGCATTGATGGCTTACCTGGAGAACCAGGTATTCAAGGGCCACAAGGATTCCCCGGTCCTAAAGGATTGAAAGGTGAACCGGGATTAAATGGATTTGAAGGTGTTGCAGGTGAAAAAGGAGCTCAAGGTTTCACAGGTATTGCTGGACCTCCTGGTCTCAAAGGTGAACGTGGATATCCTGGTCCAAGTGGACGTGATGCTGAAGCCATAACAATTATTGGAGAAAAAGGTGAACCTGGTGAATTTGGAATGACTGGGCTCCCTGGATCAATTGGACTTAAGGGAAATACTGGTTTAACAGGTCGTGACGGAGCAAAAGGAGAACGCGGATTCCCTGGACCTCAAGGTCTACCTGGACTGAATGGCGATATTGGTCAAAAGGGTGATATGGGACCCATGGGAGAACAGGGATTGCCTGGAGCAGCAATCAAGGGTGAGAAAGGTCTTCCAGGTCGTGCAGGGAAAAATGGACGTGTGGGTATGGTTGGTCATCCTGGAATCAAGGGTGAAAAGGGTCTTCCAGGATTAGCAGGAATGCCTGGAAATGTCGGTCTACCAGGCAAAATGGGTGCTCAAGGCGAGAAAGGTGAACGAGGACTAATGGGGCGCCCTGGAAGCGATGGGCAAGATGGATACCCTGGGCCAATGGGACCGAAGGGTGAACGTGGATATCCTGGTGAGAGAGGAGTTCGAGGTATGCCTGGATTTGAAGGGCAAAAAGGTGACAAGGGTATGCAAGGCATTGAGGGAAAACCAGGTCTTGATGGATTCCAAGGTATGAAAGGTGATCGTGGTTTGATTGGTCTTGAAGGACTTCCTGGGCCAATGGGCCCCATGGGTGAAAAAGGTTCAACTGGTCCTAAAGGCCGTGATGGACGTGATGGTATTCCTGGTAAGCGAGGAAATAAAGGTGAACCTGGACTTGTGCCACCATCAGGACCAAAGGGAGAGCCTGGCCAGCCTGGTTATGATGGAGAAAAGGGTGATCGCGGCTTCCAAGGCATGCGCGGTCTTATTGGTGCACAAGGAGAACGTGGAGAAAAGGGTGATCGCGGAATACAAGGTTTCCCTGGAGCAACTGGACGACCTGGACCAAAAGGTGATATTGGACATCCCGGTCTGCCTGGCCGCGACGGTGCTACCGGACCCTTAGGATTTAAGGGTGAGCAAGGAGAATCATGTGCCCCAGCTCCGGATTATCTGACTGGAATACTCCTTGTCAAACATAGTCAAACAGAAAAAATACCGCAATGTGAACAGGGACACACAGAATTGTGGAATGGGTACTCATTGCTGTATGTCGATGGAAACGATTATGCACACAATCAGGATCTCGGATCACCAGGGTCATGTGTTCGTCGCTTTTCAACATTGCCAGTCATGGCTTGTGGTCAGAATAATGTCTGCAACTATGCTTCACGCAATGATCGCACTTTTTGGCTGTCAACTTCAGCTGCAATCCCAATGATGCCAGTAGAAAATTACGAGATGCAAAAGTACATCTCCCGTTGTGTAGTATGCGAGGCGCCAGCTAATGTGATTGCCATACACAGTCAATCGGTAGAAATACCAAGCTGTCCAAATGGATGGGAAGATTTATGGATGGGCTACAGTTTTGCAATGGTAAGCAGCATTTGTATATTAATATTATAAATTTTAAATTTTCCCAATTTTTCTTTAGCACACGGGCGTCGGAAATGGTGGCGGTGGACAAGATTTTTCATCACCTGGTTCCTGCCTGGAAGATTTCAGAGCGACGCCATTTATTGAGTGCAATGGCGCCAAAGGACATTGTCATTACTACGAGACACAGACCAGTTTCTGGTTGGTCACTGTAGAGGAACACCAGCAATTCACTAGGCCTGAACAGCAAACACTCAAATCAGGAATACTCAGGCAGAGAGTATCAAGATGCCAAGTGTGTATTAAGAGATCCACATAAGTCCAAGGCTACATACAAACAAAAGAAAACTTTTCCAAAAAAAAAACACGGTAATTTAGAAACTTCCTAAAATAAAAATAGGATAAAACCCTACGTATTCCTACCACCATTTGTTAATTTTTTTTTATAATAGAATGTGTAAACAATAACTTTAAATTTTACTTTTGTTTGTTTGTTAGAAAAAAAAAATTAATTTTAGATTGTTATACCTAAGAATAAACCAGTTAATAGCGATATCTTTTGTAATATACTACTTAGAAAATAAAAACAAAACACATCCAATTGTTTATACCTAACTACATATATAATATATACTGTGAAATATAAACGTAATTTCTTAAATTCTTTTGTAACTTTAAATTATAATAATTACTTTTGTTTAAAGTTATTTTTTTTTTTTTTTGTTATTCTTCCTTAAGTGCTATACACCAAATTATTATTTTATGCGATTAAATAAAATAAAGTATTTGTGAATAAAGCAAAAAAATGCATAAAAAGAATCACCTTTCACTCAATATCTACGAATAATGCTGCCTTGAAGTTGGTGTAACAAATTTACTGCCAATTTTTTTTTTAGAAACAAAAATGTTTAACATACAAAAACAAATAAAATGGTGAATAATTTCAAATTTTAGTTTGTAAAATTATATGTAATTAATTTTTTGTATGAAATTAAAAGTAAATGTTATTTAAATGTTTTATGATTTTTATGTGCCAAGCATTTAAACATAAGCGAAATTTATACTAATTTTAATTCTAGTTACACACAATAAAACAAAATAAAACAAAAAAAAAACAGAAAACAAATATATTTTTTTTAAAGACAAACTCATCTCTGAATTGCCAAACTGAAATGCAAACTGAAAAACAATTTGAATTTAACAAAAATAAAATGCCGTTGAATATGTTCATGCTTCAAGACCTCGTTTCTGAAGGCGATGTTCCCAAACATGCGAATAGAGTAGTTAGTTTAAGCAATCTGTATTTTTTGTTTCGTGAAATAAGAAAGAACATTGTTTCGTATGCGACTACACACACCAAACAAAACGAAACAAAATCACACGTTTTTCTTTTGATGTGTTTCGGTGGTGGTTGTCGAAAATTCACGCCATTGTATACGAGCAACACACACCGAATGCAACAAAACTTTTTTCGAACCAGTGCGCGTCGTTGACGATAATTGGCTACTTTCTTATGGCGGATTGGCGGAACACATACGAAACTAAACGAAACATAAAAACCAAATGAAAACAGAAAAACGTGTTTCGTTGGCTCAAGCTGACCTGTTGCTCTTTGCAAACCAAAATTTTGATTCCGTTATGGTGTTATGCTTTTACTATATATACATATGTAGTTCGTATTTTGTTTTCTGATAGCATTTTCGATTAATCCCTGCAAATAAACAAAAGTTTCAATCTGCATTCAGATGAAATTATTTAAATTTCTAAGATATGTTTTTATCTTTGGTATTAATACTACGTTTCCACCGACCACTAAACCGAGATTTAAGTAGATTTTGCTAAATCTCCTACAAATCTTGAAGATACAAAGTTTAATCTTCTCAGATGAAGATTTAAAATAAATCTCATTTAAATCTTCAATCGAACTACCTTACTTCCATATCGAAATGAACACATTCATCGGGAAAGTGAATTTTTCTATTCGGTTGACACAGATGAAGCTGCCTGTCTCACTTCTACTTCATAAGAGAAAATGAAACGATATATGCATTTTGAATAGTGCTTTCAAAATTATTCCACTTTTGGAGCGATGGAAACACTTTTTGAGATTAGTAAATCTACAAGAGATTAAAGTTCGGTGGAAGCGTAGTATAAGTTTATTATCACACCCTCAGCATTTCGTTTTAGATTATATGGATGCAACCACCACTCTCTGTTATTTGTGTCCTTTTCCTCAATTGCTTAAAAAATTATATGTAAGATTGGAACAACTTCATCGGCTGAGTCCGAGCACATGTTGAACAAAACAACACTAAAAGCAAGGCAAAAATTTCATTTTGTTTCATTTCAACGCACACCACAGGAAAACAAAACGTTTTATTTTGTTACATTCTGTTTCGCTTGGGGTGCGGTCAAATACAAAACTTTTTGAAATAAAACTTCATTTGGGGCGTTGGGAGTAAAAAAAATTGCGACGGAACTGTGTCTGCAATAGGACACAGGCTACTTTTTATCCGGGAAAAATGTATGGTTCCCGTGGGATAGGTTTGTTTTAATGTTTAACAGAGTTCATTCTACAAATATTCCAGTACGTGGGTATAAAAAAGGGGTGTTTAAATGCAAAAGGTGGGGTAGTAGCGATTTTTTAGTATGTTATTAGGCTTGGGGCCTTAATGAAAAATCTATGTTTTCGACCGCGAGGCGGATGCCCTCGAGCCACCATCTTGGATTTTAGGTACAAAAATTTGTTATTTTGATAATAACTCGAAAACTGTGGTTTTCACGATAAAAGATATTTCTACAAAGTTCAAGAGGATAAAATGCACACAAATGTTAAGAGTTACAGCTCCGTGAAGTTGCACTATTTGGAAAATAATGCCGAAACTTCATTTCCGTTGAGTTTTATTTTATTATTCTTATAATAATCATTAAATGTTTACATAATTATGAGAAAAAAACTAAAAGGCACTTGAATATTATCATCAAACTGTATTTTACTTTTCGTAAAAAAAGTTAAAGGCGAAAAGTATATCGCATATTTGTTTTTAAATTTAAAAATAGTTAATTATGATTTTAGAGCGTTACAAAAATTAATTTCTACTACATTTTGGTACTTTTCGATGGTCCGGGTTCGTTATTGTCGGTCTCCTGGTCTTAGTTGTTTGGTCCTGTAGGTATCCTGAAAAATCTCGTCATCCTCGTCCTCGCGTTCAATGCGGATTTCCGGCATATTTGCGCAAAATTCTCCGTTGCGGAAGCTTCATATAGCCGAACATTGAAGTCCAGTCTTTCGCAAGCTGCATGGCCCACCACACCCCTTTTACCGATACCGATTTTTATAAGGAATCGGGAACTGGTTTTTATGTCATTGGTATGGGGTTGAGCCTCTAAGCGCCATGCTTCCAACCCAGTCTTCAAGATTTTTCTCTATGCCTCTCCTAATGGCGTGGAATTGAGCCGTGTCTTTTGTAGGTGGCAAGGAGGCAAGAATAAATTTGCTTCTCAGAGTAGATTTGGCGAAGCGTTAGAAACAAATCGCTTCCAAACTATCTTCATCCATGTTGAAGAAAGCGTACTCCGGCCTCGCAATAGCTTTTTGTTGGTTGGAAATTTTAATTATTTCATGCACCGCTCTGTTCTGTTTCCCTGATTTAATAGGGATAACGTCGTGTCACAGTTTGATGCTGGTTTTGTGACCTTTTGGGATTTCTGACAGCCTTAGCACGAGCCGAAAGTTCTATCTACTTTCGTAAACCTGGAAAAGGAAAAACTGCTGTAAAGATATATTCAGCAAGTACCCTCAAATACGAAGAAGGAGCCAAGCACATTTTGTTCTTGCATACCTTCAGTAGTTGACACTAAGTCATGCCTATTCAATCTGGGGAAAAGTAAAAAACTTTTGTACACTGATAGAAAAGAATAGAACGGTTCATTAAATAATTGAAATTTTCAACCAACAGGATGCTACGCCAGAGGAGATTGCCTAGACCGGAGTACGCTTTCTTTTAACTTTTACAAACATGTCGAGGTAAGTGTCGGGAAAGCCACTAAAGCACTCATGATATGCAGATGCAAGCGACTTGCAAGTAAAACATGGGGATGCAAGCCAAACATCCTGAGTTGATGTATATTGTATACCATGATGGTATATACCATTGTTACCTATGGGTCGATTGCATGGCACAAGAGAACCAAACTAGTAACAACTAGGAAATCAATTGAAAAGATACAAAGGCTGGCATACTTATGCATCACCGGAGCAATGAGAACCTGCCCCACAGCAGAAATTGAAGTCATTACCAACTTAACTCCATTGCATGCTGTTGTAGAAAACTCAGTCAAAAGTCCCATTTTGAGATTTGCCATGGAGTGAATTGGGCCGGGGAAAATAATAGGATCTAGGGAAAGATCCTTGATTCTAAGGTATACAGGAACAAACCTCTTGGACAATCCTAGAGATGGTATGATCAAAAAATATAACTTCGAGAAAAAATTCAGAACGGAGTTAAGTTCCAAAAAAGAATGGGTAGGTGAGAACTTTAACAACACACTCAAGGAAAATGCCATCAAGTGGTACACTGATGGATCTAGAACAACTGAGGGGACTGGTGCATGAGTTTTTGGGGCCTAGAACCAAACTCTCCGTTCTGATGGGTAATCCACTATCATTTTCGAGGCGGAGGTTAACGCGATAGGAAAATGCGCAGAGCGTAATCTCGAAAAAAAATTACACGAAACAAAACATTGCAATCAAGTCAGATAGTTAACCTGCACTAAAGGCACTAAGCTCTTACTCCATCAGCTCAAAACTGGTATATGAATGTGCGGGCAGACTGAATGAGCTGAGCAAGTATAACAAAGTCTCACTTCATTAGACACCTGGGCATACAAGAATCCAGGGCAAGGAAGAAGCAGACTCCCTAGCAAAAATAGGAGCAACGTCACCTTTAATAGGACCAGAGCCCTTTTGCGGAATAGGAGAAACGTGATCAAAAACAAGATCAGATCCAAAGAGGAGGCCAAAAGATCAAATATTTGGTATAAACTCCGGTTAAGACAAGCTAAACTACTCGTATTACTTGGGAACTACAACCAAAAACGACTTTTATCCTGTATTATTCTAAGCAGGAACAAACAAAGAGCGATAACAAGTCTCCTCACTGGCCATTGTAAACTGAACAGGCACCTCAATATTATGGGATAAGAGAGCAATGCTCTCTGTAGGTTCTGTACGGTGTACTAGGAGGCACCTGACCACATACTAGGTAGTTGTGAAGCCATCATTCACCAGACACAAATTTCTTGGGCAACACCTAATAGGTCAAAGGGACTACCCTCCATTAAAATAAAACAAATACTAAAATTCCTCACATGAATTAACTTAGAAGATTTAGTGTAAAATGAGAAATATCATCCAGTTCTGGAGGGGGACACAATAGATCTCAAGGTCGCAGTGCATCAATGCCCTAAATTCATTCATTAATTCATTCATTCAATCCGCGGCGAGGACGAGGATGACGACAGTTTTTGAGGACACAGACAACTACGACCAGGAGACCGGCAATAACCAAGCCGGACCATTGAAAGTACCAAAATGTAGTAGAAATTAAATTTTGTAACGCTCTAAAATCATAATTATGATTAAATTATAATTTATTATTCGTAAACAACCTAACAACATACTAAGAAATCGCTACTACCCCACCTTTTGTTTTCAAAAAAACCCCATACGAACTGGACTAAAATAGCCAACGAGACGCTTGAAAGCACACGGATTTGCATGAAATTTGATTGGCAGATGGATGGGGTACTGGATTAACACATAAGTAATTTTTATACCGATAAAAATGAACGGTTCCTATGGGAGAGGTTTAAATATGAAAAAAATATATATGTTTCTTCCGCTTTCATGCCTCAACGACTGAACGGTTTTTAATGAAATTTTTAGGTGGATAGATGTCATTAGATTAATAGATTCCCGTGGAAGAAAAAGTCCGTATAGCATCGCACGGGCATCTGCTATTAAAAATGGTGGGAAATAAAATGCACGACTGGATAGCACGTACTTGCTCCTATGTTCGATCACATTATATGAAAAAGATTCTTAATAGAAACGGCTAAATGTATTTTTAAAGTCGTTTTTCACTTAATTTTGCATACATAAAAATTCTTAAATTTAAAAAAAGTGGTATGAATATTTTAAATATTTAATAATATAAATTCAAAAACAAAATTTCAGAAAAAATCGTCCACTCGTTTTCGAAATATTGAATTTTCAAAAAAAAAAAAATATTTTTTTTCAAAAATTCAAAAAAACTATTTTTCGAAAATTTTGAAATGCAGTATTATATATAATTCGCAGGAGTTCCTTTATAAAAATTTTGATCGAAATCCGTTGAGGCGTTTATGCGAAAGTCGAAAATCAATAAAATGATTGTATGGCAGGTACCGTTAATAACAAAATATTTAAACAAGATTGTTGACCATAACGTAGACCATACATAAAGCAATTTTGATCAACATCATTAGACCTATTTTCGAGATAATTAAGATGGTAGAAAAATTTGTATGGCAAGTACCGTTATTTTTTGGGCTAAAAAAACCATTCAAAAATCTATTGCGGAAAATCACTTAAAACGCCTAAGAACCAAGTTTTAACCAAGTCGGTTCAGCGGCTTAGGCCGTAGATCATTCTACAGACAGACAGACAGATGGAATTACGGGACCCACTTTTTTGGTGTCCTCTATCATCGTAATGTCAACTTCGATTAAAATCTCGAGTTCGATTTTTTTTTTCGCAAGTAAAAATGTATTTTAATTCATCAATTGAGAACGAATGGGCCGCTTGGGCTCGAAATCTTTTTTAGTTGTTCTTAATACCCAGGAGAAGGTTTTAACGAAAGAAAATTTTGGCAAAACTCTCTAGAAAAGTCGGGAAATTTTAAAAATCGAAAATTGATTTTGTTTATGGAATTTTGTATGCAAATGTTCCGGAATGGCTTTTCGAATGAAAACTCGAAATATTCCGGAAAAACGTAAACAATTTTTTCTCGATGATATATGTACATACATTTAGATATATTTATAGCATGATTTGGTGGAAAATTCGTTGTGAAGCTTGGAAAATTTCGGATAATCCTGCTAATATTATAAATTTAAAAGTTTGGATGGATGGATGTTTTTTGCTCAATAACGCCAGAACGGCTGAACGGCTCTGGATAAAATTCGGCACAGAGATCGATTACAGCCACAACATTCTTTTTATCGTGGGAAAATATATGGTTCCTGTGGGATGGAATTGTTTTAATTTTCCGTAGGCATCATAATAACATATCTGCTCATTCTACAAATATTTATTTATATTTATTTCCGCATACGCCCACCCACACACACACACAAAATAAATAAAATGTGAGTGAATGTTTAAATATTTGATGCGCAATAACTAATCAACGACTTAACGAATTTGGATGAAATTTCATAGGTAGATGGATGGGCCTCTGTATTATCACATAAGTCATTTTTATCCCGAAAAAATTAACAGTTCTAATGGGAGAGGCTTAAATATGAAAAAAATATATTTACTTGTGTGTTTGTTCCGCATTCACCCCTCAGCCATTGAATGTATTTTATGAAATTTGGTAATCAAATGGATGATAAACAGGACTACCCTACAAAAATTATCAATTCAAATGGGAGCGTTTCTATATTTGTTCCTCTTTCACGCCTCAACAACTGAACGGTTTTTAATAAAATTTTATTTATGTAAATAAAAAATAAATAATAATTATGGAATTTTTTTGTGACCATGCAGTATTTTTTTTTTAATTTTTGGGTTGCTTTGCTCCAGGGCCATTTCGAAGATCTTGTTAATGAGGACGAAGATGAAAACAGATTTTCCGATTTTCTAAAAGGCAGATCTACAGGCAATCGCAATGAAGCCCTTTTGGAAAAAGTTGTTCGAAAGGTAGAGATGATTGTTGCATTCATATATGAGTGACAAATATAACCCAGAGAAATTGTCGCATTCGACGGAAAAACGAACACCATGAACTTTATGAGTAAATCTCTTAAGCTTTGGAAATTACCCTCTCAAAAAGATGATCTTACATTACATACCCTTGGAGCTATGTTATGGGGTCTGTTAAACCGCCAAGAACAGGTTTCTTAAAGGGGCACTTTTTCCGTCGAAGAGCTAAATTGCATATTTTGTTAAAACTTAATTTTTATAATTACTCATTTTTAAATTCTTTTTATTTATGAAATAACAATTTCTTTATTCTATATTAATGTTTTTTTTTGTTAAGCGGATATTTTTTTGTTTTGCTATAAACGCTTATTTACATGTTTATTTTAATCATTTTCGAGTAGAATTAATGAAGTTTGTTGTTTTTATTCTATAATTTTCAACTTTTTTTCTTTTTTTTAAACAGATATGATTATTTGAATCAGGTGTATTGAAATATAATGCTAACCTTGGTCCACCTCTTTAAATAAAGGAAATATAGTCAAAAATTTCAGATGGAGCTTTGTAACCCCATCCCTTGGACAACTTTGCACTTTCCATCCACAAGAAAAAAATATTTTAAATATTATTTAAATAGTTTTCAAAGTATAAATGCATTACCTTACATATTATTAATGAAACGAGGTGGAAAAAAATAGATCAAAATTATTTATCCACCATTTTTAAGAGGTTCAAAAAAATAGTGCAAACACAGAACAAAGTTACCCCATGTTAACGGTACATTATTTTTCTTTGTTTAACAGTTGTTTCAAAATCAAAGGAATATTTTTAATGATTGCAATTGATAATTTATGATGTTTTCTTGCATTTTAAAATACATATGGTACACTAAATGACAAAAAACTCATAATTGTTTGTATTTTGTTAAAAATGTATAATTTATTTATATTTCTGATGAGAATTAAATTTTCGTGCCAGCTGATTGCCAATTTGAACAAAATGGAACAAATCATTTCTATGATTTCAATTCCAATTTCGCTCTTTCCGCTGACATAATTGATGACGAAAAACTTTTTCGTGTCTATTTGAGTCAGGAAAACTTGGTGGCACTGAAATAATTTTGTTCTTTGCTATAAGCGCCAGGAAAAGTTGTTCACTTTCATACCGTTTCAACTTTTCCTGATCTCTATAACCGGCCCCTAAAGCATGTTTTTAGTTTCTGATTGGGCAGCTGTCGAAAAATTGCATTCTAGTTTAAGCAAGTTATGCATTCGTCGAAAAAAAAAGTTTTGAGATAACAATCAAATGTGACATTACGAGTGTTTCTTTATTCATTCCAGTATGCCCAGGATATTCGGAATACCAGTTTGCATTTCTTTATTCCATGGAATATTCCGGATATGCTATTTTGTTTTTTTTTATTCATTCCGGAACACTTGGAATGAATTCCTTTTATTCCATGTTAAACACGGAATGAAAAGAATATTCTCGGAATAACCCTCTCATATGAAAGCAAAAAAATGACAGCAGAAAAAGACGAAAACCTAGTAAGTAAACAAAATGGATGAGCAAGCATTTTTCATATTTTTTAAATAAATAATAATAATCAAATGCGAGTTTTCATTAATTAATAAATCAATAATATTTTATTAATATTTTTGTTTCTTTATCATTCCATTGTGGATATTCTGGGTAAACATTTCGTCTTTTCCATCCATTCTATTCCTTATCCGGAATAAATAAAGAAACACTTTCTACGATGAAAGCGACGACGAAAGAAGATGGTCTAAAAATTCTGTCCGTCTGTATGTCTTTCTGTGTGTCAGTCTGTCTGTGTGTTTGTATAGACACCTACAGACCAAACGGGTGGGCCGAATTGCTTCAAACTTGGTATATAGAGCTTTTTAGGTATTGTACAGAGGGGAAATTGAATTTTTTTTTAGCTCAAAAATATAACCGCTATAATGCCATATAACTGTTACGTTAAAGCCTGTTTTTCTCAGAAATGGCTCTTACGATTTTGATTTTAAAAAATCAGTGCAGGTTTTTAGGCACGACCTATCATATGGTTGAAAAAAAATTTTAAATGTCTAAAAATGGTACTTTCCATAGGACCGTTTTTTTTTTTGCTTTCGACTATCTCATAAGTGGCTCAACCGATTCTTTCGAAATTTCACGCATATATAGGTTAAGTTGCCCAATTTATACATATACAGAATTTTGAATTATTTTTTCTTTGATTAAGCCGATTTAATCTTTTTTTTTAAGTTTATATTATTAAATATTTAAGATTGCCATACCAATTTTTTTAGAAAAAAAATTTAAGAAATTTTGTATGTTTAAAAAGTTATGTAAAAAACGACCTTAAAAATATACATTTGTATTTAGATTTTTAAAAGAAATCTTTTGCATACGATGTGATCAAACATAAGAGCAAGTAAAAGCCAGTTACCAAAGGAACCTAGATAATGACAAGGTCATCCTGAAGAATATTTTCGTCGGTCTATTTATGTTCCTTTCTTGGACCATTTATTCATGCAATTAAAAAATAGATTTCTCGTTCGTCGTGGATTGCTTTCCAAAATTCAAAGTATTTTCCCGAAAAATGCGAAAAATGTGGCAATCTGGAAGAAATAGAAATAGAAAAGTCTGCTGAGGTATTTGCCCAAGAATTGCCAGATGTAGATGATGGTAAAGTATGCTTACATAATTTTCTAGTCGAATTAAAGATGTGGCGCAAATAAATGTATTTATTTTATTTTCTTGATATATGTCAATGTTAAATTAACTATGGTTGCATTGCTTGAGAATGTCAAATGAAAAACGGCCCAAAAACTTTGTAGACTCGTTAACAGTTCACTGCTTTATGCAGATTGTTGCCATATTTACGGTGTCTGTGGCGTCAAGTGAGCAATCTTTTTCGTGCTTGCGCTGAACGGTTTGATGTTGCTGAACATCTTTGGGGATATTGAGCTTGACTATGAGGGCGTTATAAATATAATGGCAAAAGTTCCAAGGCATATGGAATTTATTTTATAAAATATTGTACCTAACTAAAATGTATTTATTTATTTGTTTCATATACGTGTATTCAAAGAACATATTATTACTACAGGGTGGCACACGAATCGTGCTACAAAAATAAAACGTAATAACTTTTTTTCAGTGTAAGTAAACGGATTGTTTTTTTTTATTTTATAGGCTACTTTTTAGTTTTATCAAAACGGATGCTTGGGATACTGAAAAAAGGATTTGGATAGTGCAGCGATATCATTCTTTGCAGTCCGTCATTTCCGTCCAAAGGGAATTTAGGACGGAGTTTGGCGGTACTCCACCGAGTAGATGTACCATTATGAGGCTGGTAAACATGTTTGCCGAATTTGGAAGCATCGAACGAAGACCGTATCATCGAGATCCACATGTTCGGGTTCAGGTTACAATCGTGGTTGTTGCATCGGCAATACAGGCAAGTCCAAGTTTTTCGAATCGAAACTTATCGGGCCAAATTGGAGTTAGCAGACGGTCATTACAACGGATACTTCATGATGACTTAAACTTGTTTCCGTACAAAGTCCAAATTACAAGCAAGTTAAGCCCTCAGGATTTGACTGTTCGCCTGGAATTTTGCCGAAAAATGATTGCAATGGCCGAAGAAGACAACACATTGATAAATTGTTTGTTCATGTCTGATGAGGCCCATTTTGACTTAAACGGCAATGTTAACAAGCAAAATTGCCGTATATGGAGTGAATCTAATCCAGAACTGCTCCAGACGGAACTGTACCCAGAACGAGTCACTGTGTGGTGGGCAGTTTCGTCAAGGTGTATAGTCGGGCCATACTTCTTTGAAGAAAACGGTGTAACACAAACTGTCAATGGGGACCGTTATTTAAAGATGTTTAGGGATTTTTTTACCTAGAACTTGGACAAAGACGTATCCCTTTCAGCAGGATTTGGTTTTAACAAGATGGGGCAAGTCCACACATAGCCACACAAGTTATGGCGGAGCTCCAACGAAAATTCCCGAACAAATTGATATCCAGAGACTGCACTTTCCGCTGGCCCCAAGGTTACCTGACCTGACTGCACTAGACTTTTTTATGGGGTTATGTCAAGCAGGAAGTGTACAAACCGAAACCCTGGAATTTGACTGAATTGAAGCAGTCCATTAAGATAATAATTGAGGCGAAAAATTTTCTGATAAGGTGCCGCATATGCGTGGATGAGCGTGGAGGTCATTTGCGGTCTATTATCTTTAAAAACCATTAGTTATTTAAAATAAAATTTAATTTTTAATCCAATAAAAAAAAATTAATGAAATACATCGATTAAAATAAAAGTTATTTAAATTTCTTATTGTAGCACGATTCGTGCGCCACCCTATACATGATTTTAGTCATATTAAAAGAGATATTAAGAGCTTACGAAGCAACGCGAGCACGGGTCGGCTAGTACATAAAATTGTTCGTTAATATTTAGTTCATATATTTTTTGAAACCATCCCCCCCCCCCGGCATTTTTGTCTACATTCGCCGCTGGATCTTTAATTGCAAAGTGAAATACTTTTTTGTAGATGTTAATTGTTACCTGCCAGTTAAACTTTAAAAGAATCCTGTGTGCAATGATTATTAAAAAATAACAATGCTATTATATTCATGCCATATACCGTAATAGTACCAGGTTTTCTTGACGTACCACATAAGAGCTGTTATAAAAACCTGGTTCTCAAAAGAAAAAAAATATTTAATAATCGGTTGCATAAACTAAATATAAAATCTTAAGGCACAGAAATGTTTAGGTAAATGTTGATGGCTCTCGACATATTCTCATTTTTAGATGTTCAAAGTTATATTGACTTTTTACATCACACATCTTTATATATGTACATATCAACATTTGAATGTATAATGGCAATGAAATTTTATTTAGTACTTATTCAAATTGGGGCCACGGGATTTGTCAATTTCTTATTACTGTTTGAAATATATATAACTATGTATGTATATTTAAATATTTTAGATGAAAGATTAAGCACATTGATATCAGTGTGACCTTAAAAAAAATAAAGGTCTAAATTCATAACGGAAGAATGCTTCTTATCATCTATCGGCCAAAACAATAATAAGTATGAGATAATACGAATCCCAGTACTTTCTAAAGCATATGTTAAGAAATCAATTATCAGAGGAAGTTAATCATTTTTAGCAATTAATAAAAAACAAATTTGAATAAAATTGTAGAGAATACGCGGTTTGAAATTAAGAAAGAAAGAAATAAATACAACTTTTAGAGGAAACTCTTATTTCACTCTTTGTCCACTACTGTTACTCTAAGAATGTTCAATTGGCTGTTCCGATTAATGTTTTCGGAGTATTTTCCAGTTATTCATTTAATAGTGTCGTTTTTGTTTGGTAATCCTTCTGAAAGCGTTCACTTGGGAAAAAATGACAGCTATGATTGTGAAAAGAAAAGAATTTTGATTTTGGATTGAAATCAAAATCGAAACCAGTAGCACTCACACATTTATGTATATACTTGAACGTCAAACTCGACTGTTGACTTTGTATCATAATTGTGCAACAAACATTTTTTTTTTGACTTTGAATATTTCCACTTATACAATTATTTTCACACATACAATGACATAAATTTCAAAATCGACAGAATCACAACAAAGTGTTCAGTTGGGTTGCCGGTTCGGAGAGGGATTCCAAATTGCCAAATAAAAACGCAATAAGGGAGTAAGAATACACATATCCATTAAAAGTTTTTCGTCGGATTATTTGTCAAAGGTAATAATTTTTTGAAGAAGACATTTTATTAAATGTGTCTAAATGCTTAAATTAATAATTGAATTTTAATATTTGATAGAAACAAAAAGGAGTAAAACGCTCCGAAATTACAATCGAAAATGACAAAAAATCTGCTCTTTTAATCTGTTTTTTTTTTTTTAATGGAGAAAAATTATCTATTGTCATTGCATGAAAATCGGTTTGTGCCAAACACCATTAGCACTGTTTCGAGGAAAACTTTTGTTAAGGTTTCCATTCTTGTTGTTCAAAATCTGTCCAATTTTTTTAATTTTTATATTTCAAGTCTATCTTATAACACGCTTACCTACCAATTTTTAAAGGGTTTTGCCAACGGTTAAGAAGCTACGTGAATTTACGTAAGTGTCTACATTTTTCACGTATGGCTTACGTCATTCATTTTAAAAATAAAATGTTTCTTCCATAAGAGCGAGGAAAATATCTGAAAGGTAAGACGACAGAGAAATTTCCTTGTGGAATTGAAGTCAGAATCAAAACTAGAAGCACGCACTCGCTCACACCTACTATTAAAACTAGAAATGTCAACAACCAAGTGGTGTAGGGATCGGTTGTTGGCTTCTGGCTCCCGTTGTTAATGGACGTGTTTTTCCCTGGAGGAAAAAAAAAAAAGATAAAAAATAATAAAAATAGTAAAAGTTGTGTTAAAGTAAGATAAATAGTTTGTTAAATGTTTAATGCTGTACTAAGTCGACAACACCAGGAAATTGCAACTTGGAGAGGGAGTCAAACGAACGACATCCACGTTGTAGAAGCCATCCGAATTCCATCTACTTCCAGTTTCCTTAGTCGCGCACATGGACACAGCATACGTATAGGGACGTGTCGTCCCAGAAATTTGAAGCAACCCATATATCGCTTATGTTCGCAGCCCGTAATGGACACAAGTCACATAATTCCGTTATATGTAACGGAACCGATTATGGAGAAACAACAGTTTGTGGTCATCTCAACATCTAACAACTAGAAGTTCGCTCATTATATAGCTATCGAGATGTCGCTCTCTCATTCAAACGAAAGATTTATAAAGTATTGAGCTCTCGCTCTAACTGCCGAAATATAAGATGTACATACGGTATGTATTGCAATCCGTAATTGCACACATTTTCTTGTGTTTCAAGAGAAACGAGATGATTGTTTTTCCTTATCGCACCTAGTCTTAAGTTCTTATATTTTTTTTTTAATTTTTGAAATTGTAATGGTCTTTGTTGAGTGGACTCAATTTTCAATTCCTTAAACTGTAGTTTGACAACTATGTAATTTTAGTTAACGTTTGTCTAAATTTAAAGAACAAAAATAATATAAAATTTAATGTAGTCTGGCCAATTCGAAGTCGGCAAAATAATAGCCGTGTTTTATTGGGAAATTTATCCGCCGTAAGTTTATCCGTCGTTGCATTTTACATACAATTCGCTACGGTCGATAAAAAGCTAAAGTAAAAGCTACGGTGGATGGCTGGTTGACGTTCAGTCGAGTCTCGATTCTGATTTTGTTAGTTTTGTTGGTACGATTGATAATTGAATTGAATCTCGATGGATGTGTTCATGGAGTGTTATAATTATTACTTTCATTCGTAAGACAAATCGATCTTTTTATTTCTTTTTTTTAATGGTTGGCCAGTTTATATTTCTCAAATCTTAGATAACTCCATTTTTTAATAAATTATAAGCTGTTCTTCTGAAAAGTTTCTGACTTTTACTATTAAAAACTGTATTCTTTGCTTAATTATTTTCTGAAGTACGTCTAAAATTGCACCTATATCTGCAATTTTGTATACCCCTATGTCAATTAATCAATTTTAACAAATTTTGATATCCATTTTGAAAAAGAAACCAATATTTATGGAATGAATTCCGTTTTACTTTTATTTTTGATTAACCAAGCCCAATTTTCGTTTTGTGTTAAATTTTTATTGATAGTTGTAAATAAACGGAGTTTGGTGAAAAAAATCATCTTTTTATTTAGATCTACAAAAAAGCAATTTGAGAAGACAAACCGCATTGGGTGGAACTGCACTATCGAGGAATTGTTTGACACTGCGCCGCAAAATATTTATTCGTATAAAATTCTATGAGCTATAAGGCCAGAGGTGCGCACATATGCAACTTTCAGTTTTGCAACAGTTTGGTTGCTTTGGTTGCTGGACTTATATGAGAGTGCGCGCACATGCAAAAACTATTCACTCCGCGATTCGAGCAACTTAAGAGTTTGTGTTTTAGCACAAATCGAACGATCGCCCAAATAAGTTCTTCAGTTTGTATCACATCGAACTATAATGTAACTGCGCGCACATTAAATCAAAATGATGTTTGTGTGTTGGTTTATCTCGTTGATTGATTTTTAAGTTGCTTATGTGCCCGATCATCGTTCAACTAGTGAATAAACTATTTCGTTTCGGCAAAATTGCATGTGCGCGCCTAGCCTAAACGCACTAAGCGGAAACTGAACTCACAAAGTGTGCTTTTCCTTCACTGTTTAATGGACGTTGGCCATGGGCGGTATTCGATTCACTACATGAACATGGCCTGGGCATACATTTTTGTGTCCAAAATGGTGAAATGGCAAACCAAATGTTAACTTTTTGTTACTTACTGCCCATATGTTAAGTGCAGTCTGATGAGTAAATATTGAATTGAAAGCAAAACATACTCAGAAAATAAATTTGTAAATTGACTGGAAAAATTAAACTCTAGCTATCGATAAGCTCAGAAAATAAATAAAAACATGAAATATAAGGGGAATGAACAATTTAAACTACGTTGTAGTGTGCGTTCCAAGCCAAGAAATCTTAAAAGGAAACAAGTAAATCACTGGCGCTTTTGTTTCCTCGAGTGAAATGCATAGACCATTTTTAAAGCAATACAAAAATTGGACTGTGTAAAAAGGGACTTGACCATAGTCTATGAACAAAGCCATTCACTTATCATTTCCTTTCTATTTTTGCAAAATGAAGGTTCGAATTTAAAACTGCAATTGCAGAAAAAATGAAAACAAGAAATAGGTTTGTAACATAAATTAAATATGGGTACGTTTTTCTACTTTCTATTTTATATGAATAAAAGCTAATTATTGTTCATAACTTTGATATTTTCTTAATTTTACTTTGCAAAAACTATTTTATTACTTGTGACTGCTGTGCAGGGGTACCAATTTTACAAAAATAAAAAAGCTACGGTCCATACTACGGTCGATGCGTTTTTTTTGGGAATTGCTTACGGTACTATGGATAGATTCCTAATAAAACATACCTATGTAATTGTAATACATTGGTATTATCTATGTAAAATGTAGTTTAAGAAAAAATCTCAATAAAGTTTACTATTACTACTAATGTCGTGTAGGGATGATCGATATTGAAAAACATCGATGTTAAGATCGAAAAAACAACTTCTATGTTAGAAATTATCGAATCAGAAATATCGATGTTACTTAACTTCGATGTTTTTTTTTTTAATGCATTTTTTGAAAAATACAGTACGTTGAAAAATCGATTAGAAATTCAATATATTATCAATTTAAAATACTTTCAATGTTTTGAGAATTGTAGAGCAATGTTGTTTATCGTAATTTTCTTTTCACTCTTCGTGTGTATGAGATACATATATCGCACTAAGCTGCAGTGTAATTCCGCTGAAGTGCAGTTCCGTCGAGTGCGATCTAACCTTTATAAGCATGAGTTCATTGACAAAAGATTTCTGTTTTTTTTAGTCGATGTTTTGAATCTTAACATCGATGCTGCAATGTTTCACATTCACATTCTTTAAGATCGATGTTAAAACATCGATGATTTTTTCGTCAACCCTACACTTTCCAAAAAATTGCAGAAAATTTTCCGAGAATTTGTCCTAAATGCCAAAAAGTGTTATATAGGATAAAAAAAAATACTACGAAACGTTAATTTGATTGAATTTGGGACAATATTGAGGATCAATATCTCTGGATTGATAAGACATGGCTGTAAACGGATAACAGATTAAGAAAGAGCATACAAAATTACCATGGTATCCATTCCTTACTGAAAAACCACAAAAGTATGGGACACACAAATTCTCAGGCAACGTTGTATGAAGGTTATATATGCAGTAGTTCCAACAAGACGTGTCACTATTAGACAGTTTAAGATTTGAAGGTATGTTTTTTGAGTCAGGAGCAGCGTAAACTGCCTATACCGACCGGTAATGACTTAATTCCGCTGTAGGATTTTCTTAAGTAACAGGTAGGTATGCATTAAACATCAGTTTTGGTTTTATAAAATTAATAAATAAATTGTATGCTTTTTTGAAGAAAAGTATTTTCTTTTATGAGATTAACATTGAATCATCGGCACAACTTTAATAAATCCTAGCATACAGGCTCAGCTTGGTGGTTACAGGCCAATAAGTCTGCTAAGCAGTATAAGCAAAGTCTATGAGAATGTTTTAAAAAACTAATTCTAAAGGTGGTTTATGACAAAAACATATTCCCCAATGAACAATTCGGATTTAGAAGATTTCACTCCACTTCCCACCAGGTAAAAAGAATTTGTCAATATGTTCATGAAAACCGTGCACAAGGCAAGTCAACTGGAATGATTTTATTAAATCTCAAAAAGGCATTTGATTCCGTGTGGCATAAAGGAATAATATATAAGATGATTAAATTTAGAATTCCGTTATACTTATGTAAAATTGTCCAAAGCTTCTTGCAAAAAGATTTTATAAGGTTTATGTTGACTCTGGTGTTTCTTCGTTAGTGACGTTCAACTTTGGCGTCCCTCAAGGATCCGTCCTTGGCCCACCGTTAATCAATATTTACACATCAGGTTTTCCAACTATACCACAATGTGAATCAGCTATTTTTGCATATGACACAGCAATATTTTCAACAGACAAACTCGCTCTCTATTTAGACTGTTGGCTGTTGAAATATTGCAAACATATTACAACAAATGGAAAATAAAATTGAATGAGGACAAATTTTAAGCTATCTTCTTCTCCCGGAAAAGAAAGTCTTGTTATCTTCCTAGCAGACAGTTTCAAGTTAATGGAAAAGAAATAAATTGGGAAAAATCCGTTAAATATTTAGGTATACATCTAGACACCAAACTCACGTTTAGCTATCAATCAATAATACACTATGAAATGAGGTAATAGGAGTTGACGGGATTAGGATGTAGGAAAAGAAAGGGATATTTGGATAGGTTAGGATCGGTAGGAGGTAGGATTGGGACGGGTAATAGGTTTTAATGAGAGGGGTTAGGGTAGGGCAAGAATGTCTGCTACGAAGGCGATGGCATGCTCGCGATGCACGGCTCAGCTCGTCGGATGTAGGGGGCGATCTTGCCCCCGCAGCTAGACCTCACCTATTTCAAAAAAAAACATAAAACATGCCAAAAACTATATCCACTTAGCCACCACAAAACCACGACACACTTTGTGGAATCACTGCGGCTGTCGTTGCAGTTTGGCCTAGTCCCACCCAACCTGGAATTCGTACGGCCCTTTTCTTCGAATTCCCCTATCCTGAAAATGTCAAAGACTTAGACCGGCGGATGAACCATACTCACTTACCGGAAGGCCTCAGCCAACCTTACCGCACCCCCTAAAAATTAAGTTAACAGGCCATTAAATTTCTTGAAAAGCTCAATGAATAAGAAAACTAATGTTTCGTTTCATCAACCTGGCGTTATTAACAAATTTTATTTAATAAAAAAAAAATTTACATTTAACATTAAAAATAATAATACATAAAACCTACGATCATTTGAAATTCACTTTAGAGATTGAATTTTAAACTGTTGAAACAACAACACACTCAGCACGATTTAATTTATTTAGGTACATGAATCCATTAGGGAACTGTTAAAAGTAATAACCTCGAAAGTTGGAGAAAAGTGTCGAATACTCGGGGCGTATATTCAATTTATAACGGTCAAAAGGTTCTGGCCTCTTCACTGCCGAACCGGGGCTTAAGTTCCCGTTTCCAACCGGCACTTCGATGAATCCCTTTTTTTTTAAGGGATTCTTATACCGCCTTTTTCCTGCCTACAAAGAGCTCTATGTGGGTATCTAAGGACGGGCGAAATGTTTGTGGGAACCTAACTCACGGTAGACCAGCGTAATTATCACCAAAAAAATAACTAGCCTTAACCAAGCTATTTCCCAACAATTTTTCCCAAAAATTCAGGCATTCAATCACCAAAGAATAAAAAGAAATATAATTGAAATATAATGCAACAAAGAAAAAAATTTATATAGAAAAAAAAAGAACAATATCACGCCAAATATATGTATGTATATGATTCCGCTCGGTGAAAACGGGGCCAAGACAGCCGCGTTGTACGCCTTCAGTACGGCTCTGCCACTGTCGATAATTCGAGGTAGGTTATTGCTGGCTTACTTCTTGTAGGCAATTTAAATTACAAACGGTGAGGGTGATTTTGAAGTCGCCAACAAGCAAATGTTGGTATAATGTAGATACATATGTATTTCAAACAATATGCACGTATGTACGTAATAAATTTTTATATAATAAGGTAGGAATTGTTTTTATATAGGTACCAAGAATCACCACGGTATACTCTTTACTTGCTAGTCCGGGTCTGGCACGGACTTTAAAACCCTTTTGAGCAGTCACATATGTGAACATTGGCTGCTCCGCACTGTATCATTACCACTTTCTCGCTTACGCTGACGATCAGGAATTAAAACAAAAATCGGGCTGCGGCGACTAGCCTTCTACTGTTTCGTTGGCCAACCCCAAAATCCACCCTCACTATATAAAAAAAAACCTCTTAACACTGTCGGATGGACATTCAATTTTTTTAAAACTCACCCTTATAAAAGTTTTATTTTTCTTATTTGTTTTCCTTCAATTTTAAATTTGATCACAATCCTTTTCGGAATATTACCGCCCTTTAAAAATTATTTTACTATTCTTGAATTTGCCCGCACTATCAACTAATAACTTCAACGTCTTCTATTCAAATACACTTAAGAATCGTCCAGAAGAATCTGTATTGCGGTTCCATCAGCGCTTACCGTGGCAAACTTCTCTTTGTCACGCAAAAATTCTACTTTGTTAATAAACGGCTACCTCAAATTCAACGGCTTACTAAAGTACAGATAAATGATGGCCCGTACCCTGGATAAAACGGTAGTATCCACTACTATCCTATACCAAAACCGTTATAATATTACGCTCAAACCTTATTAGCCTAGCTTCCAATAATTTACACTACCTAGTTTCCTTTCGCTTCCTCCTCTTAACTTTATTTGTAGTTTACTTTCCTTTTCCAATCATTTTTATTTCATCATTTTATATGCCTTCCTTTTTTAACCCCTTGAATACCTATCGGCCGACTCCTCTAATCAAATTCCTGCATTTATATCTGTTTTCATTGCTCTGTTTCTGCCATCTACTTCAGCCATTTGCGTTTACAATTCCGCCGGTCTCAATTATTTGCCAAAAAAAATATAAACAAAAATATTTCGTAACGACCAGGAGCGTGCGCGATTGTTTTATACGATTAGCGCGTAGAATTATTATTCTTTAAAGTGTTCGTGCCAGTGACCAAAAAAAAGACCAACGGAATAAGCCAGTAAGAGGTCAGCTTGACTTTTCTGGCCCCTCTGGAACAGCTCGGACGTCGCCTTGGGCAGCGCAACCTCTATATGGTCTCCAATGTGGCCCTTTTTCCACCAAAAATAAGATGCCAGACAGGAGACCCTAATATGTGCGGAAGCCGTCGAAGGCTAAATATGTGGTATTTATAGGATACATTATGCTACTCACCGAAGTGATGAGCACTGTTTCCGATATTATCATAGAACATGAAATAACCATATCCTATGAAGAATAACCTATTTTATTTTTGTATTTTCTTTTAGGTGATGGCCCGGACGAACATCACTGCAAGTTCACAAATCTACCCGCGTTACCTGCCTACCCTACTCATGCCAACGGCCAAAGAAGCGACCACCTCAAACCACCAACCCCTCGTACTTAACGATGTGAATACGATAAGGGTCATTGACCCTTCATGGCGGAATGAAGTCACTGGTATTACAGTGAAGGTATTTATAAGAATACTAGCAAACCCGGCGAACTCCGTTTCGCCAACAGATGGTTTCGTTTTATGTAACATTTCGTTTGGTGATTAAAAGATGAAGAAAAATCTGGTGTTGGCACCATTGAACCATGCAAATGATATATTTGTCCTTGTATCTGTAATGGCAAACAATCATTTGTTGAAGAATACGGTGTAACTTCTGATCGTGTGATGGTGTATTGTGTGGTGTATATGTAGTTGTTATGTGTTGCAATTCATTGTGTTGGTGTGAGTGATTGGTTATGTGTGTTGTATCTTTTACCTTGCAAGTCGGCATGAAGCCGCCTTCTCGAATGATATTAGCTCCAAAGGAAGTCATGCGAAAGCAGTTATTGTATTCAAGGATGTGTTAAAGAAAATGGATGGAATCGGGATCACTTCCATCGAACAATGGTTTCAGTGGCTTTGGTGGTGTAAGTAATGGATCCAGTTTGACTTTTCCATTTGCGGAGCACAATCCAGCCGTTTCTAGTCGGCATATAGTCGTCATTGGTCCAATATCAACATTTTCATCATCAATGTAGTTTGCAGTGGGATCATATTGGAATGCCAAGCGATTGTATGATGCCAATGATCTTCGTGTGCTCACGCGTTGTCTCAATCGGGCATTTTCTCTTATTATATTTTGTCTTTCTTCGCTTAAGTTCTGTGAATACACTTGTTGCTGGCTTGCATGTCTTATGCGGCGGCCGATGTTCGCACGTCGTCCTCTAGGCATTTTGGACTATGGACAGAGTGCTGAATTTAACCTCAAATGCACGATCCACATAATTTACACAGTTCAACTTACCACCTTAAAGACAAATGCCTAATGTTGAAATTGAATAAAAATTTGCACAATACACGTGATTGATTTGATGGTTTCCAATTGAAATGTTAGGAAACGAATAACTTATTTTTTTACTTTTTTTCACAATTTCACAGTGAACACAATACCGGTTTGTCACATGAAATTAACTGAGCAGAGAACAATGAGTAGCTGTCAAACAATGTATCACGCACCGGCGCCATCTACTTAAAATATTGGTTTGTAGTACATGATATGTATCAGAGATGGCGCTGTATCTGAAAAATGATTTTTCCGCTTTTCTGTTGAAATTTTTCCTGGTTTTTGCTATAAACCTCACGGAGCCCGAGACCTTTCCAACGAATGCAAAACCGTGGAAGTCGGTTCGTGCGTTCTCGAGTTATAGCGTCAGGAAGGAAAACCCGACTTATTTTTATATAGTAGAAGATATTGTACCATTATCTAGGTACAAGTAGTTATTTCTTTCTTTCTTTATTTTGAAATAAAGTTAATGAGATATAAAGACGTTATTTTTATAGGTTTTTTTTTGTTTTCAAGTCAGGAAATCTATGACAATCGCGTTAACCTTTAATTCCATATTAAATATGCAAGTAGTTTGATATTACTTGTATTAATGTAGTCGTAACAACTGAAGAAAATAAGTTTGGCAATTAAATTACTTTATCCTTTGATTAATCGCAATTCGGTATTAACAAATGAAAAATCATCATATTGAAGGTAATCTTCCAAGCAATATTACTGTATGGCTGTCCTGTATGGAAAAAGCTGCTATGTGTCACATAAAAAAACTTCATGTCGCTCAAAATAAATTGCTAAAAATGATGCTAAATCTACCCTGGCATCATTCGACTCTAGATCTCCAACAAAGAGCGAATGTTGAGTTGATTTCTGAACGAATTCAAAAACTCAATAATAACTTCATTCATAGCTGTAATAGTTCCCACTAATTAACCAAATTTATGCATAAAAACGGTGATAAATAATTATCATTATCCTTATTTTTTTTATTTTTTTTTGTTAAAGAATTTATATGATTATTATTTATTTTTGTGTACCTATCATATTTCTCTTTAAATTGTTTCTTATTTTTTCAAATTTGTAATGATTTCATCTTTTTCGATATATTTATTTGTTTATTAAAATTGTTTTGTTTATTTTGTATTTAAGTATTAATTTCTTTTTTCTTATTTACTTATATATTTGTTTGTTTATTTATTTATTAATTTATTTATTATTTTTCTGTTTCTTTATGTATTTGTTACTTATTTGTATGCACTCTAGTCACTTTATTTTTTTTTTATTTTTTTTTATAAATTCAAATTGAAGGTTTTTAAATGCATTTTCCTTCAGATAAAAATATTTCTCAAATGTACATATATTCTTAATAATATTATAATCATGTTTCAGAAGTAAGATAAGTAAAGTCAAATCTCTGAATTTTAAAATGTGCGGTTACATAACCTTTGAAATTGTTTTGCAAAATGAAAATATCTATCTACATGCTCAGCTCATTCTCGGCTAGTTTAAAAATTCACTTAGCTCCAGAGTCAGCCATCACTCTACTGACTTCATCCGCTAGACATAATCTTTCTCATTAACTTCTCAGAAGTCATTCCGCCAGACAATAGGTACCCGATTGAAATGCTTTATAAAATTCTTCTTTTGAAGGGTATAGCATTTTTTAAGGTTTTGAATATCAATATTTAACTATCAAGTTTCTATTTTAAGTATTTTTTTATGTATTTCCATCCCGCAATGTATTCGACATCAAGGGTAAAATTAAGTGAATAATCTTATTGAAACACTAATTTATTTTTTTCTAATCATTTAACAATATATATGTATGAGCCACACACACATGTATACATATATATTTTGGCAATCTGAAATTTAGAAGCTTTATCATCGTGTACATGGCCTATTGTCACCTTAAATTTAGTGTTCCGTTTTCATCTTCTGCGAACTATTTGCGATTAACACGAAATTAGTATATTATTGCCTTTAAAAGTTGGATGGCCATTCGGATGTTGAATAAGCCCTTGTTCAGCAAAGTGTTTTAAAAAATCTTCCGTTTCTTTTACGTACGTGTGGCACGTGGTTTGATGATTCGATTTTAACTTCGATTAAAATTGTTGCAACCAATGCAACAACCATAAAAAAAAATAACTTAAAAATTATAAATTATATGTGATAGTTTTTTTTATTTATTAAATAAAAATACAACAAAACCGGATACAAGCAAGACGAGTGTTCATAGCAAGTGTTTTATTAAACCAAGTTGGGGCAATGAGTCCCCATTCAAAATGGTAAGCTACGAAAAACATAATTTAAAAAAAAATGTTCTTGAAGTACGAAAGTTCTTTCTTTCAAATTGTTTCTCAAAATTTCAACAAAAATAATTTGAATTTCACTTCAATTTTTATTCGCTAAATTCTGCATACGAAATATAGAAATCTAATCTTACATCATCCATTCAAAATTTGATATTGTTTTAAAAATTATTTACAATGTTTAAAATAAAAAGTTTGGAATTAATCACACTTTATAGTGTTCTTTTTATGTTTTGACCTCTGATTTTATTTTAATGGTAAAACATGTTATGTATAGAGAGTGTTCCTAATCATTTTTTAGAAATATTCTGAACTTAATCTATTACAGCCCTATTTATTAATTAAAAAAAACGTTTATTGGACTTCTAATCCGCGAGTTAACTAAACTATAGAATTGAAGTTAATCCACGAGTTAAAATTTTCGAATAATCAAAACAAAGGGTTCGTCCTAAAATATATGAAGAGAATCTAGTACAATGAGTACCATCTTTTATGTATTCTATGGTTCTGGAAATTATTGTCAAATGTCATTTTTGTATTCCTTCGCTAGAACACCTTGTTGTGTGGGTTAGACAAGGAATAATGTCCTTTTCAATTTGTAATCCGGAAGAACTCTCCGATTAAGAATTCCAATCGAACAAGTTAACACTAGATTCTTGATTCTGAATTTTAATTTGAATGATGTGTAAGGCGGGAAAAAACAAAACAATAGCCTGCAAATATAGGGAAAATGGCATCTTACAATTTCTTTGTCGTACAAAATTGTGTTGATATTGTTGCCAATTTTTTACCATTAAAAAGGAAACGGATGTACTTACAAACATAGTCATATATACAACTTTTTGTTTCAAATTTATTTGTGTTCTTATAATTTTTTTTATTTTTCTGTGGTAAACATAACGAAAAACAGTTTTACTTTGCTGACAACTCCAGGCCAACAACGTGACAATGAAATTATTAGACTTTGGGACAAGACTCTACGAATTGTGTGAACTGATAATTTAGTTGCACACTTCAGCAGTGTGAGTTGCCCATTGGCTTTTAAAACTATACTCTATTATACTTACGTCTAAAGCTAGTATTAGACTGTCCTTGTAATGTGGCATTGCCGTGACACTCTGACGTTACTATGACGTAGTTGTGTGTCCTAAAAGTGTCACGTCGTGTGATCGTCATTGTTTTGCATGTCATTGCCGTAACAAGAACAATGACAGGCACCGTGACACGTCACTTTTAGGTCATTGCAATGACAAAGTGCCGTGACCGTGTGATAGCCCTTTCATTGTTGATGGGACACCGTGACACGTTGCCTGTCGCTGCAAGGACTGTATCCCAACCGTGACACGGCAGGAATTTCTGCCATGTCATTATTTTTCACGTTTGGGCATAGTTACATAGGTACCTACATATGTATATTTAAATAGATTTTAATTATGTAAATTTGGAGGGTAATGGAACCTAGGTATGTAAATATGGACATATAGTTATAATGAAAGTGAATGATATAGGTGGGTAGGTAATCATATATATGTGACGTTTGCAAAAATGTTATAGTTATAGTTTGAGGGAAAAAAAGATGCCATTTGGGCAATACCGTAAATTTTGTTCTGATTAAATGATAGCTATAACCAATTTCAAAATTTTGTATCAATATCGTTGGAGCCGTTTTCCAGAAAAATAAGCTTTTCCTTAACAACCAAGACACAATGACTCGATTGATCGACGCCGTGTGATCGTCACTGCTAAAAATGATAAATGTCATTGCAGTTTAGGCTCACCGCGCCAATGATCAGCTGTTTGAGAATTGTTAGGTCGTGTGATAGTCATTGTTTTGCATGTCATTGCCGTGACACCGAGACACAAATATTACCGTGACACACTTTGACGTTCATTGTATTTTGGGACAACAATGACAGAAATGTGTCATTCATGTGATAGTCATTGGAGCTAGCCATGACACGATTACATTTGTCACGGCAATGACGGTGGTAGGACTTATTTTGTTGTGACGTCAGAGTGTCCCGGTAATGACACATTACAAGGACCGTCTAATACTGGCTTAACAAAAACAAGCAAAGCACCACTAAAACTGACATTACGTTGTGCTCTTCGAATTATGTTAATTCAATATAGATGACCAATAATTTAAAAACAATTGGGTCTACAACATTTTGCCTAATAATGTTGACGAAAAAGTTGCAAAATATAATTCCAAGTGTATCGACTTGTGTGTAAACCACTAAAAGTAACTGTGAAGTCCTTTCCGAAGTTTATGAACTACGTTAATTCTTCAAAACAAACTATGGCGCTAGGTACAGCTTTCATTGAAATTCATCATTGAAACACTAATCAGTGAAAGAGATTTTTGTTGCAAGTTGGTTTGGTTTTAGCTGTCATTGAAAATTGGTTGTCATTGAAAACATCTTTTATAGCCAAATAATGTAATGCTGAGATTCTAAAGGGTCCGCCATCTAACGTTTGTTTTTCAACTAGTGCTTATTTCGTGAATGGTAACGCTTAGCTCAAGTCTGATTTGACAGATAATTAGTTTTATCCTTCCGCTGAACGAATATGGTTGTGTATACGCTTGAACAACGCTGGGAAATATTGCGACATTACTTTGAAAATCATGGTAATGTTGCAGAATGTGTGCGAAAATTGCGTACGGATTTTGGAAGAAGAAAAGCACCGTCAGCACCGTATGTTCGTTATCTTGTGAAAAAAGTGAAAGAAACTGGCATCCTCATCGATAAACCAAAGCGTGAAAAGCCAAAAACAGTTCGTTCACCCGAGAATATTGCTGCTGTGGCAGAAAGTGTGCGTGAAGCGCCATCAACATCAATTCACCGTCGTTCTCAACAATTAAACATTTCGGAGACATCATTGAGACGAATTTTGCAAAAGGACCTTGGTATGACGCCATACAAAGTCCAATTGGTTCAGGAGTTGAAGCCAACTGACCATCCAATGCGTTTTCGCTTCGCTAAGTGGGCCTGCGATCGACTTAGAGAAGATGCCGATTTTGCCAAAAAAAATCATCTTTTCAGATGAAGCTCATTTTGATGGATTTTTGGCCACCTCGGAGCTGCGATTTGACACCGTTGGACTATTATTTGTGAGGTGCCCTAAAAGATAAGTGTTACGCCGACAAGACAGAGACAATTGACGCTTTAAAGGACAATATTCGTGAAGCCATTGGTGAAATACAGCTGCACACAATCGATAATGTGCTTTAAAATTGGACCGATCGTGTAGGCTACTGCATGGCCAGCCGAGGCAGCCATTTGAATGAAGTTATTTTTCATTATTAACCGGAAGGATTGTGCTTTCAAATAAAAAAAGAAATTTGAGAAAATATTCAGTAGTTTTTTTTTTATAGCATTTTCACAAAAAAAGTTATTTGGCGGACCCATTATTTGATCATTGAAAGTAAATCATCATCGATGTTGATTATTATCGAATCGGGAACATTGATGTTTTTAACAAATTTCCTCTATTCCTTCCTCCAACATCTATATTGAAAAAGCATAGAATTTTTTGTTTTAACATCGATATTTTGTTATTATGTATGAAAATCCTTAATCTGAAGAATTTGTTTTGTCATGCAATTTGTTATTTTTTAAAATGGAAATTAAAATTTAGTAGATACACAGAAATAGAAAATAGAAATCTTTAAAGTTTTGGATTGTGCATATGACCAAAGCAAATGCACTTAGAAATTTAATTTAAACATATTTTAAGTTTTAAATATTAGATGGCATAACATAATGGTCCTCGGGTATTTTTTGGGAACCGAATAAAACTTGGTCGGCTATAAGCTATAAGCCTAAGGCTTGATAGATTGTTCTTTGTTGGGAAGCTGGCAAATAAAACTGAAATTACAACTCGCCGAGCACAGTTTTAGTTGAACATTATCCACAGCATTGCCGCGTAGTGCTCACTTTCTGAGTTCAGGTTTTAAAACAATACTTAAGGATAACCCCAGGGTGACTTCAAGGCTAAACAAACAGTTTGTTTACTCAGGTATATGTTGTTTTCCACTGAACGTTCAAAGTTACTTATTTTATTCAGAATTTTCTATATTCTTTTGTCGTTATCGATTGGCTGTTCGGAGTAAGTCTTTTTCAACTACTCTTATTCCAAAAACGTTTGATTGGTTTCGCAGTATTTTTCACTGTTCTGGATTTGATAAGTAATTAAAATTAGACAACACATTCAAAGTTTTTCGTCGGATTATTCGTCAAAAGTAATATCTGTTTCAACGAGCCATTTTTTTTAAGATGGCGACGCACGTTCAAGTGTGTAAGCGTAAATTTGTGATTATGATATTTTCATATTCGAATGGAATCGAAAAGGAGTAGAACACAACGAAATAACAATAGAGAAAATGTGAAAAAAGAGTAACTCCGAACGTCCGGTCGAAAATAACATTAGCTTTTTGCATTAATTGTCATTGTTTTAGGAGTGCTCGAAAATACTAATAAGTTTTGGCAATATGTAGGTATAGTTAGTAAAAATATTATGAAAATGAAAATTGATCCAAAACTATTAAGCTTAAATAAAATAAGTAAATTGTAAGTAGTTATTTATATCTATTATATATAAATCTCGTGTCACGTTGATGTGTTGAATGAACTCCGAAACTATCTAACTGATTTTTATGTTGTTTTTTTTTTAAATGTTTATTTTGCTGGCGTTCCTAAGATAGGATAGTTTGTAATACTTAATACTTAAAAATAAATGTACTTGCCATACAAATTTTTCTACCATCCTGATTATTTCGAAAACGGCTCTAACGATTTTGATAAAAATAAAACGCACGACTGGATCGCACGAACTTGCTCTTATGTTCAATCACATCGTATGCAAAAGATTTCTATGAAAAATCTAAATATATTTTTAAAGTCATTTTTAACTCAATTTTGTATATGCATATACAAAATTTCATTAATTTTGTTCTAAAATAAATTGGAATGACAATATTAAATATTTAATAATATAAACTTAAAAACAATTAATCTTTTGTTTAATTTAAGAAAAAATAATCCAAAATTCTGAAATAAATACTTAAACTAATTTGAGCTCAAAAAAAAGTACGCCATTTTATTTCTTAGATAAATTTGAATTTATGAAAAAAAAAATTTTAAAATCTGTGGAGTGGTTTTTGAGAAAAAAAGTTTTCTTTTTTAAACTTTTTGAAAATATTAAAAAAAAAATTCAAAAACGCCAACTCATAGGTATTCCGAAAATACAAATAAATATTATTTTTGAACAAAATTTAATGAGCAGTTTTCGAATAATAAATTTTTTTTAAATTTTTTTCTTAAAAATGAGTTGAAAAATACAAACAAATATTAATTAAAAATATTGGCACGAGGTATAATTTGGGCAACCTAAACCTTTATTTTTGTGAAATTTCGAAAGAATCGGTTAAGCCATTTATGAGATAGTCGAACCCAAAAAAAAACGGTCCTTTGGAAAGTACCGTTTTTAGACATTTTTCTAATTTTTTTTTCACCTATATGATCGGTCGTAGCTAAAAACCCACACTGATTTTTTTTTATCAAAATCGTTAGAGCCGTTTCCGAGAAAAATAGGTTTGAACGTAACGGTTATATGGCAAGTACCGTTATTTTTTGAGCTAAAAAAAAATTTCAATTTCCCCTTTGTACAATACCTAAAAAACTTTATATACCAAGTTTGAAGCAATTCCGCCCACCCGTTTGGGCTGTATGTGTATATACATACATACAGACAGGCTGACAGTCTGACAGACTGACAGACAGACATACAGACGGACAGAATTTTTAGACCATCTTTTTTCGTCTTCGCTATCATCGTAATGTCATGTTTGATTGTTATCTCACAACTTTTTTTTTCGACGAATGCATAACCTGCCTTATAGTACCTATAATCGCAAGTAAAAAGTGTGTGCACTATTTTAGGTACTATAATCTACATTTTGGTCAAACTTTTTTTGTACATACCATGTTATTAATGATAACTCCGATACGATTTTTTTTTTGATTTTCGACTTTATCATAAACGGCTACACGGATTTCGATTACAATTTTTATATAAGAGGCCCTTCGAATTATAAATAATACTGCATAGCAAAATTGTCGGAAAATATTATTTTTGGATTTTTGAAAAAAAAAAACATTTTTAAACGTGTTACCTAATGATTTTTTTTTTTAATTTTTTTTAAGTTTATATTATTAAATATTTAAAATTCGCACACAATTTTTTTAGAAGTTGTTGTGGGACAATCAGTGCTCACACTTCATTAATTTTACTTAGTATCTCTTCTTATATATAAAGAACAATCCAAATTATGTTTGTGTGCGACCTACCACTTTCGGCTGGATCGATTTGAATGAAATTCTTAGAAGATCTGTTTGCTGTCCGATGGCTAAAAGCGGAGTTATGTCACTCACATGTTTTTTGTTGATTTATTAGTATAAATAATGTGTTTTGTATACACACTTCGACACTACACTACAGCATTTGATTCCCATTAAATGGATTTTGATATTTTATTTAGTGTGTGAAAAGGTAGATTTTTTTTCAATGGGATTTAGCTCACACTCTTTCTTTCCAAAAAGCCTCTTCGCCACCAGACATATAAAAGAAGGTTCGCCAAATTTACTCACATTTCTCGACATTTTGGGCATTCAAAAATAATTTCAGTGTTGAGTTTTTCAAATTCAAATTTTCCGATAGCAAGCGAGGGCACTTCTTTCGATTGTTTTTTTTTTCATCATTATGCCTATTATTATTCAACCTCTTGAACGAAACGTCATTATATTGGCAGTCATCTTTGTATCTTCGCGGAGGCTCACTGATATATAATAACTTATCTATCAAACACGCTTGAAAAAGCATAATGTTTTAGATCGACCAATTAAGGAGGATCGAACACGGGGCATGACGTATGACTATTCTGGCATCAATGTCGGAGCACCATTTCAGTATGTCAACCCTTGAATAATCGGGATTAAAAACTGGAAATATATTATTATTATTATTATTACAAAATTCTTTATTTAGATTTAAGAATATATATATGAATGACAAAGAAATATTCAAAAGAAAATAGAACATGGCAACAAGTGCCGTCTGTCGAAAATAATTTGACATATATTCATTAATTTGTAAATGAAAAAAAAACTGAAAAAGAACTATTGATACATTTTTTTTTTGATAATTTAAATTTTTGGACTGGAAATATAACCATGTGGTTTTTTTTCGTTCTTTACGTTGAGCAATCTGAAACAAATTTGATAAAGCCTCAGCTGTTATGATATATATAATATATATATTTTGATCATAAAAATGCTTCTTCCATTGTCCGATTGAATTTATTTTTATTACATTTGTTCTTTTAATTTAATGTAAAAAAAATTTCAATTAAAATTTTTTTCCGGGTATCCCACTTCTGATGATATATTTTTGTGCCAGCTTTAAGATTCTGTGCCAACTTTCCCTTGGGTTGCTTCCTTCACAGTCCAAAAACTTATGAACTCCAGAAGTGCTGATTCCCTTTTTATATATATTCTAGCTGACATAAAACAAACAAGGTTTTACTGATCATTTCTATATAATCAAATAGAGTTATTAAACACAAAGTATATTTCGTCTATAACAATAACATACATATGTAAAGGGTTATCCATTTTGCGGTTTCAAAAGTATAGGCCTGAAATTCGACATCTGTCAAACTAAGTTGTTAACCCAATTTTTTATTTCAGTTGAAAGTCTGACATTTACGAAAATGGATGAATAATACGACTTGGAGAATATGTGGTTTCAACAAGACGGTTGAATCACATGCCACACAACTTGAGCGAATATGGCTTTATTGCAAGAGATATTTCCTGGCCGCGTAATTTCTCGTCATGGTGATATCAACTGGCCACCAAGATCATTCGATTTGACACCGCTGGACTTTTTTTAACTCTTGAGCACTTGAAAACCAACATTCGTCAAGTTATGGCTGAGATACCGCCCAATATGTGTCAAAAAGTGGTCGAAAATTGCCTCAAAATAATCGGTGCTTGCAACAATTTGCGTGGTGGTCATTTAAATGATGTAGTGTCTCACACATAACTTTATAATAAAAAAGAGATATTATGAAAAAAAAATGTTTTATGTGTTTTATTTACGTTTAGTTTTGAAACCGCAAAATGGATAACCCTTTGTGTATGTATGTAATTAGCTCTGCCAAAAAGCAGATGAATCGAACCTTTTGCTGCTAACTTTGATAGTAAATCTGAGAATTTCGCACATGAATCAAGTTTATGTATTTAATTAATGTGGTTTTCTATTGGCACAAGCATTTAATTCTTTTTTGATACAAATCTGCCAAAACACGGATTTCGATAATTAAATCCTTTTTTTGTTAATAGTTAATGCTGGCTGTTAGGTCAATGAAAGATGTTTTTTTTAAAGCAACGTTTCGAACGTATTTACGTTCTTCATCAGGCATTTTATTATTGCAATACAATTTATATTAGTTCACCAGAAAAAGTGAAACGTGAAACAAATGAACTTACAAAACTTATTTATATTTAAAATACATCAGGTATCACAGTCATAGTAATTTATAAAACTGAAAAAACAAAATTTTTAGAAACTTAGTTGATGAATAATAGATCTGTTTCTTTACTTTTTGGGAAGTTTGGGAAAAAGCTTGGGAAAAATTTTGGACTCAAGCTTTTTCATGTTGTTGTTGCAATTTTAAACCAGAAACGAAAAGTAAAGAAACACATTTGGTTGTTTCTGGGTGCTTGCTACATTTAACAACAGAAATTAAATGTGGTGGATACAACATGTATGAAAAGGTTTTCACGAAACACAGTTTAATTTGCAGGCACTTATTATTTTGGACTCGGCCAAAAAAAATTTATCATTATATTATCTTCAATCGTTTGGCTTTCTTCTTCTTAAAATTTTAAGAAAGGAGTTTTACACTACTTCACAAATTCAAATTCAAATTATTCCATCAGCTGATTTCTTGTTTGACAAGCGAGAAAGTGCAGTAGCTAAAATTTTCGGGTAGATTCTTGCAGAAGGGAAAATGAGAAAATGAAGAAAAGTCAAAAGCACTGGCATTTTCGTGCCAGAAAAAAAGTAAAGAAACGCGTTTTGGGTAAATTTGGGATCCCGCGGGATCCCGAAGGTGAATAAAGAAACAGACCTAAAAAAATCATTGTATTAACGGTCACATGAATTAATATCAACTTTGACAATTAAATACTTCCATTGCGCAAAAAAATATTTTTTTTATTCTGATCCGTATTTTTTGTTGAATCTAATTTTTTTACTAACGCTACTAAACACTAGTACAAATGGAAGCATTTTTTTTTGACAACTACCAGTTTTACAGACACGAATATTCGCCAACACAAACAAAATAGTATATTCAAAATGCGTTCCTAAATTATTTCTGAACTAACCTTTATACATTTTCAATTTTTTTTACAGGTTTGCACTCGCAGCAATTGTGTTGGGAACTCTTTTGGCGGCAGATGCAGTAACTATATTAATAAAAATACATACTCAAGCTCAAAAATATAATCTAACCAATCTTTCAGCAATACCGATCATTAAACGATGAAGAAAGTGTTTCTCTTCCAGACATATATGAGTCTTCACCAACAGTTGAGACACCGCCGCCGTCTAGTTTATTTAATAACTTTGTGATAGCCACAAATCAAACCAGCTTTCAAACGAAACAAAAAGCAAAAAATTGCAAAGGAAATAAAAGTTGCATACCAAAATGCTTTGCTGAGAAAGGAAGTCATGGTGCCCCAGGTCCACAAGGTTTTCCCGGGCCAAAGGGAAACGAGGGATATTCAGGAATAGAAGGGCCATCAGGAGAAAAAGGACAGAAAGGAGACCCTGGTCCATTTGGTCCTAGAGGTCAAAAAGGAGTTCGTGGCTTAGAAGGATTCGCTGGCATTAATGGAGTAGTAGGTTTACAAGGAGTAGTGGGTATGCCAGGAGCCCCTGGTTTGCACGGAATAGACGGTTGCAATGGAACACATGGGTTACCTGGTATGAAGGGTTTGCCAGGTATGGTGGGTCCAAGAGGTTTTGCGGGTTATTCAGGTTTGAAGGGTGACAAAGGGGAACCGGCAAGAGAAATTGGAGATTTCTTAAAAGGCGATAGAGGCGAACCGGGTATTGAGGGAAGCTCTGCACTACCCGGACAAAGAGGAAAACAAGGACCTAAGGGCAATCGTGGCTTTAATGGAACCTATGGAATTCAAGGTTCGACAGGTTTGATTGGTGTCAAAGGAGACAAAGGAGAAATGTGTATTCCTATGCCTCTTCCTGGAATGCAAGGTGAAAAGGGTGAAAAAGGAGAATCAATTCAAGAAAATAAATTTAAGGAATTCAAACGTGAGAAATTATCAATAAATGGTGAAAAAGGTGCAGCTGGGGAGCAAGGCTTAACTGGATTACCTGGTGAAAAGGGTGGCTTAGGTTCTGCTGGACAATCTGGCAAAAATGGAATAAAGGGTGAAAAGGGTCTTCCTGGACCAAGCGGAAAAAGAGTGAGTAATTTAGTTACTAGATCAATATTTCTTAATGTAAACCTACATTGAAATATAAAACGTTTTATTCGCAGAGCATTTTAAATATTAAATTGATTTTTTTTTTATTTTAAATTCTCTAATATATCCTTTATTGCTTTATAGGGACGTCAAGGAGATTTTGGCCCACCAGGGCCTCTTGGTCTAAAAGGTGATCGCGGGGAATATGGACTAAGAGGGTTAGATGGTCCTTTCGGTCAAAAGGGAGAACCTGGAATTCCGGGATTACACGGGATTCAGGGTTTTATGGGTCCTCGAGGTGCTCCAGGTGGTGGAAGAGGGGCTCCAGGACCACAAGGTCCAAAAGGAATAATAGGTTTTAAGGGTGCGCAGGGTGCACCTGGTTTAGACCAAGAAGAGGGACCTCAAGGTCCAAGAGGACCTATTGGCCAAAAAGGTGTTTCTGGCCCGCCTGGCTTGGACGGTTTGGAAGGACTACCTGGAGAGAAAGGCGAAAAAGGAGGCAAAGGTAGATCTGGAAATTTCGGACCACAAGGTCCTCGAGGTTTCATTGGACCACCTGGACATGAAGGAGAAAAGGGTGTATCTGGAAATGCGGGTATTGGAGTTGATGGAATCAAAGGTGACACTGGAAATATCGGGTAAATTCTAATAACTTATCATAGCAATGTATCTTATAAATATCACCTTTTTCAGAACACATGGAAATAAGGGTTCGAAAGGAGAGCGTGGATTTCAGGGAAGTCGGGGTGTCTCAGGCGATTCTTTACTAGGAAAACCTGGAAGACCTGGTGAAACAGGAAGTTCTGGTGAAAAGGGAGAGCTTGGATTCTCGGGACAGAAAGGACATAGAGGTGATAAGGGTTACAAAGGTGAACTTGGTGGAAAATGTTCGGACTGTCAAGATGGAGAAAAAGGAGATAAAGGTGAGCGTGGTTTAGAAGGAAAATCTGGATTGCAAGGAATTCTTGGAACAACTGGAGAAGTAGGTTTACCAGGTGTAAACGGTGATGATGGTCTTGAAGGACGGATTGGACTTACTGGCACTAGAGGAAATGATGGTTTACCAGGATTACCTGGAGCAGATGGTCCTCCGGGACGCAATGAAATCATCGACTTGAGCTTGACTTTGATCGAAAAAGGATCCAAGGGTGAGAGTGGACCAAAGGGTGTTATTGGAGCAAAAGGTACCCAAGGAGAATATGGGCCATACGGCATGTTGGGATTGAAAGGGTCACCTGGACAAAAAGGTGATAAAGGCTTAGCTGGAAAAATGGGTACAGAAGGACTTTCAGGCTATCCCGGCTTAGATGGACAGCGAGGACCTAAGGGTGAGAGCATAAAAGGTGATAGAGGACTTCCAGGTATTGATGGATACGAAGGCGACAAGGGGTCTATAGGCCCCTCTGGACCAAAAGGAGAGCCAAGTAGTTGTCCCCCTGATTTATTAATTATGCCACCGAAAGGTAACAAGGGTGAAAAGGGTATCGAGGGTAAAATGGGAGCAATGGGTCCTATGGGTGAAAAAGGTGAAAATGGAGTAACAGGAGAACAAGGTGATACAGGCGTAAATGGTCGACCTGGACTGGCTGGTCCTCGTGGAATTGTTGGACCCCGAGGTTTAAAAGGAACCCAAGGCCCCATTGGATTTCCAGGAAGCCAAGGCCGAAAAGGCATGCCCGGCTTGCCTGGAATTATAGGTGAAAGTGGTCAGAAAGGTGAACAAGGGATGTCACTTGTGGGACCACCAGGACTCATTGGTAAAAATGGCCTTAAAGGTTTAAAAGGCGAACGTGGCATACAAGGACTATATGGACAGTTGGGAAAAGATGGTGCAAATGGATATCCTGGCGACAAAGGTGAAATTGGTCTTCCCGGATCTCCAGGCTTACATGGAGATGCAGGAATGACTGGTGATCCTGGTCCAGTCGGTCCACAAGGCGCTGATGGACCAAAAGGTTTGCCTGGTATAGATGGAATACAAGGACAACGAGGTGCAATAGGTGAACCAGGAATTTCGGGCCCAGTAGGTATGCCGGGGCGAAAAGGTGAATCTGGTGAAACTGGCATTTTTGGCGCTAAGGGTTCTTCAGGAAGCATAGGTCAGCCTGGCATTAGAGGAACTCAGGGCAAAACTGGTTATTCGGGATCCATCGGAGATAAAGGTGATAATGGCTTTAGAGGCGAAAATGGTCTTCAAGGACCAATGGGTTCTCCTGGGCTAAAAGGTTTGGCAGGCTTTAAAGGGGACATAGGGCCAATAGGTCCTCCTGGAATAGATGGATTCCCTGGACTTGAGGGAGAAAAAGGTGATATCGGTCCTAAAGGATTTGAAGGAGTGGCCGGGCTACCCGGTCCTATATCTGAACGGGGACAGAAAGGTGAACCTGGTTCACTTGGCCTCAATGGTATAGATGGCTTAAGCGGAATTGAGGGCCCACCTGGACCCAAGGGAATGCCTGGTAACATTGATTATGGCGCAATTGGAGATCGCGGACAAAAAGGTGAAGCTGGACGCATGGGTTTAGAAGGTGTACCTGGCTTAGATGGAATAGAAGGAGATAAAGGATTCTTAGGACAAACTGGGGATAAAGGTGAAATGGGAGATGTCGGTTTTCCAGGTATTCCTGGTTCTCCATGTTTGGATGGCTTGCCAGGGGAGTCTGGTTTAAAAGGTAACCAAGGTCTTCCTGGTATTATCGGACAAAAGGGAGATTCTGGTCTTAATGGATTTGAAGGTGAAAAGGGCGAAAAAGGAGATAGCGGAATTAAAGGTATTTCTGGAACTCCTGGTTTAAAAGGAGAACGTGGATATCCAGGAATCACAGGTTTGGATTCTGAGCCGATACTTGAAATCGGGGAAAAGGGTGATTTAGGACCAGAAGGAGAGCCTGGTAGTCTGGGTTTAATTGGACAAAAAGGTAATATTGGTATATTCGGAAATCAGGGTGAAAAAGGAGAACGTGGAGTACCAGGATTTAATGGGGTTCCTGGCTTTGATGGAGCTCAAGGAGAAAAGGGTGACGCTGGCTCAAATGGTGAGGTTGGACTGCCAGGTATATCAATCAAAGGCGAAAAAGGTCTTCCAGGACGATTGGGAAAGAGAGGCCGTGATGGCCCTATTGGCCTTGTCGGTTTAAAGGGTGATAAAGGTTGGACTGGATTAGCTGGAATAAATGGAAACACTGGTCCCCCTGGTAGACAAGGTTTACAGGGTGAAAAAGGTTCAATCGGTTTAATTGGTCTTGTTGGAAGGAACGGACAAGATGGATTTCCTGGAAAACCTGGGCAAAAGGGAGAGCTTGGGTACAAGGGTCAGAAAGGAGGCAACGGTTTACCTAGTTTTGAAGGAGAGAAAGGAGATAAGGGTGATATTGGCTTTCAAGGCCAACCAGGGCGTGTTGGATACCAAGGACAAAAGGGTAATACTGGTTTCGATGGTCTTACAGGCTTAACTGGCCTAACTGGTATACAAGGTGAAAAAGGAAGTTCCGGCTTAAAAGGGCACGAAGGACGAGATGGGTCACCTGGCCCACGAGGTCAAAAGGGTGCACCAGGTCCTTACCCATCCCCGGGTCCTAAGGGTGAGCCTGGTTCACCCGGAAAAATCGGCGAAAAGGGAATACGAGGTCTTGATGGAATTCATGGTGTCATCGGCTTACAAGGCGAACGGGGAGATAGAGGAGAACAAGGGTATCAAGGCTTACCCGGATCAATTGGACGACCAGGGCCAAAGGGAGATGTAGGTTTGCGTGGTGTAAATGGCTTCACCGGGTCTAAAGGAATGACTGGCTTAAAAGGATCACAAGGAAAGAGTTGCGAACAAATTACTTATTCCACGGGCATGCTTCTGGTAAAACATAGTCAATCGGCAGAAATCCCACGTTGTAATGTTGGTCAAGTTGAAATGTGGAATGGTTATTCTTTGCTGTACGCCAAAAATCATGGTTACTCACATACTCAAGATCTTGGCTCGCCGGGATCTTGTATCCATAACTTTGCATCACAGCCATTTATGAATTGTGGAAGTAATGAAATTTGTAACTACGCTACTAGAGCAGATACCTCCTACTGGTTATCCACCTCAGAACCAATTCCAGTTATGCCGGTTCAAAATACAGAAATTCAAAAATACATTTCTCGGTGCGTTGTTTGTGAAGTTCCAGCTAACGTGATTGCAGTTCATAGTCAAACCAAAGATGTACCAAATTGTCCAAGTGGTTGGTCTGACCTTTGGATGGGTTTCAGTTTCCTAATGGTAAGATTAATGTAATTTTTAAAAATTGAAATGTACATTATATAATCATTTTTAACTTCAAGCATGTTGACGTTGGAGCTGGCGGAGGTGGTCACCATCTTTCATCACCTGGATCATGTTTAGAATCTTTCAGAGCAACTCCATTTATTGAATGCAATGGAAAGGAAGGACTTTGTCACTTCTATGAAAGTCAGACAAGCTTCTGGTTAGTGAATGTTGAAGAACATCAGCAATTCCTTGCACCCCAAAGGGAAACATTAAAGCCCGGAAATGTTCTACAACGACTTTCTAGGTGTCGGGTGTGTATGAAGGACTCTGCATAAACATCACTCAGTGTTACAATATCAATTATTTAAATTATTTTTTTTCCAAGCGGATTCACAAAGTACTATGTATTTTCATAAAAGTTGTTTTTTAGATTATTATATTTCATTATAGCAAATAGCCTTCAGACCTTTGACTTTTGTCTTCCCGCATATGTTTGTATTCAACTACATATCTCGTATATCTACCTAGGAATACATTAAAAAAGTTCAGTGATACAAACCCAAGATTGTTAAATAAATACATGATTTACCAAAATAAAATTAGAATATACTTATTTTTACTATGAAATTCTATAGAAGTATTTGTTTAGTCAAGTGTAACAAGTTTAAAATGGCCCTATGATTTACATGTGTAACGAAATAGTACCTAATTTAATATTCTAACGTTGGAATATTATGTCTGTTTGTTATCTTTTAAATTCGAAGAATTCTCAACAATTTGAACAAATTTTCACAAAATGCTGCTTGTTAACTCGAAAAAAATCTCTGGAAAGACTGTCAAAGTGGAGGAAAAAATCTTCCCCTACTTTGAAAAAGTTGTGAATAGGTGCGTTCCCGTACTCCCTAAAACTGCAAAAATCTACGATTTTCTACGAAAGACAGTCAAATCCTTTTCTCGTAGACCAAATTTTCGTAGTTTTGCACAGAAGAGAGTGCTCATGAGAGAGTAAAAGATTTCCCCATGCTGCAAATTTTAGTCCAAGAAATTTGAATGGAGGAAAAAAAAACAGTAACCACTGACTTTCTTAGGTTGTCTAGTTATCCTATGCAGGTTTAAAGCCGATGTAGATAGCTATATCTTAACTTAAGGAGGAAAGCATGCCCGATGAATGGAACCTCAGCATTGTTAGCCCGATCCTCAAGAAATGCGATCCTCTGGCCTGCACCAACTACAGAGGCATCAGTCTTCTTAATACCGCCTACAAGATCTTCTCTGCCGTACTTTGTGAGCGCGTAAAGCCTGTCGTCAACAACCTGATAAGTTCTTATCAGTGTGGCTTTAGGCCAGGCAAGTCCACCATCGACCAAATATTCTCACTACGGCAGATCTTGGAAAAAGCCCAGGAATTTCAAATCGATACTCACCACCTTTTCATCGATTTCAAGGCCGCGTACGACAGCATCTACAGAGACGAGCTATATAGAGCCATGTCTAGTTTTGGCGTCTAGTCTAGTTTGAACGTCACTATAGACAGCTATAATTTTGAAGTAGTCAGAGACTTTATATACCTAGGATCCGCTATAAGCTCAACGAATGATACCAGTGCTGATATAAAACGTAGAATTACTCTTGCCAATCGCTGTTTCTTTGGGCTAAGAAGGCAATTGAGAAGCAAAGCCCCTTCTCGAGCAACTAAACTGTTGTTATATAAAACGCTCATCATCCCAGTCCTGATGTATGGTGCAGAGACATGGACACTGTTAACGGTGGATGAGAACGCGTTAGGGTGTTTTGAGAGGAATATTCTTCTGGTGATTTTTGGTCCCGTCTGCATAGATGGGGAATGGAGAAGACGATACAACATCGAACTGTACGGGCTGTACAGCGACACTGACCTAGTCACAAAATTAAAAAGCCAACGACTGAAGTTTCTAGGTCATCTAGAGCGAATAAACACCAATACTCCGGCCCGGAAAGTCTTTGAATGCAATCCCGTGGGACAGCGCAGTAGAGGTGGACAGCGTAAAAGGTGGCGCACGCAAGTGGAAGAGGATCTTAACCAACTTGGAGTGCGAAACTGGAGGCGGATAGCTAGAGACCGAGCCGACTGGAAGAAGCTTGTTGGTTGAGGCCCTGGTCCACCCCAGACTGTAGCGCCACCTTAAGTAAGTAAGTATGTAAGTAAGATAAGTTTACCTTGATTCTTAATATAATGGATTGTCGAATGGATGCTTCAAGGAATAGTTACATAGAGACCTGCCTACAAATGTGTATTTAAATGGATTTTAATTATGTAAATTAGGAGCGTAATATTGTATGTATCTAACTACTTAGGCCTACATAGATGGAACCTATGTATGTAAAAATTTAAATATATAATAATGAAGGTGAATGATGTCGGTGGGTTAGAAACTACATACAGTAAATGACGCTTATAAGAAACTTCAAACTGCCACAATTTTTGTTTCTTAAAACGTGTGTTTCTTATATCCTGTTGCACTTTTTTTTGCTATGGGGTGTGTATTTTTGATTAATTAAATATTTCTATAATTTAAGATTGTAATCGAAACAAAATACCGCGAACAAATTTAACTTATTACCAAAAAAAAAACAATTAAGGGGCACTTGCGCGAGCCGACTCACGCGAAATGAATTAATTTATTTTGAGAGGTCGAACCAACCGAAGAAGAAAACAACGAAATAGACTTAGCAACAAAAAAATGCACACAAGCAGCACGATAAAAAAGCTGCCACCACGAATACTCAGCTTTGGATGAGTTCCTTGTGGAATTGTTTACCGAATTTATACAAAGTAAGAAAAGTTTTATTGCAAGTACAGTGGGGCACTTGCAATATTTTGTAGGCGCCAAGAATCTTAATTACGCAAAATTAGCAAAATTCCAAATCCAATTTTCAAGATAGAATTAAAATAAAAATAAAAGCGAAAATGAAATGAAACGCAAGTTTTGTTATATACCCAGAAGGGGACTTCAATAATTTTATTTGGAAAACCGTGGAAAAGCCCAGGATTAAAACCCAGCATTTTTTCAATTAACAGTTACAATTTCAATATAATTTTTAAATGGCTTACTGTCAGCCGTTAGGTAAAAAAGAAATAGCAAACAAAAGAACAATTATATTGAAAATAAATGGGCCGCTAACGCACAGTGAAATGAATTCCCGTATCCCATATTTAACTGGGATTAAAAAAAAAACACTAATAAAATCTATTAAATGAAGACCTATCAGAATAATTCTTATAAAAAAAAGACACACAAAGAATATAAGATATTATTTAGCACTTAGACAAAATGTCCGAACTACTTATCTTTTACTTTTTGTTTTCCTGCTCCTTCCTCGAAATTTCTCCTCTACTCGAATCTCCTTTTCTCCATTTTTTTAATTTTCCAGAACTTCTTCCTTTTTCTTTCAAAAATCTTCCTCGATTTTTTTCTTCTTTTCTAAAATTTCTCGAACTTCCTCTGTCTCAATCTCCTCGCTTGGTAAGCTCCCACCAGAGTGAACTTTCCAGCTACAACCAATTCCTACCTCGATCATTCCAGTCACACACACTTTCACACATTCAGCCATTCGTTTCCGTTGATCATCTGTCACGACCACGGCTTCATGGAAAGCTTCTCCGCCCCCAAGAGAACCACCGTTGTCGAATCAGAACGAAACTTACTCTCACTCACACATTCATGAATTCAGCAAGTTTTTTGGATGTCTTTCGAAAACTTGCCGAATCTTAATGGCGAGTTCAGACCTGTTTGAACTAAGTTTTCCGAGAAAAATTCTTAGAATTTTCTCAGTTACCAAAAAACCATTCGCAGATAATTCGAAGCACGATTGAAACCATTTATAACAATTGAAATTAAAATAAGGCATATTAACAAAACTATGTAGAAACCTATTCGATTGACTCAATTCTGATAGATCTTTTAAAAAACGGTTTAAGCTTTAAAACCAGGACTAAGAATTTAAAAGGTTAAACACTAAGCGTTAAAGACCCATCTTAAATTACATTAATAATACCAGTTAAATTTAATTAAGTTAAGTTAAATTTAGGATGTTGTGTTGTTGATTTTATAGAACCTAGGTAAGAGTCCGCCTGACTCGGTACCTCTTCAGTTCATCCACTGGCATAATTCTCGTAAAGTTGAATTTTGGGAACCGTGTCTGTTCCAATCGCGAAGCCAAAATATCTCCATCGCATATTTTTGTTGCTTTTGTAAAATACTTTCTAAGTACACTAATGGTTGATGATACCATGGTTGCCCTCAACCTCGCCAGTATTTTGCAGCCGCAACGGAAAGTAAAGTAGAAAAACACGGATAGAAGAACAGAAGTTTCTTATAAAAATGTTCTTTAAAAAAAACGCTTACCTTTATTTTTAAATAATAATAAGGGCACGAGTACGATAACTTTGGCGTCAAGATATAATAACGGTTTTTGATAGAGGGGCTTAATACAAGCATTTTTTACTATGGGAGGGGGGGGGTCTATCTCCCCTCGTTTAGGCGGGAGGGGCAATTTTATAAAAATTTACTTAAAATCTTTAAAAAAATATTAAAAAAGAACGGCAACACCTACAGTTATAAATTATACCTTTTTCAAAAGTCAGAATTCTACAATTTATAATAAATTTTAAGTAAAGTTGTTTCAGTCAATAGTTTTTGAAATAATTGACTTCAAACTCAAAATTTATGAAAAAAAAGTTAAAAAAATCACTTTGAGTATTATTTTTCTCATGATTATAAATACCAATAAAGAATTAATTGATGTAGTTAACTGTTCCAATTATTTTTTAATCAAACTCTGAAAACTATTCGTTTCTATGTTTTCTAGTTTTTGAGAAAATTGAAAAACAAAAAAAAATAATTTTTTGTTTTACCTTTACGACAACACAACGGCAGCAAATTCTCATAGTTTCTTAATATGCACATATGTTTGTATCATACATAGATATGCATATAACTATGTACACACATATAATGCAGCCATAGTAAAAAGTATGTATATAGTTAGATCATAAAAAACAAGAGCAAGCATTCGATGTTTGTACCGTTTTTTTTTATACAGGTTTGGTGCAGGTTATTGTTTACCAAAGCCATTCTTCATTTAACGTTTGAAAGAGTAGTGTTTCCTTTTTAAGAATGGCGGCTAAGCATCCACTTCTTCACCCAAAATTAAATAATTTTTCGATTTTTTGTTCGTTTGAGGATTTGGTGTCAACAAACGAAAAAAGTGTCGCGTTTTTAGAAGAAATCGGGTTAATTCCCTCCAAAACGTCTACTCAACCTCTGTGTTGTAATAAATAAAATAAATTTTGATTTTGAAGTCAATTATTTAAAAAACTATTCACAAAAACAACTTTATTTAAAATTAATTAAAAATTGTAGAGTTCTGACTTTTGAAAAAGGTATAATTTATAACTGTAAGTGTTGCCGTTCTTTTTTAATATTTTTTTTTAAGATTTTAAGTAAATTTTTATAAAATTGCCCCTCCCGCCTAAACGAGGGGAGATAGACCCCCCCTACTATAGTAAAAAATGCTTGTATTAAGCCCCTCTACCAAAAACCGTTATTATATCTTGGCGCCAAAGTTATCGTACTCTCCCCATAATAAGTGATAGAGCAATAACTAAAACAATTACATCTCTTGAACACCGCCGCACTGTTTCATGACTTTCTTGTTTTATCGTTATTTTATAAATAATGCTCTAATGTCTAAAAACCAAAAAATTTAATCAAAAAACAAAGTATATGGTGTTTACCTACTATACAGCAATAATTCAATAGCAGACTGTAAGTGGCTAGCATTATTTTGAAAAAAAAATTTAGGTTTCTTAAAAATATCGCTCACTGGTGGTTTGACTTAAAGATAACTCCCTTTGTTTGAAAATAAGATCTTCTATTTTTTCGACGAATCCCTCATATTCCTCAATGTTGTCAATGTTTTTTTGAATTTTCAGAGTTTCATTCCAACAAAAAGAGTAGATCCAAATCAAATCTTAGCACGAAAAATCTGATCTCTGATGGGTTGGCAGATTTGTTCTGAATGCACACATACATTTAAAAAGTATTTTCTTTCAACGTCAAATAGTAAATATTTTATTATTAATTTGTTGTGAACTAGTGCTAAAATTTTTTTTAAAAAAATTAACAAATAATGGACCAAGATGTTAATAATTTAGATTTTATAAATTTAGTGGAGTTTTTGATTGATTCGTCTTCGTCTTCCTCATCATCTGATGATGAAGTAATTTTTTTCTGAAATGAATGTACTTTACAAGGAACTCTGGCATGCAATCCAATCCGTTATTGTGCAGGATCCGTCGAACAGTGTTCGGGCTAACGTTAACTTAAGAATATTGGCTAATGTTTTCACCAATTTTTACTGCACACACCTAGCATTTTTGCGCACTTCTCTCACAAAAGCAAGTTCATTACCTACGGACAGTATTTTTGGCATTCCAGAACGAGGTCGATCTTTTACTCCTTTGAACTTTTAAAAAATTTTCAATGTGTTATGGCATCTGCCGACTATTTTGCATATTTCGCAGTAAGATTCTCCTTTCTTTCTTAATTGTATACAAAGTCTCGTTTTTCAACTGCACTTTTCTTACCCATTTTAAGTTATTATCTTTAATAATTTTAAACAAGCACTTTATGGTGGAAATTAACTCAATAAAATACACTGATCAACAAATTGTGAGTTAGAAATAAAGACAAAATAAATGTAACGGTTGTTTTCCCGATAATCCGAACCCTGTATAGTATGTTCGACAAGGTGTACACTTTTTTTTGACGCCATAAAAATTAAGTATTTTTGCTTTTTTTATTTTTGTATTATATATTTTGCTAATTTTTATATGACAATTCATTGAAAATGAATCGCATTAAGTATTTTCTTCAATATCAACCCCACTTTTACTAAGAGAGGTGCAAATATGAAGTTTATAGGTGTACACTTTCTTTTGACGCTCACTGTATATGAATAAGAATATCAAAAAAATATTTGTCCAAGTAAAAATCGTTCTGTAAGCTTATAAAAACTGCAAAAACCATCACTTTAATCGGTTTTTCCAAAAAAAAAACAAGAACACAATTAGATGCCACGGATCAATGAAAATTTTATAAAAAAGTACATATCTAGAAAAATGTAGAACGGATTTTGATGCAATACCTACTGTTTTTTATTTTTCGTTTTTGAAAAAAAAAACTTTTTTTTTAAATGTTGGTACGCAGTTTTTTAGAGTGTATTAATATATACATACATGTGATGCTAAAATTTAAAATAGTTTGTTATGATTAGTTTTTAAAATATTGATTTTTCAGAAAAAAAAAATCAAAAATTAATTTTAATTATAAATTTTTTTTTTCAAAATTTTGATATGCAGTATTAATTTGGCTACCTAGATCTTCTCAAACAAAAAAATTGACAGAAATCCAAAGAGCGATTACCGAGAAAACCAAAAATAAAAAAAAACTCGATTGAGCCGTTTAGGCTGCAGCTGGTTATACAAACAGACGGGCAGACTGATTACTTTTTTAGGCTCCTCTATGATCGTAATATTATCATGTTTGATTGTTAGAACGCATAACTTGTTAAAATAAAAATGTCTCGGGGTTATGTAGGAAAGGATTTGTTGAAAAAATAAATTAATGTATAGGCTTAGTGCCTATTAAAAAAATTTTTAGTTTGAAGAAAATGTTAATTTTAAACAAACAAATATATAAAAAAAAACACAAATGCTGTGTTGACGCTCCAGACTTTTTCGGACTATATTTCCTTATGTGAGAATTTCATCCCCATTCTTCAAAATTTGATAAGCTGCTAATTTCTGGCAAAAAAAAAGTCTACATCAGACCTATTTTTTCAGCGCCATAACTTAAAAATTATAACGGTATTTGTGTGTTACATATTTTTTTCCTACGTGGCTATATGTGAATAAAAAAATGTCCCACTGATGTCACGAAAACGTGCGACCGCAGTTTCCTCGTATTGCTGTGTTATCTCGTGTTTTTACATAGTGAAATTTGAAGTAATTTCAAGTTATATACATTATGTATATTTTAATTTGTTTATACAATAATAGTTCTAAAATAATTCTAAAAAGTATGGAAAGACCAAATTTGAGTGATAGTGGCGAAGATGATCAAATGAAGATTTCAATGCAGTTGATGGAGAAGCAGAAAAAAGTGACATAGGTTCCCACAACAGCAGGTAAATCGTGCTCCAAGAAAAAGGTAGAGTCCCCAGTGGCCGGCCTCCTTAATGAATTTTTAGTTATTTAATCAAAAATCGATTTTTCAAAAACGAGTTACTGAACGTTTATTAATTTTTTATTTTTGCTTTAACATGGCGTTCAATTTTTTTTCTAAAAATGTTTTCAAAATTTTATACATAAAACATTTAAAAAGCAGCTCCATGGTTCCATTCTCCATTCGCAGACTACAAAAAAAAATACGATCAACACAACCTATTGTCAACTTTATTCCAGCATTTCATCAGATTTCAAATCAGATGGATGGAACTTTGTGTTCACAGGTGGATCAAAGACGTCAGAAAATATCTCATTTACAGTTTTATTGGACAATTGGAGATATTGCCTCTATTGGAAATCTCCCTGATATAGCATCAATTTTTACAACAGAAGCCTTCGCCATCCTACAAGCCACCAAAACTGTCATGAACCTCCGCGCTAAGCATGTTGTTTGCTCAGATAGTATTTCAGTACTGAATGCAATAAAAAATCCGAACAACAATACCGAGCTCATATCCAAATCCGATACCAACTCGCAAAATCACCCAAGAATATTAAATAGATGTGGACACGTTGGAATTATTGGCAACGAAAACGCTGATTTGGCTGCTAACTATGCAAACAACGCTTCTGTATATAAATTTGATATCTTCACAAAACTAGATCTGTTAAAACATGTACATCAAACCACATCCACGAATCTAAAACCGATTGGAGCCTTTACCATCCCCACTGCAAAAAAATCAACCCGGAAAGACTTAAACCTGTTTACCCCAAAAATATTTCCAAACAAAAAATATCTAACTTCATTCGTCTTCGACTAGGACACACTGCAGCCTCTCATCAACACCTTCTTACAAAAAATTAACCACCTACTTGTGATTCCTGAAACACACATTTTGGATATAAATCATATAAAGGGTCCGCCATCTAACGTTTTTTTGTTCAACTAGTGCTTATTTCGTGAATAGTAACACTTAGCTCATGTCTGATTTGACAGATACTTAGTTTTATCCTTCCGCTGAACGAATATGGTTGTGTATACGCTTGAACAATGCTGGGAAATATTGCGACATTACTTTGAAAATCATGGTAATGTTGCAGAATGTGTGCGAAAATTGCGTACGGATTTTGGAAGAAGAGAAGCACCGTCAGCTCCGTATGTTCGTTATCTTGTGAAAAAAGTGAAAGAAACTGGCATCCTCATCGATAAACCAAAGCGTGAAAAGCTAAAAACAGTTCGTTCACCCGAGTATATTGCTGCTGTGGCAGAAAGTGTGCGTGAAGCGCTGTCAACATCAATTCACGGTCGTTCTTAACAATTGAACATTTCGGAGACATCATTGAGACGAATTTTGCATAAAGACCTTGGTATGACGCCATACAAAGTCCAATTGGTTCAGGAGTTGAAGCCAACTGACCATCCAATGCGTATTCGGTTCGCTAAGAGGGCCTGCGATCGACTTAGAGAAGATGCCAATTTTGCCAAAAAAATCATCTTTTCAGATGAAGCTCATTTTGATCTTGGCGGGTATGTAAACAAGCAAAATTGTCGCATTTGGGGCACAGAAAACCCGCACGCATACATTGAAAAGCCGATACGCCCAAAACGAGTCACTGTTTGGTGCGGATTTTGGTCCAGAGGCATAATTGGGCAATTTTTCTTCGAAAATGAGCAAGGAGTGGCCATTACAGTCAATGGCGATCGTTATTGGGTCATGTTGAACGAATTTTTGTTCACAAAAATTGAAGAGGAGGATATTGGCAATATTTAGTTTCAACAGGACGGCGCTACGTGCCACACAGCCGAAGCTACACTCTAAGTTTTGCGCCCTGTTTTTGAAGATCGCATTATCAGCCGCAGAGCTGATGTCGTTTGGCCACTTCCGAGCTGCGATTTGACACCGTTGGACTATTATTTGTGGGGTGCCGTAAAAGATAAGTGTTACGCCGACAAGCCAGAGACAATTGACGCTTTAAAGGACAATATTCGTGAAGCCATTGGTGAAATACAGCTGCACACGATAATGTGCTTAAAAATTGGACCGATCGTGTAGGCTACTGCATGGCCAGCCGAGGCAGCCATTTGAATGAAGTTATTTTTCATTATTAACCGGAAGGATTGTGCTTTCAAATAAAAAAAGAAATTTGAGAAAATATTCAGTAGTTTTTTTTTTATAGCATTTTCAAAAAAAAAAAAAAAGTTATTTGGCGGACCCTTTATTAGAAGATTGTTCTGTACTAACCCAAATAATTCAAAAGATATGTAAAAACACCCCTATTTATGAAATTCTAAAACACCAACTGTACAAATATTGAGCTAATCGCTGACTTCATCAGCAATACAAATATTACAATTTAATTTTATTAGTAACTATAGAACCAATAGTCCCAGCAGATAGGTTCGAAACTTTTTGTATTATCATGTAATTTTAATTACTTGCTAATAAATAATAATAATAAAAGCAGCTCCAACGATTTTTGAGTTTTTTTTTGCCCAAGAATTCAAATGTCATTTTTTTTTACTGATATATATTTATTATATCATTTTTAAGCATTTTTGCCTTAACTAAACTAATTTTGTATAAAGATGATGAACCAATTTGAAGAATAATAATATGAGTAAAAATAGGATTTTCCTTCGGCTTATTTGGTCACTGTGGCTTTTGCAATGAAACTATTGAATTACAGTAGCTTATCTAACGTTTCGGCACGGGTTAAACAAACATTACAAATACATTCAAATTAATGTAATAACAAAAAACAAGTAAATGCATGAAGCAGAAGATCGCTGCATTTAAATTTTGTTTCCTTTAGAGTAGGAGATATCGATAAGTATTAAAGATATCGAAAAAATTGAAACACCAAAATGTTGGGCGCAAATTTTTCCAGGGGCGATGTCCGTTACTTTTTTCAAATTGTGCCTCGTTATATTTTTTTAGTGAGTTTTTGAAATTCAAAATATTTTTATTTAGATGAGATGTACCAAATTATATAATAAAATAATAATTGCCCTAGGTAGAGCATACCAAGCTCTATGGGTGATGTTCCTTATTCTTTTTTTGTATTTATTTAATTAAGCGTTTTTAACGATCAAACTTAAAAAGAAATACAAAAAAGTTTATACGCTTATATCTTCGGATTAACGAATGGTAGGTAAAAAATAAGGACATGCAAAAATCACATTTTCCAAACTCTAGATGCGATGTTTTTTATTTTTTTTTTTTATTTCATCTTCTTATGTCAACAAATTATAACAAATTCAATCATTAACAAAGTAGATACAGAAAAAAAATAATAGCAGGTAAGTTATTATTACAGATAATGTAGAAATCCAAGACTTGCCCTTAAGTATATGTAAGTAACAAACATACGTTATCTTTTAAGAAAAAATAGTTCCACACAAAATAACTGTAAAATTCAGTTAGCGGTGTAGCATACTAGGCTTGTGTGGTTCGTGAACGAACTAGTTCAGTTAAGTGAACTAGTGAACTTAATTCAAGGTTTCTAGTTCAATAGTTCACTAGTTCACTTTATTTTCTTTGGATGAAAAAAAGGTCTAGTGTCTATATTCTAATTCCTATTTTCTACATCCCACTTACATCCAGTTCGCGAAACTACCTAACAACTACAGAAATAAAATGCATGACTGGATTGCACATACCTACTTGCTCTTATGTTCCATCACATTGTAGTCAAAAGATTTCTATTAAAGTCGTTTTTACTTAATTTTTTGTATACAATATATTTAATAATATAAACTTAAAAACGAATTTTCAAACAAAAAAATATTTTCTTTCAAAAATCCAAACAAAAAACAGCCGTTTTCCAGATATTTAATATGGTAGAAAAAATTGTATGAAGTACGGTTATTTTTGGGGCTAAGAAAATTATCCAAAAATCTATTTGAGAGAATCAAGTAAAACGCTTAAGTACCAAGTTTGAAGAAAATCGCTTCAGCCATTTAGGATGTAGCTCATTGTACAGACAGACAGACTGACGGGCGGGATTGCGGTACCCACTTTTTTTGTATTCTCCACTCGTAATGTCAAGTTTAATCATAATCTGAATTTCGATTTTTTTTTCAACTGCAAAATTTGCCTACATATGTACATATATCGCAAGTAAAAATATATGAATCAAGATTTTTTAAAAATTTGTTTGGAATTTTCAATGAACTGAACTAAAATGAACGAACTAGTAACACGATTTGAACTAAATTGCCCAACTCTATAGCAAATAGAGCTGAGTTTTCAATACATCACATTGCTTAATTACATTTTTTTCTGTATCTACATTGTTAATGATTGAATTTGTTATAATTTGTTGACATAAGAAGATGAAATAAAAAAGGCCGATGATTGCCTACGGATGCCCCGTGTGGTTCAACGTTGCCCCATCTCAAATGGAAAAGATTCGGGTGTTTGAGAGGCAATGTCTTAGACGTTGCCTTGGATTACACAGAACACCAGAGTCGGAGTACACAAGATATTATTCCAACCAGGTTCTATACAACGGAGCTAACATAAACAGAATAGATATTTTTTTGTTTAAGCTGATTCGGGGTCACGTTGCAACAGCGATGTCCTCAACTAACAACTTAATTTTTGGGGCGTATTACCCAAATAACCAATATTTCGAGAGTGCGCGGTTAAGTGGCTACATCCCTCCCGAGGCATTCCTCTATTTAGACAGTCGAGGGCTGATACAGGATGGAGGGGCGGTTCTGCTCATCTACCACGTCAGCCGGAAAACTGTGGATAGGCGACTCCTGTATGGTCGAGACGTCATCGCTCACGGTGGAGAAGAGCGCCTTCGGTTCAGTAGGACTGTGTCCGATCGGGACCGGAGGGATAGGGCGAAACAGGAGAACCAGTTCTGGTGGCTCTCTGCACAGCATCGTGATATTTAAAGTCGATGAAGATGATATATCTTGGCCGACTTACATAGATTTAGGGCATTAGGTATAGGGAACAGTCAGTGTGGCACCAAAAAAAATTAAAAATATGTATGTATGCGGGGGCATACGTGCATTTATCTGCGGGTCTGTACATGTATGTGCGTACGTATATGTATGTGCGTATGTACATGTGTGGGTGGGTTGCATGCTGGTGTGTGTCTGCATACATATAAAAAATAAACAAACAAAAATTAAAAAACGAAAAAAATGCTGCTGTGGCTGTTCTAGTTTTTAAGTAGTTATAAGTATTATTAGGTATTTTAAGTAGTTTAAGTTATTTTTAGTTAGTATAAGTTAGTTTTATTTAGTTTTAATTATTTTTAATATATATTTAGGTTTAGTTTATAGGTAAAAAAAAAAAAAAAAAAAAAAATGATCAGATACCAAGTTTTTTGTATAAAAGTTTCTTGAAATATAAAATAAATAAAAAAAAATTAGATTTAATTAAAATAGTTTTTAGGTCGAAAGACATTAGTTGTAAGAGTTATTGTTTAATTTAGAGCGCCCGTAACGGGCCAGTAAATTAGTTGTAAGTTATTGATAATTAGGCTAGTTTTAAACATTTTGGTCTAGCTTTAAGATAGTCATAAGTTAATATGAAATAAAAATGAATAAAAAAAAAAAAAAAAAAAAAAAAAGAGCTGAGTTTTCAATACATCACATTGCTTAATTACATTTTTTTCTGTATCTACATTGTTAATGATTGAATTTGTTATAATTTGTTGACATAAGAAGATGAAATAAAAAAAAATAAAAACCTCGCTTCTATAGTTTGGAAAATGTTGCGTATAAATTTTTTGTATTTCTTTTTAAGTTTGATCGTTAAAAACGCTTAATAAACTAAATACAAAAAAAATAAGGAACATCGCCTATAGAGTTTGGTATGCTCTACCTAGGGCAATTATTACTTTTATTATAAGACAGTTATGGCCTTTTCGATTGGTCGTCCGGAAGGCTTCCGAAGGCTTCCGAATGCTTCTGGAACTGTTCGATTGATATGAAATGACAGTTCTTCTCCTGGACAGAAGAGACATTTCCTCCTGGATTTGAAGTCAGAATCAAAACCAGAAGCACGCGCACACTCAAATACTAAATGTCAAACGCAAATTCAATGTCAACAATGTTGTGTAGGGATGCGCGATATTGTCATACATTGATGTTAAGATCGAAAATGTAATATTGATATCAAAACATCGATGTTTTTTCAAAAATCAATTAAAAATACAATATATTATAAATTCAAACTACCTTCAGTGTTTTGAAAATTGAAGCAATGTTTGTTTTTTCACAATTTTCTTTTCCCTTTTTGTGTGTATTACGTTAAATTCCACTAAGCGCGAATTGAACTTCATACAATTTCACATAAATAATTTGAAGCGTAGTTTCGCTGAATTGCAATTCCGCTGAAGTGCAGTTCCGTGGAGTCCGGCCTAACCTTTATAAGCATGAGCTTATTGACAAAAGATTTCAGCTTATTTTAAGTCGATCTTTTGAATTTTAACATCGATGATGCGATGTTTCACTTGCTTCAACATCGATGTTGAAACTTCGATATTTTTTTCGACTAACATTGATGTTTTGCCAACATCAATGAGCATCGCCCATCTCTACATTTTCATGTCATTTTTTTGTTTTTTCCCACCTTACACATACACTCACATTAAATTTCAAAATCCAGATTGAAGTGTTAACTTTTACGATTGGAATCCCGGAACGGAGAGTTCTTCCGGATTACCAATCGAAAAGCTCATCTCTTCATCTAAAAAAAAAAAATTGAATTTAAAAAACTCACTAAAAAAATATAACGAAACACAATTTGGAAAAAGTAACGGACATCGCCCCTAGAAAAATTTGTCACCAACATTTTGGTGTTTCAATTTTTTTCGATATTTTTAATACTTATCGATATCTCCTACTCTAAAGGAAAAAAATTAAGATGCAGCGATCTTCACTTTCATGTAAATGCACTCACTTATGCAAAATAAAAAAGTTATTTGGTTCGTTTACTAATAGAATTTGAATTATTTAAATGTATTTGTAATTTTTGTTTAAATAAAGTTCCCCTGAAAAAGATAGAACCCCTGCCGAAACAAGATAAAGTACCTACCTACTTAATAGAATTTGGTATATCTGGGCCCATATTGCAAATTATGATATCGTTCATTTGCGATTACGTTTTACGATAGTCCTTTTTTTAAAACCATACTCGTTTTCTCTTACGACTGCGTTTGGCTCTCGTATCTTATTGTTTTGACATATGACTTTATGTATAGTATTGAAGGACAGAAGTATGATGTGTTTAAAAAAAATAGATTTTTTGATTTTATATGGCATATATTAATTATCGTAAACTATAGTCGTTCCATATTATGACTATCGGTTTCCTGGGTATCGTTTTTCTGCCTTTCGTTTAGTAATTTGTAATACGGGCCCTGGTCGCCCCGGGTAAAGAGATAGAACAATAATTAAAAAGATTTTAGAATTTTGAACTATTTGCCAAAAAAAAATAATGACCTTTTCGATTGGCCGTCCGGAACACGTTTCCCCAATAAAACACCCGGAAACAATGATGGCGAGGTTTATTCAAAAAAAGATCTGCTCTTTCTAACAACAGATTTCATCTTTTTGAATTTTGAGAGTTTCATTATAACAAAAAGATCAAATCTTAACGCGAAAGATCTGATCTATGATGGGTTAGCAGATTTGATCCGAATGCACGCATACATGTAAACGTCTTTTCTGTCAAACATTAAATGGAAAATATTTTGTTAATTTGTTGTGAAATTGTGCCAATCCGTGCTAAAAAATAAAGAAATAATGGACGAAGAAGTTAATACATAATTTATATTTTATAATTTTAGTGGAGTTTTTGATTGCTTCGTCTTCGTATTCCTCGTCATCTGATGATGAAGATAGTTTTTTACAGGAATGTGTATGTCAGTTATTCACCAATCCTACAATTGAAGCGTTCAAATGAAGAAGGGGGTAAGTGACATTTTTTGAATTTTTCTGGTTTTTTCACCAACGAAGAAGGTAAATGAAAACTTAAATTTCTGTGTGATTTGCGTCTTTCTACGATCTCTAGTTTCCAATAAAGCCATACAAAAAATGGTGTAAAGGAGGTAAATGCATCACAAAAGTGCAAGATATTAGTAGAAGAAGGAGTTAAAATCACTTAACCCCTTTACGCACTGAAAAATCCAAATTGAAAACATTTTTGTTTGCATGAAGGAGTTAAATACCTAAATGCCCCCTTCATGCTACTGAGAGAAATAAAAAAAAGAAAATGATTTTTGGCATGAAGGAGTTAAATGCACATTTACCACCTTAATGCAAATAATTTATGATAAAAAAAATTTGTTTTGAGAGTGACGGAGTTAAATGTGTATCTACTAGAAATAACATTTCTTACATTATTTTCTTGTCTATTCTTCTTCTGCTCTGATTTTAAAGTTGAAAGCGAATCAATTAAGTACCGTTACTAGTATAGTTTCTATTTTTGTGGACCCTTTTGACTTGCAGCTGCAGGTACCTACTGTTTTCATTTTTGTGTTCACTTGCGCATCGGAGTTTGAGGTCAAAGTATCTTTTGGTCAAGCGATTTCGTTTTACTTGATTGTGTGTTTAAAAAAATACCGTTTTGATATAAAACTGTTAGTTTTTGCAAAATATTAAGATTCGGTCTTGAAGTTGGCATTATTTTATAATATTAACGTGTGCATAACCTTGGAAAGACATTTTCAATTTATTTTGATTCAGTTTATTGAGTTGAATCTTTATTATGGAAAGGGGGAAATTAATTTACAATATTTTTAAAGATAATCAAGAAAATAAAAAGAAAACTTCTGCACGAATCGCGGGTAAGTACCTAACAAAAATTCTAGATTTCTGCACGAATAATGTTATAATAATCTTAATAGAAAGTGAATCTAAAAAAGGAGCTATTGGCACAGGCTTCATGAGTGGTGATCACAATGCTTCAAGTAAGAAAACGATGTCATTGAATCATTCAGGGCTATAGATATTTATGAAGTTATTTTGATGGATTTGTTTTTCTAGAAAATAGTGACAGTGAGTTAGATTTTTCTGTAAGTGATGGTGACGAATATATACCTGATGATTTTTCGGACAGCGAAGAAGGTGGCGACACACCACAACAGAAAAAAGGCCAGTTTAATCAAGAGTTAGATGCAGTATCACGACCAGCAGAAGGTTCAGCAACAGCTACTACATCACAAAACGCAATAGAACAATCACTCGAGGCAAATGAAGAACCGTTAAATCCAGCAATAATAACTCGAGAGAATAGAAAGGGTAAGTGCAGTCTTAAGTCACCAAAAAAAGCCAAAAAACGAGCAAGCAATCCACAAAAGTGGAAACGAAGGGTTAACGCTTTATTGAGAGAACAGGGCAAAGAGTATACGACAACAAAAGGAGTCGTTGTTGGAAAGAAAAATCCAGCATTGGGAATATTATGCACAACTGAAACTTGTCGCTACTCCTGCTCCCAAAACATAAGCATTCATCAAAGAAAAGAGCTCTTATCAAGTTTCTATATGCTTGATGTAAATGCTAAAAATTCTCTGCTATTCAAAAGCATTATACGCAGAACAACAAGCCGCAAAAAAGTAAATTCTAGTAAGGAGAGACAGTTTTCATTTGAATATTATGTTATTGTTGGTGGAAAAATAGTAAGAGTATGTAAAACTGCTATGTGTTCGCTTTACCAGATTGGGAAGAAAAAACTTGACGTAATCCAAGGTAAGATTAAAAGCTGTGAGTTTGCGCCATCTTTGGATAAAAGAGGTAAGCACTTAAGCCGCCCAAATAAAACTCCAAGTGAAGTAGAAGCTTTTGTATCTCAGCACATAAGTCAATTCCCAGCTGAAGAATCCCATTACTCTCGAAATAAAAACCCGCATAAACTATATCTTTCACCATTGCTGAATATTTCCAAAATGTATAACCTCTACCTTGAAAAATGCACTCAAGAAGACAAAACTGCGGAATTTTTGGTAAGCGAGTCTTACTACAGGACCATTTTTAATACGCAATTCAATCTGTCTTTCCGCCTCCCTAGAAGTGATACTTGCAGCACATGCGATTCTGGTAAAAACTCGGCAAAACATCGAATAAGCTATAAGTCAGCATTCGAAAATCAGAAATTTGATCGCGAAAAAGCTCGATCCGATGCAAATGTTCTTTATATTACTTTCGACCTACAACAAACCATGCCGTTGCCTAAACTCACAACTTCAAAAGCTTTTTATATGAGACAGATGTGGTTCTATAATTTAGGAATACATGTCATTACTTCTGATGCAGAAATGTCTTACATGTTAACCTGGACAGAAGATATAGCAGACCGAGGAAGCACAGAAGTAATGAGTGCACTCTTTACATTTTTTCAGCAATGTGAATTTGCGAAGAATAGAAGAGCTTTAATAGCGTGGACTGATTCTTGCCCTGGACAAAACAAAAACTTTTTTTTAATCTGTCTATATCAAGTTCTCATTTTACTTGACTCTTTCGATGTCATCGACCATAAGTTTCCGGAAGTTGGTCACACTTACTTGGATAGTGATCGAGATTTTGGAAGAATTGAGAAGGAGTTGAGGAAAAACGAAACTATATATACCGCCGAACAATACAGGGAAATCATTAGAAGCGCTAGTAAGAAAAATACTATTGTTGTTAATATGGAAAACCATTTCCGTTCGCTAGCTGCTTTGCAGGATAAGCTTAATGTCCGCAACGTAACAAAAAACATTTTGAACGACAAAATCAACTTTAGGGACAGTGTCAAATGGGTACGTGTTACTAAATACGGCTCATATTCCTACAAAGAATGTTATGATGAAGATGCATCATTCACAGAAGTTTTGATAGCAAAATCAAAAGAAATTCCAGACAGAACCCAAGACTTTTTCCCTAGAGAAAAAAAAAACAAAACACTCTCAGTTGAAAAAATTAAAAATTTAAAAGAACAAATGCAGTTTATTCCACTTGAGCATCAATGGTTCTATGACAAAGCTCTATCAGAATCTTCAGACTTAGCAGAAAACAAAAAAAAAACAAAAAAAAAGAACTAAAAATGTCACTTAACCCCTTTGTTATTCCTTTGAAATAAATAAAAAAAAAAATGTTTGGAAGAAGGATGTAACTGCACTTTTTGAGCAATGTTATCAAAAAAATGTATCTTAAAGCTATTTTTATTAAATGAAGTCCTTATGTTTTAAAAGATAGTTATGTGTTTTATTTTTCTTCCTTATTAGAAAATTTCAGTTGTAAGCCCAAAAAAAGTTCTAATCAAGAAACTTTGAACTCTTCTATCTCAAAACTTCACTAATGTCACTTAACCCCTTCTTCATCTGAACGCTTCAATTAAATCAGGAAAAAAGTTTCATTGATAAGAACAAACCTCGATTTTGAGAGATCTTGGAAATTTGAATGAAACTCGCTATGATTCTAAATTGTATGTATCAATGTGCTTGTGAAAATTTAATTAAAAATAAATCACATCGGCTAAAAAGAATTTCCAAAACACTTTATTTCAATTTAGATACATATTTGCTTGTAAATATTAATAATAATTATAACTTTGTTCTTTTTATGTTATTTTACCAGAAAAGTAGTTTAAATTCAATAAACACATCGAAATTACACAACAAATCAACCCGATGATTTTAATTATGTGATTGCTTAGTGATTCTGTTTTCGATTCTGAAATGAAATCCAGAATCGTTTTCTGTTTAGAGTAACAACTGTCATTTTGTGGGGGTCAGAACAGTTCCAGACGGCCAATCGAAAAGGCCATTAAAGCCTAGAGAAAATTGTTTGTTACCTGTTATATAATAAGGGTATCCATGCAACGAGATAATTTTCCGCTGGACGTTTGGATGAACGCCCCCTTAAAAATACTTGCGTAAATATAGGAAACAATCAGGATTGAAATAACTTTATGCGGTTTATCTTCTACTCTTTCTACATCAAATTAGTAAGATAATTTTATCTGATTTGTCGGAAATTTTTCCCATACAAATTTGACAGTTCATTTCTGCAGAGATAAAATGATCTGGTTTCTGAGATTTATCTGGGTTTTCCGCTGTGCATTAATACCCTTAATATTTATTAAAAAATCAAAAAAAAAATATTCGACTATAAAATGAATCGGTGATTGTTAAAACAACGTGAGCGACATTTTAATTTTTTTAGAGGAAAGGCAAAAAACCTTTTATTTTTGACGACGCGGTAGCATTGACAATTTTAACTTAAAAATCTGATTGGGGGTAGTTCTGTGAGTTGTTAACAGTTAAAAGTTTCAAAAAAATATTGTTAGCGACGGAGATTTTTAGGAAACTAATTCTATTTTCTTTGTTGTTTTAACACCAAACGCTTTGTTGAGAGCCAAAAGAACTTAAATACTTTAAGTTATGTTGTTTTAACACTCAGTTTGCCTCTTAAGACTTAGCCTAATAACTGAAAATGAATAAAATAACACATTGTTAAGAGTTCAGCACTTTAATTTTTGATGCAAAAAGTATGTACACTACTTTAGGTATATTCTACATTTTGCTTATTGTTAAGTTATTGACAAATTGGTTGAATTATTATAGGTGTTCGAGATTTAAATATATCTCTTTCGGCTGTTTTAGTCGTAATGTTTTTTTAATGAAACAATTTCCTTTCCCGACGTTTCGACGGTGGTTGCCGTCTTCTTCAGGGGATCTTTTATTAACAAATAAGAACATTTAGTGTAAAATTTTGGCAAACTTACATTTAGTACGTATATTCTACATTTTGGGCCAAAAATTTTGTTACATGTTTTGTTATTGTTACTGCGATACTACCATTTTTTTTTATTTCGACTTTCTCATAAACGTCTTCACAGATTGCGATAAAATTTTTTATGTTGGAGGTCCTTTGAATTTGAATGCACAATAATGCATACCTATACCAAAATTTTTGAAACATTTATTTTTGGATTTTTGAAAAAAAAACAAAATATTATCTCATCGAAACCATAAGATCTTTAGTAGAAACTGCAAATTTTATTTTAAGGTCGTTCTTAACCTAATATTTCGTATACAAAATGTTGTAATTTTTTTTGTAAAAAAATGTTGCTGTGAGGATTATTTAACAATATAAGAACTGATTCTTAAATTTATATTGTTAAATAATCCTCACAGCAACATTATTTTACAAAAAAAATACATTATTTGTATACCAAATATTAGGTTAAGAACGACCTGTAGCAAATATTATAGAAATGTGTTCATATTGTATAGCTTTCGCTATCTACATGCATTCATTTATGTTTGTCCACCTTTTAAGTCTTGCACTGTTGATCTGCATTATTTACAACAGAATATAGCATGTACTATAACGCTAAGTTTTTCCAATTTTGTATGATTCAATGATCATTGCATGTAACATGTTTCGAGCGGTTTGCTTGATCGAAAGATGATTCCGTTTACTTATATACAAAATTATTGTTCTCGGGTAATCGCTAGGCTAAGACAATGCGGGCGTTCACTCATTTATTCTCGTATACCAAGCTATCGGAGTATATCTGTGGACGAATCAGATAGATTAGCTGAAAGCTGTCAAAAAATCAAAGCAAAACACATACCAATGAATTTTGCAGTCAGCTGGTTCTATACATTTGTTCTCGGATAGCTAGTTATTTCAAATTTTTTGGGATAACTGAAGATAGCTTTCATGAGAGCAGCTGTTTGTTCATCAGATGTAGTTTTGCACACATTACAACAACAGAAAGTTATTCCAGATTGCTGAGAATAATTGAGTGAACGTCCCCAATCATGTTAGCTTTAAGTTGAGGTTTGAATAAAGATTTGGCAAAGCGAATAGTTGTTTTTTTGTAAGAAAGTACCCACAGACCTTAAAATAAAATTTGAGGTTTCTACTAAAAATCTTAGCGCTTAAGGGCAAGTACGTGCGGTCCAGTCGTGCATTATATTTTAAATTTCTTTTGATCCACCCAAATGCTCGGTCAGATGGCACAAACGAATGTCCTCTTCTTGGAATAACTGTTCAATTTTTAAAAATCTCCCAGTCTCTACAAGCATTGCTTGCATTGGATTGTTTGATCTTTTACGTGGCCTTATCTTTAAACAAGAATTTTAATTATTGTTATTCATATTTTAATAATTTTTAGCTTTTTTAAAGACACCACCCGAAACACCACGAGCAACTGACTGGCTATAATTTTTAAAATTAAAAAAACAACGAACTATGTTTGGCCAGCGTTGGGTGTAAAAAGAAATGCAGCCCTATCACAAATTCCATCGTAATAATTCCCCGCACGGACAGTTACGCCCCGATCTACGACAAAGAGCTTTCACAAAATCCGAGTGGAATATTCTTATTTTCGAAATCAGCGGTGTATGCCAAAATGAAAGGATAAATAGCAATACCGTTCTATTTTCAATTTTAATTAACATTTAAACCAATCTTGTAGTCCAAGGTTGCCTTTTACAATTTCCCAGAAATGTTCAATTTCTTCTTTTGCCAGTTTCTTACAGCCTTGGGAGGCCAGGTCACCTATCTCGCACATTAGAGACTTCCATATTGAAATTTAAAATCAAATATTATTCATAAAACGATAGAATTTGTAAAAATACTTACATTTTTCTTTAAAATAACTGTTATCGACGCATTACTTTCAGTGTCCGACACAAATAGTTTGTCGTAGAATAATGGCCTTTTCGATTGGTCGTCCGGAAGGCTTCCGAATGCTTCTGAAACTGTTCGATTGGTATCAAATGACAGTTCTTCTCCTGGATGGAAGAGAAATTTCCTTCTGGATTTGAAGTCAGAATCAAAACCAGAAGCACGCATACACTCACACCCACTAAATTTCAAATTAATTTATTCACGCTATTGTTTTGTTTTGGTTTGTCTGTAATTTTGTAGTTTCAATTTCTTCTCTTTATAGATTTGAAATTATGGATATCTGTTCCGAAGACAAATTTTCCCTTCAATAACTGTAATTTCGCATTTTCATCATGAATAACTTCGAAATCTTCTACATTTCTGTCAGCCATGTTTACAAAATAAAACAATCACAAATGTGCGTTTGATACTTCCCGTCTTACACATTCACTCAAATAAATTTTCAGAATCTAGAATCTAGTGTTTACTTGTTCGATTGGAATCCCGGATCGGAGAGTTCTTCCGGATTACCAATCGAAAAGGACATAAGTCTGTTTCATTTCATTCCATTCGAATTCAGTGTTACCAATTTCTACGAACTTCGAAAATCGTAAGCGAATTTTTCACTCCGAATCCACTACGATTTAATTTGTGATAGATTTATCGGGAAACGTAGCATATTTTCGATTACGATGGAATTTGTGATAGGGATTAATTGCATGTACTAAATGTGTTTAACCACACATTTGTCAAAATTGCAGAACATATATGTTGTTTTAACACTGAAGGCTGATTTCGCGCTCGAATTTCTATGTGTTTCAGGTATAAATTTATGTTAGTTTTGCTCTCAACCTAGAGCTCTACCCCTAAGCAGTGCAAACCCAAAATAAAAGTGATTTAAAAAAATGTGTTATTTTAACAATCACCGATTCAAATATAATATGGCTTTTCAATAATCTATAGGTTCTTTTTTTTGGGCGAGGTTTCCTTAAAAAAAACCCTTTAGGGCGACTCAATGTTGACTTCAGGACTCACCGAACAAACTTGATACTTTAACTCTTCCACCCACAACTTAGCTAATCAATGATGTCAACCTTTCGAATGTGATTGTCCATTTTGTCGTTTCCCAAAAACTCAACCTTAAAATTCCACCCTTTTTTTATTTATTTATCGAATTTACACGAATTTACATTTTGGTTCACAAAAAATTAAACACAATTACCTATATTTTTTTTACACCAACAAATAAGCAACACATATGTAATTATGTAGGCTCGGTGAACACAGCCAGTTTTTCATTTGGCATTAAGTTCTTAAGCGTTTTGGATAAATGAATGAATACATCAGGACTATTATGAATAGTTCATTTGAAAACATAAATACGATAAAACTGATTATCAAAACAGAAATTGCAACAACATTAGGTATATTGATTATTGTATAAATTCTAATCTAATTGGACACACCAATACTTTTATTTAACAAAATCCGGATTCTCTTGAATCTTATCGGAGAACTGTAACTGGCTATCAATTATTTGAAAAAGTTCCTGTGGTGCAGGAATTCTTCCTGTTTGTAGCTTTGACCACACCGGCACATCGTTCAATGAAATCTCAAATGCTCCTGAAGATACCATCTAGATATTTGGTAAAACAATTAATAGTGTAATTTTAATTCAAGCAGGGGTTATTCCTTACTTGTGCTTCGAGCATGTTTCCTACAAAAAAAATCATCATACACGCGTACAATTTGTTGTCAATTAAATGTTTCCACCATCCAGGTGTTTGCTGACCGAAGGCGCCAAAGATATCAAAAGCCGATACGATAATTACGATTAAAACAATCTTAAGGAAGAATACAACCTTAGATAGGTACATGTTAAAGCCGGGCGGATCATAGTTGGCACCCTGAATACTTAACTGTGGATATTTTTCATTTAAAATATGCACATAATCATCGAAGGCCTTTCTATAGCCGCAGGAATAGCTGTGGAATGTTTTTAAAAGGCAACAAAGTCTACTTCACATTTCAGATAGAATTATATTAATAGCTAGCTCACCAGTAGAGAAATGTCATAGTTGGTCCCCCAACATTTTGTCCGAATTTTGTCATTGGGATTTCCTTTTCGGCATCAACACCAAAATTATTATGTCCAATTAAAAGAAAGCCAACTAATGCAAAGAGGGCAACCGAAACATTTCTGCTAGTGTACCCCATTTCGTTGATTGGTTATTTTGTATTTTATTTTATCAAGTATTTGATAAATTAAAAAGTGTGTTTGAAACTGGGGTTTTTCCTACGGATAGATTTTTTTTCTTTGCAAGACAGAAATCGACGTTGTCCGTCCAGGTCCAAGGAATTATTTTTCTTTCTTAATTTTTTTACAAACGAAAAACTGATAATGGAAACGTCAGACTTTTTAATTGGTGTTGGTTCCAGGTTTCACGTACAGAGGACAAATTAGAGTTCATAGGATGAAAATACAGAGTACGCTGCGAAACAAATAGTGCGTCCCAAAGCCATTCGTTGGGTTTCTTTTTTATTTATCCGCACTATTTTTTGTATTGAGGCAGAAAAAAAACTCTTTATTTTAGTTTTTTTTGTTATTTTTTTTAATTAATTAATAACAAATAACGCGTAGATAACTAAAAGAAAATACAATATGTTTGTTTTGGTTCCAAATGTCGCGAATTGTTTCGATACTCGATTTTCATATTTCAAGCGCCTGTATCGACAAAACGATTCGTTCAGCATTGTGGATTTGAATTTGGTGTCGGTTTTTAGTGACTGTGGTCATCACTCCCTCTCACAATATACATACGCAAATTTCCATGCTAATTTGGGCCGATAAACGTAGTTTTCGGATTCGTTTTTCGATCCGAATGGGAGGTCATCCATACGTTATTGACAACGTACGCGGATCCAAAATGAGCTCGATTACTGGAAGAGAAGATACAGTATAGATAGAATTTATTAATCATGTGTTGCAGAGTTTATGATATAAGTATATGCCATCATTACAACGCCGCACCGTTAGCAGGTAACAGTATTTCAATTTGTACTCAATACCTCCGGGCAAAAAGGCGATTAGATTGTCCAAAAAGAGCGCAAACAAACTCTGACTAAAAGCACAATCCTGTTTAACTCCTGCTTTTGCTTGAAACCACTCCGATCAATGATTGCCATTTCATACCACTGCTTTTGTATCTTCATATAGGTTTCGAATTAACTTTAACGCCACATATACCTATTTTTCCGAAATAAGAGTAGACACGGTCGAAAATTATAATTTGCTTGTCATTTTCCACATGTTATAAAATACAAAAAATATGGCACTCCGAAAAAAAAACACATGGATAGAGTGTAAGTGCAGCCTTAATATCTTACATTTCTATAGGATCTAAGATGAGATATCCATACATTTGACATTTCAAGGTCGGGTTGCCGCACAGTAAACATCGTTCCCATTTGTAAATTGCAATCTTGTTTTGTAGTGTTTACATTTTGATTCCAAAAATGGAGCATCCAATGGAATCATTTGATAATGAAGGTAGGTAATTAAATTAATAGGAAATTATGTCAAGATAAGATAGTAAGCTGTAGTTATTCCACTCTTTTAATCCATCAAACAGCAGGGGATAACACCAGAGAGCCAACAAAATGCGTTAAATCTGTAATGGATATGGTTGTTTGGCAAAAATCTCAAGCTTATTATGATTTAATTGGATTTATTAATGGAATTAGTACGGCAATTCAAGGCAAAAAGTTAACCGACGATATGTACATTTCAAAAACTATGCAGAATCTACTAGCGATGATTGATAAATTCAATAAATTGCTTGACGAGACGCCGCGATTTGAGGAGCCCCAGCGATTCGGTAATCAGGCCTATCGTATGTGGTTTAAGAAAATGGAGGAGGTAAGTAATTTTAATTTGAAATAAGTCAAATTTAGCAAGCTAGTCTATATATATTTCGTATATATACCATATTTTCAGAATGCCAAAAATTATTTAGTAGAAGCCGTCGCTGACGAAAATCACTCTTCCATTAACGAGCTTTACGTTTACCTAAGAGAGTCTTTTGGCAACCCAACACGTATTGATTATGGAACTGGTCATGAGTTGTCTTTCATAATGTTCCTTTGTTGTCTTTTCAAAACCAAATTTCTCGTCGAAGAGGATAACGTTGCGTGTGCTCTGAAACTCTTCAATTCATATTTGGTCTTTGTTAGACGATTGCAAAAAACCTATCGTATGGAACCAGCTGGCAGTCAGGGCGTATGGAGCTTGGACGATTATCAATTTGTTCCCTTCATTTGGGGAAGTGCTCAATTGTCATGTAAGCTTTAAACAATTGTCCATCCTATTGTAAAAAATCTTTTAATAATTAATGCTTTCTCAGTTCATAGTCCATTTGATCCCTCCAAATTCCTGGATCAAAATATAATTGATGATTACAAGGATTCATATATGTTCATCAGTTGCATTGACTATATATCTCAGGTAATAGGGAATATCCAGAGCCCAAAATAAAAAGTGTAAATCAAACTTAAACTTCCTTCTTTATATGATTAATATTTAGGTGAAGACGGGACACTTTGCCGAACATTCGAATCAATTGTGGGGTATATCGGCGGTTCCATCCTGGATAAAAATTAATTCAGGCTTGGTCAAGATGTACCAGAAAGAGGTATGTTACTCTTAATATAGCCAAATATATTTTGATTTCTGTGGTTTGTTTTAGATTCTATCAAAGTTTCCTGTTATTCAACATGTCTACTTTGGAACTTTGATGGTCTTTAAGCCAGTGAATCCGGGAACACCATTGCCAAATGTGCGTTTAGGTTTTATGCCACCTCCTGCTACCCCAGCTAAATCATCAGCAGGAGAAACAAAGACATAAATTAAGTTGTGATCGTTTTCATTATGAGCTATTTATTGATGATTTTCTCCATATATTTAAACTCACCTGGAAATTTATTCCATTTTACAGAGTCTTACTTATATAAAATTTCTATAAAGCAATAACTTTACAACCCTTTTTCATTAAGTATTCTTAGAGCACTATGTTAATCTCTCACTTAAAAGCAGCACGTTAATACACTTCCGTATTTTCCCATGCTTCTAGCATATGAACATATTTTTGTGTGGCTAATAAATGCGCTAGTCGTTTCAATGCAATTGATAAACTACAACATACAATTGGGTGGGGCCTGATCATGTGGTCTCGGTGGAGTGATGCGTAGTGCGTTGGCTTCTTAGGCAGCTTGGTCATGGATCAATACTCGAATGAGGAAAAATAAAAAGTTTTTCAATTAAAATGAAAAAGTACACCAGCACCACGAGAAAATCAAATGAATCTGATGATCGACTTTGCTAAGTCGTGAAATTGCTAAAATTTCAGCCAAAATTAGAGGAAATACTGGGCGCACTCAACTTGTTGTTCATTCAAAAACATTGAACATATTTTTTCAATGTTTGTTAACTATATAGGTATGTAGTTTTACAAAATAGATCAAAAACGTATCCCAGCGATTATGAGTCAACTCCATCAACACCCAAAATCATATGCCCTGAAATTCTAATTTTGGACGGCATTTGCAGGTGGAATCGGCTAAATTTATAGTTGATTTTACATGTCTACTTGCGATATATACATAGGTACAGCTATAATGGCAAGTTTTGTTTTCGTTAAAAAATTGAACTCGAGATTTTGATTTTATGATGGAGTCTCACAATTATGTTTGGGTATATGTATGTTCACGATTTTGCAGCTTAAGTGGGTCGATGGATTTTGTTCAAACTTGGCACATATTTTTTTTTTCAGTAATATCAGTTTTTACTTGCGATTGTAGGTAGGTACTATAAGGCAAGTTATGCATTCCTAAAAACAAAACAATTTCCTACCAATCAAACATGACATTACGATCATAGAGAACACCAAAAAAGTGGCTCCATCAATTCCGTCTGTCTGTCCTCGATTCTGCCGCCTAAACGGTTGGATGGATTTGCTTACAACTTGCTACATATTGTTTTTTTTTGTAAATTCATTTTTGTTTATTATTAACTTAAAACTAATTTAAAGCTAGAAAAAAATGTTTTAAACTAGCGTAATTATCAATAACTACAACTAATTTACTGGCCCTTTACAGGCGCTCTAAACTAAACTATATTTCTTAATACTAAATGTCTTTCGACCTAAAAACTATTTTTATTAATTCTAATAATTTTATTTTTGTTTTACCAAGAAAACTTGGTTATAAAAAACTCGGTCTCATATTATTTATTTATATTTATTTTTTTTTCATTTCATTTATTTGGCGGAAAACTGGCATTTAAAAACACATTACAATTTTATAAATTTTCTTAACTAAATAAATCTATTTTTTACATCAGATATTAATTTTTAAATTGTTTTCTATTTTTAAATCATTTGGTAAACAATTATATTAATTCAATCCTCTGTGCAGCACCATATTTTGTGTTCTTGTGTTCCTATACATAGGCAACCTAAGATCTCTAGAATTGCGTAGCGTAAATGGCTGTGCTATTTATTTGAATTTTTACTTATAAACTAACTAAAGATAGGCTAAAAATAATTAAGAATAGATACAACTAACTTATACTAAATGAAAATAACTTAAACTACTTAAGATAACCTAAAAATACATAAAACTATTTAAATCTCCTTAAAAACTAGAAAAGCACAGTAGTTTTTTTCGGTTTTTTATGTGACCCCGAATCATTTTCCATTGTATAGAACATGGTTAGAATAATATCGTTTGTACTGCGATTCTGGTGTTCTGTGTAATCCAAGGCAACGTCTAAGACACTGCCTCTCAAACACCCGAATCTTTTCCATTTCAGATGGGGCAACGTTGAACCGCACTGGGCATCTATAGGCAATCATCGGCCTGATGAGGGCCATGTAACAAATCACCTTCACGCTGCTGTCAAGACGGCTGCTATAAAGCACTCGTTTTGTCAGGGTAAAGGCTTCCCTAGCCCTGGCCAGAACAGCACCTATATGTCTGTCGAAATACAAGTACTGATCCAATCAGATGCCAAGGTACTTTACTACACTTTTACTCGCCAGTGGATGTCCACGTGGCCCTACGATCACCAGTTGACGCCAGTTCTTTCTCGTATCCCTTGAGGCGCTAGACAACGGAGTCCTATACAGAATAATTTCTGATTTCTGGAAGTTGATCGTTTTTCCGATAATATGCCCAAACGTTTTTTCATTTTTTTTTATAAGACGACAAATAACAGTCATTTGCACATAATTTTTTTTTGCCAAAAACAAGTCTTATTTTTCACAAAAACGGGTCCTACGATTTTTATAAAAAAAAATCAGTTCATTAATGAAGGGAAAAGGAAAATTTTAGTATTTTTTTTTTTTTTTTAAATTAATATTTTTAGTACTTCAAGTAGTACCATTTTTTGGTCTTCGATTTTTTTGGAAAATGGTTCATTTGATTTTTTCAATTTTTTTATGCAGTCGTTTCTAGAAAACTTAAACACTAATGTAAACCAAAATTTTTTTTATTAAAAAAAACAAAAAAATTTAAATTAAGAAAAAAAAACTTTTTTTGAGAACTCGAAAATTTCGAAAACGATTCAATGGATTTTTTTCGAAACTTCGTATTTGGAAGTATTTTGACATTATCTTGAAAAGTTAAAAAAAATATACTCGTTAAATAAAAAACAATGGTACCTCCCATTCAGATGTTAAAAAAATGTATTTCTCAATAACGGTTCCAAGAATTTTTATTAAAAAAAATGTGTATGTTCTTAAATTATTACTGTCCATTTTTAAGTATAAGAATATTTTATTTTGCGTAGTTATTAACGGTACTTCAAATAGATCCACTTTTCATAGTTTAGACTTTCTCAACATTGGATGAACCGATTAAAAAAAAATTAATCAAATGCTCCATAAAATTGTTAATAAAACTGCAACTCAAATTTTCAAAAAAAAATTTTTTTCGATATTTAAAAAAATAAATACATTTTTTTTTTGAAAAATCGATTTTTCAAAAACCAGTAACTGAAGTTTTTTTGAAATTTAAATTTTATATGATACATATTCATAATATCTTCAAAATGTAGTTTCAATTTTTTGCTCTAAGAATGTTTTTAAAATTTTATACATAAAAAAATATTTTTTAAAAAACCGCTCCAACGATTTTTTAATTTTTTTTGGTATATTCTTATTTATCCAGGAATTCAAGTGGCATCTATGTTTTCCCTCACACTAAACTATAAAAACATTTAATTATGTGTATTATCGATTTATGTATGCCTTACTATTTTTTTTACGTACGCCACTGAATACTGCATATCTTGTATGCCCTCATACATTTATGTATACATAATGCATCTTTTAAAGACCCAAAATAAGCATAACAACTATGGTTTTTTTTTAGCCAAAAAGATAATCTTATTTTTCTCAAAAACTACTCCAACGGTTAGTTTTGTGGTCGTCTGTCAACCTGGTAACAGGTTCGATCTCTGGCGTAGTCTATGTGCTCTTATTTTTACATTAAAAACCAATTCTAAAATAAAATGTCATACAGAATATGACAACGAATAACAAAAATAATGCAATATATGGGACATAAAACACGGAAATTTCTCCGCGCCGCCATCCTTATAGATAAAATCTGAGACAATAACCACCTACAGTCCAGAATATCACGCCACACATCTTTCCAATCCTTCTTTCTCTTCCTTAAACTCACGCCCGCGCTGTGTTAACATTTAAAGTGTAGTATAATCCCTTGAGCGTGTGTAGATTATTATAAAATAAAAATAATAAAAACAATTAGTCAATTAATTAAGCCAAAATGTACTTTTATGGTATTTTTTTTATAAAAAAATAGTAATTTTTGGTACCTAGTAGAATCAACTTTTTAGTTTCGAATTTTCTGGAGAAGCTTCTAAAAAATTAAACAGTATTTGTTAATAAAAAAAATGTTTTACGTAATGTTTCGAAAATTGGTATTTAGTACTTTTTTGACATTATTTTGAATGCTTGAAAAACTATTCTCCTGAAACAAAACAGTTTCTCCGTGTCGGCAAGGGCTCCATAATTTTGATGATCTATCAGTCAGGTACGGTTTTTTCCAATTTTTGGAGAAGAACAATTAAGGGTAATGAGTTAAAATTTGGTGAGGCGTATGTGCTTCACGAGTTTAGCGAATTTGGATTTTCTTAGTTAAGTTACTTATTAAGATATGATTGGGGTCAAAAATCACCGGAATTTGAATCTGTAAAAGTGTGTAGTACCAGAACTTGCGTGGTTACTATTGAACACTCTTTGTTAATTGACTTTCAGTGATTGGTACAATTTGAATTTGTACTGTATTTGTCCAATGGATAACACCTACGAGCTGTGCTACACCTTATCAATTTTTATTTCCTCAATCTTATCCAATACCTATATTTGAAATTTCTACGTTGCTATAATAAATCTCTCGTACTTGCAATTAGACAATACGACTACAAATTTTCAAAAAAAAAAAATACTTTTATGTGGACTTTGGAGAATTTTTAAAAAGTGATTCTCATCGGCTTTATTGGTCGTAATGATTATTAAATGAAAGCGATTTTCATTTTATTTCACCAACGTTTCGACGGTGGTTGCCGTCTTCTTCACGGTTGTCTATATTTACAAAATCTAAAATTAAAGAGATATAATGTTTGAACATAATATACAAGTAAACGAACAAAATATGACTTACATAACGCTAAATTTTAAGATTGCACTATGCTAAGGAATAATTTGTTTAAAATATTTAAAAAAAAAAAAACAGATTAAAAAGCAGATTTTGAACACTTCTTATTTGAAGATTAGTCTATGTTTAATGATATTTACTGTCTTGTTTGCGGATCTCCACTCCTTCGAAGTTTGGTGTGTGGCCGGTATCAACGCCAAATTTTGTACTTGACACAAACGATACATTGGTTTCTTATTCCGCTGTTTCTCTTTTTACGAATGTTCCTGTTCAGCTGGCAATCAACATCATTAAAAAGAAATGGCAAATTATAGCTGAAAATACCAAGCTGAGCCAAAACAAATTTATCGAGTTATTGAATGTTTGCCTAAAAGAGAACAACTACCTGCAATTTAAGAACAATTTGTACAAACATGTACACGGAATGCCAATGGGAAATCTAATTTCACCGACGATTGCGGACTTGGTTTTAGATTTTTTACTCGAGTAATGTTTTAAGCTAAGCTACAATCCTAAATTTATAGCAAAATACGTTGATGATATCTTTGCGATTGTGGATAGAGAAGAAATTGATAATGCCTTACGATGCCTTAGCCAATTGTAAAAATATGAAAAAATACAAATCACGGTAGAGGGAAAAAACAGATCGATAACGTTCTTGGACGTTAAGGTTTAACGCGAAAATGACCGACTTTATTTTGACTGGTACCAGAAAGATATGGTATCTGAGAGACTTGTCATTTCCGATCTAATCAAGCCAAGCACATTCGTATGAACACTGCATCGAACTTAATAAACAAAGTCTTTGCGTTGAGTGACCGAAAATTTCACTCCGCTAACGAGGAAAAAGTTACGCAAATACTCCTAGACAACAGCTTTCCGACAGAAGTTATAAGGAACTTGATACTTTGTAAAAAACACAAAGTTCGTTCAGAAAATAAGTTGGAAAAGAGATGTGTTTATAAAAGTGTCGTTTATGTGCCAAAACTTTCCGAAAATTTCAAAGAAATTGTCGCGAAAAACAACCTGTAAGTCAACTTGGCATATAAGTCAAACCAGACTGTTACAAAATAAATTGCCAAGGGAAATCGGATGAATCTTGCAATCTTTGCTACATCGGCACCACCAAACAACTCCTTCGGCAAAGAATGTCGAACCACAAGTCAGATATTCGCCTAAAAAGTTCTGAGAAGAGGGCACTGGCTTCTTACAGCGTTGATACCGGTCACACACCAAACTTCAAGAGAATGGAGATCCTTGCAACAGAAAAACATACATCTAACGTTACACACTAGACACTGCATATAATTAACAACAAAAATAATATGAACCGCAAACAAGACACACAAAATATATCAGCCGTTTACTGTTCCTTAGTTTCTGACAGTAAATATCATTAAACAGACTAATCTTCAAATAAGATGTGTTCAAAATCTGTTTTTTAATCCGTTTTTTTTTTTTAATATTTTAAACAAATTATTGTTTAGCTTAGTGCAATCTTAAAATTTAGCGTTATGTTCAAACATTATATCTCTTTTTAATTTTGTATTTTGTAAATAAGGACACCCCTGAAGAAGACGGCAACCACCGCCGAAACGTTGGGGAAATAAAATGAAAATTGCTTTCATTTAACCATCATTACGACCAATAAAGCCGATGAAAATCACTTTTTGAAAATTCTCCAAAGTCCACATAAAAACCAACTTGGTCAAAACTTCTAAAATATTAAAAAATACTTTTATGCAAGTAAAATGATAATGGCATATTTTTACAATAACAGGAATTAGCAATAAATGGAGAAAAAAAATTTATTGAAAAGCAAAACAAGAAAATATAACAATCATAAAAATCAATAATAAATAGGTATGTAAACTGAGTATTAATATATGAAGAAAACAAATTATGACTTAAGTTTTTTTGCTGGTGGTTTGGAGGATATTGGTTTTGCCTGACGTTTTTCACTTGTCGCTTCTGGCTTAGCAGCTATTTTAACATCCTTGTTGACTTTGTAAGCTTCGCTCATCTTCTTGAGATTCTCCTTATGAATAGTTTCATGGATGACAATCCTTTTAGGATAATCTTTGCCAATAACACAACCATATTGCATTTGTGCAATAGGCGATGCTTTCCATGGTTCGTAGATTATTCCGCGAGGGTACTTCTTTAATTCAGGTACATACTTCTTGATGTAATGACCTTCGGGATCGGTTTTCTTTCCAAATGCCACTGGACTATAGACTCGAAAGAATTGATGGAAAAATGCCGACGCAGAAAGCCACATCCAATTTCCGGCATTTAATGCCCAATCGGCATCGAGAAGTAGCTCCTCGAAGACTTTCTGGCCTTCTTCCCATGATATCCATAAGTCACCGCGAGTTAGAAAGCAGGCTACAGCATGTCTTGCTAAATGGTGTATCCATCCCTCTTGCCGAAGTTGACGCATAATCGCATCGATAAAGGGATATCCTGTGCGACCATGCGTCCAGGCTTCTAAGTGCTGGTCGTTCCTCTCCCAAGGAATCTGCAAACAAATAGAATTTCCAATCATTCGATCGAAATTAGGCTCGGCCGCACCAGCAGTATAGTAGAACTCTCTCCACATCAATTGCCCCATGAGAGAGACTGGCGGCTTAGAGTGCTTTGTGTTCTTCTCGAGGATTTTTTTCAGTTTTTTATAGAACAAAAGAGAGCTAAGGCAGCCAAACTTTAAATATGGACTCAAAACTGTAGTACTGGGTTCTAGTGAGTTTGGTGATGTATTTGGTTTCTCGAAATTGCAAACCCATTTGTCGTCAAGTAAGCTTTCATCGAGACGACGCAGACCCTCGGTCTCTCCGCCAGGAAACTTGTTTATTCCCAATTCCTGCACACGCTCAATAACCTCTGCAATTGAAGGCGGATCGTAGCATATAGGATTCAGTGCTTCTTCTTCATCAGGGCAAGGCTTATTGCGATCCGGCAGCTGCTCGGGCTGTGGCGCTGGTTCGGGAACTGGTATCTTCTCGACCAACGAAAGAAACTTCTGATAGGTCAATGGCGGTTTTCCCATATTGTGACGCAATACAATTTCTGGATTGTAAATAGTATGGGAACTAAATTGAAAGACTTGTACATTTTGTTCTTTGCAAAGCTTAACTATGGCGGCGTCACGCTTTCTGGCGTAGGGTTCAATATCAGTTTCGAAGGTCAGAACTTTGACATTCCATAATTTTAGAAGTTTTGGAAATACATCATCGGGAATTCCTCTAACGACGTTTAATCGAGAGTTGATTAGTTGTAGATTTTCGTGCAGTTGCAGCAGGGATTCTTGCAAAAAACGCATACGATTAGGGCCAACTCGCATCCAATTGCGAATACCCGGGTCAAGAACAAATACTGGACGTAATTTATAATTGGAATTCTGTTTAATTAGTTCACACGCTTTGACAAGAGCTGGGTTGTCGTGAATTCGCAATCCTTTGCGAAACCAATGGATTACTGTACAATTTGTTTCCATAATTTTGCGGAAAAATAAAAAAATACACAAACCAATGATGATGGAGAGTATGCTCTCTTCTACAGACTGTTTTTCATTTCATTGTTGCCTTTGACCCATGTTATTTGGCAGGGGTTTCAATTTCAAGTTCAATTTCACAACTTGGTGAAATTCTGTTTTAAAAAGGACGTAGGAATTCCTGGATTTCGGAGACTGCAGGAGGCAGAATTTCTATCCCCTTCTTTGGATTTAAGCCGAAATGGCGTTGTGTTGACAAAGTTGACTATTGCCTTTACGTAGCGTAGCGCTCAATGCCTAGGAGGTGAGAGTTGCAGCTGGTTTGCCATAGCAGATGGTTGCCTTGCGAAAAAAACAACTTAGTACGATATAGTGTTGCCTATGCAGAATTTTAACATGAAAATCACAGTACGATTTTTATGGCCTGGTTGCACGAGCGTGAAAAGTAATCAACTTAAGAAAGAGAGCGGATGATTTTTCGGATAAAAGAAAGGGATGAAAAAAGGCGAAGTTTCATCCATAAACTAATAACTTAAGGACCAGAAACCTCTGCTTTCATTTGACATTTGCCTACAAGCTGAAACACGCACACAAGTAACATTTCTGTTCCTCTTCCAATAGACACATTGATAAAAACGCACACAAGAATCTTTTCTGTTCCTCTTCCTATAGACACAATAGACAACACAGCCCTAGTAATTTGTTTTTGTTTTGCTTTTCGATTTCCCATCTTTTCATGGATAGAGTTTCAAAACTACAAATACAACAATGTAAACAAATGGGTTTTGGGGGGTGAAACGTACGAAGGTTTCCAATCTTTATTATGGCTTATTTGTGGTTTCATCATTTTCAGATATTAGTATTGCCTTAAAAATTATATTTCATTCTAAAACGTTCCCATTTGGCAGATATTTTTATTTTGCCGCCGAAGGAGAAGGTATAACCAATAGCTTCGTCATTGTATATATATTTTCATAGTACTACCATGGAACATGAAAATCTGTTCATCAGCGAGGCTGTGCAGATGGCGCTTGTGTCAGTGGCTTATGAGTCCAACTGTACCAATAAAGCTTCGGTGCATTCCAATAAGTCCAATATAATCTTCCCATCATCATTATCATCTGTTGGGCCCAAGATTTGGATGGCAAGAGAAACGCACAACAAATCAATTTTCTCCTGGTTCATTGTTTTTCCGTGACCTTTTAATATATTAATTTAGCAAACTATTATTAATAACCACAATAAAAAAAACAACATTTACCTACATACTCGCACCAGGTTTCTTTATTTTGAATTAATTTTTCTAAAATTAAGCTGCGGTTAATTTATAATTGTTTGTTTACAAAAAGCGAATGTCAAATCAAAAGCAATTAAAAAAACGAGCAACTCAGTTTCCTCATCAATATCTTCGTGTGAAAGCTACAAGGCAATTAAAGGAAAACGTCAAAAAAATCTCCAGCAACTGGTGAATGGATTTTATTTTTCGTTTTGACTTAAGTAGGCTTTACATGGATCTGCATCTGCAGACTTGAAGAAAAGTAGAGCGGACCAATAATATAAAACAAACATAAAAGTAAGACAGGGTACACACTAATAACTTACTCGAACTCTGCTATAACTTTCTTGACATATCTCACAATCACACGTTCAGGTATGTAGTTTTGAGAAGAAAATGTTCGCTTTTTTCGTTGTTTTTAAGCAAACTGAGGTGAAATGGTAAAAAAAAACTTGAAAATTCGTTATCTGAACGGAACAAATTATGGTGCAGATGAAAATGCTATAATGAAGATGAACATGTTCATCTTCACTATAATCTGCAATCTTCAGGTTCGTACTTCCTATAATCTTCATACATGAAGATGATCTCCATTTTGGTTTTCGCTCTCTATCGCACAAGTATGATTTTTTTATTTTGTTTCCTCTTTTTTTGCAGATGTCAATGCAGATGAAGATGAAGATGCATGTAAAGCCTCTTTTATTGTAGCAAAGTAAGTAATTTTGTTATTTCCATCGCTTAGACCCCTTTCACACAAGGAAACTGAGTTGCCGGCAACTGGGAGTTTGGTGGTGAGAAGGGCAAGAAGTAAGGGGAATGAAAAAAATCTCCCCGGTCAACGATTTGAAGAGATTTTTTTGACGTTATGCTTTGAAATTTTCTTAGGTTTCCATTTTGATTTCTGTCTCTGATAGATGTCAAACATATTTTTTTAAAAGAGAAATTGTTTCTCACAATTATATTATTCATTAACCAAACTAAGTGAGCTACTTAAATAAATTTATTGTGAAGAAAATTTCAAGTTTTAATTCTTGTAGGCAAGGCATTTAATTCAATCCCTCACGAGTTGGTACACATTTCATACATACAATTATGCGCCAAAACATGGAAAATCGACAACAAAAACGCACGGACCAACTAAGCTCTCAGCTTGTGGGATCATCATCGCATTTGGTTTATGATGACTTTCCTGTATTTGCGAGCAGCAGCAGGAGCAGGCAGCACCACAGGTATCAGTCATATCATCCTGTCAGTGGTTTATGTGTCCAACTGTACCCGTAAAGCTTCGGTGCATTCCAATAAGCCCAATATAATCTTCCCATCATCACTATCATGTGTTGGGTCCAAGATTTAGATGGGAAGAGAAACGCAAAACAAATCTGCACACAAATCAATTTTCTCCTGGTTCATTGTTTTTCCGTGACCTTCTAATATATTAATTCAGCAAACCATTATTAACAACCACAATAAAAAAAACAACATTTACCTATATAATCGCACCAGGTTTCCTTATTTTGAATTTATTTTTCTAAAAATAAGCTGCGGTTAATTTATAACTCAAAATTGTGTAGAATTTTCCAGCCGCGAAGCAAATTGTTTGTTTACAAAAAGCGAATGTCAAATCAAAAGCAATTCAAAAAACGAGCAACTCAGTTTCCTCATCACTTTCTTCGTGTGAAAGATATAAGGCAATTGAAGGAAAACGTCAAAAAAATCTCTAGCAACTGGTTTCCCTGTGTGAAAGGGGACTTATTGATTGTTCATACGTGAATACGTACCTACAATGATACATAAGTATTATAAGTTTGGTACTGAATTGTTGGGGTAGTTGGATGTGTACCTACATACTCGTTTGGATTTTAGTTATTTTATGATTTGGATTTGGTGAAAAAAAGAAATTATTCTAACAAATTTTAAGTACCTGGGTAGGTAATATTTGATTTAGATTTTTAGAGTTGATGTCTTCTGATATATGGTAGGTACTTCACCAAAATGCATTCGTAAAAAAAAAAACAAAAACAAAATTCTAACAATCAAACATCACACTATGATAATAGAAAAGCCTATAAAAGTGATCGACAAAAAATGTCTGTCTGTCAGTCTGTCCGTATGTATGTATAACGAGCGACAGCCTAAACGGCTTAAGCGATTATCCTCAAATTTGGTACGTGGGTATTTGTTTGGCATTCCTCAGAGGGGAAATTGAAATTTTATTTTTAGGCCTAAAAGTAAAGGTACCTGCCATACAACCTTTAAGGAAAAGATTATTTTTCTCTAAAACGGCTCCAACGATTCCGATAATAATATTTGGGAATTTTTTTGTTAGCTATCATTTAGTAAGAACCAAGTTTACAGGAAAAGTCTATTACAGCACCTTTCATATAACTTTTTTTTTAATTTTTTGTGTTTTTCGGTATGGGTATACATTACATTTCTCTCAAATTTTATATCTGAGAAGATCTAGGTAGCCAAACTAATTCTGCATATCAATATTTTTAATAAGTTTTTTTTTATAATTAAAATTAATTTTCGAATCAATTTTATTTAAATATGTTGCATGTGGGTGATATATGTCCTAGAAACTAGGTCATGTATCATGTTATAGCTATTATCTACAATAAGTGCTTTGCTGTTATGTTAAATTATTTTCTGTTTTTTTTTTAACATATTTAAGGTTGTTAAGTATAGGTAGGTATTAAAACTTTAAATTAAGAAAAACTTAAAAAAAACATATTATTAAAATGCAGTATATTAAAAAAAAAGGAATGAATAAGGAAGTTATACACCTAAATTAATAAAAATTTAGGACTTATTCCATATGGTGTGTGCAAAATGCTAATAATACAACAGAATTTCTGATATTTCACATTTACAAACTTAGTCCTTCGCTAAACCATCGAAGACGGTGGTTTAGTGAAGGAATAAGAATTGACATTAAGATAAGAATGTACATGGACAGATTAAAATCAAATGCAGGACTGGATCGTACGAACTTGCTCTTGTAGCTAACAACTTTAATGTAGCTAAAAATTGACACTGTTAGTAGGTAGGAATAGTCTATGCAGGTTCAAATAGAATAATCAATTGTTGAATGGTACCTACCTACAAATGTATATTTAAATAGATTTATTTTTAATTATTAGGAAGGTGTTCAGGAATGGAGCTAAACTTCTTAAATTATAATTCTTATTATTTGCTGCTAAATTGTTTAAAATCGTTATTATTTACTTTTTTTTAATTTATTGTTCTAAATTTTTCTTTGTTAACTTTTTGTATAATTTGCCAAACATTTCGAATCATACCCTATATAAATAAGCGTTCTTAAACCCTTGCTGTTTGTTTAAAGTTTTTTTTTTTTTTTTGAATTTATGATAAGAAGCTTATGAACCCGCTATGTAAGTGGAAATTGTGGGAGAAAACATTCCATTCATTGCAAGTATCGATCTCTTCTGCCAGCAACCACCATCGAGATAACATCATCATTATTAGTACAGTCCGCATTTTGTTAATCGAAAATTTGTCTTGGTCCAAAGCATTACATATATATTAAATACATTCCTTGTTATTGATTTTGAAGGTTTGTATTTAATTCCTTTTTGGAATTTTGCATTGCTGATCAGAAGGTAATAGCTATATTTTATGTACATACATACATATATAGAACCTAGGTATGTAAATATGTACATAAAATAGTGAAAGTGAAAGGTATAGGTGGAGATGTATCAGTGGCGAGGCGTGAATAATTTCAAAAGGTAGGTCGAAGAAAAATTAGTCACCAAAAAATTAAATTTCGGAAGTTTACTTGAAATTATTTCGTTCAATGCATAAGTTAGTATGAAACCCTAAGATTCAACAATTTAAACCAAATTTGTTATACCTTAAGTCATTTAAGTTAAATGTAACAATGAGCTTAATGCATAATAAAAGCGGTTTCGAAAGAAAACTTTTTTCGGATGCAAATACAATATCTTATATAAATTTATTTTTGAGTTAAAAATTTGCGGGCATGTATCACGCAATATTTCGTTTTCTAAATGGTTATGAAGTGCTAAAACGTCAAGTTATCGAAGAGAAGAAGTTGTATACAAAACTTTAAGTTCATTTTTTAAGGCTGTCAAGTCAAAAGGCCCAGGGCAAAAATTTATTAAAGAAGATATTTTTTAATTTTGATTGGAAACTTCGAATTTATCATATTTTTCTGTAAAGTCAAAAGACCCAGGGCAAAAATTTATTAAAGAAGATATTTTTTAATTTTGATTGGAAACTTCGAAATTATCATATTTTGAATTATTTATTAAGTAAGTAAATCTAAAAAATTAAATTCGTGAAAGTTTTATATCTTGTATTTATTTGGTATATAATATTGACTTTTATTTCTACAAAACGACGTTTATAACGTGTTTTGGAATCAATTTCGAGCAATTCTCGTTTTTGTGTTGTTTCCGTGAAATTGCTTTATGCCTTCCAAAATGGATTTAAATTTATTAAGAAAGTCAGAGCTCTTAATTATATCTAATCTAGAATTTAAAATGACGTTTATTACCCGCGAATGATAATACCAGCGAGTTTCCGATAACCCAGGCTTTCGTCGGTTGGCTATTTATTTTAAAAGTTTTGAACATTTAGTTGATTTAAAAAAAACCGACAATAGTATTTAATACTGTCAAGAAAAACTTTTAATTCCGATATATTTTTAAGTGATCGAGATAAAACTAAATTTAAAACGTGAGTTAGCCATTGGACAAGCATCAAGGACTTTCTTTTTAACACCACCCACTTCCCCAGACATAGCTGCCGCACCATCGTAAGATTCGCCAATTAGTTTGTCCTTGCAGGAGAATATATCAAGAACAATATTAAAAAATATGCTTTCTTCAATTCTGCCCTCCAAAAGGTACCGTAGAACAGCATTCCAAGCACTTAGAGAGTTGAAAAAAAGAGGTCAAGGAAACAAAGCATTTTATTTAAATTACAACTCCCTGTCAATCAATTATATATATAAATACAAGTATACTTTTGTTACAATTAAACGTTAAAATAGGAAAAGGTAAACCATCTTTTCGTGTTTAATCTATTAAACGTTTTGAAAAATTTGTAAACAATCAAGTGAACCGTTTTACAGAAAATCGAAAGCCAAACAAATGTTTTTATTAGAGATACCAAAAATAACCATTTATTTTTTTCAAAAGAAAAAAGATTACCAAAAACTACCTTTTCCCTTTATTAATGAACTGATTAAAAAAATCGGTGGATTATTTTCGAAAAAAATTGTATTATGCTGTTATGAGCAGACTCCATAAATATTAGAACATAATTTAAAATAAATACAAAACAAGTAAATAAATATTAAATTAGAATTTATTGGAAAATAAAACAAACAAAATAAAACAAAAATCTTTATTTTTAATTGCGATACATTTGGTGTATATATTTAGGCACAATTGGGTAAAGAAATAAACAAAATCTATATTTTAAGATTTTCATCAAATTTTCAGAATTCCAATGATAGAAGCTGAAGCGATTTTCTTCAAACTTGGTAGACACATACTTACATAGTTTTGTTTTGTTCATCATTATGAAAATCTAATCGATTGTTAGAAGGAAAGCGAATTAAAAAAAATTGATTGATTTTGCCACATGGAGTGAATATTCTACTGAACTATTCTCTTAGTTATTGGTCGAACATCCAACTCGATTTTTTTTAATAAATGTGTGAAAATTAGTAATAGAAATACGTTAGCTTTCAGTGGAATTCTCCGTTGGTTATTCATAATGACGACAATATTAACTTACGCAGGCAAACTCTATGTTTTAGTGCATACAAAAAAGAACCATAGAATCATTTTTTTATGATTCTACTTTCATTATCGATATGAAACAATTTTTATTTGCATTTTTTGAAAAAAGTTAAAAATATTCATAGGCAATCTTCCGAATAGTTTTTAAAGTCAAATCCAATCCTGGTTGCAGTAGGTGTACGTGAAATATAATTGTCCTACTGGAAAAAGAGATAAATTGTTTGCTATTAAATGCTTGTTATTAATATATAATGGATACATTTTTTAATTTTAATTTTAAATGTTTGTAAATGCATGAAATATTTTTATATTTATGTATTCCTTTCGGATTTATTTATATTACATTTTAATTCAATTTCAAGGCTTGATATATAATGTAATATGTGCACTTCAAATTTAAAATATGTAGGTATGTAGGTATAGAACCATTTATTTTATACTTTATCATTTTTGTATGAACCGATCAAAATATTTTTTTTAAATGGAAATGATTCCAAAAATGTTTAATAATTTTGCATATACAAATTGCATATTCAATTGATAATATAATACCAACTTTCTAACAGCTTCAATTCTTACCTACATTAGAGTTGTTAGCAACAATAACAAGTTTGTACGATCCAGTAGTGACGCATTTTTGTATTATAAGAATGCAATTTTACTAACTGCAGGTAGGATCTGAAAAAAATATTTGTATGTACCTACCTAAATAAATGTAGGTAACTACTATATAGGTATAAAGCGACACTTCACAATTTTTTCACCGAACATCACTAATTAACTTCAACTTCACAAAAACACTTTATCACACAAAAATAAAAAATACCGAATTGCATTTTTTTTACACACAACCGACGGCAAAATATATTTCACACACGTACCTACAATGTCCAAAGAAAAATTACAAGAAAGCTTGGTCAAAAAAACCAAAACAAAGCGAAATATACATACGTAGGTATATCCTAAACAAAAGTAGGTCGAACGGGATACTTACAAATTGAAATTGGGATATTCTTCCTACATAGGTATTTTCTCCAGTTTATAATAAATGTTAAAGAAAAATGCAAAAAATATATTTTCTTTTATCCTGATTTAGCTTTTTGCATTCTTCTCCCTCATTAGCTATTTGTCTCACCTTATTTCTTATTTGTCAATCTTTCAAATTCTCGCTCTCTGAGAGTCTGCCTAATCTGCAGAGTTGTACCTTTCAGCGGTTTCACCGGGGTGTGCCTCGGACGTTCCGCTTCATGATAGTACTATGGAATATATATACAATGGCATCGTTTTCCTCGTACCATTTCCATTTCGTTGTATTTGTAACAGACTGGGTTCCTAATTTACCATCCAATTCCCTTGCATGCTCACTCAATTTGTTTTCTGTGTGTATCCACAAAACTGAATCTTTTTTACGCTCGTGTAACCAGGCTCAAAGTGCCTGCTTACACGAGCGTAAAAAGTAATCAACTTAAGAAAGGGAGCGGATGATTTTTCTAACGAAAGAAAGGGATGAAGAAAAAAGGCCAAGTTTCATCATTTTCCTTATTTTCAGATATAAGTATTGCGTTAAAAATCATATTTCATCCTAAAACGTTCCCTTTTGTGATAATTTTTATGACGCCCTCTGTTGGTGCTAAATGTAAATTATCTCTTTCTTGCTCTATATACGCCATCTAATAGCGTTTTCATATAAATAAATTTGTAATCTGGCAATGCCAGAACAAGAATGAAAAGGGCGGAAATGAAAAAAAGGCCATCTTGTCTTGGAGATTGTAAAAAAGCGAAACACGTTTTAAAGCGATAGATAGATAGATAGATTCTTTATTTTTTCATCATAAGGTTTTACAAAATTTTATATAAAAATAAGGTCACGAAATGACATTTCTTATGATATACATAAATAAAATTATAATAAAACGCAAGTTATCAAAAACTTGTACAAAAAGCTAACTTTTCTTTTCTTCATAATATATGTCAATTTTGACGTGATTTGAAACACAAATTAGTTTTGAATAAGTTTTATTAATTTAACAAATCAAGATTGTTTATTAGTTTGTATAATATATAATTTAGGAATGCCAATTTTGACCTGATTTGGAATACAAGAATAGATTTAATGTTTAATGTGTTTATTTTACAGGTATTAGCCTTCTAGACTGTGTGATATTAAATTTGAAGTGATTTAAAACACAAAAAAACGAAAATTTAATTGGACTAAACTATTGTTTTTACAAATTAAATAAATAGGTAATCGAACCAATCAGCTAGGGAATTGATTTCTATAACTAAGAGCGTCTTGAATATATTTGACTAGGCACAACCATCCCTTTTCTCCATTAAGGATTTCAAAAATAATTTCTAAAGAAAAAAGCTAATTTCAAAGTGTAATCTTCGGACCTCTTGAAGAATGGGACACTTGGTAGATATCTTCATTTTCTCTTCTATTACAAGGATTACAGAGCTGTGGCAAATCTTGTCGATGCGGGATGAAATTAAGATTTAAGATTTCGACTCTCGTTCTAAAAATGAAACTTATTTGAATGGCCGAAAGATTATTACAAAAGTGTTAGAAGCTGATGGTTCAATTTTTTGTAGTGGTTTCCCGAGGCAAATAAAGCTTCTTCTAGATTATCCTGAAATATTTTTTTGGTCTACTAGAGCCATAACCTCTGCAAACTGTTTTTGCCAGTCTTCAATTCGATCTTCTGACAAATGTAAAACTGATTCGTGGTCAAGTGCCAACTGCTTCCACTCTTTGAAAGGAGTCACATTTCTTAGCAACAAGTTCTTTAATCAAATTCTATGGAGTGATCTTTCGTTTATTTTCATTGTTCTTACAATGTAATCCGCGCTAGTCTTCAAGTTTTTAATGTAGATTGGCGTTATCCTTGATTCTACGTATGTTGCATAATGTGGAGTGCAGTTGGGTAAATGAAAAAGTCTTTTAAAGAAATTTCTTTGTACGAGTTCAAAATTATCAAAATATTTGTAACCCAAGACTTGGGCACCGTATGTCATGCAAGTATTAATTGTTGCGTTAAAAATATGACATTTAGATCTTAAATCGATGTTTTGGTTTGAAAAAAATGTTGGCCATATTATGTTTAAAGCTTCTAGCTTCTCGACTTTTTTCTTTACCGTGCTTGCAAAAGTTTAGGTTGTAAGTCAAAAGGACACCCAAGTACTTAGATTCCTGTACAATATCAATACTGACCGTGTTGATAAACCATTTTTCTTCCGGCCGTCTTCTTGATTTCCTACCTTCAAAAATTAAAATCTTAGTTTTAAAGAATTTATATGAACACCCCAAGTTTCACGGAGGCGGCTTATTTGCATTTGAAGTGTTGATGGTTTATCAGCAAAAATTACTAGATCGTCAGCACATAGCAGAACTTTTATTAGGGTATTTGCGTAACTAACTCCTCCAGGAAGATTGTCACAGACTTCGTCTACATATAGGGCAAACAGTAACGGACTGAGAATACAGCCTTCAGGTACTCCTGCCGAAGTTTCAAATTGGTTTGAGAACCTCAAACTATCCCATACTTTTGCCTCAGTCAAAGAAATGAGTCTTCATAAATTTGAAGGAAATTTCGAGATATACCCATACAAGATAATTTTTAGATAAGGGCTTGTCTGTTGACTTTGTCAAAGGCAGCTTTGTAGTCCATGAAACAAGTTTAAAGCTTTTTTTGTTATCTATAAATTTTTGAGCCATGCTGGAAATTGCAAAAATTTGGTCCGTCGTCGAAAAACCCGGTCGAAAACCAGCTTGAAAAATGCTTAGATTATTGTTATTTTCTATCCACTTAGAAAGCCGTTCATACAAAATTTCTGAACAAATATTTCTTATAGAATTTAATATTGAAATACCTCTATAATTCTCAACTTCGTTGGCATCACCCTTTTTAAAAATAGCAAAAATCAAGGATTTTTTAAATTGGTAGGAGCAGACAAGGAGTTGTAAATTTTATTATAAAAGTTAACCAAGTAGTTTTTGAAATCCGTTGTGCTGTTCTTGTAAAATTCTACTGGAATTCCATCAATGTCTGGACTCTTACTGTTCTTACAATTCTTAAGAATAGTTTCCAATTCCAAGTGAGAAAAATCGACATCGAGTTCATTCACGCGGGTATTTGGTAAACCTTACTCGAAGGTGTGAAGGTTATGGTTAACTGAGAGTAGTGTTTTAAAATGAGCAGCCAGCAACTCAGCTTCCAAGGAAAACTTCACACCTTGAGACTGTCCACCTAGTTCGCGTACTGGAGTCCAGAACTGTTTATAGTTGGTGCATTTCTTCAAGTGTTCGAAAAACTGTAAATTGGTAGTTCTAAAGAACTTCAAATAAACAAAGGAGAGTTTTCGTAGACGCTTGCAATCATTGTCCACAATGATTTTTCGCTACAAATTTTTTGGAAGTTTTATGTGCAAAAGGAGCTGCAGCTATAATAACTTTATATAAACTTTGACTTATTTCTTCGACCGTGTGTGTAGATTGCTGAACTAAAGAGCACGAATGTCGATTTAAGAGTTTTCTATATAACGTTGCGTTGTTTTCTGACAATTTGAGCTTGAGTGCGCACGTTGAATTGACTCAGAAATTTTTATTTTGACAATAATAGGAAAGTGGACTGAAAAGTTCACCATAGCAAAGTCAAAATCTTCGAATAAAGCCAGCCAGTTAGTTGACATTGCGGCAAAGTCAATGATGGATTGCCCTTGGCCACTTACAAAAGTGAAATCACCAGCCTTACACTATTAGAACAACCATTTAATATGTATACTCCGAAATCTGTAATAAATTCAATCAAACTTCGTCCATTGCTATTTAAAATATCATCTTTTGAGTTTCTTGGAAATGAGATAATATTAACGAATCTAAAATGTTATCAGAAAAATTTTGATATTTACCAATTCTAGAATTTAAGTCTCCAATAATCAAAACGTTCTCATATGTTCTTCTCTTGATAAAATCTACCAACTGATTGAATCCGTTTGCCCAGTTATTACAGCTCAGGTAAACAGGTATAATGTAATAGTGTTGGTTTTTACCTGTTTACAAAATCTTCTAATAGATGTTTTTAATACCGTATAAAATACCCTCACTGAATCGTCCATTATTATTAACTCTTATAGCAGGTGTGAACATTACCTTAAAATCTTTAAAATATTTTATGTAATGATTTTGGTTATGAGCTTCACTGATCTCTATAATACACTGGATAGTGTATTCACACAAAAAAATCGACCTCAATTGCATCGACCGAATATTGCAGTCAAAAAAGAAGGTCTTCAATCGATTTGGGTTCCTACAACCTTGCAGGCCCGACATCTTATTGTTGCAAATGCACTGATATTTAGATATTGGTGGATTTGGATCGCAATCCGCATCTAGATTGTCCCATAGAAGATGGAGCCAATGAAGATATGGCACTCATCAAAGACGGCGGTGGGTGTATGATGCAAGAGAAGATTGTCGCATCGTGTGCCTGTTATACAAAGAATTCCAAAACCTGAGAACAATACAAAAGAGGAATTACAATCGAAATCGTACCAATGGCCTACGTTCCTATTAAGAAAAGAATTGAAATTGGTTCGGTGGTAGCTTAATATTGCCAATAGCGGCTTCTAAAGCCGCACCTTGTATCACTGATAGCGGAAACTTTATCTTAGGCTGGCGGTGAGGGTCAACTCGTTGAAGTTCTCATAAACCATTGAGATTGGATAAAAATCGACCAGAAAATTTAAAAAAACAGCATAATCATTCAACTTCACCAACAAGAAAACATATTTTCGTGAAACGTTCTGTTACCAGACTTTTAATATGTATTGTAAATAACCTAGAATTTTAAGACGAAAAAAGACAGAGAGACGCACAATATTGACTTCCATTTGTAATGTCGATTTCGTTTCAATAATTAGGATTCGCTACTAAAACCAATACTTTTTGGCTTTGAAAAGAACGATTACGGACCGAATCTCTTTTTGGGACTGTGTGTGTTGCTTGGCAGCTCTAAAAAAAAAAACAAATCTTCAATTCGTTAAAACATCATTATTTCGTTTTAATTTCCGGATTCCGACGCGGGGGAGTTCCTAAACCCACTTGCACTTTTTTAATATTTGTTTCCAAGAAGTTTTTAACAATTTTTTTATTTTTTAATATATTAATTTACTTTTTCTGTACACTGCCACAAAATAAAAATTAATTCACAACACAACAATTGAGAAACGTCAAAACAAATATTGTAGTGTATGTAAGAATATGTGCACAAATCCGTTTTGAATCCGTCTCCAAAAAGAGATTCAATACGGATCTGTTTTTGAAGAAAAAATATTGGTTTTAATTTGAAACGAATTTGATTTTCAGAAAAAAATTGACGGCGGATCGACGGCAAGTCGATGTTTTTGTTGAAACGAAATCGACATAAAAGAACTTGAACTTGTTTTATTTTCCCAACAATTACATTGCAATAATTACAGCTTCCATATTTAATGATAATTTTTCTGCAATATCTTTCACGTTCTTGTGAAGTGGTTCATTTTCTTTGTCGTCGTCATTTGAATAGCTACCAGTTACTGAAGCGATTCTGGTCGGTGGTTGGTGAACCAAACTTTCACTTTTGCTTACTTCTCCAATACAATTAGCACCATCTTCTTCATCAGTATTTGAATCACTGTTTACCACATTGTAAATCTTATCTGGTTTCGGCAAACATGACAAATCGAGTTGGACAGTTTCTTTAAGTTCTATGTTTCGAGCCAGGAATCCCTCCATCTTTCCTTTGTGAGAGAAAAGTTTTCGCGGGTCAATATGAATCTGATCGATTTCTATTTTGGCAGTTTTTAGTTCGGCAACCATGCCATCTACCTCATAAGGTAGCACCACAGGCTTTGTGACGAGCCGTCCTTCCTGCCCGATGGATGTACTTATAGCACCTATTCCATCTAACCAGGTCCATTTTTTTGATGAATAAGTCCTTTATCACCTTGAAAATTTAAAAAGATTAAACAAAAATGATTCAATTTTTATTATTTCTTGAAACTTACTTTATTCTGAATTGTCTGTAGTTCATATTATCTTGGTTGAAACTGACAATACAAATAAATTGTTTTTCAATTTTTTTTTTGAAAAGGAGTGCAATCTATCTCTTTCTTTCTTTTATAAAGAAAACGAGATAGGCAATTGCACTGGTGCTACTGTCAAATTCAATTGGAGTCAAAAAAAAAATGTTATACTTTGAAGGGAATACATCCCGTGTATTATAGAGATTAGTGCTTATTCCCAATAAATCGATGTGCAGTGTAATGGCCTTTTCGATTGGCCGTCCGGAACACGTTCCCCCAATAAAACAGCCGTAAGCAATTTGACTGATTCTGAATTATATGTATCACTGTATTTGTGAAAATTAAATTAAAAGAAAATCACATCGGCTAAAAAGAATTTCCAAAACACTTGATTTCAATTTAGATACACATTTTCTTGTATCAATAATAATTAATACTTGCTACTTTTTATGTTATTTTACCAGAAAATGAGTTGAAATTCAATAAACACAACGAAATTACACAACAAATCAAGCCGATTATTTTGACATTTTTATTGTGTAAGTGTATTAGTTACTACGTTTATATGGAGAATTGAATCGGTATTGAATCAGGATTTAGGGCTTTGTATACTTGAATCGGATTAAAATAGGATTACTCGATCCGATCCCACTAGAAGAGCTGAATCGAATTGAAAATGTACTTATATACCTGAATCGAGGAATTGAAGAATCGAATTCACATCTGATTCTTGGTATGTGTGTACACCAATAGTGTTTTTTTGTGTTCAGTGGGTTTCCGGTTTCTTTGTATTTTTTTCTGTTGCATGTTTTTGTTGTTTATTCTGTAAACTCAAATTGTCACTTCGATTCCATTTTAATTCAATCTTCCGATACCACGAGGCCATATACCTGAATCGAAATCTCAATTCGATTCGATTCGATTCCTCAATTCACTCATATAAACGGGGTAAGTGATTCTGTTTTCGATTCTGAATTGAAATCCAGAATCGTTTTCTGTTCTGTTTAGAGTAACAACTGTCATTTTGTGGGGGTCAGAACAGTTCTGGACGGCCAATCGAAAAGGCCATTAATAACATTTTGTACTGAACAAAGCTAATATCTCACTGTCACTTTGTACGATGACAGCAATCGGAATACATCAAAAACCGTACAAACAAACGGAAAAGCAAAAAAATTAAATTATTAAATTAAAAATTAAAGTGAAACATAAAATTGGTGTTTGTTTATTTTATTTGTTATATTTATTAATTATTTAATATGGAAAGTATTTTTGAACAATTGGCCGAAGTAGATTTCTTAGATGTACGTAAATGCTATTCCTTCTCCACTTGTAAAGTTTATACATTAAAGTGATTTTTTTGTTTAAATATATTTTTGCAGATTTATGATGAAATTGCGGAAATTCCAATTACAAATGATCAAGTGGTAAAAATGTGTCTGACAGTGCCATGCAAAGTGGATCTTCGAAAGGTAAACCTAGTGTATTTAGTTGAACAAAAGTACAAAGCCAGACTATCTACATATAAGAAGAGCAAAGTTTTGAAATGGTTAAGAGTTTATCTCCCAATACTTCTGCCCAATCCTGAAGCTAAATATTTGAGATATCATGAGCGCCATCGGCGAAATGCTAAAATTGAATGGATAAATAGAAAAGCTCAAGCAATCCAGCAATTACCGCCGCCAATTAGTGGTTCTTCGGAATCTGAAGAAGAAATAAGAGAGTGTTCCCCCAACAACAACAAAACGCCACTGATAGATTCAGTCACACCTCAATCAGATGCAACAGCAGCAACAGATGACACTGTAATTCCATCTCAACCAAAATCCCCACAACAGATTATGTCGGGATTTTTAGGTTTAATGGAGGCTTCTATTACAACCATAGGAAGTAACGAGTTACCGTCGCCCTTCTCAGACACTGTTTCAAGTACCCAAGTAATCGATGAAGAATCAATAGGATCTCCAGTTAATCAAAACAGTCTCAAAAATAATGGAAAAATAATGTTTCAACAATCTGAAGATTTTTCTTCTCAAGATGATCCATATAATTCATTTAATTTAGTTAATATGGTTACATCCACCCAAGAATTTGGTTAATTTAGGGTTTCACTTCGTCAATTTATACTTAATTTTGTTTAATTTATTTCAAAATATACAATAAATTTAGTAATGTACATATTATATTCTTGTCGAAGTTTTTTTCTTTTTGCATGTAAAAACATTCGATTATTTGATGGGTCAGATGATCAGCCATATTACAAGTTCCATCGTAATCGAAAAGTCTTACGAAACCCGAAAACAGATAACAAAGAATACGTTCGTAATGGCAATTTGTATGAGAATTTCTACTACGATGGATTGTGTGATATATTTTTTCGGGATTCGTAACAAGTTTCCGATTACGTTGGAATTCGTGATAGTCCTGGATATTCCTGCATATTATGGAATCCGAAAAATATATACTCCCTGTTCCCGGGAGTGAACGAATTTTAGATTTACTTAGAGGACAGCTCCGAGTCAAAATAATGGGCGTTATCGTATCGTGAATAAAAATTTCCCTAAAAATTTTTTCTGATTCGAATTTTGGGAACGTGAATGATGCTCAAAAGTTTTTCTCGGATTTTATTGGTATCGAGAATAAATTTTCCCAGGGAAATTAGCTGTCGTTGTCGTTTCATACGATTTTTTGTTCGAGGGAAATTTATTCCGTTGGAGATTCGTGATCACAAGAAAAATTTCGAGGGAATAAAAAACTATTCTGTGGGAAACGAAATTCCCTCTTTCGAAAATTGGTGAAGCGGAATAAAATTTGTGTTTGAATTTATTGGTTTCGGGAAAAATTATATTTTATCAAGCAATATTGATGGCATTTCATTGGATTTTTTGTTTGAGCAGAAATTGCGGAGGTGAAAGAGAAAAAGCCTCTTCCCTTCCAAATTTCAACAAACCATGTACGTGTGTAGTAAGAAAAACTTCCTTGCTAATTATTAATTTTGTAAAGTATCATTCTTGAAGATCGAAAATTTTAATAGAATAAAAAAATAATTCATTTTTGTTCTAAGGTTACATACGTTGAGATCCTAACTGTGGTCCTCGACTAATATTTTACGTTATGTTTTTCAAATGGTACCTACTGTTGTCAGTATAGCAATTCTTAAGGAGATAAATAAATTCTAAATATCTCATGTCTATTAGCGGGTTAAGCAAATACATTTTTTACCTATTCGAAAACATTGTAAATAATAGAGAAGTGAACTATTCAAAACAAATGAGATATTGCCAATTAGTCATGATGTTAAGATTTTAAAGATTTGGTAGATTCAAAGTCCAAAAATATATTGAAAAAAATGAAGAACAGGTGCTTTTGAACTTTGAATAACCATAAAACAAATGAATTCATCATCATCCTTGAGAAAATCAGAAAATACCTACCATTTTTTTTGCTAAACACCATTAGGAGCAAAATACTTACCCAAAAAGAAACAGGAAATAAGTAATGTCTGTCAGAATATCTAAATATAGTTATACAAAAATTTCTCCGTATAATAATAATATCACAAATGATTCATTAACGTAAAAGACCTTCTTAAAATCAAAATAATTGCTCTAATAAAAACAATTCAGATTAGAATAATTAACAAAAATTTAATAAGTCGAACAAAACATACTTGACAAAAATAATTTGTCAATCAAAAAATCAAATCTTTAAATGCATCATCATCCTCATCGAATAGCTCCTCGAAATTCTCTCCAGTTATTTTATATACATCTTCCCGAGCTCCAGAACTATTTGGTAGTTGTTTCATTGTTGCATGCGTCTGTTCTATTGGCTTTGCAATTGTGTTAACATTTTTATTTGAGGTCATATAACTTTCAATTGGTCTAACCTACAAACAAACAAAATGATGTGCACATTCAAAATGCTGATTAATATTTTCTATAACTTACAGATGATGGAGCTGATGAATGTGTTGCATCTTGTAAATTCTCTGAAAAAAGTCCGGCTTTATTCAAAACATCTTGTTTCTCTTTCAACATATTCCAAATAATATCGTCAGCAGTTTTCTGAGCCATTAGATATCTACACGTGACAGAGCCTTTTTGGCCTATTCGATGAGCCCTGCTTTCAGCTTGTGCCAAGGTCTATAGAACAAAATATTAACATAAATGTCTGAAATAATTCGTCATTTAAATGCCAAACTAACACTTGGATTCCAATCCAATTCTGCAAAAATTATAGTATCAGCTGCTGTTAGAGTTATGCCAGAGTTACAAGCTTTCAATGAGAGAAGAGCAACTTTGCATGATGCTTTATTTTGAAATATTTCAACTAAATCCTATAGAAATTATCAATGAGAATTTTTGTCAGCATTAACAACAACTACAACTTACACTTCTCAAATCACTTTTGGTATTGCCATCAATTCTGATGTATTTAACTTTTTGTTTTTCAAAAGAATCACTTATTGCTTCCATCATTACCTTGTGATGCGCAAACACTATAATTTTGCTATGCTGTTTGATGAGAGTTTTGAGATACTCACTGTGAATTTAATTAAATTAAAAGAAGATTAAACAATAACTGTCTTGTAACCTTACCATACAGCACGTGCCTTAACAGCTGCGGTCTCGGCATAGAATTTAAGAAGTATGCATTCCCTGTCTTTGCCTTTACTTCTTGATATGTCGTCGGTATAGTTTTTTAAAGTCTTGTCAACATCTGAGCCATGCCAAAGGAGCGCTGGATCGAGGACAACTGTTTCTCTTAAAAGAACACAAAAATACAAGCAAAAATTATGTCAATTTCCGAGCTTCTTATACATAGACAGCTTATAAGCTGTTTTAAAGTTTTTGTTAATATTTGTTAGAAAATTTTATATCGTTTTCGTTGGAGGAAAACTAATTAACAAATTTAGTGACTAGAAATTCACATAACGGAAATATGTTTGCTGAAAATACATACCTTAGCTTTTCACCCAGCTGTGGAAGAACATCTGCTTTTATACGCCGCACCATAAATTTTAATTTAAGTACAACATTAAGTTCGGGCAGATTCGATTGACCAGATGCATCCCAACCAAAATTTGTCTGCTTTGCAGCACAATATCGCGATGCTAAATAAGAAGAACTGTTAATTTTTCAAATACATAAGATAATATAATAATACAAAATTGAATTAAATTGATTCGACTCACTGTAATCAATAAAATTAAAAAAACGTCTATCAATCATTTGTAATTGACTGAACAGTTCAAGAGGCCTTGAAAGGGCAGGAGTCCCAGACAAAAGAATCACTCTTCTTGCTTGGGTAGATAATCGATCGGCAACAACAGTACATTTTGCTTTGCCGTTCTTGAGAGTGTGTGATTCATCAAGAATTAAAACTCCAAACTTTTTCTCCAAAAGCATTTCAGTACTTTTCTCCATTAGATTATAACTTGTTATGAGCACTTTTGCATCACCAGTGTATTGCTGTTTAGCACTTAGCACACATATGTTATGAACTAAAACAGAAGGGAGGAGTTCTTGAACATGCTTCGCCCAGGAATCTCTATTTTGAAAAAAAGCAAAAAAAATAAAATTTTCCAAAGCCGATCGTAAAACTTACCTCGTTGATGCAGTCGTGCAAATAAATAGAGGCCAGTCTTCCCTGTAAAAATCAGCTATTGCCAAGGCTTGATATGTCTTTCCCAGTCCCATCTCATCACCAATCATTACACGACCATGTTTAGATATACCAAACACAACTCCCTCTTTTTGGAATGGTAAAAGTTTCTCAACAAGTGTCGGTTCGATTGATGCTAAACATGAAGCGTCTGGCTCCTTCAGCGGTGTCTGGCATAGTTTAAGTATGTTCTTAGGTATGACTCCTATTACAACATAGGGCTTTAGGCCAGCACATCGTTCCTGAACTAATTGATAGTCAGTCAAAGAGAAGCTCCAAATCCTTGTATTGTTATCTGGAATAAGAAGTGTATAGTTTTTTTTCCAATCGGATCGATTATGATTCCTACCATATGCCCTTGACGGTATTGACTTGAAGACTTCAACGAGCTGTGTACTATATCCCGACAGGTTAGTTGCAAATCGGTATGCGCTAACAAGGTAGCAAGAGCATGAAACACTTTGTGTAAAAACAGGGGCAATTTTAGTTGTATTGTCCCTAATAATGGCATTTTTAAATACACTATTGCCAGGTGAAGAATGCTGTGGACTATTTGAACAAGGTTTTGAATAAGGATGGCTGGTGTTTCGTGCTTCATTTCTATTCGCAAATGTCGAACTTAGTTTGATAGCCTTCAAGAAATCCGCAGCCTTGTTTTCTGTGTTAGATTTGTAAAAGCTTTGGACTGGGCTTGTTATTATTTTTGTGGCAGGCGGCAAAGAAGCAGAAGTAGAAGAATTTGAACTTGTTGCCTTTGAGCCGACCACATTTGAGTTGTTATTCGAAGAAGCAGAAGGCAATTGTTTGATTATTGATGATTGTTGAGGTATTATAGCTGGTTTATTAAGCATTAGATTCTTTTTTGCGTTTAGTTTTTCTAAAGCAATTCGCTTTTTCTCAGCAATTTCTGAAGCACTACATGTGGACATATTTTTAAACTTTAATATACAAATAAACAACTTTAAATTTCAAAAAATTATATATTTTTTTTGACACTTGAGTCACTTGGTCTGTTTGCAATATGAAATTTTAGGCTAGTTCGAATTCGGAGGAATAACTGACGTTGAACGCAGCCATATAATGGTCTTTTCGATTGGCCGTCGAGGGTCAATTCCCGATCTGTGAAGATGTGAAGTGATAAATTTTATCACGCTTTCACGTCTAATTCGATTCTCGATTCGTGAAAAAGTGAAGTTAAATGCCAAACATTTTTCATATGATAATTTTTTTATCACAGTCAATTGTTTTGTGAAGAAAATGTTTCTAATCGAATATTAAGAAGAAAAACAGGATTTGGCACATGACAAGTAAGCAACCATTATATTTATACACAAATATATTTTGGTTATAAGTTATATTTGTGTGTATTCGAGTAAATAACGAAATTGTTAAATCAACAGATTCACAACAGCCGACGCGACGACGGTGCTCATTCCCGCGACAGATCGTTGGAAACTACCCATTGCAAAAAAATGCAGAGAACTTAACCATATTTAAATGGCACTTATAAGTTGAGTGTTTTTCAAGAATACTCTCAATTCGCGTATTAAATCCATGCATAAATGTTTTGGGAATCTATAAAGTTCAATAAAGTGCTCCTATTTGTAACTTCGAATAGATTCTGCCCATCTCGAAGGGAAAGCCTCAATATCCTCACATAAAAAAAAAATAAATATTACTCAAAACAGAGATACTATTCAATATAATATAAAACCCACAATTCTTCAGTACGACGCCTTTTATTAATTTATTAAACGAATTATTATTCCGGACATTATTCTTAAGCAAATTTAGAAACTGAAATGAAATATTTACCTTTCCCAACAAAAAATCTAATCAGAAATGACAGAATTTATCATTTAGTACTTTTTAGTACAAATTTTATCACAATGAGTTCTAGAATCGCATTAGGCGTGTGCGTGAAGTTGGAAAATGATAAACCTCTGTGAAAACTGAAATGATATTTTTTTTATCACTTCATAATTTCACAGATCGGGAATTGACCCCCAGAACTGTTCTGACCTCACAAACTTACATTTCAGAATCGAAAACAGAATCACTAATCCACTTACACAATTAAAATGTCAAAATAATCGGCTTGATTTGCTCTGTAATACCGTTGTGTTTATTGAATTTAAACTCATTTTCTGGTAAAATAACATAAAAAGTAGCAAGTAATAATTATTATTGATACAAGAAAATGTGTATCTAAATTGAAATCAAGTGTTTTGGAAATTCTTTTTAGCCAATGTGATTTCCTTTTAATTTAATTTTCACAAATACAGTGATACATATAATTCAGCATCAGTCAAATTGCTTACGGCTGTTTTATTGGGGGAACGTGTTCCGGACGGGCAATCGAAAAGGCCATAAATGTATTTGGCAAAAATCAGCCTTACTAAGGCCACGACTCCATTAGAAATATTTATTTCGGCTATTATTGCAGACACTACTACTAAAAATGTATACTTCTTTGCTATGTGGGCAAACATATATCGTGAAATTTCATTTTCTAAAAGAAGCGGTAATCCCTTTATGTACTTTAGAATAGGTATAATCTGTTTTTGAAATGAGTTTTTAAAATTTAAAATGAAAATAAGCAAACTATGAACAAGATTAAATGTTTTGTGAAAAATTTGTGCACGCTTAATATGGGATGTCATGAAACGTCAAATTTTATTTCTCCGTTTATTTCTTCTGAGAAGACAAGAAATAAATACAAATTCTTATGTCTAAAAATAAAAAAAATCCAGACATAAGGGGCCTCCACAAGAAATATTGACTACATGACACATTTCTTGCAATCATTTATTTCAAGTGGAGGCCTTGGGTAATGGCGGAGTTACACGATAGGCAAAGTTCCAATTATATCTGCCAACACGAGTTCAATAAATGGTAAATTTCAATGTTGGCATTATTTTGGCAACATTTATTGGCAAGGATAGAATTTTTGTATTTACACTATACTGCCATAAACGAACCAACATAACGGGATTTTTTGAAATTATCAAGAAGAAAAAACAAACCAAAGCTTAAAGCCTAGTACGCAGATCGGGAAAAAAATGTCTTCCATACAAATTGTATCCTAGGACAAATTTTTTCTTTGATATTTTTCCGGGCAGTACGCAGCTCACGCGCAAAATTGTGAAGTCTGTACCCGCTGTACTTCAAAAATGTATCCTGGGCAAAGCAGGAGACGCCCTCATCAAGCTTCAACTTTGTAAGTACATATATAATGGAAAATATGATTATGTAGAACATACTTATATTTATACATTTGTTGTTATTCCAGAGTTCAAACCCAGCGAAAAATGACGTGATGCTCGAAAATGTTGTGATGTTGAAGCAGGCGGTCATGGACCTAATGGATCTGAGAAAAAGTGAAGTTGCGCAACAGCCTTTAGTCAATTATAGCATGTTGTTAAATTTAGATCGTGTCCTAAAAGAATTACTTAATGAAGTGGTAAAGGACCTGGGAGTTCGTTTCCACAAATGGCTATCACAGAGCTGCCAAACACAGGAACCATGGCTTCTAAGGTATGTATTATTTCCTGTGTTCCTGTCTGTCGGTCATTACGAAAAATAACTAGCTACAGGTTAGTACAAGGAAATTCGAAACTTTTATCAACAATTAAGAGAAAATGTTTCCCGGTACAACAATTCGCTAACGCATCTCCAATTATTTTGATTCGATAGTATTTCACACATACAAAATTACGAAAAAACAGACTTTAAAATTACATATACATAGTCCATTAACCTATTTCTATTAAAAATCGTGTGCTGACGATGTGATCGAACTCGTATCTATGTACTTTTGTTTGTATAAATATGTATGTATATACATAAATAAGAATAATTCACTACATTTTAAATTTTATGATCTATGTATATTACAAAATACATGCATTTACATTACTAATCAACTGACACTTGCCACTCAATTATCTTAATCAAAAATCTTAATTTCAATGACATTTGGGTCTATTCGGCGACATCTTTTATTCTGTTATTCTGCTATTCTGTTATGAACTTTAATACAAAAGTTTAAGCTGTCAAAAAATCTTTTATTAATTATAATTTTGGTATTCTGCATGCTAAATCTGCTATGAAATCTGTTAAGAAATCTGCTAGTGAGCTGTCAAAACTTCGAAATTCTCAACAAGTCTTTTACGAACTGCATTTTTGGTATTCAGCATGCCACAATCTGTTATGGAATCTTTTACGAATCATAAAAGAATAAAAGACACATTTTTGTTACTTTTATCATAAAAGATTTCAATATATGAAGTAAAAACATTTATTTTGTTAATGAATTGTTCGTAAAAGGACAGATATAACAAAATATTATTAAAATACATAATTACAAGCACAAACATGTAAATAATTTCAAACAAATTATTTGAATACACGAAAGCACAGAACAAATTTGATGGATGAAACGTAAAAGAAAGTGTCGCTTATCTTGTCGGAGTTCGTTTTACACAAGTTTTTATATTGGTCATAATACATTCAGGAACTGTTATGGACAAATGGCAAAGATTATATATTATTTATCTACGCGAAACAAAACACGATAATTGCGCAGGTTAATATTTTCATTAGTCAGTGCCTACTGCCGAGAGTTTTTATTTACCTACCACAGCTGATAATTTGATAGCAGATTTTAGGTCTGTTCGTATAAATTTTTCTTTTTCGAAGTTACATAACAGACTTTTATAAAAGATCGAACTCCTGAATAACAATTATAAAATATCTTTTATGGTGAAGATCTGTTATGCATCATAAAATAAAATTCATAGCAGAATAACAGATGTGGCAGAATAGGCCTAATTATACGATTTCTCTGAGCGTAATAATCTTTTGCATTCCAGATGAGCTCATGACAAAATCAGTTTATTAAGGCTCGCCAGTGAGTTATCGATGCGTCGTCCTAAAACAGCCAACAACCAGAAGCACCAAATAGAGATGAAGATTTTTAGAGTGCTCACATTGAATTAATTATGTATTTATGTATGTATGTACAAAATAAGTTTCTAATACAAAATAAAATTTGAATGTTAATTTGTAAGTTTAATTTTTTTCAAATTTTTTTAAAGGAACGATTTGTTTTTATGAAGACACTAAATGATTCATTGTGTAAAGACTTTCTTGCTAGTTTCTATTTGATATTGGTGTTTATTTCCGATCTGTGTTTAAATGTTTTGTACGACACGGGACGATAGTATGGCAGAAGAACTATGGTTAGCTACCACTGTAGAGTTTCATAATGCACGGCAGTTGAGTACATTACGTTAATTGAACGTTAATCACACCCTGTCGACTTGTCAGCAGCTGAAGTTTTTTTTAAGAAAAAAAAAAACCAAAAGTTGCTGAGGAGGGAAGAAATACGGTTGTAATGGAACTATTGTTTGGCTTCAGTGGCTGTTCTTGAATCCGGTTCTCTTGTTTTATTATTTTCAGTACGGTTTTTTTTCGGTGGTTCCTTTTAATAATGTATTTATTTCTCTGTTTTCTGTGCTTTTCGATGTCGAAGCTTCTGTATTGGCTGATAGTGTTATGGCTTTTACTATATCCAAAGTTTGTTTTCCAGAGGAAAATCTAACCTTGTATAATTTGCCTTGGCCATGGATAATTCCTTCTGCCTTGTCTTTTCGCAAATAAATTGCGGCAATTTTCATAATTGAATTCTTTGTGTTTGGATCTTCTGTTCTGCGCTCGCTTGACGATGATGATGGAGAAGATTTTATTCCGACCCTCCTGTGTGATCAACTAAAACCTTTGGAGGTTTTATGGGCAAAATGTTTGGGTGATGGAGGACCAGGTCATGGTGGTGTATCGTGTAGCTTGAGTGGCTTGGTGGCAATCTATTGCGAGCTTGACTTAATAGCTGTCGTAGTCGAATGTGAACTTGCACTGCTGCCGCCACCACTATGTTTAGCCGATATATGATCGGAAAGGGTTCTTTTGAATCATTGAAAACAAGATTACGACACTTCTTTTTTTTTCTTATTTTATTGACGTCATATTTGAAAAAAAAATCTCCAAATTGTTGTTGCTTGTTGTTTGTGGAATAATGGATTTCTTCCTCGATTAAACGAATTGTATCTATCACGCGTCCGAAAATCGCGATCGCTGTATAGATACCTCCGGCGAGCAGACGGTATTTGAGAACGATGCGATGAATAGAAGCTGCCTGGAAGTTTGTGTGGCAGTGTCAAATCACCACGGTAGGACAATGGATGTAACGGTGGTGGGGAGTGTGGCACCTGGAGGCAACATCATGGCGTATGGGGGTGTTAAGCCAAGTGGTGGTGACATGATATGTGTCAGCAGCTGATGTGTGGGAGGCAGGAGCTGTAACGGAATGGAAAGATGCTATAATTTGTTGTTTTTTGTGTCAATTCACGCGAATGAGAGGAATGCGTTAACTGATGGTAGGCATACTTAGTGCATTTCCTAGGGATGCGGTTGATAAGGTATCAGTTTTGGCTGAATCCGATGGTTTCGTAGATGGGTACATGAGTTGCGGAGCTAGTTGTTCCTTTTTGTTTCAAAAATAATTTAATGAAATACGTTACATTACTTGTTCCACACGACAACGAGATGGCTTTGATATACTCTATCGTTTCATGGTCGACAGGCAGTCTGGTTTTGTTAATAGTGTCGTACATATAATAATAGGATTGGTTCTAAAATGGGATGAAATAGATAAAATCGATATAGAAAATATAGTCAAAATATGTATAAGCCTACAATTGGAACTTTTTACATTAAAAAAAAAGAATTGAAAGGATTTACAGCAAGTCAATAAACATTTGTTTGTTTGCTAGTTGCAGTTTAGTGTCTTAATCAAAACTTGCACGTCAATGTATTTTCTTTTGTTTAGTAAATACAGCCATAATATATTCATATTACCTACTTAGTTATTTTTTTTATTTGATAATCACATGTCTTATGTGGTTTTTCATCGGGCATCGAGAAGCATTCCGAAGCGTCCAGGATTCTATTAGTTCTTTTGTCTTCGTCTTCATCAGACGATGGTTTTGGATACATATACAAGTTGATTCAATATTACCACCTCTGGAAATTGTAAAATTAAAAGGGTATTCATGAAACCGCGTAAACTTTCCCACATCGTAAAATGAAAAAGTTTACCACGCACTTTTCATGAACGCACTTATCAAAATCAGCTTGCGCAAATATAGTAAATGATTATTTTTTCTTCCTATACTTTTACTTGACTAATAACAAAAGTGTTATTACTCTCATTTAAAATGTCTGCCAGAAATAATAAGCAGAAGAGCGATAGTTATACTAAGATTAGGTGCGTTTTGTTGCAATCCCCGGGGGAAATGGTTGAAAAAAACGACAAAGGCGCTTAGTGAAATACTTGGCAGCACTATTAATTTGCAAGATGACATTTTAAGAACAGCTGTAATGGAAGAAAAAAACAAACATCACTGTTTGCCTCATCCTCATCCTTCTAAAAATCATCGGTTTGATTTGTTTTGTGTAATTTAGATATATTTATTGAATTTAAACTACTTTTCTATTAAAATAACATAAAAAGAACCAAGTTAATTGTGATTTTCTTTTAATTTTAATTTTCACAAATACAGTGGTACATAGAATTCAACTACTTGAAAACTACCCCATTCGTCGGTCACTGGCGACATGATATTAGTGGACGAGTTGCTTATTCGGGACGGGACGCTCAGTTCCTATGTCATTAGGAATATAGGTCTGAGCAAGAGCGGATGCCTAGGATGTAGCAGAGAATCTGTATTGGGTTGCTCCAGTGTACACAAAACGCAGCCGAAAACAATTTTCTCAGAGAAACCTTTGTTTTGTAGTTCATTTAAATCTTGTTACTTGAACGAATATCAACTTCAAGAAATAATTTTTTATGTAATAACAATTTCACAGTCAAGTTTTAATGTACTCGTACATATAATAAAAATAAAGGCAAAAATGAAAATCGCTGTAGAAGGTTGTGCTCATGGCGAGGTGGAAAAAATAAAATTGATAATTATTTGACATGTCAAAATGTCAGTTTTGAAGTTTCTATACATTTTATCGATAACTTAGTGAAAAAGTTTTTGGTAGCACAGTTTTTATCCTCTCCAATAGCTAAGCCCCGAGAATTCTCTGGGTTTAAGCTAAGCACCCCCGGGGATTAGTTGTTGTTGGATTTAGTATGCAAATTGTTAATCCTACTCATCGTTTTTTTCGTCCAATTTCCCCGGGGCTTAGAAAAAAACACGCCTATTATAACACATAAAACGTCAACATTAAACGTCAAACGTTTTTCACATTTACCAAACTCAGATGGTTAACTTTCCCACACAAAATTGTGCGGAAAAGTTTACCATTTTTTGGTAAAGTTTTTCCACACAAATTTTGGCAGCTCATTTACCATTTCACCACGCTTACCGCCGCGTTTACCCGGTTTCATGAATACCCTTAAAGTGTTTGAACTGCTGCGAAAGTAACATGGGCAATTAAGAATTATTGTTTTGTGTTATAGAAAATATGCCGTTTTACCATTGTTAATTGTAGGGGTGTTTTTGGCGATGTTGAAGGTAAGGTGCAGTAGGCTTAGTGTAAGTGGATATTTAAAGTCTGCTCACCTTCACATCATCTTATATTTGCGAGAACTATTGAGGAAGTGGACCTAGAAATAGATAATCAATTGTGTTAAGTTGACAAAATTGTATTTATTAGTGATTACCATGAACGAATGCGGCTTTATTTTGTCATGGTAAGGATCCTGAAGGAGAGTTGAAAAAGTCTTTTAATTGATCCCGAATTAATTTTCCAGCAGCATTTGGTCTTCCAGGAATCAGTGGAATTGTCGACTGTGATAACGAGTTGGTAGATATATTCTTCATCCAGTCACCCATTATCAAAACCCCATTTTCGTCGTAGTAGTCGCAATATGCAACTCTATTTGTTCTTATTAAGTAGTTGTGCAAATAGGAACAATCAGATGCAATTTTTTAAGCTCTGTCAGGATTACAAAACATAGTCCTTGCCAGGCAGAGAAATTTAGAGCATACAATGCCAAAGCTGTTTTCTACACACCGCCTCCCTCTACTTATACGATAGTTGGCCACTCATTCATCATCTTCCAATGTTTTTGGCCTTCTTGAGATATAGGGTTTGATAATGCGTTTGCTAAAGCGAAACGCGTCATCACCAACAAAAAAGTGAGGAAGTTTCACGCTACCCACATCCGAATCTGGTGGAAGATCTAGTTGGTCTTTAAGAATTTGGTTACAAAACGTTTGCATCTCCTTCAGAACCATATGCCCCAACGTCGATGTAAATAAATTTGCATTTAGCATTCGATATTGCCATTAACACTGTACTATGGAATCCCTTTAAATGTAAATAAAGAATAGGAAAAAATGAATACATTCAAGTTTTTCGATAAATATTAGCGTTCATACTTTGTAATTATAAAACAGGCTTCCCGCATTTGCCGAGCACTTAATTGCGATATGTTTCCCGTCAATTGCTCCTACACAGTTTGCTAGATTCCAGAAAGCGTTGAACTCATTGGAAATCCTTAGAAACTCAGTATTACTGAGGACGGAAATCTCATGCTCCAGTGCTTTACAAATAGCAACACAGACTTCATCTAAAATATTGCCGGAATGTTGTTTGCTTATTCGGTAAACAGCGGCAACATGTCTTTGTATCGTTCCACTTGCCAGATATCTAAATAAATACAATAAATGGTAAATCATTTAATTTTGTTTAATATTTGAACTCCTACGTACTCCATAGTTACCGTAAACGTCTCTAGAGGCGATATTTTATCGGATGGACTTGTGTTTTTTTTTTGCGATTATATATGGTTCTACCAATTTAAAAATATCTGTAAAAGATTCAACTGGCATGTGGAAGTTTTCTCTGAAAACACTACCATTCTTCATCATATCGGCAAACTTAAATAAAGTTAAATAATATAAAACGATAAACTTATAAGTTTCTTACATCCTTCGAAAAACGCCCTTTTTCCTTCCTTTCCACCAGATAGGGGTTGACCCGGAACGAAGGTTTTTTTAAAGTTTGTTTGCTAAAATGTTTGTAACCGCTGTGGCAGTATTATGCAATCGTCAATTAATTTCGTACTCATTTTATAATTTTTATACAATTTATTTTCAAAGCCGATACTTTATTGAATTTTGATTTTTCTTTGAAATTCTTGTTTGACATATACTTAACAGTTACTCTTATTTCTCCAATTTCAAAATTTTGCGCGGCTATTCGCAAGATTTTGTAGAGATTAAAATTGACGAAATAAAATTTTATTTTTCCCGATCTGCGTACCAGGCTTAACACACAAGCATAGAGAAAATAATTACGTCTCCAAGAAGATGATTCAATACGGATCTGTTTTACCAGAAAAAATTGGTCTTAATTTGAAACGAATATGATTTTCAGAAAAAAGTTGACGGTGGATTGACGGCAGATCTATGTTTATTGAAATGAAGTCAACATGAGTTGAACTTCTCATTTTTATATAGAAAAAAAAATGATTTTGTGTTCTTTCGAACTGTACCCATCCATTTGCCACTGAACTTTTCTCTTCTGACGTTTCAAAGGAACTTCAACCGAAACACCTTTGTTTGTGACAGCTTGCATTTTTGTTTTTTTGATAAGAAGTATTCGCTGTTTGTGGAAGAAGAGTTGTCGGGGCAAAGGTGAAGAATTAAAGGTTTTTAATAATGTTTATGAAAATCTAATTTAGTCATCAGCACACCAGCATTTTGTAAAGTTCAATTAAAACGTCAAATTCATTTTTTTACCATCTTCATTCCTTCCTTCATTAGAAAAAACATGCTCAATGCACTAATTTTAGACGAGGATAATATACAAGAACCCCTTTTGTATAGAAAACATGCAAAATACTTTTTGCAATTCCTGAATTTACTGCCAGCTCGTTTGGCCTCGCATGATTCAACAAGGTAAATATTATTTCAATAAAAATAAATAATTCAGTGGACTAATTTACATACATAAATGCAAATCTGTATTCACTTGGTGTCTATCGCAGAGGATCAATTGCGTTCTTTGCAGTATGTGGCCTTGATATTTTAAATTCTTTGGACATGCTAAAAGATCACACGAGGGATGGCATTATTGACTGGATTTATGGAGGCCAAGTCATCCCCGATAGGCAAGGTGTACAATGTGGCGGATTTCAAGTAAGCAGCATGCAATATATTTTTGATGTTTACACAAGAAACGTAAATGATTTATACTCAAGATCAAGATATCTCATGCAAACAAATATATACTTCTTATTTGATTAACCAAAGCTTGTTTCCCATCAGTAACAAGTTAAAAAAAAAAAAATCATATTTTTTTTTCTTCACTAGGGCTCAAGGGCGTTGAAGATCCTATCGGACGATGAAGTTTTACAAGCGAATGCAAAATGCTATCAATGGGGACATCTGGCAATGACCTACACTGGAATCGCGACTCTGGCCACACTTGGGGATGATTTAAGTCGCATAGATCGAAAAGCTATAGTTGATGGCAAATAGAATAATATTTTTTTTTCTCAAATTCTTTGAAATTCATTCTAATATTTTCAGGTGTTGCTGCTGTCCAAAGGCCTGATGGAAGCTTTAGCGCTTCAGTTGAAGGAAACGAACATGATATGAGATTTGTATATTGCGCTGCTGCGATATGTGCGATGCTTGACTACTGGGGCGATGTTGACAAAGAGCAAATGGCACAATATATTCTTCAAAGTATCGTAAGTGAAGTTTATATTTTTTTTGTAAACATAGACATGCCTAGATTAAGAGATAATATGCTTTGCAGAAAGATCATAGTAGTGAATCATAATACAAACACAATTGAGTCGAGGGCTTTATAGATATTTGCAGTTCGTTGCGTGACTTATTTTTAGATCATTTTTCCTTGGCTGAATTTCAAATATTAGATTATTATATAAGGGTTATTGTTTAAAGTTTTTTTTTTTTTTTTTTTAATTTTAACTATATTGGGTATTCTTCAACACAGGCCAAACCAATGCGTAAGCTTTTCCATATTACCTACTCTACTGGTGGATGGAAAACAGCATTTGTCCAGCCTGTCCCTAAAAACGGCGAACCTTCTTTACCCTCTAACTCAATTGCACTTACGCCTCCGATTAATTCTCAGCTTAAGAAATATCTTGAAGAACGAAAGCTCCCTAATGATCGGCAGTATGGCTTTCGTAGCACAAGTGATCTGATAATATACCTCACCGAACAGAGGCACAAATCTTCATTTTGGACAAATTATTGTATTGCGCTTTGTATTTCAAAAGCATTTGATAGAGTTTGGCATCAAACTCCCTTATCGAAAATGCGTGCATTTGGTATCGATGGTATATTCTTCGTTGGATTAGAAATTACCTTTCGGACCTCTCAAGTCTCAATACACGTTATATTGGACGTTTTCAAGTATGAGGGGCTCCGTTTTGTCTCCATCTCTTTTTCTAATGTTCATTATTGATATCTGAAACTTCTAATACACTTAATTGTTTTGCTGAGGATAGTACTCTCAGCTTTTCATATTCGTTTTCAGATTCACTTCCTTGTTCTTTGGATGGGAAAGCGTATGATAAACCCATTAAATTCTAATCTCGACCGCATTGTCAGAAACCCGTCCATTTCTAGTCCCTGGTATGTGCATCACAGATCACCTCTTGTGGAATGACCACATATTCGATGTCGCCAAAAATGCTGAAACGTGTTTGGGCTTTCTGCGAAGATGCAAGAAATTTGTCTTCCCTTCTGATATGGTTGCTATACATACTCGACGCTTCAAGGAATGATCATCAGTTTACCCTTGATCCCAACTTCGGACGTACTGTCAAGTACAGCGATTCTTTCTTTAGCCCCACTACATACATGTGAAACGCTTTACCCGGTCCAATTTTGATATTCAACCAATTAAAACTTATCTGTATCGGTATGTCCTATTAAATACTCTTCTTTATTGCTGATCGCTCGCACTGTGTTTATCATTTTTAGGGTAGTCATAACCCCTTTAGTGCGGATAAAATATAAACATAAAAGAAGCTAATATAAAAAAAACTGGTATGAAAACCAAAATCGCTTATGTTTGCACAACTACTCCATTTAATAATTATTTATTTTTGCGCTTTAAGCTAAATTCGTTTTTTATTTGCTTTGTTTTGTCGTGTTTGTAGTGACACACATACCCGGTCTCTACGTGAACATTATTTTATTATTGTTTATTAAATTTTCAATGAATGTATAGAGTAATATAGCTTTCTGCTGAGATTAAAGCATTTCTTGTTAAGTAATATTATATGTATGAATAAATTAAAGTCGCAGGCCGGTCGAAGGTATTCAAACCAAAACTCTATCTATGCAAACATTACACATTTTCTATTCGACACTCGTAAGCGCACGCTATTTGTTTACTGTACAAAGACCACAATGAAAGAAAGAAAGATGATAACAACAAATATTATTAGTTTATTAGTTGTTTATCAAAATTTTTGTCTCTGATGTAACTCGATCACAGCCAGATACTATCGTAGTTCGATAATTAAAAAAACTGCTAACGACAAAATGACAATTCTTGAATGATAACTAATTAGGGACTACTATAAGTAGATTGTATAAAAGTGATTTTTCAGAGCAAGAAGGCAAGTCCACTGAAATAGGTTTCTTACGAAATATAATTTTGTATTTTGTTGTTGTCACTAATGAAAACATAAATAGTTCTGGAGCAGGCTCTTTGAATTATAACCAAAGTGTCTGGCTCTGTATTTGTTTAAATGAAAGGAGAATCAATCAAATGAGAAATGTATGTGTTAAAAAATGGGAACAGCAGATTCCATCAAAAACTCACTGATCAAAACCTTTAAGTAGCAATGATTTTCGCAATACATATTTATAAAACTAATTGTAGTAGTAGTAAAATTGGTTTGACATAAGACATAATAACAATTTTTTTTGCAATTTTTACTAAAAGACTGGCATTTGCCGTCATTCGAAAAAAGGAGATCTTTTACAAATTCGACATGTTCTTGGTTCTTGGTTGATAATAGGCGTAGGTGTATTGGTAACATGAAAATTCGTACCAATTTGTACGAATATACACATTTTGCTGTTAAAACCCATAGGAAAAAAACCCAAGTTTCGTAAACTTAGAGAACATTTCTAGTTACCAAACAGGAATAATATTACACTAAAAGATAATTTTTTAGATACACTGCTAGACGAAATAAAATGCAAAATCATACTTCGAATTATATCATTTATAATACATCGATTTATCTAATTTTACTTTTAAAAAAACTTTATTTTTATTGTGAGAGAACAAATTAATGAATGATTAACACAATACAAACAAAATTAAAACTAACTAAATTAATTATTAAAATAATTAGCAAAAAAACAGTGCATTTCCCAAAAAGATGATAAATTATGGCGGTCATCTAAGGGAATGCTGGCATCCAATATGGACCAAAGATTCTCTATTGGATGGGGTATGGGGATTTAGGTGGCCATTCTAAAACGTCAACATTGTTTTGAGCGAAAAAGTGCCTTGCCACTTTGGTCGTATGTTTCGTCTTGTTCGTTGTCTTATTAGAAATCCAGAATCGTTTTCTGTTCTGTTTAGAGTAACAACTGTCATTTTGTGGGGTTCAGAACAGTTCTTGATGACAAATCGAAATGGCCATTAATTTTCTGTCATAATGTTGACGTAATGAGAATCTGTCATTTTAGTATCTTACCAACGCCACTAAAAGAAAAACGACCCCAGATCTTAAAAGAACCTCCTCAATGTTTAACCGTTTTTTGGATGCACCTTTGGTCAAGCCGTTCAGAGGGCTTACACCAAACTCTTTTTCTAGATGTTGAGTTCCTTAACTCAAATTTAGACTGATCGGCCTAAATAATGCTTTCCAAAAGGTTTGCGGCTTTGCCAAATACGTCCTTGCGAAAGCAAGTCGTTTTTTAATATTTATCTGGCGGAGCAATGGTTTTTCCTTAGCTAAATATTTTCTTAAGCCGCTTTCGCTTAGCTGCCTTTGGAATGTCCTTGGTGTAATGGGGAGTTGCAGGGCTTTTTTTTTAATTTAAGTTGAAGATAATAGATTTTTTCGGGTCTCAATTTTAATTCTTCGGTCATCTGCTCCTGACGTTTTCCTCTTCCTTCCACACCGACTTATAAAACTGGAAGCAGAACCGCGTACAATAACCGTTAAACAAACCTTCTTTGCTCCAGATATGGACAGTCCATACTTTTCTGCCAGTTTAGGGAATGTCAGTCCACGTTGACGGTCCAAAACTAACAAATTATTTCAATTTGGCCAATTGCTGTTTCATTCCAAGGCTATAGACAAATAAAATTAAATATGATGCTAGAAAATTTATAAACTCACATTTTATATTATTGCCTTTCGATTATAGTGATTTTTTTTTTAAATTAAAAACTTAAGATAATTTTTAAAGGAAAAATAAGACACGATTGCACTTTATTTTGCCACGTGCCTCCCTCACTTGCTGTAATATTTTGTTGCGGCGGCGGCGTTTGTATCTCCAAATGCAACTTCGATTCATTTGTGCATCTATACAAAAAAAAACATCTGTTTCGCAAAACGAGAATTCGTCAACTCGAAGAAACATTGAAGGACCGATGGACTCCTTCAATCCCAAAAAGCACATCCACCGCTCCACCCGGCTGCCGAGAAGCACTCCGAGAAGTGATCACCGATACCGATGGAATTGTTTTTTTTTTTTTTTTTTTATTTTACCTTGGCACATTGCCCTGACACAACGCGAATCGCTGCGTCCCAAAAAGCCAAAAGTGCAATTGGTGCCGGAGAAGTTCTCATACCTCTGCGTAGGCAGATTGCGGATGACATTCCTAATGTACCTGTTGCACAGTGCTCGCACACGAAACCGTTCCCCAGGCGACATCACAGCCTCAGTCGGACTCCTTCTATTTTTGTTTTATTTGCTTTTTTTTTCTGCTCTGGCTCCACCCATCCGCGGTGCTTTCCTACACGCCACGGTGCAATACACGAGAAGGAGGGCGCCGCAGGGCGACTCATGTTCCCGACTCCCTCGCGTAGCCTGGCTGTTTCCGGGCCGCCGGCCGGCCATGGTAATGTATCGAAACCTAGGCCTCGTTCGGTGGCACAACCTAACCGATCCGGATTGATTGGTGTTGTTGTAACGCCTAAGGAAAAAACAGCTGATGAACTAAACATATGTTGTCAAACACAAATCTCAAGCTACCCAAAAATTATTGGATTCGTTGAGATTCGTTTGGAAATGTGAGGAACAGCTGATTCAAAACTTCAGATGTGTATGCAATACAACTGACATAACGAGAAAGCTACCTGAATCGTTCGAAAATAAATCCGCTACAAAGGTATCTTGGATAGCCTATCGGCCGCGCACCGAACGAGGGCGGTAGTTGTTTTTTTTCGATGCCATTTGTTTTGGGATGTCAGAGAATGACAGATTGATTGGATTGTAAGGTCGGATAATGGGTTTACACTTTCGAGTTTGAGGTTTGAAAGGGTCGTATATGGGTTAACCGTTTAGGATAGGACACACTGTGGTTTAAAATTTAATAGATATTTGAAAAAGAGGGGGAGCGACGTGAAGGGTCAGCTCACTGGTGATGCTAACCCCAAACGGGTCTCATATACCTAGAGAACAAACGGATACTTGTTTTATTGTTCCGATTAAATTCGAACTTAGGCTGGCTGGATAAATATATGTGAGAAAGGGAACAAAGGTTTTCTAGCTGCCAGAAGAGATAGTGGTGACCATGATCGGCGGTAAAATTTAAAAATAAGAAAACATTTTTTTCAAAAAGCAACAGTGGTAAATTTATTAATTTTTTTATTAAAATTTTTATTGGGAGCGAGAAAAAGTGACGGGTTTCCATTAATTCTTTTTGGTAATAGGTCGTTTTTGTGCATCGAAGGCGTTTTAAAGATTTGGGCATCGTTGGAAATTTGAAATTTTGTTTGAAGGGTGAAGTCTGACAGAGGGACAAGATCCCCCCTATATCCGGCGAGCTAAGCCGTGCGACGCCAGCATGCCACTGTTCCGGCCGTTGGACATTCGGACCCTTCCGTTTCCCATCCTATCCACATCCCTGTATCCTACCCATACCACGCCCCGGTCGTCATCCAGTTGCTTCCTTACAATTTATGCTATTCTAATTGAAAAGAGAAACAAAATAACGGAACTTTTGTAGTGGTTTGATAAGAAATGAGAATATGTGACGATAGAGTATTAAATAGAGTGATAAATCCCTCTCACTATTTAATCGCAGCGTTTTAAAAGCGATGCAAGTGCATTTGCACTTTATTTTGATATTAAGATATTTTAAAGCACACGTTATATAACTATCGAGCACATTCCAATTTTCCACATTTGATGCACGCAATATTTCCTTTAAGTGATTGCATAGTTTCCCAAAATGATCTTCATAATGTACCAAAATAATACAGATTCCAATAAAGTGTTGCATGTCTTCTTTGGCTCGCAGGTTACATAAAATGTCGTTTCTATATGGCAAACAGTTCAGGTTGATTAGTTCGCCCCTGGCTTTAAAGATTATTGATCTAAACTGCATGCTGTTTTTTCTGTTCTCAAAGTAGTTGGTATCGCTGGTATTATGGTTCTTCAGAGCTTTATAAATAATCCTTGTTTGGCCTTGTTGACTCTGTTCTTCAAATGTACTTCTTGTTGTGTCTTTGATTTTTGCTATAAGAACCTGGATTGAGTCTTTTAAATTTCTTCATTGTGATGGAGTAGTTGAACACCATGTTCATCGCGCAGTCTCATCCATTCAGTAAATAACTGAAGTTTTCTGTCTTGGAGATATCGGACTATTTTATTTGTAAGACGATGCTTTGGTTGACCCAATATTTTGACACTATATGCTTACGGTAGCCGGAGCGTGTAAGTCAGTTTCAAGGTGATCATATACGTTCGTGTATTTTCCGGATTCGGTTGATGAAAAATTAAGATTGTTTTTAACTTCGTCAAACTCGAAAACTTGCGAGACTTATGCTGTATAGAACATAGTTAATGTCACGCAGCGTCGAAGATTTTATAATATGCACTATGCGCAATGTTTTGCTTGCTCGTGATGTTTTTCTACAATGTTGGCGTGATCAGAACTCCCAGGACCAGTATTCTTTTAATGTTTCAAGATCTTCATTTTGCCATGTCCACCGTTCATCTTTTGCATGGCGACCTGTACCATTTCACAACATCATGATTTTAGATTTGCATGTGCTTAATTGGAGACTCCACACTGAACAATACCGTTGTAATTTGTTGATCATGATTTCTAGCATGTTTGGAGTTTCCGCCAATATGACAATATCATCAGCGGTGCATTTCCCTTCGGATGACATTCAAGAGCATCCTAATTATTATGAATACTTATTATTTTTCTAAATAATAAAATGTGGGTACTAACATTTTATCCAAAGTAACATATAAAGTATATAACCTTTGCAGTGGTCCTCAATTTCAGCTACTTTTTGTATATAGTACTACTTTCTGTATATAGTATCACTTTATGTATATTTTTATTTTTTCTTCAGAAAATTTTATTTTAAAGTTCGTTTATCGTCTGCGCCAATATTAAGTGCGATTAATTATTGCGATTCAAACAACCATGTTCACGGTAAAAATCAGACTCACTTTGTTTCTGGCGACCTACCTGACTCTTCTTGATTTAACTTCCAAAATACGTAACTCAGCTTTGACCTGCTGACTTGCATTCTGGAAGTTGGCTTGTTCCACTCAACTATTATGTCACAATAAGTGAAACCAAGCATTATGCATAATAGTTAATTGTTACCCATTCTGTGTCAGTTGGTTAAGGGGTGATGGAGTAGAGGTGATATACATAACAGTGATATGATAGAAATGCAGTAAAACCCGGATAAGTGTATCACGCAGTGGGTTAGGTAGTTATAAAAAACCCTTTTAAGTGCACTTAGGTACTTTTTTTTTTTTTTTTTTTTTTTTTTAAACGGATGCGCGCACTAAAGGGGTTTTGACTACCCTTAAAATGAACAAGCACAGTGCGAGCGTTAGGAAAGTAGGGAAGGATGCAAGAGGAGATACCGATGCACATTGGTTTTGAATTTCTGAATATCAAAATGGGAGGGGAAAATAGAGCCGGGTAAAGTATTCCACATTCGCGTTGTACGGCTAAAGAAAGAATCTCTGTACTTGACAGTACGTCCGAAGTTGGGCTCAAGGGTAAACTGATGAGCATTCCTAGAAGCGCGAGTATTACGGTTGAAAAATTTAAGGGGAGGAATACAACTGGCTATTTCGCTGGAACAATGTTTATAAAAATAGCGATAAAATAGTGAGAGACATATAACATTTCGACGATGTTCTAGAGATGTAAATGTTTCCACTATAGTTCTATCGCCAATCATTCTTAGAGCTCTATTTTGAATTCTATCCAAAAGATTCAAATGAGTTCTGGGAGCTCCTGCCCAAATGTGCGAGTTATACTCCAGCTTTGGACGAATGAAGGCCTTATAGATTACAGCCAGATCAGACGGGGTGAAGAATTTCTTGCACCTTCGAAGAAAGCCCAAACACTTTGCAGCGTTTTTGGCGACATCAAATATGTGTTCATTCCACAAGAGGTGGTCTGTGATGCACATGCCGAGGACTGAAAGCTGATCGGTTTCTTCAATGCAAGTGCTGCTCATGGATAGCGGCATGGGGGGTGGGTTCTGCTTTAACGACAGAAGACAGCACTGAGTTTTTGAAGCATTAAATTCTACACGGTTTTTAATTCCCCATTGGACAATGCTGTCAAGATCAGAATTTAATGAGCTTATCATACGCTGCCGTTCCAGTTGCACATCCGAAAAACAAGGAGGTGCATCTAAAAACGAATATGAAAAGCTGAGAGTACTATCGTCAGCGAAACAATTAAGTGGATTAGAAGTTCCAGATAAGAGATCATTAATAAAAATGAGAAAGAGTGTCGGAGACAATACGGAGCCCTGGGGCACACCAGCATTTATTTTGTGAATATCAGACTTGAAACCGTCCAATACAACTTGTATTGAACGGTCCGAAAGGTAATTTCTAATCCAACGAAGAAGACATTCATCGATACCAAATGCACGCATTTTCGATAGGAGAGCTTGATGCCAAACTCTATCAAATGCTTTTGAAATATCAAGCGCAATAATCTTACTTTCTCCAAAACGATGTAAAGATTTGTGCCACTGTTCGGTGAGATATACCATCAGATCACCAGTGGACCTATTGCTACGAAAGCCATACTGCCGGTCATTAAGGAGCTTTCGTTCTTCAAGATATTTCTTGAGCTGATAATTAATCAGCGTTTCCATGACCTTGGAAAGAAGGGACGTAAGTGCAATTGGACGGTAATTAGATGGTGAAGAAGATGCGCCTTTTTTATGGACAGGCTGGACAAATGCTGTTTTCCATCCACTCGGAAAGAGACCTGTAGAATAGGACAGATAGAAAAGCTTACGCAGTGGTTTTGCCAGCGTTGAAGAACACCTCTTCAAAACGATGGGAGGGATACTATCCAGGCCAGCGGATTTGTTTATATCAAGATCTTTGAGGACTCTAGCAACTGCACGAGTACGAAAGAAGATTCGTCCCATAAAATCATTTACGCTCTCAAGTACTGGAGGAGTCATAACACTTTCTGACAGCGTCGAATTAACAGCGAACTGCGCTGCAAGCAAATTGGCTTTTTCGCGAGAACTGACAAAAGGGGTGTCATTAAAGACGAGCGTTGGAACCGAAGAAGAAGTTGAATTTCGAATAGTTTTTACAAATGACCAAAAATTCTTACTACCTTTGGGACATTGTAGTATTTTTTGCCTTAATTTTTGGTCATGCAAAAATTTGGTTCTACGAATGTGAACGTGAATGTGAACAGAATGTCTTTCTAGCTTGTTGAAACTTTTTCCGGTATTCCTCAGTGGGGTTGGCTTTATAATTCCGGAAACTGACTTCTCTATCCCTAATAACCTCTTTACAGCTTGAATCAAACCATGCATTTTCCTTCGGTTTGATAGATTTCACCCTATTCGGGATAAAATTTCTCATTCCGTAATGGATTAAATTTGTTATCATATCTGCGCTGGAGTCTATGTCACTACCGAGGAAGCATAATGACCAGTTAAAGTTTCTGAAGAAATTATTGAGACCGTCCCAGTTGGCTTTCCCATATTGCCAAACGGTTCTCGTAGGTGGTTTTTCTTTAACTGAGTGTTGTTGGCATGAGAAATTTGCAGATACGTCAACAATCTGAGTCAGTTGGTTTAACTCAGCAAAGACCTCAACATACCTTCCTTCGGGTGTTGTCTGGCTCGAAAAGCGGAGCCAACTAGAATTGTGTACATTGAAATCGCCCGCAATGACGATTTCAGTGTGAGGATAATGGGAAACAATTCTTTGAATGGAGTCGGACAAAGCATCAAATTCGTTAAAAGTTGAAACTCTATCCAAATTTGGGCTCCGATAAATAAAACATGTGTGTATGATGTGCTTATTTACCGTGAATTTTAACCACATGAAATTAAAATTTGTGTTTGAGCACAAGCCATATTGTGGTTGGAGTTGGTACGCTACATCATTTCTTACGTATACGGCGAGACCATGGTGGGAAAAGAATAATGGCACTAAGTTGTACCCAAACAGACGAAATTCCGATTGATCAGAATTTTCGCCTATCTGGGTCTCACTCAGTGCCAAAACAGCTGGCCTATTTTTAACAGTGTGGACATACGCGGCACAAAAATTTTTGCTGACCCCGCGAATATTGGTATAATCGACTCTAAAACTACCAACCATTTTAACATTTAAAAACAAATAAAACACAAGTCAGACAATTAACTATAATGAATGTTTGATCTATATTCCAATTTGAACTATTCAATAACAAATTGTCACTAGTGTTATGCCTTAGTGACAATTTATATTGATCCGCCCCTGGCTAAATAGAAAAAAACAAACAGTAATCCATCTGACGTTATACTAACCTAATCATTGCATGCACTGTGCAGTAAGCTTTACACAGTACCTACAATGATCAAGTTAATATGATTGTGAGAAGTTACAAGGAAAAGGGAAAGGAAAGTTTACCACTCATTGTGCTGGTGCGTTGTTGTTTTGTTGCGGCTAATTGTTATTGGTTTATTTTTTTATCTCTATATTTACATATATAAAAATTAAAACAAACATTTTTGATAAGAAATCATTTAATTCAAAATAGCTTTTTACCGCATTTATTCAGTAAAATTTGCGTTTCCTCCCGGCGATCTCATTTGCATTAATCAGTTGGCTAGTGAGGGCCCTACCTTTTGTTAAGTTCAGTTCACCTTACATGGATTTTTTGACAAAAAAACCAATGTGAACTATATCCAATAAGATTAAAATTTGTAATCATTAAAATTGAAAGATTTTGTCCTGTGCCAGACATAGTTAATTAGGACGGTGTTTTGTATTATATTTAATCGGACGTGTTGAATTATTGATTGAAAATAAATTTATTTTAACGGCCTTTGGTACACAAATAATTACACATAATAGATTAAGATTATTACTATTGTATTTATAAATTTTGAACCATAAAACAAAAGGAAGCACTAAAGGAAAACAAACTGTTGTATTTTATCAGCTAATTTCAAGTGTGTACTTAAAAGAATATTTGTCAGGTAAATTTCAATAAAAGTATACAAAATAATAGGTAATTAAGCGGGAAATGTAGTTAAGCGGAATGTACTTTTAAGATGAGTTTTATATGAAAAATCCTCAGAACTTTGGAAAGGTACTTATGCGGGTTAGGCACTTAAGCGAGAGTCACTTATCCGGGTATTACTGTATTGGGTATTTAGAAAACTGAATCTACAATTAATTAAAAATTTCCCAATTTCATTGTTCATTTTGTATTTTCTTTTACTTATTGTTGGATATGAGTTTTCCTGTGTTTTGTTTTATGTTCCCTTTCCCGCCAGAGTTTCAAGCCAATTTTTGGAAGTTGTCATGCTAGTATTGCTTTTAACAGTGTGTGAACTTTAAGCTACTTACATATAAAAAAGAATATTATATTTATAGTTTTGAAGACACGATCTGAGTTGACGAGAAGTTCGCTCATAAAGCTACAATTATAAGGTCAACATTATCGGTCATCGCATTGACTCTCTGACGTCACCACAAAACTAATATTGACTGCCACTTCAGCGTCAATGTTTAGTGTCAATGCTTCAAAAGCTGACGATCACACGAATGATACAAGTCGGTTAATGATGTCCCAAAATGCGATGTCGTTCCTTGTGTGTCAATGTAATTATTATTCGTTACTGCCACTGCGTTGACACTTAAAACTTTCAGGATCACACGAGTTGACCAAATTTAAACGCGTTGACCCTATGACAGAAAAAGGGGCCTGTTATTTTGCACGTTTTGTTTGGGCAAACATCAGTTTGAGTTTGTCAAAAAAAAATCTCTTTTAAAGTTAATTTTGAATATTAAAAAAAAAACAAATACAAATGACAAAAAGAAACTTAATAAATAATTTTTGCTCCTTACAGTACTTTTTTCGGATTTCACAGCCAGCAATTTCTTTCATTATTCACTCGTTTTTTCATAAATCACATAACATTATCTTCAAAATAAACCAAATTAATTTAAGATGCAGTTATATGAAATTAAACAATATAACAACAAAAAAACAGCTAGTAAATACGAGTATGTGTATATTGTTTGTTTTTATTTTATAAATAAAACCGATTGTGTCAATTAAAATCTCAAAGCTACGTTGACCGGGCCTACAATTGTGCCGCGTCAATATTGGGACACAGTCAATCGGGACGTTCACTCAATTATTCTCAGGAATCTGGAATAACTTTCTGGTGTTGTAATGCGTGCAAAAACACATCTGATGAACAAACAGCTGCTCTCATGAAAGCTATCTTCAGTTATCCCAAAAAATTTGGAATAACTAGCTATCAGAGAAAAAATGTATAGAACCAGCTGATTGCAAAATTCATTGGTATGCGATTTTTGACAGCTTGCAGCTAACCTATCTGATTCGTCCACAGATATACTCCGATAGCTTGGTATCCGAGAATAAATGAGTGAACGACCGCAATGCGATGACGAAAAGTTCCAAAAAATCTGTCAACGCGTCCCATTATGTTGACACAGTCATTACACTATCATCCCACAAATTCGAGTCAATGTTGGTGTCAACGCATTGACAAGATTTTTCGTTGACTATCACATGACGTGACACAATTATAACATATTTTGACGTCATTTTTACGTCAGAGAGTCAACACAATGACCGATTACGTTGACCGTCTAATTGTAGCTTTAGCATATAATATTGGAAGATATATTTAGATGCAAGCTGTTCACTTAGGGCTCTGATCACATTAAAGGTAACATTGCTCCTATTTTTGTTAGGTAGTCTGCTTCTTCGTTGCCTTGGATTCCTATATGCCCAGGTAATGACATAATGACAATGTTTTTGTTCCAATGTTTCTTTCAGGATAACGTTCTGCGCATTTTCCTATTGCGTTAACCTCCGCCTGGAAAATGCTAGTGGAATGCCCCATCGCACGGAGTTTGGTTCTTGGTCCAGAAACTCCTGGTTTTGACAGTTCTTACAAATCTTTTCTAACCTGTTCTACCTAAAAAGCAAGTGCAGAAAATCTTGCTCTAAAGTGTTCCACACTGTTCCAAACAGACTCATTGAATACCAAACTAGAACAGTTTAGAACAGAATATTTCTCATTGAACAGCAAAATCCTGTACTTTTCTGTTCTAAAGTATTCTAATCTCTTCCGAACAGCCTCATTGAACACACATAATGACTTCCATTGCACCTGTAGGACAGGTTCCCATTGCTCCGGTGATGCATAAGCATGCCAGCCTTTGTATTTTCTTTCTAGTCGTTATTCTTATTTGTTCGGTTTTCTTGTGCCATACAACCGCTCCATGGGTAATGAAGGGTCTTACAATCATGGTATACATCCATCTCAGGATGTTTGGTTTGCATCCAAATGTTTTACTTGTAAGTTTCTTGCATATCATAATTGCTTTAGTGGCTGAACCAGGGACGAAATGACTTTAATGTGATTCTAGATATTGATTCCTTCTGGATGTCGATTTTTTCCCAAGTCAACCGTATGGATTTCATAAGTGACAGAAGTCTTTTTCTAGTAAATGGTACTGTTGTTGTTTCCGTGGGATTTGTGTTTAAACCATTTCGTGGTTATAATCAATCCAATATGTTTCTTCGAACTTCCCATGAGCTGTTATAACAATGCCATCATTTTAATATTCATATAATTATTGGTTCTATTGAAGTAAAAAAATGTATTTGTTGCATACTAAAATTATTAAAAAAATAGAACTATTAACAATCTTGTCGTTAAATTATATTGTTTCCTTATAAACAACATTACTTTTGTAAGGTCTTGAAATTCATTATTATTTAAATTATTTAAAAAATTCTAATTGGGAAAAATTTAAATGTTTCAGCGCTACGATTACGGTGTAAGCCAACACTTTGAAGCAGAATCACATGGAGGAACAACATTTTGCGCAATTGCAGCATTGAATTTAAGTGGCCAATTAGACAAGCTAAGTGAAAGCACTATTGAAGGTATTAAACGCTGGCTTATCTTCCGACAGGTAAATTAACCAAACAAAAAATACTTATGTCTGAGAAATATAAACTTTATTTAGATCGACGGATTCCAAGGAAGACCCAACAAGCCTGTAGACACATGCTACTCGTTTTGGATAGGCGCATCCCTGCAGATCCTTAATGCGTTTCATTTAACAGATTTTGATGCAAATCGAAAGCAAGTTTAAGTTTGTAACAAAAAAACATTAAATCAAAATTTTCCGTTTAGATTCATTATGTCCACACAAGACTCCATAGTAGGTGGCTTTGCAAAATGGCCAAGCTCGTGTACAGATCCCTTCCACACATACTTCGGACTTTGTGGCCTTTCATTCATCAACGAACCTGGATTATCCGAAGTTATGCCAAGCCTAAATATTTCAATAAGAGTCTACAAACGTCTAAAAGAAATCCACGAGAAATGGCGAGTTGACAATGTCGATTGCTTAAATACTAACTCACATTGAATTGCGACGAATTGATGCACGCTAGCAACTCGTGCACAAATAAAAAAGTGATTATTTTTGTATTAACTGAAACCTTGCAAGAGTTTGATTTTAAAATTGTTTTTATATGACATGCCATACATATAAGATAAATAAATAAAAAAAACGAAATAAACGAAGTTCTACATAATTATTTGTGTAAACAATTAGTTTTAAACCTGAACGCGTAAGCGTTGGGCGAAATTTAGTAGATTGTAGCTCTGAGTAGGGCGATCTATGTGCACTCGACCACGCAAAGGTGCCAGAATTCTTTCGGTTACTCCAGGACAGTGCTGAACCATAAGGGCTTTCAGATTTGGGCAACCCATTGTTATTGCTCTGTGTTAAAAATAGAGAATTACAATTGGAAGAAATTTGATTTGTCGAACTACTTACTGTACTCCGTGATCAGATATTGCAGTGCAACCAGATAAGTTGACCTGTTCTAAAGATTTGCAATAATTGGCAATTTGAATTAAAACATTGTCAGTGACACTTTGGGAGAAAGCTAACGAAAGGATATTAAGTTTGTTCATTTTTCGAAAGAATATAACCAAACATCGTTCGCCAATTGCCGAACAATATGATATATCGAATTCTTCAATATTGTTTTGATGCAGAGTCAATGCATCGACGGTACCCGTGGTTAGCCAGTCGCATTTTGAAAGATTTAACACCTGTAATTCCTTACAATTAATGATGATTGGCTGTAGCGAGAGCGGAGTTAGCTGAGTACATTCGTTAAGGTTAACCACTTTGAGGCGTTTATTTCTGGATAGAATACTAAGCATCAGCTTATCTACTAGCCACTCACATCTAGCCAGATACAGACGCTCCAGTTTGTGGCAGTTTTGAGCAAGTACAGCGAATGCCAAATTAATGTTGCTTGAATTGTTTCCAGAGAAATTGACGACTTTTTTAAATCGAAATGATTCGTCGACGAATGTTTTACAGGCCTTTGAACAGCAGCGTAGGTTAAACGAATCTTTAAGGGAAAGATGAATAGCTACTTTAGGGAATAAAATATCTTCCCAACTTAAATCAAATAGGTTTATTGAACGAGATTTGCAAGTTTTCCGATTCGAGGCCATTACGAACTTATTTATTTTAATAATTTGTTGGATTGTTTACGTTTTTTCAAGATTTTAGTACGAGTTGTGAGAAATATGTATGTATTTTTTTCTTTTGTTCGGTGTTCAGGTAGTTCACAAGTTGCCATTTTACGTCAGTCGGAGCTGTCAATTCTGAAGGACGTTTTGTTCATAAGTGTACAAGATTTGTTTGTTTTTAATCAAAAAAATCATTTAAGCCAGATATACACTGTACAAAAACATTCAAAGCACGTGCAAGTGGATTAATGAAAAATTCACACGTATAGATTGGGTGTATGATTGAAGTTAAATCAAATCTTTTTGATTTTCATTCAATCAAGCATACTGCATTGAAATAAGCCGTGTTTTATTGAGAAATTTATCCGCCGTAGGTTTATCCGTCGTAGCATTTTACATACAATTCGCTACGGTCGATAAAAAGCTAAAGCAGAAGATACGGTGGATGGCTGGTTGACTTTCAGTCGATACTCAATTCTGATTTTGTTAGTTTTGTTGGTACGATTGGTAATTGAATTGAATCTCGATGGATGTGTTCATGGAGTATTAAAATTATTAATTTCATTCGTAAGCTAAATCGATCTTTTTGATTCTTTTTTTTTAATAGTTGGCCAGTTTATATTTCTCAAATCTTAGATAACTCCATTTTCTAATAAATTATAAGCTGTTCTTCTGAAAAGTTTCTGACTTTTATTATTAAAAACTGTATTCTGTGCTCAATTATTTTCTTAAGTACGTCTAAAATTGCACCCATATCTGCAATTTTACATACCCCTAATGTCAATTAATCAATTTTAACAAAAGCAATTTGAGAAGACAAACCGCTTTGGGTGGAACTGCACTATAGAAGAATGCTCCACAGTCCGCCGCAAAATATTTATTCGTATGAAATTTTATGAGCTATAAGGCTAGGCGCGCAAATATGCAACTTTCAGTTTTGCAACAGTTTTGTTGCTAAAGTGAATACCATGAGAGTGCGCGCAATTGCAGTAACAATTCAGTCCACGATTCGAGCAATTTAAAAGTTTGCGTTTTGGCACAAATCGAACGATCGCCCCAAATAAGTTCTTCAGTTTGTATCACACCGAACTATAATGTAACTGCGCGCACATTAAATCAAAATATTGCTTGTGTGATGGTTTATCTCGTTGATTAATTTTAAGTTGCTAATGTGCGCGATCACTAGTGATTAAACTATTTCATTTCGGAAAAATTGAATGTGAGCGCCTAGCTTAAACGCATTAAGCGGCAACTGAACTTCACAAAATGTGCTTTTTCTTCACTGTTTAATGGACGTTGGCCATGGACGGTATTCGCTTCACTACATGCAAATGGACTGGGCGTACATTTTTGTGATCCCATTGTTTTTTTTTCTGCACATGTGCATGGAAATGGCAAACCAAATGTTAACTACTTGTTCCTTACTCCGCATATGTTAAGTACATCCTGATGAGTTAATATTGAATTGAAAGCAAAACATAATCAGAAAATAAATGTATAAATTGACTTGAAAAATAGCTATCGATCTACTCAGAAAATAAATAAAAGCATGAAATATAAAGGGGAAGTGCAATGGGAGTGAACAATTTAAACTACACTGTAGTGTGCGTTCAAAACCAAGAAACATTTACAGGAAACAAGCAAATCTCCGTCAATATTGTATTTTCGTGTGAAAGGCATAGAAGATTTTTAAAGCAATACAAAAATTGCCCTGTGTAAAATGGGACTTGACCATAGTCTATGAACAAACCCATTCACATATCACTTCCTTTATATTGGTGCAAAATGAATGTTCGAATTTAAAATTGCAAATGCAGTAAAAATGAAAACAAGAAATAGGCTTGTAACATAAATTAAATATTGGTACGTTTTTCTACTTTCTATTTTATATGAATAAAAGCTAATTATTGTTCATTATTTTGATATTTTCTTAATTTAACTTTGCAAAAGACTCTTTCATTACTTGTGACTGCTGTACAGGGGTACCATTCTTACAAAAATAAAAAAGCTACGGTCCATGCTACGGTCGATGCGTTTTTTTGGGAATTACTTACGGTACAATGGATAGATTCCCAATAAAACACACTTATAGTGTATATGCAAGATTAATGATTGATCATGCATTATTTGGCTCATTTGCGTATAGTACGTTGAAGCAATAAGAAAATAGGTAGCGGAGAAGTAAAAAAAAATGGAAAAAAAATTATATTGCCGATGTGAATTTCTTTTAATTTAATTTTCACAAATACAGTGATACATATAATTCAGAATCAGTCAAATTGTTTACGGCTGTTTTATTGGAGGAACGTGTTCCGGACGGCCAATCGAAAAGGCCATAAGTGGCAAAACGCCACGCGCTAAAGTATTTGTAACCCTTGATTGAGGAAAAGGGAAAACATTTTATCGGCCGCCATGAGACAAACATTGTATAACTTAATACAAAGCAATAGAAAGAGCAGGCAATACACTATAGCCGCTTATGTACTAATTTTAAACCGAAATAAGAATTGTATTAGACTAATGTCCTTTTCGATTGGAAATCCGGAAGAACTCTCCGATCCGGGATTCCAATCGAACAAGTAAACACTAGATTCTAGATTCTGAAAATGTATGTGAGTGTATGTGTAAGACGCGAAATGTCGAACGCACATTTGTGAATATTTTATTTTGTAAACATGGATAACAGAAATGTAGAAGATTTCGAAGCTATTCCTGATGAAAATGCGAAATTACAGTTATTAAAGGTAAAATTTGTCTTCGGAACAGATATCCATAATTTCAATTCTCCAAATATTAATCTCGATTTCGTTTCAATAAATAGGATTCGCTACTAAAACCAATACTTTTTTGCTTTGAAACGAACGTTTACGGACCGAATCTCTTTTTGGGACTGTGTGTGTTGCTTGGCAGCTCTAAAAAAAAAAACTTCAATTCGTTAATACATCATTATTTCGTTTTAATTTCCCGATTCGGACGCGGCGGAGTTCCTAAACCCACTTGCACTTTTTTAATATTTATTGCCAAGAAGTTTTAACAATTGTTTTTTTATTTTTAATATATTAATTTACTTTTTCTGCACACTGCCACAAAATAAAAATTAATTCACAACACAACAATTGAGAAACTTCAAAACAAATATTGTAGTGTGTGTAAGAATCTGTGCACAAATCCGTTATGAATCCGTCTCCAAAAAGAGATTCAATACGGATCTGTTTTTCCAGAAAAAAATTGGTTTTAATTTGAAACGAATTTGATTTTCAGAAAAAAATTGACGGCGGATCGACGACAGATCGATGTTTTTGTTGAAATGAAATCGACATAAAATTGAAACTACAAAATTTCAGACAAACCAAAACAAAACAATGACATTATAAAATTAATTGAATTTGACATTTAGTGGGTGTGAGTGTGTGCGTGCTTTTGGTTTTGATTCTGACTTCAAATCCAGAAGGAAATTTCTCTTCTATCCAGGAGAGAAACTGTCATTTGATACCAATCAAACAGTTTCAGAAGCATTCGGAAGACTTCGAAAGCCTTCCGGGCGACCAATCGAAAAGGCCATAAGACAGAAACTGTAACCATAAAGACTCAATAAAATTCAATTCAATAAAATTATTATTGTGTGTTGATTCACTTGATTCGTCGCTTTAGCCATCGAAAATCAAATGGGAAGAATAAAACTAAAGAGATTCAAGTAAGTTTATTTTAAATTATATTATGTTGATTTTAATTTATATTGCTCTTTCTAGCAAACAATTCCGCCAAAAGTGTTCCAATTTAATAAGAAACTCGATCCTGTAACATCAGTCTCACAATACTTTGTAGTTAGGCGGTGCTCGGAAACCGAGTACACATTCTTTCGATCGAAATTTACAAGTAACGGGTGATTTTTTTGCTACTTGGTTTTTGACGTTTATATTTTTGACAGATCACACATGACAAATTCCACGAACATTTGACATTTCGATTCAGTATTGTTTGCCATTTCATCATGAATAGACTTACGCCTGAACAACGTTTGCAAATTATTGAAATTTATTATCAAAATTCGTGCTCTGTGAAAAATGTGTTTCGCAAGCTACGTCCGTTTCAGCGACGAGGCTCATTTATGGCTAAATGGATACGTGAATAAGCAGAATTGCCGTATTTGGAGTGAAGAGCAGCCAGAGGCAATTCAGCAGCTACCAATGCATCCCGAAAAATGCACTGTTTGGTGCGGTTTATGGGCCGCAGGGTTACGGTCAATGGAGAAAGGTACCGTTCGATGATAACAGATTTTTTTTTGCCGAAAATGCAAGAATTGAACTCGGTCGATATGTGGTTCCAACAGGACGGTGCCACATGCCACACTGCACGCGAAACCATGCATCAATTGAGAGGCGAATTTGGTGAGCAGTTGATCTCACGTTTTGGCGCAGTCAATTGGCCACCAAGATCATGTGATTTGACCCCGTTAGACTATTTTTTGAGGGGCTATGTTAAGTCTACTGTCTATGGGGACAAGCCAAACACGATTGCTGCCTTGGAAGCCAACATTGAACGCGTCATTGGTGAGATTCCGGCCGAAATGTGTGAAAAATTTTGCCAAAATTGGACCTTTAGAATGGACCACCTGAAGCGTAGCAGCGGGCAACATTTAAGTGAAATTATTTTTAAAAAGTAAATGGCAGAAATTGATTTATCGATCCAAATAAAAATTTCATTCACTTTTTTACAAGTTTCTGTGTTTTTTTGAATTTTCAAAAACCAAGCTCTTAAAAAATCACCGTTTACATAGTGTTATGTCAATCAAAGCACGTAAACCAATAAGTATCCTTATGAGAATTTGGCCAAATTCTGTTGTGCTTGGATATTGCCATTGAGGAGCATTCTAAACTGAAACATCACATGATAGATCTACTTTCGGAGCCCGAAATTGAATCCAACACCCTTGGAACCGATTAAACCACCATACCACAGTCTGCGAACTATTGGATTATGTAACTCATTGTGTGTCGACAACCGAGATTTGGGCTCGTCTTTTTGGAAGAAATATATCGTGAGTGGCAATCTCATGAACGAGATCGATATGCGCATGTTGACAGAAACACCTCGGTCTGTATCTGTAGCTTCTAAACAGATTCTTGTCTGTCTGTGGATCAGCATTCAGTCAAGCAGAAATAAGGTACGTTAAATACAAAAACACCTAATTTGATGTGTTTTTGAGTATTTATTTGTTTTCTTTTAATTTGTAGGATAAACAGCGCCTGCCATTCATCTCAAAATCATGACGAACAACAAGGTCAGACCACACAAACAATGAAGCCCAGCAGGAAGTCATTATTGTCAGATATTATAATTAAATACATTGTGCTCAATATTTTAAAGTGTTCTCCTTATGCATATAGCTTAAGATTTGTGATTCACTTAATTTTTTTCGATTACATTTTCTTTATGGGTGTTCAAAAAAATTCTTTTCTTTTCGGAAATGTAATTTTGTGTGTCTCAATGACACATAGGTAAGTATTATAGCCCAATGCTGAGGTAAATTAACACTCTGAACATTTACAATCATCGAGATCAAGCAAGTACTTTGGAAATGATAGCTTGTCCAAAGTAGAAAATCCAAGAAATTTCTACTTATATCAAGAAAAATCTTGAAATCAGTACTTACGCAAAGCTCTCATTTCAAAACTACTTGCTTGATTTCGATATTTATATCGACCGACAGAGAGACAGGCGAAATATCAAGTTTGATTAAAATTTTAAAGTGTAAAATTTGCAAAAAGGTAATCCGTATTCGAGATCACAAAAAAACAGTTTTTTATTGATTTTTAGTAAATTTGTTATAGTAATTAATTTTTTTATAACAACTTATAATAATAAAATATACTAGCAATCCATTAAACAAATAAAACTTAACTTATTATACAATTATCTCCAGAATCACACAAAAGTGCTCAGTTGGGATCCCGGATCGGAGACGGATTGCCAAATAAAAACGCCAAAGTCTTATGTTTTCGGCGGCCGAGCAGAGTGCTCCAATGATACATAAGCTTGCCGACATTTGGATCTTATATAATTTGTCACAATATGTACCCCATAAGTATCGGTCTGACGACCACAGTGTACAACTAGTGGGTAATCTGTAGGGATAAGAGTAAATAAGACCATTTATTCCCAATGGCTTTTTTGCAAGAAAAAAGAGTTCAACTGTTGCTTACGGTTCTAAGGAAAGATTCTCAATAAAACACGGCTGTTGTCTTAAACTTGATAAAAGAACAACAAATAAAAACTGCTAATCTTGTATCCGATTCAATTGAATCTTTCGATTCACGTGAATATTTCACTCAATTTTTCGCTATTTATTTTCAATTTTCTTCTACCTTTTGAGTCCAAAGCTTCACTAATATTTGTGTTGCTTAATTCTTAAGAGAATCTAATTGTTAAAATTTATTTTTCATCGAAATTTATGAACATTTTGCGTTGTTTTAACAACAAGATTTATTCCGAAAATTAACAATACCTTTGTCAGTGACTTTTTGAACCTTTATTTTATACAAAGTGTATTTCAAACCGCAATGGAAGTGCAATTAAAGTGCCTTAAAGTACATTAGAAGTGCACTACAAATTTCTTTTAGTATTATAACAACTGTTTAAATGAAATATAAATTTCAGGCGCTTTTCCAAAAGTTATGACAAGATCTCAAAAGGCAGTTAGAATAAACTCAATACACTCACGGTTGTTTTGAGACGCAATTTGTTAAACAAACCTAATCGATTACTTAGTGATTTCTTAAATTTCTCCTAATTCACTCGTTCAATATTCTCTTGGATCAAAACTTGTATCAATAGTGTTGCTATGATATGAGATAGGTATCAAGTATTAATAGTTGAAATCATTATAGGGGTAGCAAAAAGATTAACGTTTTATAAGCTCAACATATTCTTCAACTACGAGGTTCATAGAAATGGCAAGTTTATTGCGAACTTATCATTTTATTTCCTTTATTAGTGTATAAAACTCTGTTTTAAAACCAAGTAAAATCTAATATTAAATGAAATCATTTATTTGAAAGTAAAAAGTACAATATTTTATTGTATATATATAAATGTGTGCATGTACAAAATTACATTGGGTAATTTGGGAAGTATAAGTTTTAATTAGTATTAATCTACCAACGTCCTCGACCACCTCCTCCGCCGCCACCACCGCGGCCACGACCACCACCTCCTCCACCATTTCGTCCACCTCCACCTCCAAAACTACGACCTCCTCCACCTCCACCACCACGACCTCCACCACCTCCACGACCGCCTCCACCACGACCGAATCCACCGCCGCGTCCACCACCCGAACCAAAACCACGACCACCACCACTACTTTTACCAAATCCACCTCCACGTCCTCCACCAGTTCCCTTTTTTTTAATGCCCTTTGGCTGAGGGGCTTTCGGCAGGAATCTTTGGAGAGGTAGCAATTTCTGTGGATCGATAAAGAGTTTCTCAAGTGGCTTAAAACTTCTTACATTCATATTTTCGGAAAGTTTCACTGAGATACAGTAGTCTCTCACTGTTCCAAAGATTTCGTCAACTTTTCCGATTTGTTCTTTGTTTTCTAGGTAAACTGGTGCATTGAAATAAGGCACATCATCAATGTCAACTTTACAAATTAAATCATCTTGGCATGGATAAGTGTAGTGTCCTAGAGCCGTGACGTATTCTGGTGGACCAGTGTCAAACATACCTCTACCGCCACCTCCAAAACCTCGACCACCGCCTCCACCACCTAAGCAATAAATTCATTATTTCGTTTTTTTTTTCAATAAAATGTTAATTTTACCTCGTCTTTGGAAACCACCGCCGCCACGACCTCCACCACCGCCACCACCGCGACCTCCACCGCCACCACGACCACCTCCACCGCCACCACGTCCACGGAACGACATTATTATTATATTATTTTCTCCACGAGGTTATTATTTTTTTTATATTTGACAACAAACATCAATTTGACAACCACGTGCGTATCAGCACTGCATTATCATTTGCTTGGCTGCGTTCTATAGAATAAATGACGAATTGATGTAAAATTGAATTCGTATAGAATTAGGATTCGACCTGATCTACATCGGATCGAAATTAAATTTTAATACGTTTTCACCGACCAGTAAACCGAGATTAAAGTTGATTTAGTTAAATCTTTTATAAATCTTCAACATTTATTATACTAATATGCTCAAATGAACTAATCTATATTCATATATATAAAATTCACATTAATCAGTAAAGTAAATATTTCGATTCGGATGACAGATCAAGTAGCATAAAGGTGCGTTTTTTTGCAATCCCCGGGGGAATTGATTGAAAAAAACGACCAAGGCGCTTAGTGAAATACTTGGTAGCACTATTAATTTGCAAGATGACATTTCAAGCACATCTGTAATGCAAGAAAAAAACAAACATCACTGTTTGCCTCATCCTCATCCTTCTAAAAATTATCGGGTTGATTTGTTTTGTGTAATTTATTGAATTTAAACTACATTTATATTAAAAAAAAAAAACATAAAAAGAACCAAGTTAATTATTATTTATAGAAAATGTAAATCAAGTAATTTGAAAATTGAAATCAAGTATTTTGGAAATTGTTTTTAGCCGATGTGATTTTCTTTTAATTTTAATTTTCACAAATACAGTGGTACATAGAATTCAACTACTTGAAAACTACCCCATTCGTCGGTCACTGGTGACATGATATTAGTGGGCGAGTTGCTTATTCGGGACACTTAGACCAAAAGCTCAACCAAACCAAGCAAAATTGATAATTATTTGACATGTCAAATAATGATGGCGGCTACCTGATTTGTCAAAACAAACACTCGAAATAATCTGCAAACAACAAATGTGAAGAATTACCTAAAATTTGTTTAAAAACATCTGCTATAACAATTTATTTGATAAGAATATAATCAGTTTCAATCAAGTAATAACTAAAATTTGTGTTATAGCTTGTAGATGAACTGAGCAGATGGCCGGGATTCTCAAGAAGAACTTTCCGAGCCAAAAAGCCAATTTTTTTTCGAAATTTTGGTATGCAGTTTTTTTAGAGTTTATTTAATATAAATGTTATTATAAAATTAAAAAAAAATAAAATTCAACTATGAAAACACAATTTAATTAAATTTTGTTGCGACTTTTTTAAAATTCCTTGGGATGTTTTATCTTCCGATTGTGATGCAGATATTACATATTGTACCGTCAGATTTATGCACTCGGCCATTGGTGTCGATATAGTGCCGTGTTGCGGAGAAAAGTCTTGCCGCAAAGATGATGATTTAAGACAATTCTGTGTACATTGAAATCATGAGATTTCAGTGCATCTGGATAGCTAAGATAATTAAAAATGTATAGAGATTTCTAATCGTGGTTAAAAAATGTACCTTTTTCCACATTGCTGCTTCGCATTAGTTTCATTTAAATCAAGATCTTTTTCATGATTATCTCGTACGCTACAATTTATAAATTTTCTCGAACAATGTTTGCACTTGAAGAAATAACTCCATTTCCTATCCTCATTTACGTGGCAAGTTTTCTTGTGGAAATCGAAATGAATCTTCACTAAAAGTCGGCAAATATAGGCCGATAGATAAAAGTTTTATCTTGAATGACAAACGGATTATTCATATCCCTTATCTTAGAAATCTGCTGCGCTACAACAAAAGAGTGATTTATTAAAAAATCAATTAATACAGTTTTATTAACACTTACATTTGTAGGTGAAACTACTTCAAAAGATGTATCAAAATCAAATCCAATTCCCTGTTTGTTCTTTTCTGTTTTTTTTATAGTTTTGTTTCACAGATATGTCAAGTAGTGCCAAGAAGCAGATCATTATTTTCAAGTTTTTATGATGCTCACAAGTTGTGAGGTTGTTATCAGAATACCAAAAAAGCCAAAAAAGTGAGTTCACCTCAAGTTATGAGGTTATTGTGACTTGTGAGAGCTTAGTGAGGTTGCCAGAATAAGGCTATTAGTTGCTGTTTATCTTTTCCTCTTGGCAAATATGCCTGCACACAGAGAAACTCACGCTTGTAGAATTGGGCCCCTGAGAGCAAACTTTATTTTTGTATATGCTTTTGATTGAAATTTGTTGATGATTCAGATTAATACTAAGAGTATTCATGCAACGAGATAATTTTCCGCTTTGCAGAGAGATATAATTTTCTGGCAGACGATTGCATGAACAACCCCCTTAAATATACTTGCTTAAATGTGGGAAATAATCAGATGTTCATTGAAATAAATTGATGAGGTTTGTTTATTCTCTTTCTACATCAAATTCGTGAAATAATTTTATCTGATTTGTAAAATATTTTTCCCATAAAAACTTTGACAGTTCACTCATGCGGAGATAAAATTATCTGCTTTCTGAGGTTTAAGGAGGCTTTACATGCATCTTCATCTTCATCTGCATTGACATCTGCAAAAAAAGAGGAAACAAAATAAAAAATTCATACTTGTGCGATAGAGAGCGAAAACCAAAATGGAGACCATCTTCATGTATGAAGATTATAGGAAGTACGAACCTGAAGATTGCAGATTATAGTGAAGATGAACATGTTCATCTTCATTATAGCATTTTCATCTGCACCATAATTTGTTCCGTTCAGATAACGAATTTTCAAGTTTTTTTTTACCATTTCACCTCATTTTGATTAAAAACAACGAAAATAGCGAATATTTTCTTCTCAAAACTACATACCTGAACGCTAAGAACATGTGATTGTGAGATGTGTCAAGAAATTTATAGCAGAGTTCGAGTATGTTATTAGTGTGTACCCTGTCTTACGTTTATGTTTGTTTTATATTATTGGCCCGCTCTACTTTTCTTCAAGTCTGCAGATGCAGATCCATGTAAAGCCGCCTTTATCTGGGTTTTCCGTCGTTGCATGAATACCCCCTTACTATGTTCTCACCGAAGCGAAATCTAGGATTTTCAGTCCAAATCTTCGGATTTCACCATATAGTTTTGGGATTTCGAAACCTGAGTTTTCTTTGAAATCACAACGAAATCCCAGTACCGATGCTGGCCATTCATACTGAACGAGTTCATTTTAAACTTCACCATAATTAGGTGAAAAGCTTTTTATGGGCAAATTACGATCTTTCACTCCCTCATTCGATAACGCACCAAAGCGAGTACAACTTTATGTTCTCTCTTTATAATATATCCAAACGCAAAAATTATTATCATATTATTATTATTGTATGTTGCATATCAGCAACATAAGCTAAACGCTTTCGAAGGTTGTATATAGCCTACATAAAAGTGATATATTGTATCAAAAAGTCATCTGTCCACATTCAAGAGAACCTCGTCCGCGAATTTATTTATTTGCAAACATTTTAGGCGCTGTTTAGAATAATGTGAGATGAAAACTGAACTAAAGTTTTTTAAGGGGCAGTAGTTGTACAATAATAAATATTTGATCCGTGATTCAGCAAAATGTTACTCCCTGATTTCGGCGGATTAACTGAGGTTAAACGATAAGTCAAATTGTATGTGGCTGTTATTACATAGGTAATTGATGTTTTAGCCATTGTTATTGTTGAACCGCAGTTAATCAGTCGAAATCACCAACTAAAATTGATGAACCACGATTGTACATCTGACCCTAACAGAATATGGAATATACACTTTTCTTTCAATGAAGTAAAATTTATTTTATTAAGAAAAGTTAGGTTGATGAAAATGTTGTCCGAATTTAATTGGTTTAAATGTTTCGCTCATGTATTGCCAGGCTGTACCCGAATATATCATTAAAGGAGGCTTTACATGGATCTGCATCTGCAGACTTGAAGAAAACTAGAGCGGGACCAAAATATAAAACAAACATAAAAGTAAGACAGGTTACACACTAATAACCACTGATCTCTATAATACACTGGATAGTGTATTCACACAAAAAAATCGACCCCAATAGAAAACTGTTATAATTGTAGAGGGTCCATGTCAGTATAACAGTATAACATTTCTGTTGCCAAAGTTACATTTCAAGATGGTTGCTTATGCTTATGCCAAGGGCACCTTCTTCAAAAAAATATAAAATTTAAATTACACATTTATTTTCAACAAATGTAAATAATGCATAGTCATTCAACTCCACCAACTAGAAAACACATTTCCTTGAAACGTTCTGTTACCAGATTTTTAATATGTATTGTAAATAACCTAGAATTTTAAGACGAAAAAAGACCAGAGAAACGCACAATATTGAATTCCATTTGTGAAAGAACTTGAACAATTACATTGCAATAATTTCAGCTTCCATATTTAATGATAATTTTTCTGCAATATCTTTCACGTTCTTGTGACGTGGTTCATCTTCTTTGTCGTCTTCTTCTAAATCTTATCTGTATTCGGCAAACATGACAAATCGACATCATGTTGATCGTGTTCATCACTACCAAAGTCGTCGACTTCATCTTCGTCTTCGAAATTCTTGCTTTTTGATTTTTTCTTTTCAACTTTGTGCTTTGCTTTGACAATTTCCTTGAAAAGTTCTTATCGAATTTATCCTCTTCACGAAGGACTTCTTTGCATTTTCAATATTAATTCCTCCCTCGTCTTGATTGATATAATCTCTTGCGAGATCCGATTGTCCAGGTCCCGTCTTCCGTCTTACCTTTTCTGAATTGTTTGTAGTTCTTATTATCTTGATTGAAACTGACAATAAAAATAAATTTTTTTTCAATTTTTTTTTTGAAAAGGAGTGCAATCTATCTCTTTCTCTCTTTTTATAAGAAAACGAGATAGGCAATTGCTATGGTGCTACTGTCAAATTCAAATGGAGTCAATAAAACTGTTATACTTTGTAGGCAATACACTATCCAGTGTAATATAGAGATCAGTGACTATAATAACTTACTCGAACTCTGCTATAGCTTTCGTGACACATCTCACAATCACATGTTCTTAGCGTTCAGGTATGTAGTTTTGAGAAGATAATTTTCGCTATTTTCGTTGTTTTTAAGCAAACTGAGGTGAAATGGTAAACAAAACTTGAAAATTCGTTGTCTGAACGGAAAAAATTATGGTGCAGATGAAAATGCTATAATGAAGATGAACATGATCATCTTCACTATAATCTGCAATCTTCAGATTCATACTTACTATGATCTTCAAACATGAAGATGATCTCCATTTTGGTTTTCGCTCTCTATTACACAAGTATGATTTTTTTATTTTGTTTCCTCTTTTTTTTGCAGATGTCAATGCAGATGAAGATGAAGATACATGTAAAGCCGCCTTTAACTGTGAAAAATTCGTGTAGATTCATGTCGATTTCGTTTCAACAAAAACATCGACTTGCCGTCGATCCGCCGTCAATTTTATTCTGAAAATCAAATTCGTTTCAAATTAAAACCAATATTTTTCTGGAAAAACAGATCCGTATTGAATCTCTTTTTGGAGACGGATTCAAAACGGATTTGTGCACACATTCGTACACACACTACAATATTTGTTTTGACGTTTCTCAATTGTTGTGTTGTGAATTAATTTTTATTTTGTGGCAGTGTACAGAAAAAGTAAATTAATATATTAAAAAATAAAAAAAATTGTTAAAAACTTCTTGGAAACAAATATTAAAAAAGTGCAAGTGTGTTTAGGAACTCCCCCGCGTCGGAATCGGGAAATTAAAACGAAATAATGATATTTTAACGAATTGAAGATTTGTTTTTTTTTAGAGCTGCCAAGCAACACACACAGTCCCAAAAAGAGATTCGGTCCGTAATCGTTCTTTTCAAAGCCAAAAAGTATTGGTTTTAGTAGCGAATCCTAATTATTGAGACGTAATCGACATCAGTTATAAATTAATTTCAAAATATAAGTGTGGACATTCTGTTTTGTTATACTATTTCCGAACACCTCCAAAAATGTTGAATGCTGTCATCTCATTTTTGACTTTTAATTTTGATACTTCGTTCGTGTTTAACGAGATTAATTTTTGGTTAAATTTCTTTACAAAATATTAATAGCTAAAATGAGAATAACACAGTTTCTCGCAAGCAAATTAAAGAATTTTTCTAATTTCCCAGAACAATATATAGAACGTAGCAAAAAGCAGGTAATTTTAATTCAATTAAAATACTTGTCATGACCTGCTACAATTTATTGTATAACAACCGTCTCAGGTTTATTGGAAAACACCTAGAGGTCTTCCCAATTACTTGGCCAAGACAGTAGAACGCAAAAAGTTCAGATACACAACAAACAGATCGTGGACAGGACAGTTCCGTCAGCAAAATCTTCCCAACACGATCCGCAAGAAAGTATTCATTGAACCAATTGGTAAGCGGGATTGTCGTTTTATTACTATTTTTATAGACTCACTAATTTTAAAATTTTAGAGGAATGGAATTACTTCCGTGGTGATCGTGTTGAAATCCTCACCGGTAAGGATAAGGGGAAACATGGCATCATCACACAAGTAATATCCGAAAGGAATTGGGTAATGTGCGAAGGAATAAATTGGCACTATCGAATTGTGGGCCGTGAAAAGGACTTTCCAGGAGTCTACATCAAATCAGAAGCACCACTAAGGGTTGACCGAGATATTCGGTTAGTCGATCCTTCAGATCTGCAAGGGACCGACTTCCAGTGGCGTTTCACAGAAGATGGTGAAAAGGTTAGAGTGTCAACGCGCTCCGGAAGAATTATCCCCATTCCCGAAGCTAACAACGAAACTCACGATTACAAGACTAAAGCTGCATACATTGAACGCGCAAAAGATACAGCAGGTAAAATTTAAAACAATTCCTGGAAACGTCGTTTTTAATTTGACGATTTTGCTTAGCTTCCGTTGTTTCCGAAATAACATTTGAACCTAAATTGTGTACCTTCGAGATGGACATCATGGAAAAGATGAATATCGTGGAAGAAGGAGTCCCAAATAAATCCTATTGGTATTAATGTGTAAAATAGTCGTTATATTTCAGTAGAAATAAAATACAAAAAGAGAAAAACTATTTGCGCTGAGTTTCCTTAATAAACAACTCATGTCTATGATTGCGCAATTTGCTTGATAGCGTTTTAACGGTTTTTTCAGCTTTATCAAAGTCTTCACGCAGTGTTAAATTGTATGTTTCGTACAACCAACTGGAAGCGTTTTGCATATTACTCTCATAAGTTTCAAGAACTTTGGTCACATGTTTGTATCTGTTGAAAAGAAGAAGTATTCAAAATCAAGGACCATTAAGATGTACGTACAAAACTCACCTTGATTCATCTGCAATATCCGTAATCATATAAGTGTTTATATGCTTAACTGCTAACACCTGTCGGTTGCTTACGAATTTAATTTCAACATTTGGCAGCGATAGTTGAGCACATTCGAGTGCAATCAATGATGCTTGGATATTATTGCGGCATTCGAGGGTAAAGTGGATTACGTCTTTGGGTGAACTGAAATTGTTTTCAAAATAGTTGTAAGAGTTGAACCCCAGCAATCTTCAGAAATATAATATCTATAAATTTATAAACATAACTCGTCTAAATCATATTTACAACTATTTATAACAGTAATCTTTTAGTGCTCGCTAATTTTAAAGCAAATAAGCTAGTTCAGTAAAATATAATTTCTTTTTATTGGAATTTAAAATAAAATTAAGTTTGGTATATAATAAATTTTGTATTTAAATTTTAATCTTAACTGTTTGACTTTTAAAAAATAGCTAAGTATTTCATCACATTTATACAAGCAGCATGAAACTTGTGTTATAATTTACTATTTCACAATAGGGTCTACATCGTTTACGTCATTGACGTAATATACTTAGGCAAGATATAAGGAATGCTAGTTATTTCTTAATTTTCGTCACTTCTATAAGTACATAATTTACTGTAAAAATTGGCTTTTATAGTCCCGCCAGTATAGTGAACTCAGATTCTATATTTCGCTCCATGCAAAATTGATGAGGCGAATTAAATTTTTTTCTTCAGCATTTGATATTCGAAATTATGAATTTTGCCAAGGAATCCTTACTGACACCCATGCTTTGCATTTCGATCGAAATCGAAATTAAGGTACTACATATAATGGAAAGTTATGCATTCGTAAAAAAATAATCTAACAATCAAACATGACATTAGATCATAGAGAACACCAAAAAAGTGGGACCCTCTGTCTGTCCTCGAGTCTGCAGCCTAAGCGGTTGGATGGATTTGATTCAAACTTGGTACATTATTTTTTCGGTAATATGCCCACACGTTTTTTTTAATATTTTTAAGATGACAAATATCAGTCGCTCCCATACATTATTTTTTACCGAAATACAAATCTTATTTTGCTCAAAAGCTGCTCCAAATAAAAAGAAACGTTTCATTTGATTAAAAAAAAAAAATTTATGCAGACGCTCCTAAACACTTGTTAGAGCGAAATAAAAGCGAGACGACAATATAGTGTATTTCATAGATACTATTTGCCCAAAATATGTATTTTGTAGCCATTCGTTTTGGCAAAGACCTAGCGAGCAGACGCGAACGTCTAGTAATAAAGTTAAATTGATATATATATATATATACATATATAAAAATGGATGTCGTTACTTTTATTTACTTTGTCTAAGAAAATTTGCTAACACACTAATGTAACCAACATTTTTCAATTTTTTTTTGAAATAAAAAAAAAACTTTTTGAAAAATCAAAATTTCGAAAAAGACTCAATTGATTTTTTCGAAACTCGTATTTGGTAGTTTTTTGACATTATCTTGAATAGTTAATAAAACTATTTTCCTAAAATAAAAAACAACGGTACCTACCACCCATATACAAATGTTAAAAAACCGCTAAGAAAAAAATGTATTTCTCAAAAACGGCTCCAAGAATTTTTATAAAAAAATGAGTGTGTTCTTTAGTACAGTCCACTTTTAATTATAAGAATATTTTATCTTGCGTGCTTATTAATGGTACTTCCAATAGAACCATTTTTCATATTTTCGACTTTCTCACAATTGGATGGACCGATTAAAATTATTCTTTTTTGTAAAAATGCTCCCTAAAAGTGTTTAATAAAATTGCATACTCAAATTTTCAAAAAAAAAGTTTTTTTTATTAAAAAAAAATAAATAAAATTTAAAATTAAGTTTTTGAAATTTTAATTTTTATGTATATTTATAATATCTTTAAAATGGCGTTTCAATTTTTTTTCTAAAAATATTTTTAAAATTTTATACATACAAAATTATTTTTTTAGAGCCGCTGCAACGATTTTTGTTGATATATTCTTATTTATCCAGGAATTCAAATGGCATTTTTATTTTCAATATATAACAACTAAGCAATATAAAAACATTTAATTATGTGTATTATCCATTTATTTCTACCTTATTATTATTCCATTTTTACGAATTTCTGCGCACGATACTGAATACTACATAAAATGTAGGCCTCATACATTTATATATACATATGATGGTATCTATCTTTAAGAGTCACATTAATTTTATGTATGTATATTGCACCTAAATTATAAAGTTATATGCATAAAGCTACCTACCCACCTACATTCTTCATTTTCATTATTATATGTACATTTTTAAAAACATAGGTTCCATCTATGTACGAAGGTACATATTTTTCCCCTAACTCACATAATTGAAATCCATAACTTAGACTTAAACATATACCTATGTAACTATTCCTTGAATCATCCATTCCCCAATTCATTATACTAATGTCGAATTCCAAACAAGCAAATATAGGATTTTTTTCTAAACACAATCGAATTATTTCTAAACAAAATCGATTTTATGCTGTCAAAACAGATCTTGCGTTTTTATTAATGTCGAATTCCAAAAAACTATTTCAAATCGATTTCAGATACAATTTTTTATTTGTTGTAAGAACCTTGCAAAAAATAGTTTGTGTGTAAAGTTTATGAAGTCTTGCTAAAAAGATCTCTTTGACAGATTTTGTTTAGAAATAATTCGAATGTGTTCAGAAAAAATCGATTGTTTGGTTGTTTGGGGAATACATCAGACATTTTTTTTTGCAGAAAACGTGTTTCTTTCCTATTTTTCTGGCACGAAAATGATAGAGTTTTTGACTTTTCTTCAAGTTTTTTTCATTTCCAATCCAGCAAGAACATTTTAGGAACTGCACTTATGTGCTTGTCAAACAAGCTGGCTATTTCATTTTATGTCGTTTTTATTTGGCAATCCGGAAGTCTTCCGGACTCTTCTGAAAGCGTTCACTTGGGAAAAAATGGCAGTTCTAATTCTGAAAAGAAGAGAATTTTGCTTCTGGATTTGAAATCAGAATCAGAACCAGAAGCACTCACACATTCATATACTTGAACGTCAAACTCGACTGTTGTCATTTTTTGTATTATAATTGTGCAACAAACATTTTTTTTTTGAATTTGAATATTCTCACGTACACAATTACTTTCACACATACAATCTCATTAAAATTCAGAATCGTCAGAATCACACAAAAGTGTTCAGTGGGATCCCGGATCGGATAAGAATCCCGGATTGCCAAATAAAAACGCCATTAGTCTATAAAAAATAACGATAGAATAATGAAAGGCATATGAAACATTGCGACATTGTTCGGGAGGTTTTCGTTATTGTTTTATCACCTATCATTTTTTGAAGCTCTTTTTTGAATTCCATCCAAGAGACTTCAGTGAGTTATGGGAGCACCCGCCCATATATGGCAGTCGTACTTAGTCTTTGGACGAATGTAAGCTTTATAGATTCCATCCATATCCGATGGGAAAAATATTATTTGTTTCGTCACAAAACCCAGACACTTAAGCGTTTTCCGACATGGAATATGTGGTCATTCCGCACATATACGTGATCGGTGATGCACATACCGATAATTATATTCTACGCGGTTTTTTATTGCCCTTTGTCCAATGCTGTAAAGATCAGATAAGCTTTAATGAACTTATCATACGCTGCAGTTACTGGAAACCGTCTAATACAACTTGTATTGACCGGTCCGAATGGTAATTTCTAATCCAAGGTAGAAGAGGTTCATCCATACCAAATGGACGTATTTTCAATAAGAGAGCTTGAAACCAAATTCTATCAAATGCTTTTGAAATATCAAGGGCAATAAACTTAGATTCTCCAAAATGATGTAAAGACTTGTGCCACTGTTCGGTCTTCGGTGAGATATAAATACATTCAGATCATCAGTGGACCTATTGCTACGAAAGCCATACTGCCGGTCATTGAGGAGCTTTCGTTCTTCAAGATATTTCTTAAACTGATAATTAATCAGTTTCCATGACCTTGGAAAGAACGGACGTAAGTGCAATTACACGGTAATTAGTGGGTGAAGAAGATTCGCTTCATTTTGTGGACTTCATGTTTGGTATTTGATTAAAATTTTAAAGCTTTTTATACTTATAAATACTTATATTTAAAATATTATTTAAATCTAAAAAAAAACTAAAAAAAAAACATAACGGTAACCTACTCTAGCTATATAAAGCTGTAATTTAAAATAACTTTTAACATTTCTTTTCTAAGCAATGTATTGCATGGGCAATTACGAATTCAATGCTAACTAGCGTGATAAACATGCATTCCCACATGTCCTTCCAAATAATTAGATAGATGATCCATACTTAATTGTTTCTTTCTACATAACATTGTTAATCGATTTTCTGAATACAAATACAAATATGTATGCATATGTATACACATAGGGTAAAATGTCATAATAAATTAAATAAATTATACCTTAAAGCCTTTATGTTTGTCCAAAATTGCAATCCTTGTGAAGCTGATTTTGAACAAGCCCTAAGTAGTAAACCACAAATGCGCCATTGTTCTAGAGTACTACCTAACTTGTCACGAACATCACGAGCAGTCTCAAGCTGAGAGTCTAAACTTTCTTCATAACTCGTCATGTATGTTCCGCCACTTATAAGAGCTTAAATAATTATATACATTTTAAATGTAAGGCTGTGTTATGAATGTCCCAAAAGTTTACCAATTATCCCATCCTGCTGCACATAGAGTTCATTCAGGCTTTTGTAGTTTTCAGTTAGGAGCTTTACTCTGGATTTTGTGTGTTGCAATATTTCGTTATAGAATCGCAGGGATACAACTTCAAGGGCAGGCTTACTAATGTTTGCAAAAAAGTCCTCTTGTGCGGAAGCCTTTTGTTTATCGAGTAGAACTCCCAAGCTTATTATTAACTGAAATAAAGGAATTTAAAACAAATATTTAGGGTAATCACTCTGCAATAAGAGTTTACCTACCCTCGACAGATCCTTGCTGGGAGACTCATTCATGAATTCTTGGCTAACAGTTGATATCGTCGAGTCCTTAACTTGATGTGTGGGTAAATTTCGAGTATACTGATCTATATCAGTGCCTAAAATTAAAGCATCACGCTTTTCCTGCAAATGCTCTATCCAAGCCTCAGCAGTTGCTAATCTTGGTCCAGAACAAAGTCCTTCCATTTCACTTATTTCTTCATCCAAATGTATAAATTGTTCAACTGAATTTTTATTTTTCTATTTGTTTAGAATTTATTGTAGGTAGGTAAGTATAAATTAAATTTCTTGTAATGAATGTAATTTTACCATTCGTCCTCGGGCAGCAACAGATAACGAATCCGGGTGCGGTGAATCTAGAATTGCTGAATTTCCACAACCCATTGTGGCATTTTGAAGTGCCTCTAATTGGCCAAGAGCGACATTCAAACCTCCGATAGTGAAATAATTTTATAGCAGGTATTTGCAAGGACAATGTGTGTCACGTTTTTGTGCACAACGATTTGAAACTGTGTCAAGTTGAATTGAATTATTATTAATGCAGCTCAATATAAAAATGGTGTGTATTTCGGTGATGGTGTTCGTTTGAGTTCTGAGTTAGCTGAAAATTCACTCAATTTGTGGTAGGATATTCCTGGTAACACAAAGTAAATGTTGAGCCACAACAAAAGGATTCGACAATTGACCATATTGCCAAGGAGCGAAGAGAGACATTATAACAACAATTAACTGTCATTCAACTGTTTAAATGAAAAATAAATAAAGTGGCGGGGGTTGTTGAACGATGGACTAGGTACATACATATATAACTAAGTAAAGTCTAACTGTTAGGAAGATATTGAAAAAGCATTTACATGTATTGAATTTGATATTGAAAAAGCATTAACATGTAATTTATACACTTTTTACCCGAAGACGGACTAGGTATTTACTTTTCAACTTTTCTTCAATTGATTGATGTTGCTTTAAGGACAGGAGACCACATTGAGTTTTTAAGCACTCAATTATACGGTCTTTAACTCCACATTGAACAATATGCTCCGATATAATTGAGGTCATAATAGGCTGCCGCAATTAACAAAAAAAAAACAATAACTCGAGTAATAATAAAATTTTAGAACCCGTTCTCCAGATGCAAAAGACCTTAATTGCTTGATAACAATCAGTAAAAATAATTTTGAAGAATGCAACGGTAATTTAGCAATTTTGGAGAAAGAGTCGATAAGTACTCGTGAAAGTTACACTGCTGCACTAATCAATACTTTTATTTTAACTCCTAAAAATTTCAATTTAAACTATAAAGCTAACATTACTGATGCTCATATCACTACTCCTCTTCAAGATGAATTATAGTGCCCCATCAACGTTAATAACACTCCTCCTCTACTTAATTCGTCTTTCAATAACCCTAGCAGTATTCGTAGTCTAAATTCCCCCATGTCGCGTCAATAACTCCATCAGTTGTTACTAACTTTCCACCTTTTGGTGTTTCTCAACTTAGAGTGGTGCCTGCCCCAAAGTGCCTCAAAATTCGATATCTCAACATCTCCAACTGATATTCCTAATGGGCCAGTACACATGAGATGAATATTTCTGGGTGGAAAACCAATTTCGTTCCGCACACTTCGCTTCGCTCTCCTACAAATTCATTACTCTGCTCTGGTGGAAGAAATCATCTCGTGTGCGCTGACCCAATGACATTAAATCTGTTTTAAACCAAGAAAAGATCTACAACGATCACATCCTTATTAAATGTAAAAACATTACTAGATCGAACGGAAGTGTTGCATCATTCAAGAAAACGGTTCCTAATCCAACGTTTAATTTTTTAATGTCTCCAACATCTTGGTCCATTAATACTTTTATTCAAGAATTTGTTGACCGAAGTGAAAGACCCAACATCAATTTAAATGCAGCTCAAAAAACTAATCAGCTTGCACCTTTACTTTTAAAATGTAAGGTTACTTCGCTCTAAAGCCCACGATGTATTTTTGAAGTCGCAAGAATTTCCTTTCGATGTTTTTGCTCTTACTGAGACGAATCTTATTTAGTTTTAATAATAATGAGTTTTTCACATCGGATTTTAACGTTTATCGAAAGGATGGCATTTTGGTTTGGCGGGAACAGGCTGGGAGAGCGGTTCTTATTGCGGTTCACTTTAAGTACGACAGTTCTTTAGTTGACATTCCTAACACTGTAAATATTGAGCTAATTTGTGTTAAAATCAATGTTAAGCATAAAATTATTTATGTTGTGTGTTGCTACTTGAGACCTTGTAGCCCAATCGACTGTTACCAACTTTTGATTGATACAGATTGATTTATGCGACACCATGGAAATACATTATGGCTTATTGGTGTTGGGTGATCTTAATCTTCCTAATCTTGTGTGGGCGTGGGATTATAAAAAAAATCAAATGCAGGACTGGATCGCACGTACTTGCTCATATGTTCGATCACATTATATGCAAAAGATTCTTAATGGAAACGGCTAAAAGTATTTTTAAAGTCGTTTTTCACTTAATTTTTTATACATACAAATTCTTAAATTAAAAAAAAAAAAAATGGTATGAGCATTTTAAATATTTAATAATATAAATTTAGAAACAAAATTTCAAAAAAAATCGCCCACCCGTTTTCAAAATATTGAATTTTCAAACAAAAAAAAATATTTTTTTTTTCAAAAATAAAAAAAAAACAATTTTTCGAAAGTCTTGAAATGCAGTATTACTTAGAATTTGAAGTAGATCCTGTGTACAAATTTTGATCGAAATCCGTGGAGCCGTTTATGAAACAGTCGAAAATTAATAAAATGGTTGTATGGCAGGAACCGTTAATAACAAAATATTTTGAAAAATTTTTCGGCCCCAATGTAGACCATACTCAAGTTAGTACACACACCAATTTTTATCAAAATCGTTTTAGAGGTAATTAAGAGGGTAGAAAAATTTATATGGCAAGTAGCGTTATTTTTGGGGCTAAAACAACGATACAAAAATCCATTTTGGACAATCACCTAAAACGCCAAAATCGGTCCAACCATTTATGCTGTAGCTCGTTCTACAGACAGACAGGCAGACAGTCGGAATTGCGGGACCCACTTTTTTGGTGTTCTCTATGATCGTAATGTCATGTTTGTTTGTTAGAAAAAACATTTTTTTTTTACGAATATGTACATAACTTGCCTTATAGTACCTATAATCGCAAGTAAGAGTAAGAAATAGTGTTGGCGACAAAACGCAGCCTGAGGCACACAAGCATTTATTCTAATAATACATATTGTATTTGGAGCCATCCAATACGAACGAATTTATTGAGCTCCTGCGTGTTTTGGTTCTCAAAAGTAAATGTTAATGGCCCAAAATTGTAAGCAGCCTAATATTAAGGGCTTAGCATGATACTACTTAACAGTTTGGTAATTTCTAAAGGACTTTACTAATATTTTCCTAATTTTAAACACTTTTTAACTAGCACCATAATAAATCTATTTTCTTAATAAACTACAACTAAACACGCCTAAAATAGTGCAAAAAAGTAAGCGAACATAACTTTTTGACGTTTGTAAATGTCAAAGTGGCATATGGATTTAGTACGATACTAAAAGATTAAAGTAGCCATTTAGCGATTTTAACTTTAATAAAATGTTAAGAAAATAGTACGATACTGAACCGGTTTAAAATTATCAAAATCCTCTTTTTATCCTAGTATCATACTAAAAATGATTTAACATATTACTAAATTGTTTAAAATTTTACGCCAATGTTATTATTATAAATCATTCTTTTAATTTATATTTTTCAAATAAAAAATTGCATACAAAACGTGAATCCACAACAAAGCGAATGCTTCATATTAGGGATGCGAAATGTTCATCATTATTAAAACAAACTAAATCAATTCTTTAACATCGAAGCGATGATACGTTACGAATGGAATCGTCAATATAAAAATAACGTGTTTAGCCAGAATCCTGGATAATCGAAGAGAGAATTCGCATTACAAAATAATAAAAACGCCATTAGATATATTTTTTTAGTTACTTGAAAAGAGAACAATGAATAATATAAATCTGGAAACGAATCGAAACTCCATCGTTCTCCAAAAATCGATTGAAACGTGCGTCGTGTTTGAATCTAATATCAGATTCGATTTTTGATTTCAATCAAATTACAAAATGCTGTACTGATAAATTTGCGCATAAACATTTGAACGTTTTCATCTAAAAAATGGCATCTTGAAACAATTATTACTTTTGACAAATAATCTAAAAAAAAACTAATGTCGAATTCCTAAAAACCATTTGAAATCGATTTTTTTGTTGTTGTGTTGCACACAATTGTGTGTGTCTAAAATCGATGAAGTCTTGCTAACCCAAGATTTGTTTTGACAGGAAACATATTGGGTTCCCACTTTGCAAGATTCGGTTTGTCAAAAATTCCGAGAATTGTTTTGTAATAATTCGATTCCGTTGAGAAAAAAGTCGAATGTTTGGGCGTAAGGAATTCTATTTATATACATAAGTTAATTTTTCGCATGCCATATATGCCAAACTTGGAACTTCAATCTTGCTTAAGAATAATTCAAATATTTTTGTTGATATAAAATTACTTAATTATTGCTTACTTATTATTGCTAATTATAGAAATTTCTTATCTGACATTATACCTACACAAAATCGGCTGTAGTTTGAGAAAAATACTAGATCTGTTTCATTACTCACATTCGAGATCCCGCGGGATCCCAAATTTACCCATAAAGTATATTCTTATACTTTTTTTCTGTCACGAAAATGCCAGTGTTTTTGACTTTTTGATTTAGATCTGCAAAAAACTGATTTTGACAATTTTTGTCTTCGATTGGCCAAATAAATTGATTTATTTTTTGAATTTAAATCAATTTTGCAGATCTGGATTTTTCGGCAGAACAACCCCATCTTACTAACACCACTATGCATTATAATTGACAGCCATCAGTTTCGACAAGACAGCTGATACCACTAGCTGTTTCACAGACACAAATATACACCAATACTATAGCAAATAAAAATCAATCTGAAAACGTATTCGATTCGTTGCGAAAAAAATCAATTTATAGATCAAAATATAAATTAACCAAACGATAACCCCATAATCCAATATTTTAGCTGCTACTGCATTTTCTTGCTTGTCAAACTAAAAATCAGTTGATCGAGCTATTTTAATTTTAATTTGGCAAGAAATTTATATAAAACTCTTATTTAAAATTTTATGAAAGGTAAAATGAAACAATAGAAGCACACATATAACAATGAATATGCATGCAAATTGCATTATATTTCGTAAAAATGTGAGGCACATGTTGAGACCACTACTTTTAATTTATGTCGTTAAATGTGGCAAATAGTTGTGGGGTTTTCCATTGGTAAATTAAGAATTAGATGCGGAATTTGATTTTTTTTCATGGCAAATGGAACGCATTTTGAATAGATTACTTTCTTTTATGGTGCTTGCGAATATTTGTGTCTGTAAAACTGGTACATAGCTAGTTGTCAAACTAAATGCTTACAATTATACCAGTGCTTAGTAGTGTTAGTAAAAAGAGGAATAGATTCACCGAAAAATACGGATCGGTGAATTTGATTAGTCAATTTTTTTGCCCAATTGTCGAAATTCGTGTTTTGGCAGATTTGTATTAAAAAATAATTCAATTCTTGTACCAATAGAAAAATACATTAATAATAATAATTTGGATTTCCTTTCTATGTCAACAATATTAATATCGTTTTTGATTGGTCGTCCGGAAGGCTTCCAAATTCTTCTGAAAGTTGTCGATTGGTATCTAATGATACACGTTCCATCTTTCGTTGGTTTTTAAAAGAATCTTCTTTCTAATGTTGTGTTTTGTGACACAGATTGGGACTCTAATCGACGGTTGCATTTGGGTAGGGTCAAGTGTTGAACCCTATTTTCGCCAGCTTATCCGATCTCTCGTTGCCAGGAACATTAATGCGACCTGGGACCCAGCAGAGCCTAATGTTATGCTGCGTGCCAAGAACCTTCAGCAGAAATACTTTCTATTGCTGCTTGGCTGTCAATAAAAAAATTGATATCAACATGTGATCGCCAGCATTGACACGTGTTTAGCTGCATTTGTCACTGCCAAGAATTCATCGTGGAAGACACTACTGTGATCAGGGAGTCTAGCAGAACTGGCTAGCTTAAGATTTTCTGAGAGGAAACCTGCACCAACCCCAGAATCCATCTTTGAGCCGACGCATCTCATTCTCAGCAGAACCTGAGCATGGCTCAGTTTGGCTTAGCTATAAGGAACTCTGTGCTGCTGATTCTTGTACCTATATGTCAATGTACTTTAGGTTAAGCATTGCTTCCATTCCCGCTGTTATGGTGCTCCTCATTGCTCCAGTTATACCTATACAAGCCATTACTTTTGTAAGGGTTTTTTTTAACTAAGTAGTTTTTTTTCAGCGCATTCCACCACAACAGATTACCGTATGTAAGTATAGGTATTATGTTTGCCGTATACCTCCATCTGATAATTTTAGGATTTGGGCTCTAGTTTTTACCATATATCCTGCTGCAAGAATAGAATGCGCCTTACACATGCATTCTCAATAAACTTCTGAATCAAGAACCTAGTGACTTTTTCGGTTTAGATCCCGGTTTGAACAGTTCTTCGGGATTATCTTATGTTTTCTGAGGACCGAAAAACTCAGGTCTTTTGACAACTCATAGTCTGGTTAAAGTTTAAAGAACGAAGGAAAGAAGTTTCTAATGAGGATGAGCCCACAAAGCTTATAAGAGATGATATATTTATGCTACAGTTACACGACGCCATTAATCATTTTATGACTATGGGTAACCTCGGCATTTCGAACGGACTGACCCTATTGGCGTTTTTATTTGGCAATCTGGAATTCTTCTCCGATCCGGGATCCCAACTTAAATCTGACGATTCTGAATTTTAATGAGATTACATTTGTGAAAATAATTGTGTACGTTGAAATATTCAAATTAAAAAAAATGTTGGCTACACAATTATAATATGTACACAAATTGACAACAGTCGATTTTGATGTATGAATGTGTGAGTGCTTCTGGTTTCGATTCTGATATCAAATCCAGAAGCAAAATTCTCTTCTTTTCAGAATCAGAACTGTCATTTTTTCAAAAGTGCACACTTTCAGAAGAGTTCGGAAGGCTTCCAGATTGCCAAATAAAAGGGACATATGTGTGGACCTGTTCACGCCACCGCACGCGCCTCTACGTGCCCCCAAATCGCTCTAACAAAATTTCGTCTCCTGTGGATAAATTGCATTTTTTTAGTAAAATCTCAACAAATAGATAAGTAGTAATAAATAATATGAGTAATACGAGTACTATTAAAAAGAGCGACAATAACAAAAGAAAAAATAGAATAAATATTATACAAAGTTCAGAAGCAACGTGCAATGTCCATATTGTTACTGCTAGTCTCCGCGTGTTAACGCGCCTGCTTAGCAATTTTATCTGCACGTGTGTAATTATCGCGAGACATTATAACTCGTCGTATGCCATATTGTCTACAACCAAACATAATTAATTTAATACAAGAGAGTGTCATGGCATGGTCTTCCAATAACAAGCCCTACCCCCTATATTCCTTTCATCAAGGACGATACAAGATACTTACATTTATGGTTGATTACATTCTCCCATTCACATTCCCAACTCCTCTTTTCCAATCATTATTATTTATTTCTTTACCGAAAGAAACATTTTGATAATAATAATTACTCAGTCAATACTCGTACAAAGCTAATGTCCTTCAAGTCGGTGCCTTTTAGGATTAAACGCCACACCTTAACACACTAAGTTTAAACATCCGTTATTCTTGATCAAATTGAACAAAAAACTCTCTCAACTTATTTTATATTGGAGGCACTACGTTCATACACATCAGCTGAAATTTGTTGATAAACAGAATTCTTGAATCAATAAAAAACGTATACCTAATAAAAGCAATTCGTATTCAATTCAAATTCAATAGTCTAGTTTTATGAATTCATATGTATGTATAGGTTGAACTCCTACACTACAAAAAAGTACCGATTTTAAAGGAACATTAGAAATACACAACAAAACAAGTGTGCTTGACATGAATTTCAATACAAAAAAATATCTCCAATAAGAGCCATTGGAAATACCAACATGAAAATCAGCTGCTCAAAACATGAAACTACTCAAAGAAGTATGACGTCACAATAACAAATAAACACCCTCGGAATGAAAGCTTTTCGTATTTTATAAACACACTTAGGTATCAATTTATTTTAATTCCAATTTACTTCCGGTAATCCAATTAAATTAAGCATTAAAATGAAATCGAAAAAAATTAGATAATACGAGTAGTCGGGTCGTAAAGTCTTATCGACATCAATGGCAGAGATAAGAAACACATACTTAAGTACTTAAAAGATGACTTTTAATAAAAAAAATTAATTGGAACCATCGACCGCTCTAAATTGGCAAGATTGTTTAAATAAAATAAACAAACACCTTTGGTCTGATTCTGATTATGATGAAGTTCAAAATATTTCTGTCAAAAAACTTGAGCGGGAGCCACAGGGCCGTAGCCACAAGACCAAGCGTCTTAAATTGGTGAAATCAGTTTTTTTTTCTTTTTCAATGAAAATAACCAAATTACCAGTTTTAATGTTAAAAGAGTTATGTTATTATAAAACAAAAAAATAGAAGTTACTTATACGAGTAAAGCCCATATGGAAGAGTTACTTGTACGGGTTTTACTGTATCTACAACACAATAAATATGTATGTACAAATATTAAATAATATTATCTTTCTTTTAGTTACAGATCCAAAAACTGCTTAACCAATTTTGGTTAGGCTACAAAATTGGCCATGCGCTCTCTGACGTCACCGCAACGTAAAAATTCACAGTATCAATCCATAAAACGTTGCACAAATGACGCAAGTATGTGTGTTCCATAATGCATTGACGAGTCATGCTATGCGTTACCGTGATTTTTATTTCGGCAGTTTCAATGCGTTGACACTCAAAACCTTGACAATCACATGAATTGAAAGCGTTTGATCCGTTGTTTTTCACAAATGACGTTGGTGAGTTCAGCATATGATTAACGGCAAGCAGCTCAATAATAACCAATTTCTTTTTGACTGAGTTGAATTATATGAACGTGGCATGTTCTTCCACAGGATAGCGCTACGTTTCATACATTAAAAATTATGCACGAGCAATTTGAGGATATGGATATATACCACACAGATGCGACGTAAGCTGTCACCGACATCGGGAGATTTACATAACAAACTTAAAATAACATGCGTCAAAGGGAATAAAATAGTAAGTGAAATGTCATTTTTAATGCGATGATGAAAAACACTGTCAATGAGACCCTAGTCGTTGACAAATACATTGTACAGTCATGGACAATTTTTAATGCGTTGATCCAAAAGCTCGTGCCAACGCAGAAGTTGTTAGCGTTCTCAGTTTTCGTTGAAGATATCACACGACGTAGTTACATACGTCAGAAAGCGACTTTACATTAATCGTGTAATTTTGTAGCCTTTTTTTTAAATTAAAGTTTAGTTATAGTTAACAGTAGAACGTAGCTCACCAATCCATGTTAAATAGCTGCAAACTAAACTAAACTAAACTTTCCATTTGTTTTCATTCAAAAAATCAAGAACACAATAGTACGCATACGCCCCGTAGAACCAAATTAATACCATATTTACCAATAACTTTCAAGTTTCAATACATACACATTGCACCTGTTAACGAAAACTGCTAATTTCCATGAGACTTTCCCTTTCAAGCTTTTCCATTGCCTCTTAGGGTTTTTTTATGTTTTATTTCCCAATGTCCACATGAAACAGCAACATAAAAAAAAACACTGCAAAAAGCTTTGCTTTTGCCAAAAATAAGTTTTCAACATTTTTGTAACGCTCAGTGGGTGGTTGGAATAGGCCGATTGTAGTTGAGTTGAGTGTTCTGTTGTTAATCCAGCCATTACTCAGTATAAAGACAACAGGCCTCAGGCATGGAACGAGTTTCATACAAAAGTTCTATCCGTTAAATTAATATTATTGTGTGTTCGGCGTTCGAATGGATAAATAATATACGGATTCAGCTTTCAACGATAGGGATAAGTACTTTTCAGGATTATTGTTTTCTACACATTTTTTTTGGTTGTGTAATATGTGAACTTGTGCGTCGAAACAAAATACATGCATACATAATACATATCTACATTTTTTTTAAATAATTTTTTCGCAGATATTTGGTTTTTCTGTGTACCTTCTATGGGGGTATTGAATATAACATAATTTAAGTTCTACGTAATTTGTTGTGACGGAAATAATTCTAATCTATTACTTTTGTGGTGCGGTTTAAAGTTTGATTTATTTTTTTTGTTTAATAAAAGCAGTAATAATAATAAAAAAGAATAACAGTTCAATAATGGGTATACGTGACCAGTTGAAAGTCTTTCGTCGACATCGCTCTAAACAACCTAATCGAAGGAGATCCATATTCAATTTAGTTGCTCCCAACCAGGTTACAGAACAATCGTTACAAGTATGGCGGGAACTACCAGAACAGATACGACAGGACCCCAGTTTGGCGTCTTTTCAAATTGAGAACGATCGATTGCATGGTAAGTAAATTATATTTATAATGTTCACTGTATATGTTCTAAATGGTAAAGCTGTAAGCTTGTGCAGATAAAATTTAATGAAACTTGATATTTATTAAAAAAAATTCCTTAACATTGATATCTTATGTGATAATCTGCGGACTATTAAATTGAAAGCTCTGAGAAGTACAAAAATTAGAAATAGTAGTTAAAAAGTAGAAAAAAATAGGAGCTACATGAGCCGGCAGATACATTTTTATCTTATAAGGTATACGCAATGCAATGAGCATTGATAGCTCCATAACTCTGCGAACACAAATATCATACAAATAAAATAAGGAGTTCTAAAATGTGATAGCAATGCATGCAGCTTTTAAAGGTTAAACTATATATGCATATAGATTTTGGTAGTCAAAAATTAGCACTTGTCATATATCTATTTGAGTAGGGAAGTTTTGAAAAAAAGGATAAACACTTTTATGTAGGATATATACAAATATTTTTGATTTACACTAGACGTCCAGTATAAAGAAATATAATGGGTTATCCATTTTGCGGTTTCAAAAGTAAACGTAAATAAAACATATATAAAGTATTTTTTTTTCATGATATTTCTTTTTTATTATAAAGTTTGAACGTTGACATTATGTGTGAAACACTACATCATTTAAATGACCCACACGAATTGTTGCAAGCATCGATTCTTTTGAGGTAATTTTCGACCACTTTTTGACTCATATTGGGCGGTATCTCAGCTATAACTTGACAAATGTTGGTTTTTAAGGGCTCAAGAGATAAAGGTTTATCTGCATAAACACATTCTTTCGCGTAGATATCGCCACGACGAGAAATTACGCGGCCGGGAAATGTCTCTTGCAATAAAGCCATATTCGCTCGAGTTGTGTGGCAGGTGGCACCGTCTTGTTGAAACCACATATTCTCCAAGTCGCTTGAAAAAAATTGGTTTAACAACTTAGTTTGACAGATGTCGAATTCCAGCCCTATACTTTTGAAACCGCAAAATGGATAACCCTTTATAATATTCAGACAATTCCTTACATCGAAGCAAGTTTTGTCATCTTAAAAATAAAATATTATATTTAAAGATTGATATTTCTGTTTCGAATGGGAGCGGGTTGAAATGTTGTATTTTAGAATACTGTGAGATACTATATTGTCATAATACTGTATGGTTAATATTCTGTATTTCAAAATACTTTAAATCTAAAATATTGTATCTCAAAATCTTGTATTAGTAAAATACTGTATCCCATAATACTGTATCTCAAAATTCTTCATCTGAAAATGCTTGAGATACAGAATTTTGTGATACAGATTTTTGAAATACAGAATATTGACGAACTAGAATTTTGAAACACGCAATTTTGACTTACAGTGCTTTGACCATACAATATTTTGAACATAAAGTATTTTGAGTTACGGTTTTTTAAATACAGTATTTTGAACACAACCCGTTTCGAATTTCTTGAGAACTTTCTAACAGATTTCAAGTACATTTTTAATGCTTCCTAATTGCAGAAACAATAGTGGTAATAGCGAGAGCCCGAGTTTTTTTTGAAACGCCACCCACTCGAGTGTAATATTTTTTTTCCTTATTAATCGAAAATTATATTACTTATAATATTTTTTTTGTTAATTCTATTCAAATCTTAAAAATCACATTATCATATAACATTTTTTGTATTTTGCTTTTTAATTTTATTTATACACCTGTCAGGCAAAATTTCCAATTATTTGTGGTTTATTTTCCAGCTCTCAATCCTTGGTTTTGTGTATCAAAGATCGCCTGTTTATGGAATGATATATTTTATCTTACCAAAAATGCAGCTTTTGAGGCATTTTTCGAAAGTTCAAGAAACTCTACTCCAGTTCTGATCTCGCAGTAATCTATAAAATATTTATTCGTCTAAAGCTTATTAAGTGCAACACTCACATCTGGATAAGAGATCCTTAAATTTAGTTGAATTTCTTGGGTACAATTCAAAATACATAGATGATATAATAATAACAAAAACATTTACTAACCTTAAGCACAGTCGCAATGTTTTATGGCATTCATTATTTAATGGCTATTTTATATCAATATTCCAGTCCAGTAGCCAGTTATATTCTTACCCTTAAACTATTTAACCATAATACTCGCATGCTTGGAATGCTCATCAGTTTTCCCAACTTCGGACGTTATGTTCTTTAGAAAGATTCATTTCTTTAGCCGTAAAACACGAGTGTGAATCCTTCTCTTTTTTACTTCCGTATGTAGTTACTATAGGGCAAGTTTTGCATTTGGAATAAAATCAAACTCAAGATTTTAATCAAACTTGACAATACAATAATAGAAAAAACGAAAAAAAGTGGGTCCCCAATTCCATCTCTCTGTAAGTCAATCTACAGCCTAAGCGGCTGGAGCGATTTTCTTCAATTTTGGTAATTAAGCGTTTTAGTTAATTGTCTCAAATAAATTAAACAATTTTTTTTAGCCCCAAAAATATCAGTATATACCATAAATTTTGTTCAAGCATCTTAATTACCTCGACAACGGATCTAACGATTTAGATAAAAAAAAACATGTGCATTATATAGACATGGTCCAAATTTTGGTTTACATACATATTTTGTTATTAACGGTACTTGCCATACAACCATTTTTTTGTTGTAAACGGTTCGACGGATTTCAATCAAAATTCTTTTATAGGACGTCCGTCCAATTCTTAATAATACTGTAAGCCAACATTTTTGAAAAATTGATTTTTTGGATTTTTGAAAAAAAAATACTTTTTTTTTGAAAATTCAATATTTCTAAGATGGGTGGATGATTTTTTTATTAAATATTTAATATTGTCATACCACGTGTTTTTTTTTTTAGAAAAATAGTATAGGTATAAAAAATTAAGTAAAAAACAACTTTGAAAATATATTTAGATTCTTAATAGAAACCTTTTGGATACAATGTGATCGAATATAAGAGCAAGTACGTGCGACCCAGTCGTGCATTTTATTTATAACGGTCGCACTGATGTGCTTGTTTGCTTTAAATGCACTTAGTTAAAATCCTTCTAGTGTGAAAACAATACAAAAACAATATTTTATCAAAACCATACATATTTTTAAAATTAGGTTTTTTTTTCATGAGACAACAAAGAACCGTACAAAATATTTTTTTTTTCAAAAACGGCTTTGACGATTTCGATAAAATATTTCTGTTCATGTAGGTATACTAAACAGATACATTTCGATATAACTGATTTGAATGAAATGTTTACTTGCTAACTTATATTGCATTTAGACAAAAAATCAAACTCGGGATTTTGACAAAACTTGACATTACGGTGGTAGAGAGGACGAGAAAAGTTAGCCCCACTATTTCACCAGTCTGTCTAACTTGGTACTTAAGCGTATTAGATTATTTCCGAGCTAATCCTAGATAAAATAAAATGCACGACTGGATCGTACGAACTTGCTCTTGTAACTAACAACCTTAATATAGCTAACCACTGACGCTGTTAGTAGGCAGGTAGCCTAATTACCTATGCAGGTTTTAAGCCGATGAAGGTAAAATTACCGTGATTCTTAGTATAATTAATTGTTGAATGGATGATTCAAGGAATAGTTACATAGGAACCTACCTACAAATGTATCTATATTTAAATCTAGGTTATGGATTTTAATTATGTAAGTTAGGAGATATATATATTTATGTACCTACAAACATGGATGGAACATAGGTATATAAAGTCGTACTTATTATAATGTACTAAAAATAATTATAAATATCGATTTTTCAAAAAAAAAGTATTTACTTATTTTTTAAAAATCGAAAACTCTTAACACTTTTAGGGAGCATTAGTATAAAAAATAATTCTAATCGGTCGATCCAGTAGTGAGAAAGTCGAAAATATTTAAATTGGCTCTATCGGAAGTACCGTTAATAAGTACGCAAAATAAAATATATTTATACTTGTACAGTCCAAATCTAAGAACGCACACATATTTTTTATAAAAATTCTTGGAGCCGTTTTCGAGATATACATTTTTTCTTAACGGTTTTTTAAACATTTGTATGGGAGGTACCGTTGGTTTTTATCTTAGGAATACAGATTTTTTAACTATTCAAAACAACGTCAAAAAACTCCCACACTCCATTAAATGGTTTTCGAAATTTTGAGTTTTCAAAAAAAAGGGTTTTTTTTTAATTTAAAAAAATGAAAAAAATTCAAAAATTGAAAATTTCTTGCTGACATTAGTGTTTATGGGAGAGTCTGCATAAACAATTTAAAAAAAATCAAATCAACAGTTTTTCAGAAAATAGAAAACCAAAAAAATGGTACCAAAACTGACAATTTGTTTCCAAAATAAAATTTACCAAAATGTACCCTTTCCCTTCATTAATGAGCTGATTTCTTTTATAAAAATCATTGGAGCCGTTTTTGAGAAAAACAAGATTTTTGTTTTTGGCAAAAACTTCTGTTATTTGTCATTTTAAAAAATATGAAAAAAAAACGTGTGGGCATATTACCGAGAAAACAATATGTACCAAGTTTGAAGCAAATCTATCCAACCGTTTAGGCTATAGACTCGAGGACAGACAGACAGACAGACGGAATTGGGCGACCCACTTTTTTGGTGTTCTCTATGATTGTAATGTCATGTTTGATTGTTACAAGACATTTTTTTTTTTACGAATTTATTTATTTATATCTGACTTTCTGATTAATGGCTTTATCGTTTTTGATCAAAAATTGTATACAGGCGATCCTTCGAATTCTAGAAAATACTGCATATGAAAATTTCATTTCCAAAGAAATATTTTTTGGAAAATCGAAAAAAAATAATAATATTATTTCAAAAACGGGTGAACAATTTTACTTGAAATTATGTTTTTTTTTAAATTTATGTGTATGAATTATTAATTAATTAAAATTAGTATACCAAGATAATAAGTAGTTATTGGTTTGTTAATTAAAATTTACAATACGATGATGGAGAAGTTTAAACAGGAGATATTACTGTCCGTCGGTACATAATGCATCTGTATATCCGATCATAGGGTGCATAATTTTGTTATTATACTTTAAAATACGAACAGCGTAATCTATACGATTTTTGTAGACTGTTGAAGTTAGGCAGCGAGGTAAAATTTTCAATTAATAAAAAAAACATTCTTCTCGATGGGTTAACGTAGAAATAAGACATATTGCACAAAATCCAAGTGTTAAAGATAAACCGCCACAAAATCATTTTAATATTAGTGTAAGTGATTTGATTTTCAAGAAAGTGGTTGCATTTAATTAATCAAATATCCTAGTGCATGCATAGCATATGGTTTGCACTTGAATTTATATATTTTTATTATTATAGTTACTCTCATAATATATTATTCAATAAGTTGATACTATTTTAATTACTAAATGTGGGAAGAAAACTATAATACATCAACAATGTCACGCATAGTTTGCATTTGAAATTATAGCCCAATTAAATGCAGATTAATTGTTGATTTACGGATATATGCGTTACATTGTATGTGAATTTATGTCATCAGATAAAATGTGTTATAACAATGTTCAATTGCAACTTTTTTTTTAATTGTAACAAACATTCATATATACAAAATAAGCTGAGAATTACGATAAATGTTTCATTCATTAATTTTTAATTGAGCCGGATATTTTATATTTGGATATTTACATATAAAATCGTAGGAAATAATAATTAACATTTTAATTGAATGTTACTTTAAAATGAATATCGTTTGTCAGAGATATTCAGAACGTATAGTTCGGGTAATGAGATCAAAGGACCCTGTAGTGTGGAGCCACGTTATAGCACTACACCCTTTTCCAGAGACAAGCTTAGGTTATTTTCGACGACCCCAGCCTCTATTTTCAGTACCAATGAATCAAATTCCGAATATTTAGACTAACCTAGTCAATCACAGGCGCCTCACAAAATTTCAACATTTTTTAGCATTAGTGGTTCCTGAGGTATAAGGCCTCAAAAATCCCAAAGATCGTAACTGACTCACTGACAGATCCTTACAATTATGCAGCACTTCCCAACATCGTAGAATCTTGTACTTTTACACAACGGTAGGCCTTCTGATGTAAGCAAAGGAATGAATCGAAAATTTGAGGTTTTTCTTCCCTGGGCGTGGTATCCGCCTACTTTCTCAGAATTGTTATTAATTATATAGAGAGGTTTTGATTGCAATGAGAAAATTTGTTAGAGCGGTGGAGCTTTAAGTGCATACAAAGCGCGATATAGAAAATCTAAGACTTTTCATTCAAAGTATCTGCATATGGAACTACAGCATAAGAACTACAGTGATCGATGTGGTATTTTATGTTAACATAAATGAAGGAATAATAAAATCGATTACCTGTCAAAATTATGAGTTTAAATAAACTAAAAATTCTTAAATAATGTATATGTGTGATGTGAACAAAGTCCAACCACTAATTAAGCTATTAATTGGTGGTTTACCATAATTTAAAAAAATGCGATTAAAATTGCAACAAAAAACATCATCGAATCCTCAACAATTATTATATTAAAATCCTTGCAAAAAGGAGTGAGATCAGATCAAGAACATAAATGTTAAAAATGGGCCAATCTCTTCCATAGAAAAACCTCTATGCAACAAGTGAGAAGTGAAAAGTAGTGATATATAAAATTACGCCAAGTTCTTACTTCATGAAGTTTTAATACCAAATACTTAAAGCAGAATAATATTGAAACAACTACAAATTAAGATATACATTTTATTATTTAATGAATACTGATTAAATTTTGTTGGGTTTACTTGGCAAGTTTTCTTTTTATTATGCCCAATTCAGAAGGTTAAACAAACTTAACCATTGGGCAAAAAACCTTTCGTTTACATAATACAATTTATTTATTAATTTCTACTTTAAATATTTGGTACTAAAACTTCATGAAGTAAGAGCTTAGCATACTTTTCGATCACTTTTCACGGCTGAAAACAATTCTGCTGCAACAGAGCTAGACAACAATTTCATATAAATAAAATGCACGACTGGATCGTACGAACTTGCTCTTGTAGCTAACAACTTATATGTAGCTATTTATGCTTTTATGTAACCATTATATTATACTTTTATGTAACCAGTTATGTAGGTAAGATTAACTCGATTCTTAGTTTAATGAATGGTGGAATTAATGATTAAATGAATAGTTACTTAGGTACCTACCTACAAATTTAAAAAAAAAACAGGTTAACCGTTTCCGAGAAAATCGAAAACCAAAAAAATGGTTCTACCAAAAAAACTATTAAAAGGTACCTTTTCCCTATATTAATGAACTGATTTTTTTTATAAAAAACGTTGGAGCCTTTTTGAGAAAAATAAGATTTTTGTTTTTGGCCAACAAAAAATGTATGAGAGCTACTGTTATTTGTCGTCTTAAAAAAAATGAGAAAAAACGTGTGGGCATATTACTGAAAAAACAATATGTACCAAGTTTGAAGAAAATCTATCAAAGCGTTTAGGCTGTAGACTCGAGGACAGACAGACAGACAGACAGACAGACAAACAAACGGAATTGCGGGACCCACTTCTATATGATCGTAATATCATGTTTGATAGTTAGAAACATTTTTTTTAACGAATACATAACTTGGGTTATAATACCTAACGGGTTATCCATTTTGCGGTTTCAAAAGTAAACGTAAATAAAACACATATAAAGTATTTTTTTTTTCATGAGATTTCTTTTTTATTATAAAGTTTGAACGTTGACATTATGCGTGAAATACTACATCATTTAAATGGCCACCAAGCGAATTGTTGCAAGCATCGATTCTTTTGAGGTAATTTTCGACCACTTTGTGACACATATTTGGCGGTATCTGCATAAACACGGTTTTTTGCGGAACCCCACAAAAAAAAAGAAAAAAAGTCCAGCAGTGTCAAATCGCATGATCATGGTTGCCAGTTGATATCGCCACAACGAGAAATTACGCGGCAATAAAGCCATATTCGCTCGAGTTGTGTGGCATGTGGCACCATCTTATTGAAACCACATATTCTCCAAGTCGTATTCTTCAATAGCAGCAACAAAAATTCGGTTATCATAAACTTCATTCAACTCTTCATTCAAGTCCATCGTTGGATGTCAAAATTTACAACCTCGTACACTAGTGCACAAACTTGCGTTCTTCACATTGAGCAATGAAGCCAGAGGAAAAATTGCACAAGACGTGTTAGGAGCATCGTACACATATGGCGTTTTTCTTTTTTAGCTCTGAGTAAAGAACTTATCTGTCAAGAAAAGATCTGTGTTTCTTTTTTAGCTCAGACACATTCAATCTCTCAACTCGTGTTTCTTTTTTAAATCATAGCTAAATCGGGGCATGAACCATAAGCTCAGAATAAAATGACCGATCAAACGGAGCAAGGTGCTGGGAGCGGCTAACTTTACTCATAATTTTAACAATAATCACTAAAGTAAAACCAATTAAAAACAACAATGAATTCGGAAAACGGAAGCTTTGGATTTGCTGGTAAATAAGTTTTAATAAAAACAATTATAATAATATATGACAGTTCTGCGCTTAAGTTTATTTCAAAATTAAATCGGATATCTGACCATGCTCTACTCAGATCTAAATCGGTTTACTGAGGCTCTGCTCAGAGATCTGCTCGGAGATAAAAAAGAAAAACGCCAATAGTTGACAAACTTAGTGAAATGTTGAATAACCTCGTACACCTAGTTGATCAACTCCTTCAATTGTTGGAGAACTTCGTACATCTAGTTGATCAACGTATTCAGTTGTTGAATAGCTTCGTACATATAGTTGACAAGCTTACTCAAAAGTTCTCAAAGAAAAAAAAAAGTAGCTGCCGCATTAATAATATTGGAAAATAAACTACAAAAAAAAAGATATAAGACGATCCTGGGTGGAAGTATTTTTCTTGAGTCGTGAAGACAACTGTTTTTTCAATGAAATATATGAGAAATTAAAATCGATTGATTCTACCGCGCCTGTGAATTCGAATTCAATGTTGTTTTTTAAGAATTTTACAAGTATGAGTTTCGATGATTTTAATTTGCTAATATTAAAGTTGACATGTGCGTCCACTCCATTTTTTGTTTACATTCCATACCGGACGAAAAATCAAAACATATTGAACAACACCACATCACCAATTTTCAAGTTGATGTCAACACAATACTACATCTCATGCACGCACACACATTTTGTCTCGTCCAACGCAACGCACAATAAATATTTTCACGTCAACGGCAACCAAAACCAAACAAAATTAAAAAAGTTGGTCAACGAGTTGAACAAATAATGTGCAACAAATTATCTTGAAAACGTTGCGCAACGCGTTGAATCACCATTTTTAATGAGCACTTGTTGAACAATTCGTTGAGCAACGATCTCCAACTGCATTAAACTTGTTGGTTGAATGGAATTGAGGACATCGTACATTAGAGTTAAATGTGTTGAACTTGAAATTTGTGCGTTGAAAACCTAGTGGACGACCGGCATAACGCTCCGAACAGTTGACAGTTGACAGTTGTTCCATAGTCGTTTTCGAAGAAGAAAGGTCCAATCACACCGCCGGACCAAAGAGCTCTCCAAGCAGTGACTTTTTGTGGATGTAATGGTCTGTCTTCAATTACTTGAGGATTACGCCAAATACGACCGAGTTAGAAATGTGCTTCGTCCCTGAAGAAAATTTTGTTCGAAAAATCGTCGTCCACCGCCTGTTGTTCAAGCACCCATTCGACGTATCTACGACGTTGTGAATGGTCAGCTGTCTTCAGTTGTTGTGTGAGCTGGACTTTATATCGAGGTAGGTGTAGATCCAAATGCAAAATACGTCATTATGTGCTGTAAGACAGTACTTTTTCCTGAGAACGACGAGGAATCGACATATTCGGGTCTTCGGCAACACTTTCACTTACAGCTGCGATATTTCCAATGGTACGAGCGAAACAATGATGCACAGGCCTTACGATATCTGTAGCCAATCCAGTCTTTTCAAATTTCTTCACAATTTTGCCAATTGCTTGCGTAGTTGGACGATTATGTAAACCATAATCTTCTATACCTATACCTTCGAAACCGCGAAATGGATAACCCTTTATAATCGCAAGTAAAAAAAACAACGGGTTGCACTCCGGGATTGCCGGCTGAAGTCAAAACTTGAACATTAGCGTTGTGCATTTTTCATCTTGAATTTTGCAGTTTTAATTTCCTATATTTATTAAACACAATGAACGATGCCAAACAAATCTATGCCTTGCTTTGCCTTTAATATTCCTTGAGAACCGATAACTACAGATAAAGAAGCACACTCTTTATATACACGAATTCTGCGGGTAGGTATACAGACGGTCTAGCCATCGGCAATCACCATCCATGAATGCGCGCAGCAGTTTGTAATGCAAACCCACACGCACACTCGCGGAAGCCCTTTGCGACGCTTAATCGAAACAACCAGGAGCAGGCATACATTTTCACCGAGCGGTAGAAAAAGAAGGGGATATTACTTTGTCTCCTACGCCGCGCCGGTGGTCTACTCCCCGCCGTCTTACGAATTTTCGATTAGGTCACGTGTCCTGACGCGAGTTTAATATTTTTTACAAAAGACTGGATCACACCAACTTGCTTCTTATGTTCGATCACATCGCAAGCACAATATTCTTAGTAGAAACTGTTCAATATTTTGATGAAAATCCGTTAACCCGTTAATAAGAAAGTCAACAATAAAAAATGGTCTTATTTATATATATGTATTTATATAATAGTACACTGAATTCTTTTCAATCAAATTATTTATTTTTTTTACTATTTTTGGTAAAAAAAATGTATGAGAGATACCGTTATTTTTGGGGTTAAAAAAAGAAGCTTAATTACCAAGTTCGAAGAAAATCACTTCAGCGGCTTAAGCTGAACATAGCTAGGTGTCTTATTTTAAGTCCGAAGTTGAAATTATCCTAATATGGACACTAAATTTAAAAGGCGTTTTTTTTTCTAATTTAAAACGAATTTAGCATATCACTATATTCAAAAATTTGTTAAACTTATGTAGGTACATTTTCTCCAAGGTTATATTGTTAGAAAGTTACAAATTAACTTTCATCACATCTTAGCATTTATATAGGGGTCTGGTCACCTTTACCTAAATGTTTTTATTTTTTTAGATACTCGTACCTCCGGATTTTTGCGTGAAAATGACAAATCCTCCCAAGAGAATATATTGTCATGCCAAGTTAACTCTCATCTTAGCTTTTTGTAGTTTTCTTCAATTCTACTACACAAAATGTTTTTTTTAGATTTTCGAATATAGTTAAAATTGTAAGTATGTACATATGTGTATCATCCCCATACGTTAATATTAAGCTATTTATAAATTGCCTTACTCTCAAGTGTTCCTGACCTTACAATTTTATGCCAAACCGGAAGGTTAAACGAATTTATTCGTGGCAATTGTTTTTTTAAAAGGTAATCATGGAGTATAATATGTAAAGTTTTCCCAGTGGAGTAGGCTTCTGGCATGACAGTCCAACCCACTAAACTTCACTGCACGGGCAATTACATTTTTATTGCTGTAAAATGGTGAAACGCCTAATTTTAAGATATAAGCTACAATTCGGTGGTCAACGAAATAAGTCACCGAGTCTCTGACCTCACCGAAAAACGCGTCAACACATTGAAATAATTTTTGTCGTTGACAAGCACAAGACGTGGCAAAATTAGGACTAGACTTTTTATTGTTACTAGCCGACCCAGCCCTCGAAATTCGAGTGTCAATTTATTTATTTAATTCATTATCATTCAATAAATGACAGAGAATTTATGATTTTTTTAAATTGTTGAATGCAATGAGAAGAACCTAATAAGCACTCAATCCTGGAGTCCAAAGGAAAACAGTAAATGGTACACAAACTTTCAAACCTATACAAATTTTTGACACATTAACAATTTTTGTATAACAATAAATGTTCCTGGTTCATACTTTTGCACCTTTCATTATTTCCATGCTAAACCAAAATACGTACATACAACAACACTGACGCCTTAAAAAAATTCAAGAAATATCAAAATAATCCAAAACAATGAATTTAGAGATGGGCACGCTATACACACCTTGTATATTCACCACACTTTACCTCTTATGAAATGCCACCACATATGAAATAAATAATGATTGTTTTAATTTGTATAAATTCAATTATATTAATTTCGAAAATGAAACTTAATTATTTTCTAAATTTATTGTGACGGTCTTAGTTCAAGTTGTACATAAGTTTATATTATAAATTAAATATTTATTTACACTATTCCACCACTTTCATGTACTCAATTATTCACCATCCTAGTATTGCCCAGCACTAACAGAATTCAATAAATAAGAATGCAACGAACACTCAAGAGTTTGGAATTTCTAATTCCTTTTATATATTTCATTAAATTAGCCAATGCACAAACCATTTTCTTTTTACAGCAACAGGTGTCGCTTGTGTAGGTTTGTATTTTTGTGCATTTTTATTTATTGTTTTAAACAATTTCTGTGTAGTATATTTAAATAATTTTGGCATTCTGCACCTCAATGCAAAAAATGCTTTCGTTTGATATGTAATTAATGCCCCTTCGGTTTTTGTGGGCCGCGAAAAGTGTGCCGTTTAATTATATGATGACGTAAAATGCTAAAAATAAAAATGCCATTATTTTCTGATTAACAGGCTCATCTACTCCAAACGAAGAACGATACATCAGTTCTGCTGACGAAATTGAATCAACTTTCGACGAGAGCAAAAATGGCTCAGAATATATCAATCTGAAAATATATAAGCCAAAAGGACGGCTTACAAACTGCTCATGTGAGCAAAAGAGGTAAATCACACATTTCGTACTAAAAGAAGGTCCTTTATCTGTAATAAAAAACACTTATTTCATAGTCCAAATTGTGAAAACCATAACTCCATTATTGACCATCAATCTTACAATGAAACTGACATAAGTAAGAAGCAAATCCAAAAGGAAAAGTTGATCAAAAAGATTTGTCTACTGATATTTTGGTTCCTTTCAACTATGACCTTGTTAAGCACTCATGAGAAACATCTAATTGAAAAGCAAATTTCTGTGCCCGAATACGAGGAAAGGCGTAAGAATTAATTATTATTAAAATAAAATTTCTTTTAAAATATCTCAATTCTTTATTTGCATCGTCATTATAGTTTATATTCTTCCAAAAAATCCAAGTGGTAATTTCAAGATCACTCTACTCGGAGCTTTTGTGGATTCGAACAATTTAACTGGAGACTTTTTGACAGTCCAATTGCAAGTAGTAAATTCGATGAGTTGGAATGACAGTGAAATTTCAGAGGTAAGTTGGGTCAAATTCAACAGAAATCTAATAGAAAATATCGAAATTTCAGGATATACTTGAACCATGGATTGTGCCAATCGTTCCTGAAGACGAGTATGATACAACTATGATGATTTTGAAAAATCGAACTTTCTTCATAAGCCGTGAAATACTATCACAATTAGAAGATTACAATAATACTAGATTGAGATTGAAAATGTTTACAAATGAATCATCGTCGGGATTTCCATTGAAGATATTCTATGATCCTTTGGTGATAAATATTGAAGAAGGAATCATTCTTGCCACCTTGATATTATCAGCTTTCTATGCTCTTCTTGTTTGGGAGGTAAGAGTTATTTAAAAAAAATATTAAAGTTACTGAAATTTAAATAATCAAAAAAAAATGTTTCTAAAGGTTTTTCACAGGACATTCATAGCAATAGTTTGCTCAACGGCTTCAATTGCAATTTTGGCTTATGTTGGTGATCGGCCGACAATGGAAGAAATTGTTATTTGGATGGATATGGAAATGCTAACTTTGCTCTTTTCGATGATGATTCTTGTTGCAATTCTTACTGAAACAGGAGTTTTTGATTATTTGGCAGTCTTGACTTTTGAGGTAACTATAATATATTTTTATACATATTAGGCTTAGGAAATAAACCGAATCGTCTTTGGAATTCTTATAAGAAATTTAAACCAATGATTTCGTAAAGAAAACATGGATTCATTAAAGCTTAATCTACTACCACTATTTTCACAATCCTTATCAGAATCTCTCACAAAATTATCTCGTTTAAACTAACGGTTATATGATTCATTTCTGGTTTTGTTCGTAAAATGGAATCTTACTTATTTTATTGTGAATAACGAGCGTTGTTAAAATCTTCGATAATAGTGTTTTTCCAACTATGCAGTCACACAAGTCAGTGATAAGTATTCGGAACTTTCTGGGAACGTGAGTCATATGAAATCCTAGGCATTACTTCTTCAAAATGACTAACAAGACTTTCTATTTGTTTGCTGTCGAAAGAATGTTGGTAAATACCAATCAACCAAATATTCCCGTAAATGTTTCCGTTCGCTATCCCTATATAAAATAGTGTCCGTTTCCAAAGGTTGAAAATGGTGAGGTATTTGATATAAGATATTTTAAAGAGTTAAATAATCTATAAAAAAAAAATTATCAATCAATGTTAAATTTAAATAATTTTGATCTTTTAAGCAATAATCTCACCACATCAACCATACATAGTATTAATGATAATATTTTCAATTCCAATTATGATAACTTAAAGTCTTTATATGTTGTACATCAAAATATTCGTAGCTTGCGGTGCAATTTCGATTTAATGGCATGCAATCTCGAAAGTTTTGTATATTTGCCAGACATAATCAGAAATTTGGATTTTTTCACATGAACTTGATCATTTTAATTTGCCAAACTATAATTTTTATGGGAATCCTAATGATTCGTATCCTGCAGGTGGAGTCGGAGTTTTTGTGCGTGATCTGTATGAGTGTGAGGTAAAAAACTATAGGTTAAGTAGTGCAGATATTATAAAAATTACTTTTTGTTTTCGCGATGAAATTTTTTTTTTTTTTAATCTACACGCGCTCAAGGGATTATGAATACCCTTTAAATGTTTCAACACAGCTCGGGCCTGAGGGTGAGGTTAAGGCAGAGAAAGAATGATAGGAAAGATGTGTGGCGTGATATTCGGAGACTGTAGGTGGTTGTTGTCTCGGATTTTATCTCCTGGGATGGCGGCTGAACTAATGCGGATAAATTTCCGTGTTATTTATCGATGTCCCTTATAATTCGCATTAATTTTTTTATTCTTTGTCATATTTTATCGGTATACTAGTTTTACTCAATCACATGTTGTTAGTTCTATGCCTAAACAGCATGTAATGAGTAAACCAGCAACTCATTGTATGACATTTATTTTTAGAATTGGTTTTTAATGGAAAAATAAGAAGACTAGACTACGGCAGGTATCGAACTTGTGACCATGAGGTTGACAGGCGAACACACAACTATCGCGCCACGGCCATCCTCATCGGTTTAACTCAATATCGGTTCAAGTGTTTGTTGAAGAATTCTCCATGTTTTTAAATAGAGATCGAGCAGCAAAGCACGTCATTTTGGGTGATATTAACCTTTGACTTATACAATGTTATGTTTTCTGATAAGTGTGAGAGAGAAAGTGTGAACTAGTTGTGTTTTTGATCAGCTCTAAGAAAATTTAAATTATTTGCTGAAAATATTACTTAAACTTTGTGAAAAAAAAATTCAAAAAATATTAAACCGATTAAGTATTCACTAGAACACCCAGGGTGAGTCACAATTCACTTTATATTTAAGAAAAAAAAAAAGACAACAAACGAAAGAATAGTCATGCATCGGACACCGGTAAAACCCTCCACAAGCGACAGTACTTCTACTGCTATACCAAAACGAAAATTATCCGCCACATCCCCAGATTTTCCTCCCCAAAAGGTAACGTCAAAGGACAATATCGCAGTTGGGAACATGTCACTCAATGATCTCTCATCGCTTCTGGACGAAAAGCTTAAAAATTTGGCTACAAAGTCTGACCTAGACGGAATATTTGCCGAAATTCATGACCTGAAGCAGAAGAATGCAGCTCTTCAAGAGAAGTTGCATCTGATGGAGTCAAAATGTTTTGATCTGGAACGGCAAGTGAGCTGGATAGCCAAAAAAGCAATTGAAAAAAACATTATCCTGCACCTTCCTGTGGTAACAGGCCAAATTGCGGCAGAAAAAGCGAAAAGCATCTGCATGGATTTGCTGCAGTCAAATGATTCAACAGCAATAACTGAAATCCGCTCATTACGGTCAAATAATCCAAAAGTAAATAACGTTTTGGTAGAAATGAAAAAGAAAGATTTTGTAGACACTATTGTTAGCACATCTTACGCTCCGACTTCAAAACTTCGCGACGAAGGCATTTCCTTGCACAGGGATTATCCAGCGGCGGCGCGCGAGAAACGACAACGGCTGATTAAGATCAAAAAGGAAATCCTTGCAAAGGATAATAAAATTAAAATACAAATTCGTGGAGAAAAAATCACGGTAAACAAACATATTCTTTATCTGGATGCTGAAAACAAACTTGCATGCGAAGACGATGACGGAATGACATTTGTTCAACATTTGCTTGGTGACAGCACAATTCTGACAGCAAATGCCAGAGGCGCTCAAACAGTTGGCAGTGTTCAGCAACCAAATTTTTAATAATAAAGCCGTCAGCCTATCAAATAACTTATCTATTAATAAAACTAGCTATTTAAAAAAATATAGAATTAAACCAAATGTAAACAGTAATTTAAGTAATAATTTTATACAAAATACTTTCACTTTAAAAATCATGTCATATAATATTGCAGGGTTACGTAGCAAAACACAGTTTAGGGAATTTTTTGAGTTAATTAATCAGTATGATATCTTTTTCTTATACGAAACATTCATCGAATGTAATGAAGATACCTTCTCACACTTCTTCGAGGATTTCGAATTGCACTGGATCTTGGCGTCAAGAACATCAACACATGGAAGAGCTAGTGGAGGATGTCTTTTCGGACTAAGGAGGAATATCAAGAAAACTTTTCAATGTTGCTTCGTTCATCAACTTGACAGAACCTTTATAAAAATAAAAAATAATACTCAAGAGCTCTTCATCATCCCAGTATACATCAATTGTAGCTTTTGGCAACAAGATCTTGCCTCCCTGTACAACTTCTTTCTGGAATTTAAGGAACAAAATGTGATGCTAATTGGAGATTGCAATGCAAGGGTCGGTGAAACACAATTATGGGAATTTCATCCAGAACTCGCTGGGTATTCAACTTATACTCCCAGGAAATCAAAAGACAAAAAAATCGATAGTAATGGTAAAAAATTTATTGAAATGTGTGAATCTCTCAGTTTGTCGCTTCTGAATGGCCGAACAAAAAGCGATGAGGAAGGTTCACTTACTTTTTTCAGAGGAAATGCTTCTTCAACAATAGACTACTGTCTAGTAAAAGAAGATTGGTTTAGCTGTATGCCGGATCTCAAGATAGGCGAATACCCTTTCTCCGATCATCTACCGCTTTTAGTCACTGCCAAGCTTGACACTCAAAATATGAATACCGAACCAGAAAATCAACTTCTTCCGAAACTAGTATGGAATGATAAATTTATACATCGCTATCAAAGAGATCTAGATAATGCACTTGATGCAGCTGGCTTCTCCGAACCAGAAACAAATCAAGGAATAGACACTTTGACGTCATGTGTAGCTATTGCGGCGAAACCTCTCCAGCCAAATGGAAGGGGAAGATCGTCAAAAAAACAACCATGGTATGATGCAGACTGTCTTAGTGCGAGAAACAAATCTTTTGCTCAACTACATCTGGCAAAAAAGACACCTACCCTTGTTTCAAAACTAGCTTACCAAAAAGCAAACAGAGAATACAAAAGTATCTGTAGAGAAAAACAAAGGCAGTATTGGCAAAATCTCGCGAAGGAAATAAGTGAAGTAAGGAACAGTTGCGACTTTTGGAAATTAGCGAGAAGACTGAATAGTAGAGAAGTGGTTAGTCGTTCAAGAATACAAGTTAAAGCAGAGGTTTTAGCAGAACACTTTCAAAATTTGTTAAACCCCCCAACTAGCCCAAATCATCACTTGTTTGCCCTCCCTTATATAGAGAATGTGGAACTTGATGCGAGAATAACATCTCTAGAGATAAAAACTGTAGCCTACGCTTGCAAGCTCAATAAAGCACCTGGAGTAGACCGTATACCGTATGAGTTCTATAAGTTTTCCACGGAAAAATTTCTAAAATGCTTGGCAGAATGTTTTAATCGGGTCTTTGATGAAGGGTCAGTAGGTGAAAGCTTCAGGAGAAGCATCATATTCCCAATCTTTAAAAAAGGGAATGCAGAAGATGCTAGTAACTACCGAGGAATATCATTCTTAAATTCAGTAATGAAAATCTTCTCTGCAATACTTCTCAACCGTTTAACAAATTGGATTATGGAAAATGGACTACTGAGTGAATTCCAAGCAGGTTTCCGTAAAGAATATTGCACTGTGGATAACATTTTCACGTTAACAAGCATAGCGAAGTTATACCTTGATAATGGAAGGAAACTATATGCTTTTTTCGTGGATTTTAAGGCAGCTTTTGACTCTATAGACAGAAATGCACTCATTCTAAAGCTCAGCAATATAGGCGTGTCAACGAAAATCCTGAAAGTAATACAAAGTATGTATGAGGAAAACCAAGCGGCCGTGTGGGATGGGAACCAATTGTCTCGCTGGTTTGCAACAAAAATGGGTGTTAAACAAGGATGTTTACTAAGCCCTTTACTATTTTCATTATTCCTTGATGATATAACTTCCTTGCTACCAGGAGGTATTGTTTTTAATGGAATAAACATTAAATGTCTAATGTATGCAGACGACATCGTCCTGCTGGCAGATACGCCAAATATGATGCAGCTTATGGTCAACAAATTACAGCAATATTGCCGAACATGGAACTTAAAAGTAAACACAAATAAATCGAAAATGATGGTTTTCCGAAATGGCAGTGGTAGATACGCTAGAAACGAGAAATGGACCTGGGAAGGAAAGGAGCTAGAAAATGTCAAAGAGTATAAGTATCTAGGAGTAATACTGACTCCCAAACTCTCTCTTGAAAAGCATTTTAAATCAAAGCTTCACGATTCTAAAATGGCTATCAATTGCAACTGGAAAGGAATTCTTGGCAAAAAGGACGTCGCAACAAGTGTGAAATACAGATTATTTGAAGCAGTAGTAAGAACTATAATGTGTTATGCTGCTCAAGTCTGGGGTTTGTTTCAGCATGAGGAAGTAGATAAACTCTTAAGATACTTCTTAAAGAAAATCTTTCGTCTACCAGAAAATACGCCGACGTACATGCTCCATTTAGAGACTGGACTTCCACCTCTCTACTTGTACACTCTCAAACTACATTTCAACTATATAAGAAAGGTCATGGAATATCACCCGCAAATGCTTCCCAAAATTGTGGCATCTTATATGATTCAACGAAAATTTCAATTTTTTGGTGAGTGGTCAAGACTGTGCTTGGAGCATAACGTTCAAATGGACCTCGACAACCCAGCAACATGGGAAGACCCATTGCTTTCCCTCCAAAATTCTATCAAGGAATCCAGGTTTGAGTTTTTCCGTGAACGTGCGAGGCTAAGTGAGTCAAGGAATCTATATCGAGCACTGGATCACAACTTATCAAACAACTATTTTCACGACAACAACAGTATTGACACTATTTCCACAATTATCAAAGTAAGAGGAGAACTTTTACGCCTAAACTATATCCCTCATCGAAATGACCAAAATACTGAATGTACACTGTGTAACCGACATACATCAGAGGACGTTATACACTTTGTTGGAACTTGCCCCATTTTTAGCTTCATAAGACGCGCCCACTGGGGTAAAAACAGTCTAAGCATGGATGAACTCAAAATTATTTTAAACGGCGACTGCTGGCTTACTCTGGTTAGCTACGTTAAAACTTCCTGGAAATATCGTTCCCAAATAATAAACGAAAGTTTTTGATTAATCTAATTCTCAGAATATTTGTGAGATACTAAAATGTTTTATAAAACAACTTTTTCATTATTTATATTCAATAATCAATAAAATTTTATATGCTCTCTGTTTTTTTTCGGCTGACGGCTTACGCCATGCTCTAATTGTGAACAATTTATGTAAATTATGAATGTTGAATAAAGATCACATCTTACTTACTTGTTTTCTGATAATGGATTTTCATCCTTTGTTAACGAAGTCGCAAGACCAATCTGAGGCACCTGCCTTCATCATGTTTTTGGGCGTCTCTCTAAAATATCTATGGAAGATAATGCGGACATTGTATTCGATCTGCAAATTACAGATCATTGCATGACAGGCTTCATTAAAAAAAAATTAAAATACCCTGAGCAAAACAGTACGAACTTAGAACATAGATTAATAAAAATTGATTTTAGTAAACTGAATGATAATTTGCTTTATGACGACTGGGATGAAGTCTATGCTGAAGAAAACCCATCCAGAGCGTATGATTTATTTTTAAGATGTCTTAAAGACCATTTAACCAATTCAACAGACCCGCTTAGACAAAACAAATATAACGTTAGGCTAAAATCTTGGATGAATCGTTCTCTACTTACTAAAATAAAATTTAAACATAAAATGCGTAAGAAATGCCAAAAACATGCCACAAATTCGCTATAAGAAAATATGTCAGAAAATAAACAAAGAGATACTTATAAGTCGCGACGTCTACTATCGTAACAAATTTAGACTTGCGAAAGGTAATTCAAAAGAAGAGTGGAAGGTTGTAAACGATATAATGATTAGAAGGGTTAAAACTTAGTCCAACTCAATGAAGATACAAAATGGTAACAAATAGATTTCTGATCCTAAAGAGATAGCTAACCTATTTAATGATTATTTGGTTGCAGTAGGTCAACATTCATTTCCAATTGATCTGCCTCTTTCTTGTAATTGCCGCTCAAATTTTAGTACATTGAACGAAGGCTCTAGTAGAAATAGTTTCTTTTTTGTATCTATTTCTGCATTTGAAATTTTGAAGACCATTAAGGCAGTGAAAAACTCCAATTATTGTGGAAATGACGGCATTTCAAACGACATACTGAAAAAAACAGGAGTGAATATAATAGACATCTTAGCACATATTTTTAATTTGAGTGTTTTCTCTGGGTGTTTTCCAGATAGTTTAAAATGCGCTCATGTTATCCCAATATTTAAAAAAAGGACTCAAAACAGACATATGTAACTATCGACCGATTTCATTATTGCCTTCTATCTCATCTCAAAAGTTTTCGAAAAAATCATAAAAATAAGGATCCTGCGCTATTTGACCTTCAACAATTCAAATTCAGGACGGGTCTATCCACAGAAGATGCATTTTTGGACTTCTCTTGTTTTATACAGAAAGGCCTGGATACCAAAAAATATTGTGGTGCGCTTTTCGTTGATATAACCAAAGCTTTCGATATGGTTAACCACAATATACTTTTAACCAAGTTGAATAACATCGGCTTCCGTAATTTTTTTCACCGCTGGCTTGAATCTTATTTAAGAAAACGGAACGAAAAAGTTAAAGTGAGCAATGCCTTAAGTGTATCTAAGAATATCAATGTAGGTGTTCCTCAAGGATCTGTTTTAGGCGCCATTTTGTTCTTAGTTTATATTAACTCCCTTTTCGAACAACGTTTTGCGGGATCCGTAAAAGCGCTTGCAGACGATGTTGCAATTGCGTGTGATGCAGCTAATCCACTTAATATACATAGTTGCTGATATTAATCATGATTTACATATATTAAGGTTGTGGTTTGCGGATCATAAACTAATTATAAGCAATAAAACAAAACTTATGTTTTTAGTCACGAGTCTATTGAATCGCGTGATACTAAAGATATGTTTCATGACCGCTTTTGTGTAAAATACAAATTAATAAACAACAATTGCTTAAGGTTAAATTCCATGTCCCTTTATAATTCGAACGCCGTTTGCAGTGGCAATTGCTTTTATATCGATCCCGTAAAGCATTTTAAGTATCTAGGGGTTACAATAGATCAACATTTTAAATGAAATGAACACTTCCATAATTTGAAGCAGTACTTCTTTTCCAGTGTTCGATGTTTCTATCGTCTAAGAAAATTTTGTTTTAACACTACCCTAACTACAGTGTATTATGGACTGTTTCATTCAAGGCTACAATATGGAATATGTTGTGGGGGTGGTGCTTATCTTAACAAACTGCAGCAGTTAAATGTGCTTCAAAAGTGTGCTATAAGAAAAATTTGCAACTCCCCGCGCCTGGCTCACTCCATGGAATTATTTCGAAAAACAAACATTTTACCCGTTCGTCACTTATTTTATTATAAAGTTCTAAAAATATTTTTTAAAAGAGGTGGATATTTGCAAAGTCCTATTAGTAATTTTCATAACTTAAGAAGCAATACTCGCTTTGTTCCAGCCTTGCCTTTCAGAACAACACTTTTTAGAAACTCCTACACTATAGAAGCCCGCAAATTATTCAATAATCTCCCTGAAGATATGCGTAACATAAGGATTCCATCGAATTAAATCATGGCTTCTTACTTACAATATTTATGAAATCGAAACTTTGCTGCAGTACGTTGTTTGATAAAAATTCATGATTAGTTTTGCTAAATTGTTTACAATATACATAAATCATTATTCAAAATTGTTATATAAAGCTTTTCTAAGTTAGTTTTTTTTGAAGACGTTAAATTCTATTTCTAATTTTCAAATCAATTTTAATAAACTAAAAACGTAATTTCTTACTTTTCACCCCACATTGTAATTATTCACATTCCATTTAATGGTTATGAAATGTAGCATTAGCCCTATTTTTAATTAAATATAAATGCTACAAACTATTCTCTAACACTTAAAATTGTAAACTTATAGATTTAAGTAATAATAAAAAATTATAAGCGAGAATATGAACAAATAAATAAATAAAAAATAAATAAATAAAGTCAAAGTATTATTTTGTCTTAGGGAGCTCAACTTCAAATTCCCATGGCAACAAAGTAGTTAGAACAAATTTTAACTATATTATAAGAATTAAGGTAATACAGCGTAGATTTTTTCGTTTTCCTCAAAATGGACTCTCTAAAAAGTCTTCGAGCACTACAACATGCCTCCGTATCAAGCAGCCGATCTTGAATCTACTATATGTCACAAAATCCTGTGTAGTAGTTGATATCTTATTTGTACAATACATTTTTGTCTATTTATTAATTTTTTGGTAATGAGTCTTAAATTCCATCAAGCTCTTCAAATATTGTTGGATTTTGTTCCGATGTTGCCTCAGGTTCCGATACAAAATTCTGCAAATTAATAGCTGAACCCTCTGACTTAAATTTGGTCATCAATTAGCCTTTTACAGGTTTTTAGTATCCAAAAAATTAAGACAACAAGAAATTAAGAACGTCTAAGACAACGTGGTCGCCATGTTGCTTGGAACACATATCACATTAACGGTTTAGCAGTAACTTACTTGATGCTATTCAATAGTTCATGTGCAGTTTGTACCCGCTTCAATATTCCCAAGAGTTAATTATTACTCGTATGTATGAATGATTAGTCGAAAATGACTATTCACGAGAAACCCAAGCGGGAACAATGCTGGAATATTTTAAAACAACACGAGCGCTTGGAAACATAAATTATTTGAATACCAAAAGTATATTTTCATATCGGTGGTTATAAAAGAACATGAAATATTGGTACTTTAAAAAGCTTAAGTAACGCTACAAAATTGATTTGTCCAAAAATGACGGTGTGGGAGGTAATTATTCACATTCATTTTTAATTGCGACTACAGGTACGCAGTATAAATTGGGTAACCTAAACCTATATATGTATGTGTGAGATTTCGAAAGAATCTATTAAGCCATTTATGAGATAGTCGAAATAAAAAAAAACAGTCCCACGGAAAGTACAGTTTTTAGACATTTAAAAATTTTTTTTTTCAACCATATGATCGGTCGTACCTAAAAAGCTGCACTGATTTTTTACTTGAGATATGTAGGTACTATAGGGCAAGTCTTGCGTTTGGAAAAAAAATCGATCTCGAGATCTTAATCAAAGTTGACATTACGATGATAGAGAACACCAAAAACGTGGGTCCGGTAATTCCGTCTGTCTGTCTGTCTGTAGAACGATCTACATCCTAAACGGCTAAGCCGATTTTGTTCAAACTTGGTGGTTAGGCGTTTTAGGTGATTGCCCAAAACAGATTTTTGGGCAATTGTCAATTGTTTCTGGCTTGCCGGCGCGGCGTAACACTTCTATTTTACGGCACCCCACAAATAATAGTCCAACGGTGTCAAATCGCAGCTCTCCGAAGTGGCCAAACGACATCAGCTCTGCGGCTGATAATGCGATCTTCAAAAACAGGGCGCAAAACATCGAGTGTAGCTTCGGCTGTGTGGCACGTGGCACCGTCCTGATGAAACCATATATTGCCAATATCCTCCTCTTCAATTATTGTGAACAAAAATTCGTTCAACATGGCCCGATTACGATCGCCATTGACTGTAACGGCCACTCCTTGCTCATTTTCGAAGAAAAATGGCCCAATTATGCCTCTGGACCAAAAACCGCACCAAATAGTGACTCGTTTTGGGTGTATCGGCTTTTCAATGTATGCGTGCGGGTTTTCTGTGCCACAAATGCGACAATTTTGCTTGTTTACATACCCGCCAAGGTCAAAATGAGCTTCATCTGAAAAGATGATTTTTTTGGCAAAATCGGCATCTTCTCTAAGTCGATCGCAGGCCCACTTAGCGAAGCGAAAACGCATTGGATGGTCAGTTGGCTTCAACTCCTGAACCAATTGGACTTTGTATGGCGTCATACCAAGGTCTTTATGCAAAATTCGTCTCAATGATGTCTCCGAAATGTTCAATTGTTGAGAACGACCGTGAATTGATGTTGATGGCGCTTCACGCACACTTTCTGCCACAGAAGCAATATACTCGGGTGAACGAACTGTTTTTAGCTTTTCACGCTTTGGTATATCGATGAGGATGCCAGTTTCTTTTACTTTTTTCACAAGATAACGATAATACGGAGCTGACGGTGCTTCTCTTCTTCCAAAATCCGTACGAAATTTTCGCACACATTCTGCAACATTACCATGATTTTCAAAGTAATGTCGCAATATTTCCCAGCGTTGTTCAAGCGTATACACAACCATATTCGTTCAGCGGAAGGATAAAACTAATTATCTGTCAAATCACACATGAGCTAAGTGTTACCATTCACGAAATAAGCACTAGCTGAAAAAAAACGTTAGATGGCGGACCCTATATATAGGAAGGATTCTTATCAAACAATTATTGATATCATCAAGATGCGAAACTATAGAAATAGCGACTTCTATCTAATTGACAGCTCCATTTTGATATAGAAATGGCGATAGAAAGATTTTTGACAATCGAAAGCCAAAGTTAGTCCTACATTAAAGAACTGCTTTCTAGTAAACTCAGTGTTAATTTGTTTTGCAGGATTAACTCACCCAGGCTTAACCTGTTAACTCAGCCACGAAAAAACTGGTGTTTAGATTAATTTATGTCAATAAAGCGAAACTCAATTTTGCCATTCGTCATTGTTATTTCTAGGAACAAATTTCATTCTCGCAGCCCATCAAACAAACAATTGTGATGTTGTATACACTCAAACCAACAGTTTGTCTCAAAAGCATATTTTTGCTAATTTGTAGATTGTACATTTTTGTTAAAACATTAATGTCAAGTTCTACTAACTCTAATGCAATAATTATACACATTCAGGAAATACAAAAAAAAAATGAATCACAAACATATTTGCTCTTTTTCTTTAAAGATTTCCGGTGGTAAAATTTGGCCTTTAATATACAGCCTTTTGATTATTACATGCTGCGTGTCATCCGTCTTAGATAACATGACAACTGTGCTACTAATGACTCCCGTAGCAATAAGGTGTATCTATTGACACTTAATTATTTTGTCCTTTTTTAAAAAAAAAAATTTGTTTAAATTTCAGGCTTTGCGAAGTAATGGAAATCGATCCTGTGCCAGTGCTTATGGGTATTATAGTGCACTCCAATATAGGTGGAGCATTAACGCCAATTGGTGATCCCATTAGCATCATAGTTTGTTCAAACCATTTCATATCTCGAAACGGAGTAAAATTTACCAATTTTGTAGCACACTGTTTACCTGGAGTAGTTTTAAGTATTATATTTAGCTGTCTCTATATGAGACTTAAATTTTGGGATATTAATTCGCTGCGAGTTCATGAACCAAAAGCTCTAAAGGAACTTCGTCGTGAAATAATTGTCTGGCAGAGAGCAGCTAATTCTTTGGCAACCTATTCGAAAGACGTGGATCTGGTTCGCGAAACACTTTTGAAGAAAGTCGAAATTCTCAAATATAAGTTGAAGAAGAAGCAAGTTGGTGTTGGATCGGAGGATGCCTATATTCATACTTTGGAAGAACTTAAAGTAGCAGTAAGTAGAACATGTTTTTTTTTTAAATAAATACTGTTAATTCTTCCATGTTCAGTATCCAATAAGGCACAGAATGCTTTTGATTCAATCGGGCTTCACACTGGTGTTTGTGATTTGTATGTTTTTCGTACAATCGGTACCAAGCTTGCAAACTCTTCCTCTTGGCTGGGTGGCGTTACTTGGTGTTGTCTTCCTGATGATAATTTCAAGTCGCAATGACATGGATGCCATGGTCCATAGAATTGAGTGGACAACGCTGCTTTTCTTCGCAGCTATGTTTGTGATAATGGAGTGCGTAGAAAGGCTTGGACTTTTCACATGGATCGGAAATCAAACAGAGAATATAATTCTGCTCGTCAGCAAGGAAAACCGACTGGCAGCAGCTATTTTTATAATTCTTTGGATTTCGGCTATTACATCTGCTGTGCTTGATAGTATTCCAGTAACAGCTATGATGGTTAAGGTTGTGGTATCGTTGGTGGCAAAAGATACTTTGGGGCTTCCACTCCAGCCACTAGTTTGGGCATTGGTTTTTGGATGCTGTCTAGGAGGTAATTTAAACTATATACAAGATTCATTTGTCCGAAAATCAAAGACAATTCCAATTTCAGGTAATGGAACACTATATGGTGCTTCGGCAAATGTCTTATCTGCTGGAATCGCTGAACAGCATGGATATAAAATATCTTTTACAAGATATTTAAAGTATGTAAATGATTGAATGTATCTAATCTTTTTTTAAGTATTTTCTTGTAATTTTGTGTTTTGCTTCTTGAATAGGCTCGCTTTCCCCATGATGATTGGACAAGTTGCAATTATTACAACGTACCTGATGGTGACACATATTTTATATGAGTGGCATTAAAAACATTTTACTCTGTTATATACATATATATAAATTGTAGCTTAGGGATTAAATAAAATGTATGAGTTCAAATATTTGAGAACGTAAAAAAAAAAGAGAAAGGATTATTCATGACTGCATCATCTGAATTTGCATACCCTTCCAAATTCGTGAAGGCACGAATAATAATATAATGATATGAACATTTTATGAAAAGGTGTTGACTTGTTTTACTTTAAGTAAATCATAAAATAGGAGGGAACACCTAAAACTATTAATTTAATTTCAAAATCTAAAAGCCTTCTAGCAAATTGTTATATATATTTCAAGCAATTCCTACAAACCCTGCAAAATCTTATTTTTTAGACAGATAGATTGATAGATACAAAATTTTTAATCAAGAAAAAGTTCAAATTTTTCATTTTTCAAAAAGCTAAGTTAATTGACAATCATAATTCCTACTAATATAATAAATGTGAAAGTTTGGATGAATGGATGTTTGTTACTTAATTACTTCAGAATGACCGAACGGATCTGGATGAAATTTGGCACAGAGATAGACTATAGTCTGGAATAGCACACAAGATACTTTTTATCCCTGTAAATTGGTTCCCATTAGATAGATTTATTTTATTCCAGTCCAGGGCTAATTCGAGGGAAAAAAAACTACCTTTAGTATCCACCGCTTTAACCGGCACACGAGTGTACCAAATAAATTATATAAAGTATCATAATTGATCAAAAAGTTGGCCACCACTTATGGTCATTGGCTAACTTACTCTTCAGTAAATTCCAAACGAAAACCGTTGTCTTTAAAAATTAAATGTTGTTCGTTACGGTGAAATACTAATTATGATGAATTTAATAAGTTTCGCTTTTTATTTGTTCGTTACAATTTTGAAGTTCGAATTTTTAACCTTGCATAGAATTTTTAATTAAAAAATTACTTATAGATTTTTAAAACATATATGTACATAATTACATGTAAATCAGTATACTTAAAAAATCGCATTTTAACACTAAAATTATATAAATAACCTTAACAAATAATAAGGTTTCCAATAAAGTCGATAGAAATAACAATTATTAGGCATTTTAATACAATCTACTGTTTGTTTCAATTTTTATGCATATCATTGCTGCTTTTACAGACAACTTGCCAAAGATTTCATTTAAAACTTAACGTTTCGAAATTTCAAAATTAGATTAATAGTTTGGAAGGTTGTGTTGCATTTCCAGTAAAAGTTTAATACAAAAGTTATTAAAAATATGTTATTTTTATAACAATTCAAATACGCTTAAAAATCAAAATTTAACTTCGAACATTTTTTTCTTATAAAAAAAATTAATAAAAATAAATAAAATACTAAAATAAACAAAATAAACTGTACATTTTTACTACAAAATCTTGGTTAAAAAATTCTTAATATGATAAGAAATATTTTAAAATATAATTTTTTTTCGTTTTAACCAGAAATGAACCGTACAGTTTTTGAATTACAACATTTTGGTGCAGTCAACGTAAACGAATTTGTTTGCACAAGCAGAAAAATATTTAATTTTTTAATAGTTTTAACTAAGCTTTGATTAAACTTAATTGCTGAATTAAAATGACTTATTTACAAAAAAAGCAACATGCAAAAATTACTTCACGTTCTTTGTAAAAATCTACTAAAATCAACAACACAAAAATAAACACCTTCTCATTAACTATGTCTGGCCCAGGACAAAATCAAAATTTTAATCTTGTTGCTTATAGTTCACATTGTTTTTTTTTGTCCAAAAATCCATGTACGTTGAACTGAACTTAACAAAAAGACAGATTTGAATGTGTCAGATGAGTCTGTTCAGAATCGGAGTTTTTTTTTTATGGGAAACCTCTCCAAACCACTGCAAAATCAGAACGAGACATTCTAAACGATAAAAATATGTAAGATAAATAATTATCGTGTTTCTTTGTTTTTTCCTGAATAAAATTGGATACGAAAACGATTTCGGAGCTAAAAATTTACGAAAAGTAGCGTTCATAATTACCAAATAATCTTGATTCAATATTTGAAGAGCACGGGGATAGTTTTTTTTAAGTTATGCCTATTCTGAAATAGTTAATAAATATAATCATATTTCCGAACACAACCAATTCTAAAAGTCACACTGGTATTTGAATATGGTTATCCAAATAAATTTGTATAAGTTTTTACAGAAATTTTTTTAAGTAATTTTATCCAATTTACATAAACCATTTCCTATACATAATTTGAGAGTTCATTTGCCAAAAGATAAATTTACCTAGTATCTTACGACGTTGCATGAATGCCTCTATTGTTTTACTAGAACTGCCCATACCTATTTCACCCAATCTGAACTTTTCCACAATCTGTCCCACACAACCCAAGTTTTCTTTAATTTTTTTTTTTTTTTTTAAATTTAACTATATGCCTGTAAGACCTAAGGTCTTTTAAATGCAACCTGAATTGCACGGCACTAGTTTGGCACAGATGATTTGAGAACCAGGTATTGACTGTCTCATTTTTAACCCATGGGCGGCATCCAATTAAAATTGGAGGTATAGAAAAGAATGCGCCTAGCGTGGGGATCGAACCCACACGTCTAAGTTAGCAATCAAGCTCTTTATCCACTGCGCCATTGCCACCCACAAATGGTCAAATAACAAAAATTCCCGTAAAACCAAATATTGGTGAAGAGCTGGGGTTTACCATGACAAATAAAGTTTTAAGAATCCCTGTCCATCCTATGTGTGTTACAAAAGTTATTCGGGGTCAAAGGTCAAAATTGAGGTTTCTTGGATTTTTCGCGGTAACGGTAAGTTTTCTCAAAAAAGCCACAAGCCATAGTTGTAGATCTTAAAATTCTCTACAAAAATGGTCCTAATGATTTTTTCCCTAGGAGTTACCATTCGTGAGATATCGCGATTCTAAGAGTCACATTATACTTAACATGACATGAACATATAAGCCACGTATATATATATCAGGCACCTCAGGCAAGTATAAATAACTATTTGTGTCTCTTTTACATATATTATACTATCCTGAAAACATTTATTGAAAAGATAGTCAATCCCCAAATCCCTAACTAAATCCCCTCTACCCACGTGGCCTTGAAAAACATCTGGTGGAAGTAATTCCCTTTCTACTTGGGGTTTATGCTCCTAAAAATTACTACATTGATATATACCGATACTTAACTTTTCTAAAATATAGGCAAAAAAAAAAACAAGTACAAGTATCATGTCTTCCTCCAACACGGGCAGGGCATCTGCTCACTTGTATCGAGTATACTATCAAATTCAAACGTGGCTTGGCAATCAACTGAACCCCTAGAAGACTGGGGATGGAAATTGATAGATAATACTCTGAAACCTATTAAAACTTTGCTCCCACCTGCTCCAGAAAAACTTCTCAACACTATTTTTTGCAATTGCAAAAAAGGTTGTAGTAATAAATATGGCTGTAAAAAAGTTTGGTTTCTGTGTTCTCCAGCGTGTACTAATTGCCAAGGTCAGTCTTGCTTAAATGTCCAGTTGAGTACAATAGAGGAAGATTCCTGTGATTTTAATAAAAAAAAAAATTGACTCAGATACATTTGAACAATTTATGAACATCCACAAGATGAAGAGGAAGAAGAAGAAATCGAAAAAGTCGTGACTGTTGAAAGTATACTTTCAAAAGTATGAATCTGATTAAAATACCTAAAAAATCAAAAAAATAGTTAACCAAATATTCAATAATTTTGAAGAAAACGCAAATAATAATTTAATGTTATTTTTGTTATTGTTTTTGTGGACTGTATGGGTTAAAGCCAAATTGAAGATTTTAAAGACCTGTAGTCCAAAATGCGTTTCGCCCAGGCACGATAGTTGGGCTCGTCAGTTAGATGAAAAACATTGCGTCTGGGAAGGGTACGATAGCATCTAACTGAAGAGCCGAACTATCGTGCCTGGGCGAAACGCATTTTGGACTACAAGTCATTAAAATCTCCAATATTCAATAGCAATGTCAATAATCAATATCAATAAAAAGGTAAAATCTAGAACTTGACGGGTATTGTTCGCTTAAATTATCCTAAAATTGTCATGACAGTGTGGAGTAGGCCTGCAGGAACGACGGTAAAAAAAACGCGCCGATTACACTACCTCACAGGTGGTGTGGAAATGTGTGGATATCATGTATAATGTGACTTTTTCAATCGCGACATCTCACGAATCGTAACTCCCAGGAAACAAATCATTAGGACCATTTTTGTAGAGAATTTTAAGATCTACATACAACTTTGGTTTGAGGTTTTTTAAAAGAAAACTTACCGTTATCGAGAAGAATCCAAATTTTGACTTTTGACCCCAAATAACTTCTGTAACACAAATAGGATCGATGGGCATCATTTTTAAAACTTTATTTGTAATTGTTAACCCCAGCTCCCACCAATATTTGGCTTTCCGGGAATTTTTGTTATTTTAAATGTCTATGTTGCCCGGACTACACATATTTAATTTGGGTTTGTTAATAAATGATGATGGGAAATGAAAGACTTCATAATTATTTATTGATGATAGCCTAAGAATAGGAATTATTAAAGTACTGTTTATGCGGCCCCGGAGTGTCAGTATGGCATTCGATTTTATAAAACTTCTAAAAATTGTTCACGTTCTAAAAATAATAAATACAAAAAAATAAAACACAATATAACTTGTACATGCGGAACTAATATACTCAACTGTTTTTAAAATCAAAAAACTTGTTATTGCAACACAACTTCCCAAACTATTAAAACAGATAAAGAATTTAAATTTATATTTTGTGCTTTACCAAAAATATTAATTGCCCTGATTCTTCCATCAGACCACTCGGTTACAAAAACTACTTCCCGACACATAGAACTCATTCCCTAGCCATTGTGTAAATTTTTCAGTAAAAGATTTGTGTTGTGTGTATTTGTCGCGCCATATGTACTAAATTGGGATGACCTTATCACCGTGTTTTTTTTGGAAGCGTAAAATGTCTGTTATCATTGAGCAATTCAAAAAACAAAATAAAAACAATACGCCGGCCGTTTTGGAGTAAACAATGAATAATTAAGTTAATTGATTTTTCTTACGAACTGAGTGCATCTTTTAGTTCTTTTTATTTTTATTTGTTTTATATATAAATTCGGTTCGTTATGATTAATCTTAGACATTCTAAGACACAAGATATCTTGCATTGGCTACATGAATCTAAAATTGAAGATGAACAAATTAAGTGAGTACACGAATATTATTTATGATTTCTTGCATTTTTTGTTGTTGTTTGGAATGACGTTAATGTAAAACAACCAATCACCAATTATTATTATGACTTTATCGGCCCTCACCTCGCACATAGGCAAATGTTTGTGCTGGCTATAAGACAAAAAATATTGATTGTGGTATTTCTGATCGGCTTTGAACTTAAATAAATTTAATTTTGGATTTTATTAATTTGCTTAAAAGCTTTAAATTGCACTTTTGCATCGTTGATGGGACTAAAAATATTTTTGTTTTCATATAGACACAATAAAATATTAATTTGACATAAAGGAATGAGGCGTGATGAGAGCTGTAAAATTGTCTGGTTTCTAAATATCTTTTTCTTAGATCGGTCGTAAGGATAAAGCAAAGTGTTAAGCAAATATTACATTTTTTATTTTTCTTATTTTTCCTTTTGATGGCCCCACAAAGTGTGGTGCTCATGGGCCTCAATTAGTATGCCCCTCCAGCCAATTTCAAGCCCACCGCCGCGCCGCCGTCACAAATTTCGTTCGCCAATGCCTTGAAGTTCACCTTCAACCTGATTGCACCATCAAAGGTGGTCTGCCTGTGTTGAAGACTATACTGCTGGAGCGGACCTTCGGAGTAAGTCACCAGTTCTATTCCGTTTGCTGCTGACTCGACGCTAGTGAAAGCGCCCGACCGCTTTGTCCTTCGAATTACATAACTTGGGCATAACGTATTATGTTTTCAAGCACAATATTCAAACAACTGCATGTAAGCGTTTCTTAACCCTCAAGTGGCAGGTTTCATTAAGATCTGTTCATTTTTGATGTATTAGCTAGGTTTCTCTAGGGTAATCCTGGATTAGCATAATCAGCTTAGCAGGAATATTACATAATACATTATGGCTCTTCTCTATTCACACTGTTAGGTTAGGTTAGGTTGAAATGGTTGTCAGAGAAATGGCTAACACATTTAGACCACATGATATGTGCATTATGTAGCACTAAATGAAGCGATATAGATAACAGATTGTAATTTTTTTAATTTTGTTGTTAAGCTTAATAAAAGCAGATATTTTAAATCAAGGAAAGAACAACTGGGTTCTTGTAATAAGAAAGAAGAAAAAAATAGATAAATAAATAATTAGTTCTGGAGGAAAAGGAAATGATTATGATTGGAGGGCAAGTTTTAGCGAATTTTTGGAAAGGTTTATATTAAAAACGGCAGAGTTATTAATTTTTCGAAGCATTCTTGAGACAGGTTCATTTTTGCCATAATCGGTGCGGTGGAAAGGGATAGAGAAGAGTGGTATTGACCTCAGACGACGGTGGTTATACAACGGTGATTTTTTAAGAGCTTGGTTTTTGAAAATTCAAAAAAACACAGAAACTTGTAAAATGTGAATGAAATTTTTATTTGGATCGATAAATCAATTTCTGCCATTTACTTTTTAAAAATAATTTCACTTAAATGTTGCCCGCGGCTACCCTTCAGGTGGTCCATTCTGAAGGTCCAATTTTGGCAAACTTTTTCACACATTTCGGCCGGAATCTCACCAATGGCGCGTTCAATGTTGGCTTCCAAGGCAGCAATCGTGTTTGGCTTGTCCCCATAGACAATAGACTTAACATAGCCCCACAAAAATAGTCTAACGGGGTCAAATCACATGATCTTGGTGGCCAATTGACTGCGCCAAAACGTGAGATCAACTGCTCACCAAATTCGCCTCTCAATTGATGCATGGTTTCGCGTGCAGTGTGGCATGTGGCACCGTCCTGTTGCAACCACATGTCGACCGAGTTCAATTCTTGCATTTTCGGCAAAAAAAAAAAATCTGTTATCATCGAACGGTACCTTTCTCCATTGACCGTAACCCTGCGGCCTTCATCGTCCTTGAAGAAGTACGGCCCAATGATGCCGCCTGCCCATAAACCGCACCAAACAGTGCATTTTTCGGGATGCATTGGTAGCTGCTGAATTGCCTCTGGCTGCTCTTCACTCCAAATACGGCAATTCTGCTTATGCACGTATCCATTTAGCCAAAAATGAGCCTCGTCGCTGAAGACGATTATGACGACCATAAAACGGACGTAGCTTGCGAAACACATTTTTCACAGAGCACGAATTTTGATAATAAATTTCAATAATTTGCAAACGTTGTTCAGGCGTAAGTCTATTTATGATGAAATGGCAAACAATACTGAATCGAAATATCAAATGTTCGTGGAATTTGTCATGTGTGATCTTTCAAAAATATAAACGTCAAAAACCAAGTAGCAAAAAAATCACCCTTTATATATATATATACAATTTTATTCAGCTCAAATTTTTACAGTTTTACATATTTACAAATAATTAATTCTTAAGTCTAACATTATATATCTGCGAGCACAGAAGGGGCTCTGCTTCGTTAAATTGTTGGTTTATTTTATACATTTTATACTAAAAAGTGTCTTAAGTCTAACATAGGTTTCTTTTAATAAAATTTGAATTTATCTCGTCGGCTTGAGCAGTGCTGACTGTCGTTGATTGGTGTGGTTGAGATGGGGTTGGAGGGCCTTAACTCCTGTTGCTTGTCAGCTGGTTTGGTCCTGTGGTGGCTTCAACCTCAGTTGTACTGCGTTCCTGCAGCTACGTAGTAGTTTCCGAAGCTGTCATCTGACTATATTCCAAATGCTGGATCCATCATGGATAGCACGTGAAGGTACCGGTCTTCTGTGTCTGGGTCACCTGTAATTAAATTAATAAGAGGGCTGGGATGGGATGGGATTTTTTGCAGCATCTTAACGCTGAGGTTGTACATGTATTTGTCTATGGGGACAATTCCTGAAGCTTCGTATAGCCTTGAGTTGCTATAAAACTTAACGGAGTTTGGTTTGCGGAAAAGGGAAGTGCAATGGCGAAGAACTTTTCGCTCGAAAATTTGCAGTTTTTTCATGTATGATGGACTTATGGTGTACCATATAGGAAAGCTATAAGTTAAAATGGGACGAATGAGTTGCTTATAAAGCAGAAGTTTCGTCTTTGTTTGGAGACCGCCTCTTACTTGCATAAGAGGTCGTACTAGAGAAAAGGCATGGTTTGCCTTACGTAGGGTGAATTTGGAGTGTTAATTAAATTAGAACCTTTCGAAGAAGTGAGCTCATAGGTATTTAACCGTTTTCTTCGGCTTGATAACTGAGTTATCGGGAAGGGTCAGAGAGAGGTTATTGCATTTTTTGGCTAGGCCATTTTTCGAAGTCGTCCTAAAACAGATAAACTCTGTTTTAGTAGTGTTGATTTTTATTCCCCACTGTAGGTAGTATTCCCAGAGTTTAATGATATGTTCCCTTACTCTTCGGAAGGCTAGGTCTGGGCTAGAGGATGCGCTGTAAGTGACGGAGTCATCAGCAAATAGTAGGGTATTTGTCCTAGATATGTTTAGCGGTTGGTCAGAGGTATATAAATTGAAAAGATCGGGTCCAAGGCGAGATCCCTGAGCAACAGCAGCGGAAATGCTCATGAGGTTTGAATTTGAATTCCCCACTCGTACGTAAAATTTACGGTTAGTGAGGAAACTGTGGATGATTAGGATAAGATGTCTGGGCAAGTGAAGAGACTTCAACTTGAACACCAGGCCATCTATCCAAGCCGAGTCGAATGCTTTTTGGATGTCGAGCAGACAAGCTACGGTCGTATATCCTTTGTTAAGGGCCAGCGTCGTATCAGCATGTAGTTTCAACAACGGGTTGAATGTCGAGTGGGATGCTTTGAACCCGAATTGGTTATGCTGCACTATACCCATGGATGAGCAAAGTGAGCAGAGTTTGTAAAGGATCAGCATTTCAAGAAGTTTGCTGAGGTTTCGAAAAAGGGAGATGGGTCGATAATTGTTAACACAATTTGCACCAGATTTTTTTGGTATTGGGAAAATTTCGGCGATTTTCCATTTACGAGTATTTGATAAGTAAGTATAATCGTGAGGATTATAATAGCTGTCGGCGGTAATTTTTTTATTAGATAGTTAGACACCTTGTCAGGTCCTGAAGATTTCTTGGAATTGCCGTTTTAGATAGAACAGTAAAGGTCTAAAGGGTTGGTAAAAATATCATCTGTTGTCGTGTAGACTGATGAATTTTCTTGTGAAAAGGTGGTAAGCGGGCTAGGGTTCTGAGATATCAGTCCTGTGACTTCGTTGTTTACGTTGGAGAGAAAGTCGGGTAAGTGGATTGCGAGATTAGGTTTGAAATTGCTTTCGAAGAAATCTGCGAAGGCATTCGTTTTTTCTTGGTCCGACGAAAGAAAGGTCAAAGGTCATTATATTGCAATTGTCCGACTATAGGGGATTTCCTCCCTATGATTCGGTTAATTTGTTTGAATGTGTCCGGTCCAGGTTTTATGACGCTAAGTCTTTTCCTGAATTGGGAGTCTATGAATGCTTTTGTGTTTTGGTCGATAAGGGTATTTAGGCACTTGCGTTGAGAGAAAACACTCTGGTATTTATCTCCATGTGTACTTAGAGTACGGTGAAAAATTCTCTGAAGAATTTTCCCAAGCTTTTGCCTGTACTTATACATATTTTGAATATGTTGGGGAAGGTCTTGTTACGGCAATTGAACTTTCAATAGTCTCGATTGTGGATTCGATTTCTCGATTGCTCAAATTGTGTGAAGTGCTAGGTGTATTATTCCGTAGCTTATCCGTTAAGGAGCTTTGGAATACTGATTTTTGTATAATTAATAAATTCTTGCTGTGGGGTAGCAGGTATGCCAAAGTTTGTTCTAAGACGAAGGGCTAGTTGAACTGCTAAATGATCAGAATCTGATGCAATAGCAGTGCACGAGGAGTTTTTGAGTGTAGGAAGTCTACAAATCAGGTTAGGGAATGCGACGGTGGTTAGTGTTCGGGATGATTTTATCAAGTAGGCTTACGTTGTTACGCATTATCACGACGTTTACTTAAGGTATGTAAATTGATTAATTTAATGCGATTTACGTAAGAAGGTAGGATACCTGGGTCGTCCCAACAAAGACCTCGCAGGGCAAATCGGATGAATCTTCGTTGAACGGCTTCTATTCGCTGAATATGGATATGATGGTACGGTGACCAGACTTGGGAGGCATATTCAAGAATAGGTCGAACATAGGTAATGTACAGAGGCTTAGTCACATAGGGAGTTGAGAATTCTTTGGACCACCGTTTAATAAACCCTAGAGCAGAATTAGCTCTGTTGGTAATATTTTCATAATGAGCCCGAAAATTTAGTTGGTTATCACATATTACGCCTAAGTCACGAATGTAAGTGACTATCGGAATAGGTTCATTATTAATGAAATATTGACGCCGTGACAAGGTAGGTTGCTTACGAGAGTAAGTAGTTGTGTTGGCACCAGGTGGAGAAATTATTTAGTTCAGTTTGAAGTAATTTAGTATCGGCTGTGCATTCTATAAGTTTAGAAATGGGCATTTCATCAGCATATATCTGAAGGTCAGATTCTGCAAGTGTAAGATCGCCATCGTGAGTCGTAAGCAGGAAAATAATGGGGGCTAAATGACTACCCCTTGTGGAACACCAGATGTTGAACGGATAGGTTTGGAAGTGCAAGATCTAAAGAGGAATGTGTACTGACGATTGTTTAAATATGATTGTAGCCAAGATATTATTAATGGCGGAAATCCATAAGCCTTAAGTTTAAAAATAATTACGGTATGGGAGACTTTATCAAATGCTTTACTATAATCAGTAACTATGGCATCAACTTCATTACCAGCTTCTAGAGCATATAAAGTATTGGAAACGAACTCGGTAAGATAGGGGGTGGCCGTGGCGCGATAGTTGTGTGTTCGCCTGTCAACCTCATGGTCACAGGTTCGATCCCTGCCGTAGTCTATGTCTTCTTATTTTCCATTAAAACCAATTCTAAAAATAATTGTCATACAATGAGTTGCTGGTTTACTCATTACATGCTGTTTAGGCATAACACTAACAACATGTGATTGAATAAAACTAGTATACCGATAAAATATGACCAAAGGATAAAAAAATTAATGCGAATTATAAGGGACATCGATAAATAAGACACGGAAATTTCTCCGCATTAGTTCAGCCACCATCCCTGGAGATAAAATCTGACACAACAACCACCTACAGTCTCCGAATATCACGCCACACATCTTTCCTATCATTCTTTCTCTTCCTTAACCTCACCCTCACGCCCGCGCTGTGTTGAAACATTTAAAGGGTATTCATAATCCCTTGAGCGCGTGTAGATTATAAAAAAAAAAAAAAAAAGATTATTGGTTGTAGATCTACCCTTTAGAAATCCATGTTGCTTAATAGATAATAGAGACTTACAATGAAGGAGCAAAGTGTCATAAAAAAATACTTTCAAACATTTTAGGTATACATGAAAGATTAGCGATAGGCCTATAGTTTGAGATATTACCTTTACATCCTTTCTTATGAACCGGGATGATGAAAGAGTCTTTCAATGCTTTTGGAAATAAGTCTTCTGAAATTGAAAGCTGGCAGAGAGCAGATAGTGGTTGTGCTAAGGTAGAGGCACATTTTTTGAGAACTACAGCAGGAATCCCATCAGTGCCAGAAAAAAATCGTCTTTGAGGAAGCGGACTTTATTAACTACTGAAGATTCACAAATGTTTATCGAAGTTAAGGAGGTTTGGATGGAGACGTTCAAATAACTGAAGTAGCTTAGATCAACTTCAGAGTTGGTTGGATAAAAAACTTGCTCAAAGAAATCGGCAAATAGGTTTGTGATAATTTTAGGGTCGGTTGATGAGCTATTATAGTATTTCAATGTTGATGGATAGCCATCAGATTTTCTTTTAGAATTAATAAAATTAAAGAAGTGCTTAGGATTTGAAATTAAATCGGATTGAGTTTGGATGAGGTAACTGGAATACAGAGAAGCACTTAAATTCGAAAAATTATTATGTACTGCTACACAATATAAGAAGTCTTCATTTAACTTGGACCTTAAAAATTTTTTCCACAAGCTGTTCCTCTTATTTCTGAGTGAACAAAAATCTTTATTATACCAGGGAGGGGAAAAAGGAAAATTCTTTCGAGGAGACAGTGGAATGGACTGAAGAAAGCAATTATGGATCAGAGAGTAGAAGGTGGCAATCTTAACGTCAATATTAGCATTGTTTGAAATAAATTCAAAGTCTATATTTTCGATTTGCTGATTAAGTTTATCAAAATTTGCTTTGCGAAAATTAAAAGTTTGCAATGTGATGGGGTAGGTTAAGATTTTATCACATTCGAAAGCGAAAGTAAGTGATAGAGGAGGATGAAAATAGTCAAGCTTAGTTAGAAGATGGTTACTTTGTATGACTTCAGTGTTATGCACATCAGATGAGAAAATCGATTGATCTCGTAAAGATTCAGCAATCATTAAACAACCATCTTCAATACTGTTAATTAAGCCAATTAATTGTGCATGAGAGGATTCAATAGTAGTAATACAGTTATTTATCTTCGCCATTTCAGAATTCAAATTGTTGGAGATAGTACTAAAGTTATCAAGACTTTCGGAAAATGCACGGAAGTTTTTATACAAAATATTTTCAATGTTGGATAGCTGTGATTTAAGACATTTTTGATGATTTTCGAGAGTTTTGGTGGTTGATTCATTGTTCTCAGCCATAAGTTCATTCGTTCGGCTAAGATTCTGGCGAAAATAATTCTTGGTTCCAGCTATTTCTTCAGTCAACTGTCTTACTTGTTCATTATTACATTTCAGGGCAAGCATTAAATGTGAAAATGTTATGTTTCTACATTCTTCACAATAATAGTTGAAGTGCTCAGAATATTCCGCTAAATGATTCTTTGCGCTTCTGCTGAGGCCCGCACAAATAGGGTGGATTTTTTTTTTACTGCAAATACCACTACAGATCACCCATTCATTTGTTTTTTTGCTAATAGTGCAGCGCAAGTTGGTGAATCAACAATTTCCATTTGGCTCAGATTATTAAAGAGTAAGAAATTCAACCAAACTTGGTATTTCAAGTGACTAGAGTTAATTAGTGCACAGCTCAAATTTGTATCGATTGATTTACTAGTTAAAAATTAAAAAAAATCTCAGGAGCTATTTAAAGCACAGGCATACTAAGCAGAATAGAGTTGCCATTACCCCAGGTGTAATCTACGGCCTTCGGAGAGAGCAGGACAAGAGAAAAAGAAGATGGGGGATAGTCTCCTCTTCCTCCCCATCCATAAAACTTCTGCAAAAGTCATTAAAGAATACGTCAAGTATTTTGGCGTGTCTGCAAATTAGGCAGTGTCCAGGTATGACACCTATTATGAAGCCAAAATATGTTCTGCTTAAAGAGAGCAGACCTTTTGAGCGTCTTGGATCCATTTTTGACCAGATCTGTCTAGTACCGAGGCAAGTAGTGATGTTTGACCATTTCATGTTTGTTTGTTTTATGGCGTATTATTGTAATGTTTACTTCTTCCATCTTAGGTAGAATTGGAATTAGTGTTCCATTTTTGACGAGTTCATCGGCTTTGCAGTTTCCCAAGATATCTCTATGTCCCGGTACATAAATCAGGTGAATGTTAATCTATTCTGCCATATTCCTCATAGTGCCCTAAATATGACGTTAAGATCGTACTATGCGATTTTAACGCCAAAATAGGTAAAGAGGAAATCTTTGGTAGGACTGTCGGAAAACATAGCCTACACGACACAACGTCTGAAAACGGACTTAGCCTAATTGAGTTTGCGGTGGCACGTAACGTCACCATTGCAAGGACACGGTTTCCTCATCTCGAGATACACAAAGGGACTTGGCGGCATCCAGATCAAATATCCGTTAATCAGATTGATCACATTGCGATCGATGCAAGGTACGCCTCCAGTATTCTGGATGTTCGCACCTTCCGAGCAGCTAACATCGACTCGGATCACTACCTTGTTATAGCCAAGGTTAGAGTGCGATTAACCCGAACGTCCCAACAACGGAGTAATACTGTGAGGAAGTATGACGTCGGAAAACTGCAATCGCAAGAGACCGCCAGAACCTATGCCGATCGAATATCCCGTAACCTCTCAAGAAATCCATTACCGCTAGCATCAAGTTCCGAGGACCAGTGGCAGCGCTGCCAACAAGCCATCAGACGTGCCGCAACTGATGTGCTAGGTTTCAGCAGACTTCCACCACGAAACAACATGGACTTGTTGTTCGACAATATCGTTTGGTTGTTAGAAGAATATGGTGCTTCCAAAAGTTCAAGATCAATCCGCCTATTATAGTCGTCAATTCCACCTTTTCGTTTCGCATCTAAGAAATCAAAACTAACAAAAGAAAATGTGGGATTATTTGCGTGGTTTGGAAATGAAAGAAAGGAAGGCTTTAACGAAATTGCTACAGGTCTGTTCCAGGAATTGTGTAACTTAGACATGACAACATTTAAAAATGTACGTCTTTGTGCCGACATGCACGGGTGTGCTGGTCAAAATCAAAATAGCCCTTTAATTTGCATTTAAATGCTTTTACAGTTGGTGCATGTAAACAAAGGAAAGATTAATGATGTTACCAAGCTCTTAAAACGTAATTGTGGTGCGGATTGGAGCGAAAATTAATAACTCAAATTTTACAAAAATATCATCGAAGGAGAAGCTGATCATTCTGAAATCGACGAGGAAGAATACTGTGAATACTCAGACGAAAAAAATCACTGATGTGTTTAAAAACAGTAATTTAAGCCCACAGTACCGTATTTTATTCTAATAAAGTGATTAAAACTTAATAATTTTATATTTAAATACTGTGAATTCAAAAGCCTTTTTTTGTTTTTAATAATGATTTTATCAGTATTTTTTGTTATAAAAACTACTCGATATTTTATTTAATTTTCAGTTTCAAATGGGTCCTGTATTTTTTTTTTATTTTCAAAAGGAGTTAAATTTGTTTTCAGTTACAAAACGGGCCTTAAAAATGATTCCTTCTAAAAAAAATTAAGTAGAATGTCCTTATATTTTTGTTTGTTTAAGTTTTAGAAAATGCATGGAAGAGCCATTTAAATTTTATTTTGTAAGGTTATCTTGTTTGGTTAGAAATTACAGAAATTTAAGATCTTTCCCTTGTGTTCCGACTCCAGTTTAATTTTCTATCTAAAATTAAACCAAAATACATTGCCTGATCTGAAATTTTCAGCATGGCGTCTTTAATTGAGGGTATTCTGAAGCTTGGTATTTTCCTTTTGTTTGTAAAAAGGAGCAATTCAGTTTTTGACGGGTTAATCATCAGACCACACTTTCTAGTCCATCTACTTACCTTAGAAAGAGCATATTCGATATGTTCGATGGTTGTGGATAAGATAATTTACCTGTCGCTAGTAATGCAAGATCGTCAGTTTAGGCTACTTACTACATTTACTCCACAGTGTTTGAGGATTGTGTTCATATCCAGCACCCAGAGGAGTTGTGAGAGAACTCTCCTATGTGGATGTGGATACTCTCATCTGTATCAATGTGAGTTTTCAACATGCGCATAACCCAGCTCATTATTGAATTATCGACCTTATTGTCTACTAGAACTGCTCTTACTGCTTCATTATTCATGTTATTGAATGTTTCTTCAATATCAAGAAACGCAGCAAGGGTATATTCTTTGTCGCTCAAAGTCTTCGCAATCGTACTGACGACGCTGTGAATTGCCGTCTCTACACTCTTCCCCTTTGTGTAGGCATGCTCTGCTGGTGATAAATCAGCCCGATTAAGAGTTCCGCGGATATGTAGGTCTATCAGTCTTTCGAACGTTTTAAGAATAAAAGGTGTCAAACTGATAGGCCTGAAGTCTTTTTCTTGTGTATGGCTGGGCTTCCATTTCCCCATTTCAGCTATTAAGGAATATGTTATTCAGGGGCAATATTATGTGGATTTCGCTTTTCTGAAGCATCATTGGAAAGATGTTGTCCAGGCCAGGGGACTTATAAGGAGAAAAGGAATGGATGGCCCATCTGATTCTTTCATCCGTTATAATATCCGATGGTACAGTATGTTCCGTGTAGGACTCTGTTTCCGGGCTGCCGGCATTTGACACGCATCCCGGGAAGTGAGTGTTTATCAGATGCTCAAGAGTCTTCTTGCAGGATTCGGTCCTGCGGTTAGAGGGGCGAGAGGGGGCGCATCTGGAGGGGGAAGTTCCCAAGTTTGTTTCTCCCTCCAGTCAGTTGCCATCATGCTCTGGTCTAGAGAGCAGCGGGCCTTCGCAGTCGAGAGCTTCTTTTCTAACGGTCGCTCACTTGTTGCTACGAAACGTGCCTTCCACGCTCGCTTTGAAATTCCTCCTCGCAGACTCGTTCCTGGCCGTAATTCGATTCTGTCGTGGGTTAACTCATTTCTGGAGTGTGGAAGTGTCGCTAAGCCTAGAAATGGACTTCAACGGACCATCAGAACTTCGGAAAATATCGAAAGAGTGAGGCAGTCAGTTGTGCGTTCTCCCCGGCGTTCGGCTCGCAAACACGCAGCTGCTATGGGAATTTCTGACACCACTGTTCGACGAATTCTCCATGAAGACCTTCAATTTCATCCCTATAAATTGGCTGTTGTGCAAGAATTAACTGAACGCGATTTTGTTGCCCGTCAAAATGCATGTGAAATGGTGGTTGACAACCTGCCTGAAGACGCGGTGGTTTTTTTCAGTGACGAGGCTCGTCTTCATCAGTGTATGCGCAATGGGGGTCGCCATTTATCCGATGTCATTTTCAAGACTGCATGAAAAAAAAATTGGGATATTGTATTCTCAAATAAAAAAAAAATTAAAACAATAATTGAAGCACTTTTGTTTTTATTGACCTTTCAAATAAGTAAATTTCTCTGGCGCACCCTGTACTATACTTCCCAGTAATTTTCATTTCTTGTGTTTTTGGCAGCATTGAAGAGCATTCTCGTTTCTTTTCTTAATTTACCGAGTTTTACAGTCCACCATCAGCCTGGTTTCTTTTTTCCCTTCCCTGTATGTGTTAGCGGGCATTCTTTCTCAAAGGCAATACTTAGAATCATCCTGAGTTCTTCAGATGCCTGATCAATATATGTTTGGGTTCTTGAATCACAGTATTATTGAGATTTCTCATTCTTTTCTCTAATTCCCTATTAAAGAGATCTCATTAATACCATTGTTACAACAGCCACTTTGTTTGGAAAGTTTTTTTTTCTGCTGAAAAAACACTGCTTACCCACACCTGAATAAGAGATTTAAAAAAAAATTTTTCTTCTTGCTAAATTAATTGAAATACTTATCTGCCAATTTCTAAGGCTTAGGTAAAAAGTCAATGACTTCAAATACCTAGAAACAGGATCATGTTTGTTAACTTATTCCCTGTAAGTCACTTTGGCCTTGACCCTTGGTACTCAGTTACAAGCTATTGCGATATTAATTATTTTTTTTTTAATTTATGAACTAAGAACTATATAGGATTACACAATACTCATTTTGTGCACAACTTGTATAGGTATCCCTTTTATTCCCTAGGATATGTTTTAGTTGCGTGAGCTTGTTTATATAATCTATGTCTTCCATTTTACGTGTGTAATTCCAAGGGGAATTTATTTTTTCTTGGTCATCATCGGGAACATCACAATGACAAGTCAATGACCTCATCTTAACCAGGGGTGGACTTACGTAAAAATAAATACTTTGAATAACGGCGCCTGAGTTAAAATTATACCTAATAGAAAAGTATGGGATTTATAATAGTAGGAGTATTCTCTCAGTTTATTATTATGCATGGTTTGTGTTAGCTTACTATGAAGGATCGTAATTTTAAGTTAAAAGAGGCAAAAATACTTAAACAAATCCAGTGGTCGGTATAATTATTTTGACAAGTGAAATATTTGTGTATTTCGAGTTTCAGATATAGATCTATAAAATTGAGGCTGGGAAATTGTTATTAGACGGATTTATTAAATTTTTTAAATGACGAATAAAAATCACTTTGCTTTTAAAAGCAAATTATTTTGACAAAACATTTTATGCTTACTAAAAAATATCTTTACAAAATAAAAATAAAATTAACACTTCTTAATAAAATGTATGTGTTTTCTCCCTAAGCGAGTATGAGTTTTTAAAGACTTTTTAACACAGATTCCACAAGTTCATTTTTAACCCAAAAATCGTTTGTTTCAAAGAAAATCTCATTTTCTCTTTACATACGGGACTTCACGTGTCTCTACTTGGATATCGCGCGAAATGTTAGCAACCATTCGGCTCTTGTGGAATGTGGCATTTTCCAGTTGAAAAATAAACTGCGATTAGTCTGTGGCCAGGTGGAAATGCATAATCATTTAAGACAATCAAATATTTATGCTGGTTCAATGTTCCATCAATTGGTTTTCCATTGGTTAAAGAATCAAATTCGTTTTTGATACGAATCTATCAAAACATGAACTTTGACAAATAAATCCTTCCATTGTGCAACAAAAATTAATATTTTTTTGATTCTGAATCAAATTCGCAGATCCGTATTTTTTGGTGAATCTATCCCTCTTTCACTAACACTACTAAATACAAGTGTAATTGGAAGCATTTATTTTGACAGCCACAATTTTCACAGATGCGAATATAAGCCAACACCTTAACAAAAAACATTTAAATACAAATAACATTTTCGCCACGGAAAAAATCAAATTCCGCATCAAATTCTTCATTTACCAATGGAAAAGTTTCTATGTTAATGCTTCCCAGACTATTTGTCGAAACATAACCCTAAAAAATAACTTATCATCATCCGTGACTCATTGGTTGCAAAACTAAAACTTTTTCTTACGGTATTCTTTTGGCAATCGAACAAAACTTTCTAATGGGATACATGAAACTCGAATAAACTCTCATTAAACCGTTAGCTCGGTTCTAGAAACTCAAAGAGGCTTATGAAGATATTGGTTCCCAAATTGTAACCGCTTTTATTTGCTCCTCGAGCTTATATATAGTATTTTTCTAACAGAATACATTCATACGTTGGATCTAGCAAGAAGCTTACATATACTTCGTTCACTAACGGCATTTTGAGTCCACACTCAGGGAATTTCTTCGTCGATCTATAGTGTCGACACGTTTTCTTGGTGGTGTAAAAAGAAACTGTGCCGACACAGCAGTTCGATTTCTGGAGATCGAAGTGGTTTGTCGATATGGTAGATCGAAGTGGCGTGCACTTTATATATATATACTTAATCTGATTATAGGCCGGAACCTTAAGACGGTTACCCATTTTTCACACAGAAGAGATATCACACTGCTGTCAAAATAATTAGCCGATGATGATGATTGTAAATGAAAATTACAAAATTTTCTCTGAACAATTTTATAATTTACATACATTTTCGACAACTTCAATATTTAGAAATATTTAAGAGCGTGTAAGAAAAACAGTTAGTTTTTGATTTTTTTTAAACAAATACCTAATCACTGTTGGAAAAAAAATACGTTTAGAAGTTAAATGTCTCTAGAGGACTGTTTCTTTTGTGGGTGTTCAACTAACCAACAAATTTACATATTTTATGTTTGTTATAGGTTTATTTTTTAGGATCAATTTAGTGATTAATTTAATTAAGCTTGATTCAGGTTAGGTTAGGGCGTGCGCAACTCAAGGGCTGCTGGGTCTATTGGTCCATTGTGATCCCCTCAGTAGCTCCCGTATATTCAGGAGTTATTTATTTGCTCGTTCATGTTTATGTCTATTTTCCTTTTCACTATGCAAATCGGGATTTCAGGACCCATATCCAATTAGTTGATGCTGTCCCTATTTGCTGTTAAACCCTTCCTTTCCAATTCATCTGCTATATCGTTTCCCTCTACATTGCTGTGTCCAGGAACCCAGCAGTTTGATTTGGTTGGAGTTACCGATAATACTTAGTAGGCTTCGGCACTTTGCCACTGCCTTGAATCTTATTGTCCCGTTAGATAGTGTTTTGATAGGTTCTTGGCTGTACACGAAAAATGTGATCTCTAATGAGATCTTTCTTTTAAAAAAACGATGGCCAAAGGAAATTGTTTTGGACGTGTAGCTACAACATTTTATGAAAACGAAGTAGGCCATACAAACTTTGTATGCATAATGAATCTATGGTCATATAAAAATTTCTTGTATTATATTTTTAAGATAAAAAGTTTTAGTGTAACAAAGTAATAAGAATATACTCTTCTTGAACAATTAAAAAAAAAATAATATAAATAAGGGCCAATTTTTCAATAGTCAGATAAGCAGTCAGTTAGTACATATTCTCCAGATAGAGCAAAAATCAGTTTTTCAACAGTCAGATAAAACTTAATCTAGGAATAAAGTTATCTGCTCATTTTAGAACAGAATAAGGAGTTACCTGAGGAATAAAATGAATAGCTGTTTTCAATGTCAAAAACACTTTGAAAAATTATTGCTTCGAAATAAACGTTTAACAAAAATTAATTTCTATGAAAAGTTCGATACTCGAAATAAAAGTGACGTTCAAATTAAATTATTCTATAGATTGTGTTTTCTTGATTAAAAAATTCGATGTTGTTATCCGGTTGTTTAAGAGTCAGTTAGGTTTATTCCTCTGGCAACTAACTGGATGTTTATCTGGAGATTGAAAAATCGGCTCTAAGTCTTCTCTTCAAATAAATAAAATTAAGAAAACATTGTGAGCTTGTACAATTAAGGTTGATACATATCAACATATAAATGAACAGGAACTATTTTGTATTACAGGTAGTAATATTTAAACATATCGTCGAAATACCACCAGCAAAAAGAAATCAAGCGCAAATGTCAGAATCACATTTGCTTATATTGTTGTATTTGTAAATCTGACTTTCTCTCCATGTGAAATCTAACAACAATATGTGGTATAGTGAATCTATATACAGATGCAAAAATATCAGTTTTACCCTACACAGATGCAAAAATATCAGTTTCATAAAGGTCAAGCCAAACACAAATAGCATCCGAAATTTCCCATCTTTGTGTTGGTCATCTGTGGTCAGAATATTCGCGGCATTTCCAATTTTAAGCTGACATTTCTTTGGAAAGTCGGAATTTGTAATGAAGGTCTTAAGATAAAGATGCATATTCAAAAGGTTTTGACACAGAGGTTTGTCTGCCAAAGTAATTTTTTTATAAGTGTCATTTTTTACTTGCGATTATAGGTACTATAAGACAAGTTATGTATTCGTAAAAAAAAAATTTTTTTTTCTAACAATCAAACATGACATTATGATCTGTCTGTCTGTCAGTCTATCTGTAGAACGATCTACAGCCTAAGCGGCTGAACAGATTTGGTTCAAACTTGGTGCTTAGGCTTTTTAGGTGATTGTCCAAAATAGATTTTTGAATTTGTTGTTTTAGCCCCAAAATTAACGGCAATTGCTATACAAAATTTTCTACCATCTTAATTATTTCGAAAACGGCTCTAACGATAAAATGATAATGATAAAAATTGGCGTGTGTACTACCTTGGGTATTGTCTACATTTTGGCTAAAAATTTTTGTTTAATATTTTATTATTAACGGTACCTGCCATACAACCATTTTATTGATTTCCGACTTTCTCATAAGCGGCTCAACGGATTTCGATAAAAGGAGCTCCTTCAAATTCTAAATAGTATTGCATTTCAAGTTTTTCAAAAAATAGTTTTTTTTGGATTTTTGAAAAAAAATATTTTTTTTTTGAAAATTCAATATTTCGAAAACGGGTGGAAAGGCTGAAATTTTGTTTTTGAATTTATATTATTAAACATTAATTATGTTCATACCAATTTTTTTTAGAAAAAAATTAAGGATTTTTATATATAAAAAATTAAGTGAAAAACGAATTTAAAGATACATTTAGCCGTTTCTTTTAAGAGCTGATCATAGGAGCAAGTAGTGCATTTTATTATTCCTAGAATCGATTTTGCTGTGTAAGAAAGTCTTTATTAAAACACTGTTTTTCTTATATGCGAGTTTCTTATAAACGATTAATTTCCAAAGAAATAGAAAGAAAAAGGCACGGTGTTTCTCATTGCCAACTTCTTTAAGTCGAAGCGCACCTTGGGATGCTGTGTAACTGTGCAGGCCTGGAAGATTTAAAAACCTTTTTTCAACTAACCGAAAAAATAAATGAAATTTTTAAATGCAATTGTTTGGCCAATTAAGATTGATGACATTTTCGAAGAACAATTAATCACCATACATAAATGTTTTTCTGCATATTGAATAATTTTCAGAAAACAATATATGAGTTAAAATTTGAAAATATATTAGAAATTCGTCTTTTTTTAGTCGATATTTTTGTATGAAAAAATATAATATCTTAAGCGAGTTTGACTGTTTGTTTGTGCAAAACTCAATACATATATGTAAGTGCCTAAATATGTATATACAGGGTGACACACGAATCGTGCTACAAAAATAAAACGTAATAACCTTTTTTCAGTGTGAGTAATCGGCTTATTTTTTTTTATTTTATAGGCAACTATTTAGATTTATCAAAATGAATGCTTGGGATACTGAAAAAAGGATTTGGATAGTGGAGCGATACTATTCTTTGCAGTCCGTCATTCCCGTCCAAAGGGAATTTAGGCTGGAATTTGGCGGTACTCCCCCGAGTTGATGGACCATTATGAGGCTGGTGTACATGTTTGCCGAATCTGGAAGCATCGAACGAAGATCATCGAGATGCCAATGTTCGGGTTCAGGATACAATCGTGGCTGTTGCATCGGCAATACAGGCAAATCCAAGTGAAACTTATTGCGCCAAATTGGAGTTAGCAGACGGTCATTACAACAGATACTTCATTATGACTTAAACTGGTTTCCGTACAAAGTCCAAATTACAAGCAAGTTAAGCCCTCAGGATTTGCCTGTTCGCCTGCAATTTTGCCGAAAAATGATTGCAATGGCCGAAGACCTATCTCTTTCAGCAGGATTTGGTTTCAACAAGATGGAGCAAGCAAATTGATATCCAGAAAGTAAACTTTCCGCTGGCCACCAAGGTCACCTGACCTGACTGCACCAGACTTTTTTTAGTCAAGTTATGTCAAGCAGGAAGTGTACAAAACGAAACCCAGGAATTTGACTGAATTGAAGCAGTCCATTAAGACAATAATTGAGGCGATCCCAATTTCAACCCTTCAGACCGCAATGAACAATTTTCTGATCAGGTACCGCATATGCGTGGATGAGCGTGGAGGTCATTTGCGGTCTATCATCTTTAAAAACCATTAGTTAGTTATTTAAAATAAAATTTAATTTTTAATCCAATAAAAAAAATTAATGAAATACTTCGATTAAAATAAAAGTTTCTTATTGTAGCACGATTCGTGCGCCACCCTGTATGTAGTGTACAGATGGGCTTAAATTCTTCAGAAACTTTTCGTTGTTACGCGAGAGTGGTATTATGTTTTTGGGTTTGGGTGTTGTAATTATTTCAACGACCAGTCGCCCATACAAAATATTTAATTTAATTATGAATTTCAATTTACTTTGTTATGTTCCTTATAGTTCCCAAACTAATTTTACAATAAAAAGCTTAAGTATGTTCTACGAAAAGAACTATTCCCTTTGTTATTTGACTGTAAGAGCAAATGTATATATATGCAAGCTAGACGCAATTAATGTCTGCTAAAAATTAAGAATGTAAAAGATGTCAAGGAAAAACAGAAATATAATTAAAAGACATTTCCAAAAAGAGTAGAAATTACAAAGGATTAAATATTTAAATTCGTTTTGTAAAATAATTCAGACACACAGTGTCTCGATAGACGGAGTAAAAATTGTAAATCCGCTGTTGGTGTCACTGCCACCACCATAACCCTCACCGGAGAGATATGCAACACGTGTACATAACGTGTATTTTTATCATCACCTATTTTATAGTTGCTGCACATTGTACATCAAACAAAGCGTTTTTTTCCTTAAACAAATTTAATAAAGGTCATGCAATTTAATGCACCTCAGGTGAATCTATATACATATTCAACCAAACTGTCTTTGATGTTCTCATTGCTAAAATGAACTCTCTTTTTTCTTCTTTTTTTCAATTTATGTTGAAAGGTGACATGCGCGTTCCTTTGGGTTGCAGTGCTCGCTCTAAAAAGGAATTGGAACGTACAAATAAGGACACGATGAGCTATTTTTATTTTGTATTTATAATAGAAAAAACTATTAACCTTATCTGCTTTAATATTAATATACACGTAATAAGCTCGACTATGACGGCAATAAAAACGGAAATTCTTAAATTATTAAATACACAAAGTATTTAAAAATACAAAAAAAAACTGGTCGAAACAAATTTGAAATACAATTGTAAATAAAATGCACGACTGGATTACACGAACTTGCTCTTGTAGCTACCAACTTTAATGTTGCTAAACATTTATGCTCTTAGTATGTAGGTAGCCTAGTTTTAATTAGGTATAGGTCTGATCTTAGTATAATGAATTGTCAAATGGATGGTTCCATTCCTTGAATTGGTACCTACATCTTCAGTTAAACTAGTTTATGTAGTTTAATTATAAAATTTTTAAAATAATTACCCAAATACATAGATCAAACCTAGGTATGTAAGTATGTACATTTATAATGAAAGTTTAGGATGTAGGCAGGTATTTAGGTATGCACACATTACTTAATATTGTAAGGGCATGTGATTTTTAAGGATATACATATGTAAACACAATGTAAGGGTATTCAGTGACGTAGTTACCAAAAATATAAATATGAATGTTACTTAATTCAAACATGCGTCAAAATAAAACATAAATAGGTAGAATAAAATATTTTTAGAATGCTTAGTTGTATAGTTTGAGTGAAAAAAGGATTCCATTTGAATTCTTGGACAAATATGAATATATCAACAAAAATATCGTTGGAGCGGGTTTTTTTTAAATTAGTTTTTTATGTAAAAAAATTTGAAAACATTAAGAATAATGCATTTTAAACAGAAAATAAATAAAATGCACGATTGGATCGTACGAACTTGCTCTTGTAGCTAACAACTTTAGTGTAAGGTAGTAGCTAACCACTGAAGTTGTTAGTAGGTATAGGTAGTATAGTTTAGTTATCCTGTGCAGCCTTAAAGCCGAAGTAGGTGAGATTACCTTGATGCTTAGTATAATGAATTGTCGAATGCATATGATTAAAGGAATGGTGACATTATGTATATTAGGAGGGTAATGTGTACCTACCTACATAGATAGCGCCTAGGTATGTAAATATATGTACATATTTAAGTATAGATTATACATATGTATAATAATGAAAGTGAATGGTGTATAGGTGGGTAAAAATCGTGTTGTAAACTGATAAAAAGTGCTAAAATGATCACTTCAATCAGTTTATTGAAAAAACAAAGAACGCCATTAGATGTGACGCTTCAATGGAAATTTTATAAAAATGTATCTCGAATATTGTAGGACGGATTTTGATGAAATCCGGTTTTTCATTTTTAGTTTTTTAAAAACAAACTTTTCTTGAAATTTTGGTATGCAGTTTTGTAGAGTTTTTAATATACATATGACTATAAAATTTAAAATTATTTTTTTTGATTAGTCTTAAAAATATTGATTTTTCAAAACAAAACATTCAAAAATTAATTTTAATTATATAAAAAATATTATTTAAAATTTTAATATGCAGAATTAGTTTGGCTACCCAGAGCTTCTCAGATATAAAATTTGACAGAAATGCAATGAACAGTTACCGAGAAAGCCAAAAATTAAAAAAAACTGACAGACTGACAGACTTATGTACTAATGTACTTAGAGATTTTTATATAATTTGTTTAGAATTTACATATATACAGAAACAACAATCTAAAATATAATAATTATATAATATAATTACTTATCTTAATAACAATAAATAATATCATTTTAAATGGTGGTTGAGTGTGTAAGAATAGGGCAGGCCCTGATCGGCGTCAACCAGGCGATCCCCAGTGTTGTAACGATCTCGTACACATCAATTGTGCTTATTTTACCTACTTGCGGTAACCACCGGGTACTGGCTTATCCATCCGGACTTATAAGCGCGAGTGTTGAACACAGAAAAGAAAGCAACACTATAATGCTCTGTTTTAATGACTGTTCTGATCGACTCGAAGAAGTCTTGCATGAGCTCCTCAGAAAGAGAAAATACGGCGGATGAGCCCAAATAATTGGACCAAAGGCGGCTTCAACAGTCAACAAAGCAGATGCCCTAATGAGCTACTTCGACGTATTTGGAGATAAGGTCATTGGGACAATTCAATGCAAGTCAGGGCATTGAAATAGAGATGGTGGCGGATGAGCCCTTAATGGGCCAACGGCAACGCTCATCTCCCTGAAGAGGAAAAAAAAATATAAGTTGCGAAGCGATCAATAGACTCGGAAAAGGACGGATTAACTGTTGACGACCCGGCAAAATGCATTAAGGACAACGACCTTTGGATCTGCACGTGGAATGTTGGAACAATTAACAGACCACGTGCAGCCGAACAACTAGTAGAAGCCATAGACTGCTACATAGGAGGAAGTACTGCCATCCAGGAAGTGCGATGGGATGGGCCGGGCAAAAGGAAGATGAAAACCTGTGACGTATACTACGGTGATTGTGAAAGAAGACCACAGCGTCTATTTGGGGCGGATCCGTCATAAACGGCAGGCTTAGGCAAGAAGTCTTGGGCTTTCAACACGTAAGTGAGCGACTTGTGACAATCCGTATCAAGGCTAAATTCGCCAACATTAGTGTAATATGTGCTCACGCCCCCACAGAAAACAAGGATGACGCCACCAAGGATGACTTCTACGAGCTCCTCGACAAAACATATGAGCAGTGCCCTAAATATGACGTTAAGATCGTACTATGCGATTTTAACGCCAAAATAGGTAAAGAGGAAATTTTGGTAGGACTGTCGGAAAACATAGCCTACACGACACAACGTCTAAAAACGGACCTAGGCTAATTGACTTTGCGGCGGCACGTAACGTCACCATTGCAAGAATACGCTTTCCTCATCTCGAGATACACAAAGAGACTTGGCGGCATCCAGGTCAAATAACCGTCAATCAGATTGATCACATTGCGATCGATGCAAGGTACGCCTCCAGTATTCTGGATGTTCCCACCTTCCGAGCAGCTAACATTGACTCGGATCACTACCTTGTTACAGCCAAGGTTAGAATGCGAATAACCCGAACGTCCCAACAACGGAGTAATACTGTGAGGAAGTATGACGTCGGAAAACTGCAATCGAAAGAGACTGCCAGAACCTATGCGAATATCCCGTAACCTCTCAAGAAATCCATTACCGCCAGCATCAAGTGCCGAAGACCAGTTGCAACGCTGCCAACAAGCCATCAGACATGCCGCAACTGATGTGCTAGGTTTCACCAGACCCCCACCACGAAACCTCTGGCTCGATGAAGAATACAGGCAGGCACATTCAGCTAAACAAATGGCATATAAAGTGGCGCTGCAAGAACGACGAGATCTGATCGCGAGCTCTATGAGCAGAAAAGACGGGAAGAATACCGGCTTTTCCAGAAGAAAAAGAGAGAGCATGAGAAGCGCACGTTCAAAGATATTGAAAGATGCTACTCCAGGAACAACGTGCGGAAGTTTTACCAACAAGTAAAAAAATCGTGTCAAGGCAAAAAAACCCGTACAGAAGCCTGTAGAGATAGGAATGGAAACATTGTAGTAGAGTCACAGTTGGTGCTGAGTATATGGAAGGACTATTTCTGCAGACTGTTAAATGGCGATGAAGACCAATATCCCGCTGTGAGGCAGAATGAACCATTCAACATGGGCGATGACATACAAAACTTCCGTCCACCTGCCCAAAATGAAGTGAGGATAGTAATATCCAAACTAAAAAACAAATCTGCTGGCCCCGACGGACTACAAGCCGATTTCTTTAAAGCAGTCGGAGATGACCTGGTGCAGTGCATACACCAACTCATCTCTAAAGTCTGGTCAGAAGAAAGTATGCCTGACGAATGGAACCTCAGCATCATTTGCCCGATCCACAAAAAAGGAGACCCTCTAAATTGCGCCAACTATTGAGGAATAAGTCTCCTGAATATCGCGTACAAGATCCTTTCAGCTGTATTATGTGAACGTCTGAAACCATTTGTCAGTAATCATCTCTTTATCGATTTTAAGGCCGCGTACGATAGCATTTATAGAGACGAGCTATACAGAGCCATGTCTGGTTTTGGCAGAGAAGGTTCAACCACGAACTATACGAGCTGTACAGCGACATTGACCTGGTACAAAAAATATGTATATCACGCTAAAGATGGATAGGTCATGTAGAGCGTATGGACAACAATGCTCCGGCTCGCAGGATCTTCGATTCCAACACAGAGGGAAGACGCGTCAAGGAAGACCTCGCCTAAGGTGGCGCGCTCAAGTGGAAGATGACCTCAACTAACTTGGAGTGCGAACTTGAGGCAGCAGCCAAAGACCGAGCTAGCTGGGGAGGCATGTTAATTGAGGCCCAGGTTCGTCCCGAACTTTAGCGCCACCTAAGTAAGTAAGTAATATCATTTTAAAAACAGATGTATATATTTTCAAAAAAAATATAGCATAAAACATTTAGTTAAAAAAAAATTATAATAATAAACAATACAACAGACTATTTTTGTATAACTTTCATAAAACAAAACAAAAAAATTTTATATATTTGAAAATAAAATCTTTAAAAAAAAAACAAAAAATTTTGACAAAAAAATGTAACCGACTAAAACATTTGATCTAACATTATAAGCTTACTTTATATGCAATAAAAAAAGATATACATATAAAGGGATGTTGTACTTCCGCCCATACCTAGCAGAGGAAATCGTCCTACGTTAAACCCTATGCACTTCAACTGTCTTGCTCACATCGATTGCCCAGTAATATCACCTTACTAGTGCTTATTTGGGTCAATCAAAGTGCAATATGACAATAATTGATTTGCGTTGAGTCGGCAATCGTGCGGACGATTAACAACCGCTGAGCTTTGGGTTCGCGATCGCAAGAGTAACACGAGAAGATTGAGTCTTGTTGAAACTAAAAACGGAGTCGGTTCTAATTTATTCGTAACAAGTGACATTCTGCATGATCGATTTGAGGGCATGATTATCTTACGCATACGCGGCATACGCTCGCCATATCTATAATCTGCTTTGACCTCATTAAACTTTATTTTGTGAGGCTTCCTAACGTTGCACCTTTATAACGCCTGGTGTCCTTAAACCTAACATTTTTTAAAATTAAAGAAATTGGTATGTATACCGTTAATTATTTTAAATTAGAATTTTTATTGAAGCAGTTGTATTAGACCTTTAAAACCATAAATTCCAACTATGGTCGATTGTCTATTGCCATACAGCGCTGCCATTGTGAAAATTTGAATAGGAGTATTTTAGAGGATTAGAGGGGAGTATTTCGTATTCGTGGCGAGTACGCAAAAATAGCATAGAATATTGATATTAGCAATATAACTTTATTAAAATATTTGTAAAATTGGTACTCCAACTCATTTTATCCACTTATTTTCACTTAAGGGTGAAATAAAAGAACCCGCTGAAATCAAAAGCATTAATGTGTAAAACAAACTTAATATACCAAGATCCCATGGCCGGCAGACATACGTCATTTTATCATAGCTGTATTGTTTTCTGTGAATAGATACCAAAGTAGAAAATAACTAATAGACATTCCGAAACTGGGGCTTTTCGGAGATATGCAGTTTTAACAGTGCATACCAAACTACGTTATTTTATCAAAGCTGATTTGTTGATCTGTTTAAGGGGATAGTGTCTCAAGCTTTGTTTGACATTTTTTAAACACCTGTAGTGGGGCGTTTCATCTTGCATCCACCTTTAAGATGACATCTTAACACTGCACACTGCATATCTCCGAAAAGCCCCAGCTTTGAAAATTCGGAATGTCCATTCGTTCTTATCTACTTTGCTATCTATTCACAGAAAAAATTCAGCAATGATAAAATGGCTGCCGGCCCTGGGATCTTACTCTATAAGCAAAGACAAATAATTTGTATTAAACACATTCAATGTGAAAAAATCAAAAAAAAATCAGACATTATTGTTAAGCAATCCGCAATATCAGACTTTTTTCTAGATTATTTGTAATAATTATATAAATACAACAACTTATTTGCTGGCTACTTGTTGAGATGCATGTGCATTTTTAAGAAGAGATGTTGCCAAAAAAATTATATTTTCTGTGGCAATGCTTAAGGAGGTTCTATGTTTTGCTTTATATATTGTCACTACTGCGAGGTATATAAATTAAAAGACCAATATGTTTTTAATGTGCTAAACATTGGTTCATTAAGAGCATTTTTAGTCGCGAATAGATTTTGCAAGAAATATTCCAAACTCAATCAAAGATTTCGATATTGTTCAAGAACCTCTATTCTTCATCTACTTCCTCAACATATTTAACCCGTTAACAGATTTGGAAATATTTATATAAGTGCAACTAGATAGAAAACGACTCACACACGATTTTCACAAACGAAACTGACTGAAATGAACTCTTGTCATTCATTTCGGTGACTAGATTTCCCGCATATTTTTGAAAAATAATAAATATTAGTAGTGGTTTTTTTGATTTTGTATCCCAACATAAATGACACACTGGCACTTAGCAGACATGTTTACTCATTCTTTTATAAAAATATGAATGAATACATTCAGACTATTTCAGGGTTAAACGCATCCGATGAAATCGGAGTGCCATCTTTAATGAATGCTTGTAAAAGTTTTGGATATTTTTGAGGGGAGTACAATTCCAGTGAGAGGAGTATGGGAGTACAGTGAATGGCAGGGGAGTACGAATACTCCCTTAGTACTCACTTCGGCAGCGCTGTTGCCAGAATATCAGGATTGATTAAATTTTCCATATAGTACGACATCTCCTTTCTGTCGGCCATATTGACTTATTCTTAATCACAAAAAAAAAAACAGATGGCTCTTTTAAATATTTCTCACAGACATTTTATTTTGTACAATTTTGTTCCGTGTGTACCTGTATATACTATAATATGTATATTGATTTATAAAAGCTATTACACCTGATTTTCATTATACATACATTCAATATTTTTTCCTGTAGCTTAGAGCTCAACGAATAATAGCCATAAATGCATAGGTGCATATTTCGATTTAAAATGACAAATCGAGCAGAAAAGCTACTTAAATGTATTGATTGAATAATAAAAGTACAAGCTATTATTTGAGGTACGGCCGGCATCCAACCACCGGTTTTTTAATAATTATAATAACATCTGTTTAAAAAGCTTAAAAATAATTCCTTGCTAAGATCATCATAGGTGTGTATTTACTAATGAAATATGCAGATTTGATTTGCTGATAAACTTTACAATAAATATAAATTTAATTTGTACTAACAACGAAATAGAAACAATAATTCTAATGGGGTTTTCGCTTGGTAACAAAAATCAATTTATTTTTGAATTAGATCTGTCAAAAAACTGAATTTGGCAATTTTTGCCTTTGATTGGCCAACCAAATTGATTTTTGATTTTAAATCAATTTTACTGATCTGGATTTTTCGGCAGATCTACCGCTCTTTTACTAAAACCACTACTCATCATAATTGACAGCCAACAGTCTGACAAAACCGCTGATAACGCTAACTGGTTCACAGACACAAATATACACAAATCTATAACAAATAATAATCAATCCGAAAACGTATTCGATTCGTTACGAAAAAAATCAATGTATAGATCAAAATATAAATTTACCAAACGATAACCGCATAAGTACTCGTAGATACAAATTTAATATGAATTTTCTACAGAAAGCTTTTAACTGCACAATTTTTGAAGTAAACTTTGTTTTGCGACGTTGGGGGTAAACACAAAATTTCTATGGCGCTGTCAAACCGACCGACCGATATGCCATGTTTGTTCGTTTTGTGGATTTCATATATGAGTGCAGATATGTATGTATCTGCATTGTGTGTATTCGCTGAGGATTTTTTTGTTGGTACGTTGTGTGGATTCTCATTCTGTAGGTACCTAAATGAATTGTGTGTAAGAAGAATTGCAAAAACAAAAACTATACAAACGCATGCACATACGTAGGTATTGTAGCCACCGACTAATATATTGGGTCTTTGAAAGGTACTACAGCGTCTAACTGATTAGGCCAACTGTAGTACCTGGTCGAATCGCATATTAATTTGGACTAAAGGTCGCAATTAATTCAATTCCATTGTTTGTATTCAACGAGAAATCCTTTTTTTGTGGCTTTGCTTTCTTTTTTTTGATTCAATTTTTTTTTGTAGGTTCGTTGTGTATTCGCATAGATTAATGCAGTAGGTACTCGTGTACGCATTGTGTATTCGAAGAGGAATTTTTTTGTTATTTAATTTTGTTGATAAGATTAGATTATTGTGTATTGTGTGTATTTGACGGCAATTTTTGTTTGTTTGTTTTTTGATGCTCATACTTTAGTGTATTGGCAAGTTTTCATTTCAAAATTGAGTAATTAGGTAATAAAAGAAAACTTGCCAGGTAAACCAACACAATTAAAGTCTGTTATCATTTAGATTTCTCTGATAATTTTGGGGTTCTTCTATATTACTCTACTTAAAATATTTTCTTTTTATAATCTACACGCGCTCAATTATTATACTACCCTTTAAATGTTTCAACACGGAGCGGCGTGGGGTTAAGGAAGAGAAAGAAGGATATGGCAGATGTGTGTCGCGATGCTCTAAGACTGGATGTGGTTGTTGTCTCAGATTTTATCTCTAGGGCTGGCAGCTGAACTAATGCGGAGAATTTCCGTTTCTTATTTATCTATGTCCCTTATAATTCGCATCTCTCTTTTTTTATTCGTTGTCATATTTTATCAGTATACTAGTTTTACTCAATCACATGTTGTTAGTGCTATGCCTAAACGTTGTACTACGACATTATCCTCAGGCAGCAGTTGACATTTTTTCCACACTGCTTAACAAAGCGCTGAATAATGCATATTATTCAGTGCGGTGGAAAACAGCAGGGTGCATCTCTCCCTAAAAATGGAAAGGACAACTGCAATCCGGCGAATCTCCGGTCGATAAGTCTCCTTCCGAGTATCAGCAAGGTATTTGAAAAGGTTATTAATAGGGCTCTGTTCAAATGGGCGGAGGACAACAATATCATACAGGATACTCAGTTCTGTTTTAAGGCGGGACATGACACAATTCATGCCGCGTCTTAACTCGTTTCTGATGACCAATAGAACACATCTAAAGAGCAGTGTACGGGTGCCTGTCTAGTTGATTTGGAAAATGCATTCCACAGCGTATAGTTAGAAGGTCTCTATCTAAAGCTTACTAGACTAGGCATAAGTAAACCTCTATTGCATATGCTTTATAACATGCTAAATGGTAGAAAGTTTGTTGTCAATAGTGGCAATGTAACTTCTGACGCAGTTTTTAATATTAAAAATGGTCTTCAGGAGGGAGCGGTTAACTCACCGATTCTCTTCAGCATTTACACAAGCGTAGATCGCTAGGTAGTCTAACCCAGGCAATTGCGTACGCCGACGATCTAATTGCGTACAGAACAGCTCCAAAAGTTGAGGTCATCAAAATTCTTTTGCAGCGTGACTTCGACAAGATTCAGCGATATTGTGATGACTGGAAGTTGAAAATCAACTTCCAGAAAACTATTTTGCTTAGGACTCCGTTGTCTAGCGCTTCAAGGGATACGAGCAACAACTGGCGCAAGCTGGTGATCGTAGGACCACCTGGACATCCACTGGCGAGTAAAAGTGTAGTAAAGTACCTTGGCATCTGGTTGGATCAGTATTTGTATTTCGACAGACATATAGGTGTTGCTCTGGCCAGGGCTAGGGGAGCCTTTGCAAAGACAAAGCGATTCATTTATAACAGCCGTCTTGACAGCGGGGTGAAGGTGATTTGCTACATGGCTCTCATCAGGCCAATGATTGCCTATGGATGCCCGGTGTGGTTCAACGTTTGCTCGATCTTAAATGGAAAAGATTCGGGCGTTTGAGAGGCAGTGTCTTAGACGTTGCCTTGGATTACACAGAACACCAGAGTCGGAGTACAAACGATATTATTCAAACCAGGTTCTATACAACGGAGCCAACATAACCAGAATCTATAATTTTTTGTTTAAGCTGATTCGGGGTCACATTGCAAGAGCGATGTCCTTAGCCAACAGTTTAATTTTTGGGGTTTACTACCCCAATAATTAATATTTTGAGAGCGCGCGGCTTAGTGGCTACATCCCTCCCGAGAAATTCCTCTTTTTAGTATAAGTTAGTTGTATCTAGTTTTAATTATTTTTAGTTTATCTTTAGGTAGTTTTCAAGTAAAAATTTAAGATGATCTGATACTGAGTTTTTGTAGTAAAGTTTTCTTGGTTAAATAAAAATAAAATAATTACATTTAGTCAAAACAGTTTTAAGGTTGAAAGACATTAGTATTAAGAGTTAATAGTTTAGTTTAGATCCCCCGTAAAGGGCCAGTAAATTAGTTGTAAGTTATTGATAGTTAGGCTAGTTTTAAACAATTTTGTCTAGCTGTAAGATAGTTATAAGTTAATATTAAATAAAAATGAATTAAAAAAAAACATGTAATGAGTAAACCAGCAACTCATTTTATGACATTTATTTTTAGAATTGGTTTTTAATGGAAAAATAAGAGGACATAGACTAGGCCAGAGATCGAAACTGTGACCATGAGGTTGACAGGCGAATAGACACTATCGCGACACGGCCACCCACGGATATTTAACATTTATAAAATTAGAACTTGGCGTACGTTTAGACCTCACTACTTTTCAGGCGGCTGCCTTGTTACGCAAAGGTTTCTGTAAGTATATATAAGAACTTGTAGGGTTTTACACTGTTCTTCGGTTAAAAAATAAGTGCCAAAAGTATTTCTCCTTATTCCTCGTAAAATTGGACATTCACCTATAAAATGGAAAACATTTTCTCACTCTCTCCGAACGGACAAATCGCTAAATATTGGCAGAACGTGGCTGTGTGGTATGTAGTTGATATTAAGGAGCTCTTCCCGTAAACGAAAAATTATTTAAATTTGTTCTATTCTGCATTTATTTCTGAAATAGTTTCCTTAATATAAGCAATTATAAATTGATCTGTACACTTAATGCTTCTTCCTCAAAATTACACCTGTACTGCTCACCAATGCACTTAACTTTTACAATGTCACACTTTCACACCGTCACTCTTTTAAGCTGTCAACAAAGTGTACTTATACAGTTGCTAGAGTTCTTAAAGATCTCGACATAAAGAAATCTGCTGGCCCAGATAGTATCTCCCCTCTTGTTGTGAAGAGGTGTTATTCTACACTGGCAAAACCACTGCATAATCCAGCATGTCCCTAAAAAATGCGAATCTACATCACCCCTCTAATTACCGACCAATTGTACTTACGACCCTTCTTTCCAAAATCATGGGAACGCCGATTAATTATATCAGCTAAAGAAATATTTTTAAGAACGAAAGCTCCTTCATGACCGGCAGTATGGCTTTCCTAGCAATAGGTCCACTGGCGGCTTGATGGTATATCTCACCGGACAGTGTACAAATCCTTACGTCGTTTTGGAGAAATTAAGATTATTGCCCTTGAAATTTTTAAATGTATTCGATAGAGTTTGGCATCAAGCTCTCTTACCGAAAATGCATTAATTTGGTATTGATGAATCTCTTATTTGTGGGATTCGAAATTACAGTTCGGACCGCTCAATACAAGTTGTATTAGACGGTTTCAAGTCTGATTTTCATAAAATAAATGCTGGTGTGACCTATTGCTTCTTTCTGTCTCCAACACTTTTCCTCATACATCATTGCACTAATAGATATTATAGCGCAAAATTTTAAACAGCCTGATGTTAAGGGCTTAACAGTTTGCTAATACTAAAGCACTTTACTAATATTTTCCTAATTTTCAACACTTTTTAACTAGCACCAAACTAAATCTATTTCCTTATTATACTACAACTAAACACGCCTAAAAGAGTGCAAAATAGTAAGGGAACATAACATTTTGACGTTTTTAAATGTCAAAGTGGCATATGGATTTAGCACGATACTAAAAAAATAAAGTAGCCATTTTGTGATTTTAACTTTAGTAAAATGTAAGAAGATAGTACGATACTAAGCTGGCTTAAAATTAGCAACATCCTCTTTTTAGCCTAGTATCATACTAAAAATGATTTAACATATTACTAAATCGACTAAAATCTTGGGCTTATATGTTTTGCTAACGACAATACCCTTAGCTATTTAACTTGCGATATACATATGTGTGTACATATGTACATATGTACATATGTAGGTACTATAGGGCAAGTTTGTTTTGATGAACAAAAAAAACAGGGACACTACTATAGGTATATTCTACATTTTGGTTACACATTTTTTTACATATTTTATTATTAACGGTACCTGCCATACAACCATTTTCTTGATTTTAGAATTTCTTATAAACGACTCAAAGGATTTCGATCAAAATTTTGAATTCATATTTCGAAAATGGATGGAAATTTTTTTTTTTAATTTCATTTCTTAATTTATATTATTAAATACATAAAATTGCCATAGTAAAATTTTTTTTATAAAAAAATTTACGAAATTTTGTATGTAAAAAAATTAAGTAAAAAACACTAAAACATATTAAGCTATTTCTACGAAAAATTTTGTGCTTAAGATGTGAACATAAGTCGTGCATTTTATTTCAAGTTAATTAATTTAACTTTGTCTTGATTAGGCATGATTTCCTCTCAAATAAAAAAGTGGATGCCGTGTTAATAATATCGAAAAATGAAATAAAAAAAAAGAAAAAAGATAAAACACTGAACTGTATTTAAACAACACATTACCAATTTTTAAGTTGATGTCAACAGAATAGTTCAAATCATGCACCCACGCAAATATTGTGGCTTCCAACGCAACGCACAATAAATATTTTCATTTCTACCGCAACCTCAACCAACACCAGACAACATTTAAAAAAATTGATCAAATAGTTGAAAAAATAATGTGCGACAGATTGCCATTACCTTAAAAATGTTGTTGAACGAGTTGCACCAATATTTTCAACCAGCAACACGAGCTCGTACACTAGCCTTACACTCTTGTTGAACAATTCGTTGAGCAACGATCTCCAACCGGATTAAGCTCGTTGGTTGAATGGAATTGAGGATATTGTAGAGTTGATTGTGTTGAACTTGAAATTTGTGCGTTTATCGCCTAGTGGACGACCGGCATAAGTCTCTTGGAGAGAATCCAAAAAAGAGCTTTAAACATGATAGGCGATAGATAAATAACGGAAACAATTGCATCTCTCGAACACCGTCGCAACGTTTCATGTATTTCATTATTTTATCGCTATTTTTATAAACAATGTTCTAGCGAAATAATCAGTTGCATTCCTCCCTTTAAAATATTCAACCGTAATACTTGTGCTTGTAGGAATGCTCATCAGTTTATTCTTGACCCCAACTTCGAAAGTACGGTCAAGTACTTCAAATTCTTTCTTTAGCCGTACAACACGAATTTGGAACACTTTACCCGGCCCTTTTTTTCCCTCTCATTATAAAGTGACCCATTCACATGACTCTCGTGTCGAAACCGCTGTGATGACACAAAATATCCATTCGGACATACACGCAACACCAATTATCACGCATTAGATGTTCATTTTCCATCAATGAGACAAGACTCAGCCAAATCCCTATAGAGCTCAATAAATGATCTCCAAAATTCACAGTTGCGAATAGCATTCTTAACGTCTATACGCTAACACGATCGGAATTCGAAATGAAACTGAACTATGCCTAGAATGACGTGTTATACACATTCCCACGCACACACTACTGATAGAGACACAGACACGAAAAATCAAAATATTTTGATTTTGTCGACACCGTGTTCGACACCGAGAAATCTGTGTATACTCGTACACAAGTTCACACACACTACACATTCAATAGCACTGATACACGTGTCATACACCAGTGTTATGTGTATGGGCCGCTTAATATTAAAAACTAATATGCATCTGTATCTAATATTAAATATTCTCCTATTTTCCTAATCGCGCGCACTGTGCTAAATCATTTTAAGATTAGTCATAACCCCTTGAATGCGCGCATAATATGAACAAATAAAATGCACGACTGGATCGCACGTACTTGATCTTATATTCGATTACATTATATGCTAAATATTCTTAATAGAAACGGCTAAATGTATTTTTAAAGTCGTTTTTCACTTAATTTTTTATATATAAAAATCCTTAATTTTTTTCTAAAACATAATTGGTATGGACATTTTAAATATTTAATAATCTAAATTCAAAAACAAAATTTCAGAAAAAATCGCCCACCAGTTTTCGAAATATTGAATTTCAGAATTTTTTTTTTTCAAAAATCCAACAAAATTATATTTCGAAAATTTTGAAATGCAGTATTATTTAGAATTTGAAGGAGCTCCTGTATAAAATCTTTGATCGAAATCCGTTGAACCGTTTATGAGAAAATCGAAAATCAATAAAATGGTTGTATGGCAGGTACCGTTAATAACAAAATATTAAAAAAAACTGTTCAAAATGTAGACCATACCCAAAGTAGTACACCCACCAATTTTTAACAAAATCGTTTGAGCCGTTTTCGAGATAATTCAGATGGTGGAAAAATTTGTATGGCAAGTACCGTTATTTTTGGGGCTAAGACAACGATTCAAAAATCTATTTTGGACAATCACCTAAACGCTTAAATACCAAGTTTGAAGAAAATCGATTCAACCGTTTAGGCTGTAGAGGCTTGTACAGACAGACAGAGAGACACACAGACAGACGGATTGCGGGACCCACTTTTTTGGTGTTCTCTCTCATCGTAATGTCAACTTTGATTAAAATCTCTACTTCAATTTTTTTTCAAATGCTAAACTTTGCCCTATAGTACCTATGTATATATTAATAACAACATTATAGTTAATTCTTGTAACAAACGGACGTGTCTTTAATCAGCTCCTAAGCTATTTGAATTATTTTGATATTCTTACCCTTGTTAAAGATTAATTTTTCTCTGAAAGTCATTTATTTGCGAAGTTTGCACTTCAATAAAACAGAAAACAAGAGTGATTTTTTATTAAATAATTAAGATTGTGCCTTAACAATATAAAGAAATATTTTTTAATTTAAAATGGTGCGGTGTGGACACTGCGAAGAGAATCTTCCATCTGAAGGTGACTTTGCCTGTTGTAGTTCTTGTCATAGGAAGCTTCACTTTGATTGCACAACCGTATCCGCAAAAACGTTTAAAAACATGACCGCGATCCAAAAAGAGTCCTGGAAGTGCCAATATTGCAGGAAAGCTAACAAAGAAGGTCAAGGAACAAAGGACATGCAAGGACAAACGGAATCACTTACGGCTAACGGAGATAATTCCCGGAATCCAATTAAGACAAGAGGCCGTACTGCATCCACATCAACAAATGAAAAGGCGAACTCCGATCTGGAAAACGACATCAAGGACATAAAAAAGATGTTAAAAGAGTACTCCGCGAGTGTGGATTTTATATCAAAAAATTACGACACCTTCAACTCTACTTTGGAACTCAACAACAAACTATTGGTTAGCTTGAACGATGAAGTTTCCGAACTCAAACAACAACTTAAAACAAGAGACTCGTTGATATCAACAATGGAAAAGAAAATAAATCTCTTAGAACAACAGGTAATTGAAAATAACATCGAAATAAAAAATATCCCAATCCAAAGCACCGAAAATACAACGTTACTTGTGAAAGGCTTAGCAGAAGTGGTTGGCTACACAATTAACGATACAGACATCAATAACATATACCGCACAAACACCAAAAAGAATAAAAAAGATTCAAAGATTATAGTTTCCTTCACAAATAAAAACTGTAAGAATAATTTGTTAGAAAAATTGCAATCGCATGGTCCGCTTAATTTAAATGATCTATCTAAGAAATTAGAAAACTTTAATTACCAACAAAATTCGTTTATATATGTAAATAGACAACTCACCGCCACAAACAGGCATTTAATGTGGTTGTCAAAAAATCAAGCAAAAGAACGTGGATGGAAATTTGTCTGGACGAGAGATGGGAAGATTCTTGCGAGAAAGAGTGAAACAAGTAGTGTAGTACGCATTGACACTGTCAATGACGTATCTCTGATTGTATAATCTACTCCTTGAATAATTTTACTATTAAAATGACAACACAAATAAAAGAAGAAAATGAAAATGTAATAGATCAATTATTGAATATGGAGCACAGGGTGATAAGTAATTTACATGAATTAAAAAATTATGAATTATCAACAAATTTAATATCCTCGTGCATATATCTTAATATTAGATCTGTTAGAAAAAATTGGAATCTATTTATGACAAACTTACATGGCATAATTAATAACATACAAATTATCATTTTAGTAGAGATTAATATAAATGAATTTGAAAACAGTTTTTATCAAATAAATGGATTTACAGCAGAGTTCTTAAATAGACCAGTATTAAGAGGTGGCGGAATTGCGGTTTTCATAAGAAACCAGTTATCCATCGAAAGAACAAATTTAAAAACGAAATTCTATGAAAATATTCAAGTGGAAATTGAAAACAATGGAGATAAATTCACAATTATAGCACTATATCGCCCACCTGGATTCAGCATATCAAGCTTCATAGATGAACTAGAAGAGCAAATTAATAAAATCAACATAAAAAGTAAACTTATTGTAATAGGTGATATGAACATAGATCTAAACAAACGCAACAATAATCTGGTGAAAAACTATTGTAGTATGTTTGCTTCAAAAGGTCTATCAAATGTAATTAAAGCATATACAAGAGTAGATTTAAAAAAAGGAAGTAAAACAAGGATAGACCATTGTCTTGTTCGAATGGAGAACGAAAAATTGTATGCTTCTGTCATTGAAACCGATGTATCAGATCATTACACATTGTTCTATGGGATTTCAAGGAGTGTGATAGATAACATAGATACTCAAAAACAAGGTTACTATATAAACCAAACTATTTTGAACGCTTTAATTCAAAATACAAATTGGAACAATGTTATTGAACAATTTACCACAGCGAAAAGGCTCTATGATGAATTTGACCACGCATTAAAAACAATATACACGAGATCAATACAGAAACAAAAAACAAGAAAGCGGAATGATACAAATTTATGGGTGGACTTCGAAATTCGACAGATATGCAAACAAAGAGATATTCTATATAAACGATGGAAAAACAATAAACGATGCATCAGATACGAAACCGAATACAAAAATTACAGAAACTTCGTCAACAAAAAAATTGAAAAAACCAAAATGACATTTTACCGAGAAAAATTTTCAGAGTATCGCCTTGATCCGAAAAAAACTTGGAGTTTAATAAATGATATACTTGGAAGGAAGAGAATGAACTTAGATGGAGTGATCGAAAGAAATTTTGGTAGAGAAGTCAATTCAGAACAACTTGCGAACAGGTTTGCTTCAAGCTTTATAAACGAAGTTGAAACTGTTGTGCACACTTGCAATATAAAATCGTACCACACTGAGATAGCAAGCTCGAGACAATCAATCTACATATCACCAACCACAATAGAAGAAATCAAAAGAGCTTTAATAAAATTAAATATAAACAAGTCTCCAGGTTCAGATGGATTTAGAGCAAAAGATATTCAATTGAATGCTCACACTTTGACGCCAATAATAGAACGTATAGTCAACTTGAGCTTTGAAGAGGCCTATGTTCCAGATGAACTTAAGGTTGCTATAGTACGACCTATATATAAAGCAGATGTAAAAACCGATATATTGAACTATAGACCCATTTCTATTCTACCTATAATGGATAAAGTATTAGAACAGATAATGGCGCATCGACTACAGAGCTATATTGAAAAATATAACATAATAAATAAAAATCAATATGGATTTACCAAAAACAAAAATACAAGCAAGCTTCTAGCAGAATTCGCTAATGTAATAAACAACAATCTGAACAAAAATTATCACAATCTAGTGATTTTCATAGATTTTAAAAAGGCTTTTGATACGCTGAGACATGAAAAACTTCTGGAAATGATGGAAAAAATTGGTATTCGAGATGTTAACTTGAACTGGTTTAAAAGTTATATGTCAAATAGAAAAATGCGAGTGAAAATTGGCGATTCACTAAGTGAAGAAAAAGGTCTTCAATTCGGAGTTCCACAGGGTTCCATTTTAGGTCCTCTCCTATACATCATATATGCGAACCAACTATTTAATGTATTGAAGAATAGTATAGGTTTTGCATACGCTGATGACACAGCAATAATAGTTAGCCACAGACAACTGGAAACAGCAACAAACATAATGCAAGACGAATTTAACTCAGTAATAAGATGGTGCCATGACTTTGGACTAATAATAAATGTAAAAAAAACCAAACTTATGCATATCAGAAACTCACACATATTAAAAACACGAATAAATATAAAGATCCATGATACAGAGTGTATTCATCAAAACGCACACCAAGAAAGTCTTGATTCAGGTGATAATTGTAACAATTTCATTGAAAACGCGACACATTTTAAATATCTGGGTGTAGAACTTGACTGTTACTTTAAATGGGATGTACATATAGCACAACTTGGTAAAAAACTTAGAAAAGCAGTATATGCAATCTATCACTTGAGTATGCATACGAATTATAATGTATTGAAGCAAGTTTACTATTCACTGGTGGAATCCTCTCTGAGATACGGAATACTAGCGTGGGGAAACACTACCAAAAGTTACTTTATTGAACTACAGCGCCTACAAAATCGAATCGTAAAAATTTTAATAAACAGCAAAAATAAAACAAACAGAGAACAAGATACGAATACACAAAATGCATACAAAACACTTGGACTATTGAACATAAACCAATTATTTGAACTCAATATTCTAGAAGAGTATTACAACGACCAGCAATACAAGCAACCTATCGATCACCAATACAACACCAGGAAAAGAGCTCACGGATTTCTACAAACAACACGTTTTAAAAACTCGTATGGAAAACAACAATTATCAGTGATCATTCCACATATTTTCAACAAGATGCCAAGAGAACTACTTAATATAAATTATAAAAGACTAAGGAAGAAACGTCTTAGAGAACACCTATTAAACAACTTGTAAATTTAACATATTCCACAAAAAAAAAAAAAAAAAAAAAAAAAAAAAAAAAAAATTATTTCAAACCATGTTAAATTTTAACTTATTGAAAATTCAAGAATTATTGTAATTAAATAACTATGTAAATAACCTTCTGCAGAAAAGCCCTTATAGGCTTCGCAGATACTTTTTTGTAATCAACCAAATGTGACTCTTCAGAATAAAGATTGAAATTGAATTGAATTGAATTATAATATGAAATAACATTATTAATACATTAGAAATAAAGCAATAAATTGATATATGATTGGAGCTTCCACTTCAAATGACATATTAAAAGATGTACATAACTCATGGGTTATTAAATAAAGTGAGGAACGAGTAGTAGACTCTCCGCCTATTAAAGTTTTCTTTTGAATGACGAATTTATTACTTAAAATACAATTTCATGACATTTCACTTTTCAGTCTACACATTTTTCTAATGTTATAAAAATACGTATAATCAAACTTTTTTACATTTACCTTTGAACTTTATAGGCCTCATTTAGCTTGAATCTTAAAGAAGAACTCTCATAAAATCCAATTTTTATGATATTAATAAACGACACGACGATACAATTTATTATTTTCCCTTAAAGTCCTGGAAAATATTAAATTTCAAATCCCTTATACCTACATTATGTATTCTCACTTCAACTTCCAACTGTATTATATTGTTCAAACTTCCATAAATATATATGCAAGTACAAAAGAGCGTTTCTGAGAAAACAACTTTAAGTAAATCTCTGTGCCAGAGGATGATGTACGTCTGCGTCTATTTCGATTGCCCTTGAAAGACACCACTTTTGTAGGTGACACAAAATATTCCTGCCACCACATAGGGGTAACTACTAACAATCGATGGATGATATATACCGGCCGGCAAAACTATACAAATCCATCTGAAGCAACATTGTGCTACCAAACATGCACAATATCAATATGATCGACGCCAATAGCTGCGCCATACCAATAATGTTCTTCATAATTCTCGACAGCCCTACCGATGTTTCCCATCAGCCCACATTCAAAAGGTAGAAACATACAAAATGTGTTATTCTTGAACACTTATCGAAATAGGCACCCGTATCGTAACGTACGTATACGTAACTACAGAATAGAAATGAATGAAAGATACAATGGAGGTGGTCGTGGTGGCTGACTGCTATGGACTGGCTGGCCAAACAATACATCCAGCACCGACCAAGTTGAGTAAATTTTTTCCTACTATTATTGTGTCTCCAGCCTTCGATGAAAACGGTTCGTCCGCACAGTAGATAGACTGATAGATACATTGAATAATTTCGTAGATACATTTTTTTTGTTTGCCTTTTCGCGAATCGGGATACAAGTTGCTTCGAGAAGCTGTTTCTGTTCGTTTTGTAAGATTTAGTTTGTTTTGTTTGAGTGGTGGTTTTGGATATTTTCAATTTTCCGGGAGAAAATAATATTTTGCTATTTGTATGTGCAAGGGAATCCAAGATACGTGAGTGCCATTTCGGAGAAACGGCTGGCGGCGGCCACGAAGTGTGGAATGTGTATATAAATTTTGATGAATCTTTGAAATATTTTCTCAAATCAAAATGAAAAGTCTGATAACAAAATTTTAAGTCATTTCAAAGAAAAAAAACTTTTTCAAGGGCACTGCCAAGGATATACACTGTAGATAAGAAACCAATTTGATTTTTCGTTGTTTTTCCTTAAACAAAAAAAGTATATTTTGAAGACCCTTCCTCTGCTGCTGACGAGTTTCAAGCTTCCCAGCAAGCAAATGCAAAAGAAATGCGATATTATGTAGCTAATGCTAGTTAATAGTGTTTCCGAGAATCGATGGTATTGATTCAGCGTGTGTGCTCGTATATTTCCGCGTTTTGTTTATGTTTTCTTCTTTTTCGTTAGTTGTTACATTAAACTTAAGAAAAAATATATAAATTGAAATTGTACCTGAAATACAAGTGCAAGTGTTGGTAGAGTATGTCAAAAGTGTTAAGAAAAAAGCTAAGCTCAACGTGTCTCGTAATAATCTAAAAATAAAAAAGGCTAGTCTGTCGTCCTGCCTGAATTTATTTATCGAAACGAACCACCCGGCTAATGTTTCTAAGTGTATTTTTTTTTAAGTTGATTGAGTAACGTCTATTTATCAAAGTTGCTTTTATTTCTGTTATTGTAGAGCTGTGCGAATTCGATACATATATATAAAAAAAATAAATCCATCCATATATATTGACTCAACGTAAGATATTTCCGCATTATTGACACGCGTAAAGTATCTTTCTCTTGATTTATGCATAAAGATTAGTTTATCACTGCGAAGCTCTTTGGTACTGAAGAAGTGGTTAAGCTGCTGCCATTTCTTGGCTTGGAATAGTTCGTCAACTTTCATTTCAAAACGTTCGCCAACACAAGGTATAGTCTAATCAACACAATGCGCGTGAAGGTCGGTAAACGAATTTTAATGAGAAGGAATAAATCGAAATTTAAGGATATTTACATACAACCACAGTAAGTTGCTTTTTCACTTTACCAATTTTAACATATTTATGTACCTACCTACACATATTAATTTTTGAACAGTAAAATTTTTGACCATTTTATTCGCAAGAGGAGATCAAAAAATAGTAGGTTTACAAAATTTCAAAATTAATACAAAGTTAATAAAATATCAAAAACTTGTTGTCCAGGAAAATTAGTCTTAAAAAATATTAGAACTTGGCTAACATTTGAAAAAAATATAGTTTTGGAGATATTTTTTTACCAATACTTTCGAGGAAATGTAATGTGAAATGACAACAAAGTAAAACTAATTACCAAAATTTAGCTATGCTGGAATTTCTTGACAAAATTAAAAATTTCCCGTGCTATTGTGTCCTAGTTCAGTACAGAAAATTAATGAGACCAATAGTCTATAGCAAACTCCTTCAACGCTTTCTTAAGTGTGTCACATTGAAAAAGTGACAGAATTCCAATTAGTATGAAAATAAAATTCTACAGCAAACAAATTATAGAAGAATTTTTTTAAATAAACTTAAATTTCCCTTTAAGTCTTAAGTGTCAACTGGCAGGACGGCTTAAGCCATGCTCGAAAATGTTAGTTTATTATGTATATTAACTGTGTTAAAACTTAAAGAAAAATAAAGCATTTATCAATCTAATCTACTCTAATAAAATGCACGACTCGATCGCACGTATACTTGCTTTTATGTTCGATCACATCTTTTGACGAAGATTCTTAGTAGAAACGTCTAAATATATTTTTAAAGTCGTTTTTTATTTAATTTTGTATAAGCCAGATTTCCTTAATTTTTTCTAATAAAAAAAATTATTGGATTGACAATTTTAAATTTTTAATAATTAAACATAAAAAAAAATTTAAAAAAAAATCGTCAACCCGTTTTTGAAATATTGAATTTTCAAAAAAAAAATATTTTGTTTTCAAAAATAAAAAAAAAATATTTTTCGAAAATTTGGAATACAGTATTCTTTAGAATTTAAAGAAGCTCCTATATAACATTTTTATTGAAAAGCGGCTATACCGCTTATGAGAAAGTCGAAAATCAAAAAAATGGTTGTATGGCGGTATGACGGTAGGTACCTTACCTAATAACAAAATATGTAAAAATAAAATGCACGACTGGATCGGACGAACTTGCTCTTATGTTCGATCACATAGTATGCAAAAGATTTCTATTAAAAATCTAAATATATTTTTAAAGTCGTTTCTTACTTAATTATACAAAATTTCTTTCATTAATTTTTCTAAAAAGAAAAAATAATAATAAAAAAGAATAAAATAATAAATACTTAAACTAATTTGAGCTACAAAAAAGTACGTTATTTTATTTCTTGGATAAATTTGAATTTATGAGAAAAATTTTTTAAAATCTGTGGAGCGGTTTTTGAGAAAAAAAGTTTTTTGTTTTTTAAAACTTTTTGAAAACATTTTTCAAAAAAAAACTCATAAATGCCAATTCGTAGGTATTCAGCAAATACTCGTACGTATAACTATAATTTAAAACAAAAAAAAATTAATGAGCATAATACAATTTTCAAAATATAATTTTTTTAATTTTTTTTAAATGCCTTTAAAAATACAAAATAATATTAATTAAAAAAATTGGAATACCGTATAAATTGAGCTATCTACACCTATATATGTATGTGTGAAATTTCGAAAGAATCGATTAGGCCATTTATGAGATAGTCGACAGCAAAAAAACGGTCCTATGGAAAGTATACCGTTTATAGACATTAAAAAATGTCCTATGGAAAGTATACCGCTTTTAGACATTAAAAACATTTTTTTTCAACCATTTGATCGGATGTATCTACCTAAAAAGCGGCACTGAATTTTTTAAATCAAAATCGTTAGAGCCGTTTTCAAGAAAAAGCAGCTTTAACGTAACGGTTATATGGCTTGTACCGTTATTTTTTGAGCTAAAAAAAATTTCCCCTCTGTATAATACCTAAAAAACTCTATATACCAAGTTTGAAGCAATTCGGCCTACCCGTTTGGTTATAAGAAGAAAAACAAAAACAATGCAAACGTATGTAGGTACGTATGTATTGTTTTTACTCTTTATTTTTGTGGACTGTAAATATTTTTAATTTAAAGTTTTTCTGTGACATTTAGTCCAAATCAATGCGTTTCGCCCCGATTGCGCTCGCAAGTAAAAAAGTTTGGAATATAACCAAGGCAGTAAACACACTTTTTTTAATCAAAATCGTTATAGTCGTTTTTGAGATAATTGAGGTAGTAGAAACATCATATGGCAAGTACCGTTATTTTTAAGGCTAACAAACCGATTCAAAAATCTATTTGAGACAATCGCCTACTAAAACTCATAAGTAGGTACCAAATTTGAAGAATATCGCTTCAGCCGTTTAGGCTGATGATGGTGTTCTCCATCATCGTAATGTTTGATTAAAATCTGGAGTTCTATTTTTTTGCAAATGCAAAACTTGCCCTACAGTCCTATATCGCAAGTAAAATGGTTTTCATATTTTGACTCCATACTACCATCGAATAAATCAAATTAGTTTTACAAACAATCAAGTGTGATAGAAGATGCGAAAGGCTTAGAACAAATTCTATGTTAAATCGTGTTAGATAGACTGTCAAATTGTATGAGATGGGCTGTCATATCATGTGTGTAATTTTCTTCACGCTTCTTGTTTTTGACATTTGTTAATATACTGTGAAGGATGTTTTTTTTTATTTTATTTAAAAAAAAGTATTTAGTGAAGACATAATTTTCTTGAGGTTAATGTTTTGTACAGCGTGTTATGCAGTAAAAAAGATTACTAATTTATTTTTTATAACTAGAACTACGAACTATACGATATTAAAATGATAATAAAATGGTTAATCATTCTTCACTGTAATTAATCAATATAATACAATGTCGATCATGAAATTTGTGGTAAAGGCAAGTTACGTTATTTAAATTTGTTGATGTTTGGGATTTTAATTTTTTTGAGGTTAATTGAACAAGGTAACAGTTTTGCAGTGCTTAAAAATTCAAACGCAACTTGTTTTCAAAGTTGTGCAACGTCATTTAATGTAAATAGCAATTTCAATTTTAAATTGGAAATGTTTTAACAAAGTTAAGCAATAAGAATTAAAACTTTTAATCAAATAATATTAAAAAACATAAACAATTAGATACACAAAGTTCTTTAAAAAAAATAAAACTGGATTTTAACATGTCCACAAACGAATTTTTACTGTCCACTTCATTATCATTTAGCGATGTTTCAAATTACAAATGTAAAAAAAAAAACAATTTTATATCTATGTATAACCATGTGACACTACACACATAGAGCGATAAAAAAAACTTCAGAATTATTTTCAATGTGTTTGTTTGTTTTATTTTTGTTCTGGATCGGAGTGTTCCTCCGAATTGCCAATCGAAAACGCCATAAGTGGATTCTAAATTATAGAACTGTCAGTTGCAAGATAATTGTCAGTCTTAAGTACTATGAACAAGAGAGCGACCAACGAATTAACGAATATTCGTCCACTTTGACAATACGTTCACATGGCTTTAATTTTATTCGTTACGAATATACTCGTAAGTTGAAAGTCTGATTTTGAGGTTAGACTCGTGGGAACAAATTACTTGTTGGAGGGTGGATGGTATGTGGAACGCGACTAGAGTTTGACTTTTCGTAACAATCAGATGCAATTCGCGACTACTAATATTATTTTCTCAGATTTATCTTATGTTAGCGATTAAAAAGTACATTTTTGTATCTAAACATTAATATAAATTATATTTCTACAATTTTGTTTAGAATTTGTGAAGAATTTAGGTTGGTTAATTATTTTAAATGGAATTTATTCGTCTATCCGTCGGTCGTTGGTTGCTCTCATGTGAATAGTCCTTAAGTGGTGATACCACCGACTCACACCAAAACAAGTCTTCTGTCAAAATATCAGATATGTTTATTTACAGAAGTTTTCGATGAGCAAAGAAATGCGGTATTTGGTTATTGAAAATTATTTTGTTCGAGAGCGATTTTTATACAACATTCACATGGAGTGTCGATCGTTTTTAGTGATATCTGGGTTGAGCTGAAATGAACATTGAAAGTTTAGCTTTCCAAGTTGTAAAAAGAAAAGTCAGAAACGTGAAAATTTAACATACATTTCTTGATCCAATCATTTTCTATAAAACTTGGTACATTTAAATGTCGGTACGATACTCTATCTAAGATAGGTTTGTATCCACTTAAGTTACTGAAGCAACATCGGATAGGTTAAATTTGTATGGGTTTGTGCATATATTTTTGACATTTCTCATGGGATACGAAAGTATAGCAAAGTTTTTCAGATAGCTTCAGACTTATTTTTTGGCAGCAGCACAACAAAAACCAACCTATCCGGATAGCTATGGTTCGGTTTTTGAATGAGGCCAATGTAATAAGAGGCGAATTTTCATTAAAGATTGATTGTATCTAATTTAAAAAAAAGTGTCATTATATCAGTGTGTACACGCGCAAGAAATAAATGTAAATCGATGCAAAAACAACAAAGTAATTCTATTTATTTTTTACTGGTTAAGTGACACGTGGTCACTAACACCAGTAGATGTACATATGCATAATATGTAAACCCCCTTACCCATTCTTTACAGTACTAGACTGTTCATTGTTGTAAATGAGAGAAAATAAAAATAAAACAAATTTAGCTAGAGAAAGTGAGCGCAAGGGGACAACAAATAAATGTTCTCTTCTGTTTTTTTTTTATTGTCAATTTGTTGTAACACAATTTCTCCTGATTAGTTTCCAACGAAGCAAACAAAACATTTTTTCAAATGAATGCGTTCATTGCGATCGATAGGAGAATAGGTTTGTTCGATTTGTTAAACTGTAGGAACTACAAGGATTTAACTTATATTCATAGATATATTTTAAGCCTAATAGGCTTTTCACACCAAATCCAAAACCGGGTTTTCGGCTAAAAGTTTACGAAAACTCGAAAACCGTTCACACTAAACACTTACAAGTTTCCGTTTGACATTTCAATTATTTTGGCACCACAGGCAACAACAAATACGTTTTGAATTGAAATTGAAATTGAAATTATCCCAGACAGCTGTTTTTTTCCTGGCAGCAACCCGTCAGCTATTTATGTGACGATTAATTGAGCACTGAATGTTTCCCAAGGCGTGTTTATTCAGTTCATCTTGCAAATCCAACATGTTTTCAACAGGTTATAATTAATACTACGTTTTCACCTACCACTTAATCCAGATTTAAATGGATTAACCATAAATCCTCTTTGAAATCTTCTAAATCTTGAAGATTTCCCATACAAATTTTAATCTCCTTAAATGAAGATTAGAAATTAATCTCATTGAAATCTTCGTCGAAGTAGAAGATTCGCAAAAGAAACAAACCTTATTTCAAAGAACGCGCCTATTCTAACGTCATATTTTCTCCATTGACATTCAACAACAACAAAAAAACTGTCCAACATTATTTAATTTGTTTTTGTCTGGTATAATTTGTCGTTGCCTTCAAATTCTGTTTTTGTTTATGAATAAGTATACAAATAAAAGATGCAATAAAGCTATAAAGACCAAAGCGGTCGGTGCCTCGAATTTGTAATGGAAAATGTTTTAGCTATCCTACAGTAATAATTTGAAATTGTTTTTTCCCAAATATATAAAAACGAAAACCGTGCAAAGGCATTTATGTAAATATATCTATATGCTGCAAGATGTTGTGATAACAATATTTTAAAGTTATGACTCATTTTAATTTATTGAAATTAAATTTGTTCACTGCACCGAAATTATTATTCTTCTTCCCAAAAGAACAAAATAGTTTGTTTTTGTCTTGTTGTATTGACTTTTGAATGACAATTCATAGTGAAAACGTCAAACTAATCTTTTTTTCACTGGTGAAAACACTTGAAGATTAATTTTTAATCTTCTCAATTTAAACCGGATTATCTTTAGGTGAAAACGTAGCATAAAACTTGTAGTTTATCAAAACGAGTGGTTTATCAAAAATGTATGGGAAAACTTGTGTTTTCGCTTTAGGTTTTCAGCCAAAACTGATAATTTCGCTAAAACCGTGTTTTGGGTTTGGTGTGAAAAGGCTATTATAGTTTGTGGAGACTAAAATATATTTTTAAGGAAAAAAATTACATTAAATCTGGATTTATTGTTCCATAAAAAGTAGAAAGAATGTAAGATAAATTTGAATTGTTATACAACAGACATTTTTCATATGCATTTTTTTTTTGAAAACTTTAAAATTGATTTCAGGCAAAGTTTACATTAGTATCTGAAATTGGTCCTCTGAAATAACAAACTAGTAATTGGGACTTATAGCTAGTATGTGTAAATTTATATTTAATTTAGAGTTAAATTTTAATAAAAAAAGGCTAAATTATTTAAAAAAGAAAAAAAACTTAAAAAAAAAAATGTATTTTTATTGCCGCATATCGTGTACAGCTTGGTACTTACAATTACTTAATTAAATTAAAATAATCATTAGTCATTTCTGCACATATGTATGTGTATATATATGAATATTGTGTAAATCCACCTACCGTAGTTTTTTTTTTTTAATTTTGAATATAAAGAAGGACAAATAAAAAAAAACCTTTTCAATGCAATTCTGGAATTGCACGCTGTCACGTCACGTGTGTGCTCACAGATCCATTCAGATAGATACGTTATGATGTATGTATGTATGTATGTAAATATTCTTATAATAAGTACCTACTTCTCAGAATATTTGCATATCTGGATGGAAATGTGATGAAATGCGGCTTTGATGAAAGATCTACAAAATAGACAACGTCCAAGAATCTATGATATACCTACATACACACATAGATAGAAAATTATAAATATAAATACGAATAAATAAAAATCTAAATGTGTGTAGAATTAAAATGCATTGAATATTGCAAACATGTAGCAAAACAGGTAAAAGTAATTGATTGACAAGTGGTTTATGCAAATCTTTTGTTTTAAGATAATAAAGCTATAAAAATTAAGAGGAATGGTTTTTAATTATCCAATATCCAGAATTGTTTCATAAAATAGCAAGTTAATAGCGTGTTTTAAAGCGCTTAGTATTACAAACTTGTTTGTACTCCTTTTTTATAATAATTCTATTATGTATTTTAAGAAATTGTCGATTTCCTATTCCAAGCAGTGCTCTATGGGCACTTTTAATAGAAATGCCTTTTATCAATCTGAAAATTTTCATTTTCTCCCACAGTTTATATGTATGTTTTTCATAATTGACTTAATCATAGTGAAAACATTATTTGGGATTTATACTACGTTTTCACCAACCACTAAGCGGAAACGTAAGTAGATATAACCTTAATCTCCTATAAATCTTCAAGATTTTTCAAACAAATTAAATCTCCTCAGATGCAGATTTAAAATAAATATCATTTAAATCTTCATGGGGCCAATAGATGTACAAATCGAACTAAACATTTCCCGCTTCGAAATGAACACATTCATCGGGAAAGTGAATATTTGGATTTGATTTACACAGATGGTGAAAATGAAACACCATTTGCATTTTAAATAGTGCTGTCAAAATGAATTTTTTTTTTGGAGCGGTAAAACACAATTTGAGATTTAGTAAATCTACAACACCCAAATTAATAAACAAGCACTACGGAATGTTTAGGACTTATTGCGTGAACTTAGTGCGAAATACTATTAATAGAACACAATTTATGCTATTTTTCGTTTACCAACTTAGGCCTTTGCTAGACCATCAAAGACGGTGGTAGTGATGGACTAAGAATAAACACTTATACTACGTTTCCACCAAACTTTAATGTCTTGTAGATTTACTTATCTCCAAAAGTGTTTCCACCGCTCCAAAAGTTCATTTTCTCTTATGATGTAGAAGTGAGACAGGCAGCTTCATCTGTGTGAATCGAAGAAAAAATTCACTTTCCCGATGAATGTGTTCATTTCGATATGGAAGTAGGGTAGTTCGATTGAAGATTTAAATGAGATTTATTTTAAATCTTCATCTGAGAAGATTAGAATTTGTATGGTAAATCCTGAAGATTTGTAGGAGATTTAGCTAAATCTACTTAAATCTCGGTTTAGTGGTCGGTGGAAACGTAGTATTAAAGAACAAAATTTACAGGGACATAGAATAAAAAAAAATAGACTTCATACTTATTGTAGTAGAGTTTGCTCGATTTTTTTTAAATTGGAAATTATAGTCCATGGTCTAACTCCATTCCATGGTTTTGTAAGTCCATGGACTAAGGGTGGACTAAGCGTTTTTTATTAATAGCGCTATAAGAGTTTAACTTTCGTCGAAAATGTAGTATTAGGTTATCTTCATGAGATTATAGGTCAATGAAGATGATTTATTAAGTTTGAAAAGTAACTTCTGAAATCTTACACACTTTTCTTAATTTAAATATAAACCGACAGCTGTCAAATTTCTGTCCGAAGTGATCCATTTCTGTCGCTTTGTCTAAAGCCCTCCTCCTCAGAACATAAACGATGACAGAACTATGAACATGCCATGAAAATGGCATGTTCATAGTTCTGTTAGAATTTGCTTGCACGGTCAGTATTTCAAATGGTTGAAAAATCACTTTGCTTTAAACAGCAACAGCCAGGTTATTTTAAAAAGAAAATTCTTATAAAAATTAAACGAGGATAACTTCGAATTTATCAATGGAAGTATTTTTTTTTATTTGAAATTTTGTTATTTTAAATAATTTGCAATCAAGATGATAAACATCTTATTTGAAAGTGGATTTTTCTCCATGTGGAGAAAACTAAAAAAGTGGGTCCCGCAATTACGGCTCTAACGATTTTGATAAACAAAAGTGTGTGCACCACTTAATGTATAGTCTATAGTTTGATTCAATTTTAAAAAAAAATATTTTGTTATTAACGGCACCTGCCATACAACTATTTTTTTTATTTTCGACTTTTGCATAAACGACTCGACGGATTTCAATAAAAAATATTTACGTAGGAGATCCCTTAAATTATAAATAATACAACGTACACAAATTTTCCAAAACTATTTTTTTTTTTGATTTTTGAAAAAAAAACAATATTTTCTTTGTTTGAAAAATCATTATTTCGAGAACGGGTTGGTGATTTTTTTGAAATTTTGTTGTTAAGATTCTGTTATTAAATATTAAAAATTGGCATACCCTTTTGTTTAAAGAAAACAATTATTATTTCTTATTTTGTATATAAAAAATTAAGTAACAAATGACTTTAATATATATTTAGCCGTTTCTATTAAGAATCTTTTGCATACGATATGATGGAACAAAATATCAACTACGTGAATTTTATTTGTAAATGCCTTTGATTTATTTTTCTGAAATTTATTTAGCATGTGACTATTTTCGCCTTTTCTCTTTCTAACGTTGACATTTGAACAACAACAATACCGATTTTATTTCGTGAAGAGCAGTTATTTTTCCTACATCCCAAGATCGATCCAATAATAAACTTTTCTACGTCCCAGCTTTTGACGTATTTCTACCATACGTCAATAGCTAATTCAAATGTCTTAAAAAGAGTCTCACCTCTATTACCTTTAGAGAATGAAAAAGCTTTATTTGCAGAGGAAAGTTTTTAATTAAGTTTATTGCAAAATGGGCTTTCCTGCTGAATATGATGCTTTTGTTGAAATCAGTGCCAACTTTTGGCATCCAGCATACAAAAAAAAACAATAAAATTAACATCACATCAGATAAAACAACACGGCCGCCATGAACAGGCCAAATGAACACACTTCCTTTTGGTAAAACAAGAAATAATTCATTCAAAATTTGTATTGGATGATTTTTGGATAAAAAATTAAAACATAAGTTTTCTTTCATTCTTTTTCGCTTGGATTTTCATACAATTGTCAATTGACATTTGACAATAATTTACAAAACCATAGAACGAAAACAAGATAGAGTAGGTACATATTTTTTGTAGTAGATTTTCTTCGTTGATTTTCAGACAGAGCCTTTATTTTCGTTAATCGGACATTTTAACTCGCGGGTTAGCTTTTATGGTTAAAATAAGTTGTGGATTATAAGTGGAATAAATATTTTTATTAATAGGCCTGATCATTTATAGGCACGTTATGTGGGCACTCACTTAATAAATCGAGTACAGAAAACTACTCCGAAAAATACGTGAATCAGAACACCAAAATGAAAACGATATTAATATTTCAAATTGTTAAAAAATAACCTAAATTCGGTGTTCACATTGGCTTTAGTCAACCGATTTATTTTGGCATAGGTCCAATCCCTCTTCTCCAGACAAAATATATTGTGAACACACCAGAATTCACAAACACCACAGACATTTTTTGAATCAATATTTATGTCAGAATACCAAATGTCAAAAACAATACTGTAAATTTTAAGAAATCACATCACATTATCTCACGCTATCGTTCCAAAGAGAGATATAAATAGGGCTCACACACGTCAAAATAAATCGGTTGAGTAAGGTCAAACATTTGAGCAAGAAACCCTTATTTCTAAGTTTACCATTTGAAATTTTGATTTTTGGCTGTCTTGTCACTTTGTCAGTAATCAATTTTCGGTGTTATAACATTTTGAAAGTTTTTCGGTGTTTTGTTGATTGGGCTTTTTGAAATATGAGAATATCGAGTCCTCAAATTTTTCGACTTTTGGGAAATTTGGTTTCGACGATTTTTGTTGCATTTAATATGAATCACCCTGTTAGCCCACATAATTATTCCGTTGCCACCTCTATTAAGGAAAATTTTTTCCACCACCTCATTTACGTTTGCTCCTGAATCCCAATCTTCGCAGTTCGTGTTCTAAAAACATCTAATCCACATAGCACAGAGGTGTTTTACTCTCACCTTTGGGCTATGAACATGGGTGTACAAAAAGAAAATTGGGGACCCTTGTGGCCTCTTCAATGCACGTGTCTACCTTTTGAATATTATATTAACTTGGAGCAAAAATAACTTTTGTCACTGAATAATTTTTTACTCACAATGATTTGAAATGAGCTGCCCTGGTAACTATTATAGCAAACACATACATAATGTACTATTCATGGATACACGTAGTGAGGTTATGTCTCATCGTAATTGATTCTTGTGCAGTTTGCTTGTACCTCCGTATTATAGTTTATAATATATTATATGCCCGCACACGAAGCTTAAGCTTCACTTATTTTTCGCAATACGCAAGCTGCACTGCAAATCACCATCAAGCTTTCATCAGAGTCAGTCACTAGGTGTATTAACTGAATATGTATGACGTTTCCCAAAATGTGTGTACATATAATTGTTTGAATAATTATCATTTGTCTACGACGAGACATGAGGAATCCATCGCTGCATGACTAATTTAATATTTGGCATCGATAGAGAGACATCTCGTAGGGAACCAGGGCCTAGTGACTCACATCTCTCAACTCTTACAACATAAACTTTTGGCCGTGTCTAAACGACATACTCCTAGACCCTAGAGGACTTTTCACTTCGTCGCAAAGAGGCTGTTCCCTTTTTTTATTTTTTAGGTGGCATAGGCTGGGTGCGGCTCTCGAACTTTACAAGGTGGCTTTGGAGGCTAAGACTCAAAATTTTTTCGCAAGACAACTATGAAATTGGCAGAAAAAAATCTTATTATTTATTTATCTGTGTCATGAATTTCTGGGGTACTTACGTACATATATATAATGCATGTATGTATGTACATATTTAAAAAAACGGAAATTAGAAGTATTGAATTTCCGATTACAAATTAACAAGCTAACACCTGATACCTTTGGGAGGATGACAATTACTCAAACGCATTCATCACCTTTTTCTTATATTTCTATTTTTATATTCCAGTCTCCTTAGTATATGTACGCAATAAAAACCTACTGTAGTGTGAGAGGTCGGGTATCGTATTCCACCTAAAATAATTTTTCATCAGAGGTGGACAGACTGCGTCTTGTGAGGAAGTGACAATCCCTCCAAGAATATCTGTTGTCATAATGGATTGTCTCTCATCTAAGCCAATCGAATTCGGCAGAAAAAAATTCAAGGTCTCCTCCATTCTTACTGAACGCACGCACAAAAAAAGTCCTGAGAGTGTAAGTAAATAGAGCCTGGTTCTCCATGAGCTGTCTGCCAACACAAAAACTTTAGACTTTTATTGTTGTTTATTAATTTTTTTCACGGAACAATTATAGCATTTATGTTAATTAAAATGAAATGCACGAATGGATCGCACGTACTTGCTGTTATGCTCGATAACATCGTATGCATAAGATTCTTAGTAGAAAATGCTAAATATACATAATTTTTAAAATAGTTTTCTACTTAATATCTTATATTATATTATTATATATTTTTTTACTTGCTATATTATGTAAGTATGTATGAATGTACATACATATGTACTATAGCCCAGCATTTACATTTGGAAAAAAATCTAACTTGATATTTTGATCAAATTTGACATAAAGATGATAGAGAACACCAAAGAAGTTGTTCCAGCAATTGCGTCCGTCTGTCTGATTGCACAACGCTCTATACCCTAAACGGCTGAAGCGATTTTCTTCAAAAAAATTTGGTATTTAAACGGTTTAGGTAATTGTCTCAAATATATTTTTAAATCAAATACATATAAATTCTGTTACCATCTTAATTATCTTAAAAACGGCTCTGACTATTTTAGTACAGAATATATGTGCACAATTATAGTAACAGTATCTATTTTGGTTTAAATGTTTTCTTACATATTTTGTTATTACCGGCACGTGCTATAAAATTTTTTTCTTGATTTTCGACTTTCTCATTAGCGACTCGACGGATTTCGATCACATAGGAGGTCCTTCGAATTCTAAATAATAATCCTGCACCAATACCAATATTTTCGAAAAATATATTGCTTGCATTTTGAAAAAAAAAATATTTTTCTTTAAATTCAATGGCGCAAAATTTTAATCGATTTAGTAATATGTTAAATTATTTTTAGTGTGATACTAGGCTAAAAAGAGGATTTTGCTAATTTTTAACCAGTTTGGTATTGTACTATTTTCTTAACATTTTACTAAAGTTAAACTCACAAAATGGCTACTTTATTTTTTTTAGTATCGTACTAAATCCATATGCGACTTTGACATTTGCAAACGTCAGAAAGTTATGTTCGCTGACTTTGTTGCACTATCTTAGACGTGTTTAGTCGTAGTTTATGGAGAAAATGGATTAAGTATGGTGATAGATAAAAAGTTTTTAGAATTAGGAAAATGTTAGTAAAGTGCTTTAGTATCAGCAAACTGTTAAGTAGAATCATGCCAGTCGAAAGAAAGTCGATCATTGGCTTCTAATAGCGTTGATACCGGTCACACACCAAACTTCGAGGGAGTGGAGATCCTTCCCAGCAAACATTTATCTGAAGGTTCAGATTCTAATCACCAAAAATGAAGAATAATATTCAGGAAACCTTCAGTTTTTTGAATGAATTATGAATATATACAAAGATCCTACAAATTCTTACCAGAGGTTGTTTTGATCCTTCATATGGAGATCCTTTTTTGTACATCCTTTTATTTTTCTTTTTACCAATGACGGGGCATTGTAATGACAAAAGTTTCGTTTGCATAGTCGATTACCAGTTCCGAAAAGTTTTTCGAAAGATCAGTTTAGATAGGTATATAACCATCATCTTGTGTTTTAATAGTAAATTGATACCTACTTACTTAACAAAAAATATATATAAAAAAGCAAATGATAAAACATAAAGGTATGTAAAAAATGGTGTTAAATTTTCTTAGAAATATAAAAATCATTTCTTTAATTATAGCATCGTGTAACAATTAAGAAGTCCTGGAAGCTACAAAAGCCAAACAAGAGGCAAATCAAAAAATGTTCCAGAGGCTCACCGATGAAATATTCAATCATAAATGAATCAGAAATAATGAATTCACTTATGATGCAATTTGAATCCTCTTACCTGGGCTCTTAGACACCGATTTGAATCATTTTAATGATTCATTCATGATCTGAAAATTCTGCAATTAAATTAACGTATATAACCGTTCCATATATTTCTTTAAATGATTTATCCCTGAAACTTTTCTGAATCGCAAAAATGATTCCTGTACGATTAATTAAAGTGAATGTATATACTTAGAAATCCTTCACTTAATTGAATTTTATTGGAATTATTTTTATGATTTAGAAAAGATTCAGGCATTAATCATTTAAATGAATATATGGAGCTCTTATATACGTTCATTTAAATGACGAATTTTCAGATCATAAATGAATCATTACAATGATTCAAATTGGTGTCTAAGAGCCCAGGTAAAAGGATTCAAATTGCATAAAAATTGAATTCTTTTTCGGCCAGTTTCTTCACTTTTACGAATTAATTATCGTTCATTTCTGAATTAAAATGTTTGCTGGCTTGCAACAGAAAAACGTACATCTAAACGTTACACACTAGAGAAACTGCATATAATGAACAACAAAAATAATATGAACCGCAAACAGGACACACAAAATATATCTGCCGTTTTCTGTTCATTAGTTTCTGACAGTAAATATCATAAAACGTAGACTAATCTTCAAATGAGAAGTGTTCAAAATCTGTTTTGAATCTGTGTTTTTTTTTATATGTTTCAAACAAATTATTGTTTGGTATATTAAAAATCTTAAAATTTAACGTTCTGTAAGAGTCATATTTTGTTCGTTTACTTGTATCATGTACAACATTATATCTCTTTTTAATTTTGTAAATAAAGACACCCCTGAAGAAGACGGCAACCACCGTCGAAACGTTGGGAAAACAAAATGAAAATTGCTTTCATTTAATCATCTTTACGACCAATAAAGCCGATGAGAATCTCCAAAGTCCAAATAAAAACCAACTTGGTCAAAAACTTATTCTAATAATGTCAAAAAACTACCAAAATTTTGAGTTTTCAAAAAAAAAATTTTTTTTTTAAATTATTTTTTTGTTTTCTTTTTAATTTTGGTTTAAATTAGTGTTTAAGCTTTCTAGGAGTGTATTAACAAATTAAAACAAAAATCAAATGAACCGTTTTCCAGAAAATCGAAAACCAAAAAAAATGTTTTCACTAGAGGTACCAAAAATAACAATTAAACAAAAAATTACCAAAAAGTGCAAAAAAAAAAACAATATTTGGGTACCAAGTTTTTTTTATGGTGTTCTCCGGCATCGCAATATCAAATTTGATCAAAATCTCGAGTTCAATTTTTCTTACGAATCCATAACTTGCCATTATATAGTACCTTTGTATGTATCGCAAGTAAAAAATCAACAATTTTTATTGTACATATACATATATACATTTGTGTTTATATTTGCTTGTAAAGGTTTTTTTTAATAACGGTAGGTTGATGTTGACATAGAATTAAACAAGTTGCCTGTGAGGTATTAACGAACGTTAGATATACAATTTTACGTTTTAACTTTACGTTGCACTAACGAACAATCATTTTCATATTAAAGTTTTACCATTTCAACGTTGTACTCCACAGACTTACCATAGATGCCGCCAAAAAACATGCCGCCAAGCCTCAGACTATCAACATCTACACGAAAATTTTTTTTTTTAAATTATTTTTTTGTTTTCTTTTTAATTTTGGTTTAAATTAGTGTTTAAGCTTTCTAGGAGTGTATTAACAAATTAAAACAAAAATCAAATGAACCGTTTTCCAGAAAATCGAAAACCAAAAAAAATGTTTTCACTAGAGGTACCAAAAATAACAATTAAACAAAAAATTACCAAAAAGTGCAAAAAAAAAAACAATATTTGGGTACCAAGTTTTTTTTATGGTGTTCTCCGGCATCGCAATATCAAATTTGATCAAAATCTCGAGTTCAATTTTTCTTACGAATCCATAACTTGCCATTATATAGTACCTATGTATGTATCGCAAGTAAAAAATCAAAAATTTTTATTGTACATATACATATATACATTTGTGTTTATATTTGCTTGTAAAGGTTTTTTCTAATAACGGTAGGTTGATGTTGACATAGAATTAAACAAGTTGCCTGTGAGGTATTAACGAACGTTAGATATACAATTTTACGTTTTAACTTTACGTTGCACTAACGAACAATCATTTTCATATTAAAGTTTTACCATTTCAACGTTGTACTCCACAGACTTACCATAGATGCCGCCAAAAAACATGCCGCCAAGCCTCAGACTATCAACATCTACACGACCCTTTAGTGTTTTTTTTTTTGTTGAGGCGAATAACTTAATATTGGTAGCACTGTTTTCCATGACAGCCAATTTGACAGTTCATGGTTGTGTAGTGTGGCTATTCATTACTATGTACTTTATTTTGAAAACTTACTTACTTATTTAATGGTTCTTATAATCAATCGTTCATTAGAACGAATTTTTCGAGAAACTATGTGTCGTCATTGCCATCTCGTGAGTGTGGTTTCATGTTAACAGAATACTGTATCCTTTCAGGTGACCGTTGAAGAAGATTCTTATTTATGGATTCGAAATTGCGTAGGCGCCAGTTATCATACGTTCTGGTCGTTTAATCAAGGCATCCTTTTTTCAGAAACGATACCTTAAGCTTAAGGTCAAAGGTTAAAATGAATAACCTTTGCATTCGCAAATTGAATGGCATGAATGTGAATCCAGCAAAAAAAGGTTGTATCTAAAAAAATCTACTTCTATCATATATTCTCTCGATAGAACAAACATAAATCTATTATTAGCCATTTCATCAAATTTCACGTGTTTCCTTCACAAAAAAAAAAACATCCTGACAACCCTGCAAAATGTAACCACGGCAGAGATCAAACAAATAATCAATTTTCCCAAATATTATTATTCCAAACATTAAAAAGACCCTATATAATATAAACCTAACCTTGTGTTGGGATATTTTGAAAAACCTACCTAATTAAAAAGAATATATTACTTATTCCATAATTGTTTGGTCTGGGATACAAAAAACTTTTTCTCGTAATTGGTGATTTTTTCTTTGTTATTAATATTGTCGTTGTTCATCATGGACCTTTTTCCTATAGGAAGAACATTATTAACAATCTTCTTTTATAAATAGAATACATTATGCTACCTACGCATCAACAACTATACATATTCCCAGTTAAATCTTACATCACCACCCATTAAAAAACCACACACACTCACGCCCATGAAATGAGTAAGATTTTTGTCGGTAGGGAAAGCCTTTTCCAGACAACGAAAATCAATAGGCATTTTTTTCGTTTATTCAGGGAAAAATAAAAATTAAATTCCTTACCCTACCACTTTTAATTTATTTTTTTTTTAATAAAGAAAAGTTATTTCTTATGTACTGCTATATCTTGCTTTAGAAATTATTTTCTAGCATTGTTACATTTGTACGTTAATATGTGCATGTGTGGAGACTTATGTCGAGTTCCAAACAAAAAAATACATATTCGATTTTTTTCTGAACACAATCGAATTATTTCTAAACAAAATCTGTCAAAACAGATCTTGCGTTCTTAGAGGAGTTTCATAGAATTTACACGCAAACTATTTTTGGAAGTTCTTTGATTCTTAGAACAAACAAAAAAAAATCGATCTGAAATCGATTTGAAATGGTTGTTTGGAATTCGATATTAGAATACGATTTTTGAATCAAGCTTGTCAAATTCTGAACATTAATTTTTTGGCTTGATGATAGTCATCTTCGGCGCAGGGACACACATAAATCCCCGGGACATAAGTACCAATTTTGCAGTTTGGGACTTATTTCAAAAATAGATGAGACATGTGTCCCAAAAAATAATGTTGGACCTATATCCCACTTTGGTGGGCATAATTCCCACAAAAAATATTAGGTTTTTTTTGGTACTTGCGTGAAGTGTTTCTTGCAATTAAGTTCACGACATACAAAAAGCTTGCCGCCCCCTGCAATTCCCCTGTTCGGGTTTGGGATGGGTACAAGCTTGGGTGTATGCAAATTTTTTTTTCGGATTTTTATTTTTAAAAAGTTCCCAAAAACATAACATATACCCAAACTTGTACCCATCCAAATCCTCTATTATGATAATAAGGGGGGTTGCAGAGGGGCAGCATGCCCCCCTTAAGCGAAGAGCTTTTTTAACTTTATTGTTTACATTTGAAATCTATTTTATGTTTTGAATAAAGATATCACAAAGTGTCATATGAAAAAAAAAAAAATAAAAAGATAAGATACCAAGTTTTTTGTTACGTTTCCTTGAAAAATAAAATAAAATAAAATAATTAGATTTAATTAAAATAGTTTTTAGGTCGAAAGACATTAGTTCTAAGAGTTATTGTTTAGTTTAGAGCGCCCGTAAAGGGCCAGTAAATTAGTTGTAAGTTATTGATAAGTAGGCTAGTTTTAAACATTTTTGTCTAGCTTTAAGATAGTTATAAGTTAATATGAAATAAAAATGAATTTAAAAAAAAAAAAAAAATTGTCATATGGCCATATTTATGTCTTATAAAATTTGGGAGTTCTGTCAATTCAACAACAAACAAAAGTTGGGACTGATGCGCCACCGAGATGGGATATATGTCCCAAATTATACTTTGGGACTTGTTTCTCACTTATGTGGGACAAATGTTCCAAAAAGCAAATTTAGGACTTATATCGATATCTCCTGCTTATGTTGTTCTTATATTTTTCAAACACTCGTACTATGTTAAAACATAAAAATAAATAAAAAAGTAGACATTTTTTGAAAGAATTTTAGCTACAAAATTGTTTAATTCATTCAAAACCTAAAAATAAGTATAAAACTATCCAATGGCATTTGAACTAAGCCATTAATCGGAAAAATGCATTGTGTAAACTGCCCATTGACTTGCATTGAGAATGTATTTATTAAAAAAAAAACAAAGACGTGCTTGGTTACACGAGTGTAAAAAAGTATCAGTTTTGTGGACACATACATAAAATAAATTGAGTGGGAAAGCATGGAAGGGAATTTGACATAGTCTAGGAAACCAGTCTTTAATTAAAATATAATAGAATAAAATAATTGGACAATGCTGTCAATATCAGAATTTAATGAGCTTACCATAAGCTGCCGTTCAAGTTCCACATTCGAAGAACAAGGAGGTGGACCTGAAAACGAATATGAAAAGCTTGAGTTCTATAGTCAGCAAAGCAATTTATTGGATGAGAATGAGAAAAAGGGCCGGAGACAATACGGAACCCTGGGGTACACCAGTATTTATTTTTTGAAAATCAGACTTGAAACCAAATTCTATCAAATGCGTTTGAAATACCAAGCGAAATAATCTTACATTCTCCAAAATGATGTAAAGATTTGTGCACTCTTCGGTGTGATATACAATCAGATCACAACTGGACCATATTGTCGGCCATTAAAGAGCTTTTGTTCTTCAAGATATTTCTTAAGCTGATAATTAATCAACGTTTCCTTGACTATGGAAAAAGGAACGTAAGTGTAATTGGTTGGTAGTTGGAGGGTGAAGAAGATACGCCTTTTTTTACGGACAGGCTGGACAAATGCTGTTTTTCATCCACTCGGAAAGAGACCTGCAGAGTAGGATAGATGGTACAGCTTACACAGTGGTTTTACCAGCGTTGAAGTACACCTCTTCAGAACGGGCCAACGGATTTATGTATATCTAGTTCTTTAGGGACTCTAGCAACTAGACGAGTGCGAAGGAAGATTCGCACATAAAATCGTTTGAGCTGTAAAGTACTGGTGGAGTCATAACATATTCTGGCAGCGTCGAATTAACAGCGAAATGGTCTGTATTTAGCAGTATGAACGTATACGGAACAGAAAATTTTCCTAAGCCCAAGAATGTTTGAATAATCTACTCTAAACTTTCCAATCGTTTAAATATTAAAATAAAACTAGCAAGACGTAAGCCGGACAATTTTCTAAAATGAATGTTTTAACTAGTTCCCAATTTGGACTTTTCAATAACAATTTGGCATTAATCCGCCCCTGGTTAACCAGGAAAAAAACAGACAGTTATCCATCCGACGTTGACTAACTAAGTCGATGCGTGCAATGTGTGTAATATCCACACAGTACCCACAACGGTAAAGCCAGTGCAACTGCGATAGGATACGGAGAAAAACGGTCTTACACGAATGCACTGTGCTGTTGTCTTTTCCTTTGTTTTTTTTTTTGTATATTGCCCCTAAGTTATAAAGTTATATACATATAGCTACCTACCCATCTACATCCTTCACTTTCATTATTATATGCTTGAATTGCAATGGAAAATCAGTTGGAATTATCGGAGTTCGTGGGCTAAAGACATCTTCTTCTTTGAATTTACCCTAAATGATCATGGCTGGAATCACCGCAATATGATTAAGATGGATCCCACCTTCAGCTGTAAAATATGCGTCGGAGCTCCTGGCACATCAGCGAGTTCAAACATTTCGTCTGATAGTTGATCGCTTTATCTTCGTCGGTCACGATGTCAACGGATTTGTAAGAATGCAATTCCACAGTGATTTGAAATTTAAGCTATCGACGACGTCCTTATTCTTTGCTGAGTATTGCTCGTTCACAAATCCAATCCAGGGGCCCACTTCCGCAATCGTGAGTTTTCTCTGTGTAGACATACATTTTTCCGATTCCGTAATGGTGTGATGCATATTTTTTGAAAGATAACGTGTACACAGATGGGCAAATTTATTCACGCATATTTTGAGGGTGAATAATTTTTTTGCGCGGAAAAGCATTCACGCTTGCGGAATTGGGCCCCAGGTTTTATAATTTTTTGTATTGTCGGGGAACAGTATACTTTTTGCTGAACTTCTCCTTCGACGTTGTTAACTAGCAAACATTTTGCGGGAATGATATCAATCCAGTGGAGATATCAAAAGGAATTTGGCCATTGCCAAGCGGCAACAGTTTTCTATAGAATTCAGCAGCCGATGGTCGTGCTGCAATACGGTTTGTTCTTTATATATAAGAAGATTTACATACCTAAGTTCCATCTATGTAGGTAGGTATCTACATATTACCCTCCTAATTTACAAAAATCCATTTAAATATAGCATTTGTACGTAGATATCTATATAACTATTCCTTATTCCTTAAATCATCTATCCGAACAATCATTTTACAAAAAATCAAGGGAATTTTACCTAAATCTGCTTTAAACCTGCATAACCTACAAACACCGTTAATACTTAGCTACATTTAAGTTGTTAGCTACAAGACCAAGTTTGAACGATGCAGTCGTGTATTTTATTTTATTGCGGTTTTTGTGAAACCAGTTATCTCTGGAAAAAAATACATGCTATGTCAACGTAGCTATTCTTCATAACATTAATATTAAGCTTTACAAACACAAACTAATAAAAAGTGTATTCTTAATAAAAAATTAACAATAATCATTAATTAGGATGAGAACACAAAAGAGTTGACAGTTTTATTTGTATTATATTTTTTTTGTATTTGTATTTATTAATTTAACTTTTTAGACACAATGTATAATAAAAAAGATAGGAAAATTTTTAGAAGAATAACAATTTTGGGAGTTAATTTAAGAAAAATATTTACAATAGCAATAAAAAATATTTTTATTATTACCTATATCTTTATTCTATTTCAAAAAAAGGAGGTATACAAACTTAAGGTTATATACAAAGATTTGCAATCATGCCTATTAGCCGTCTGCCGGTTAGATATCTATATGGTTATATAAACACAGAAATTTATACAAGATTCCCAGAATTAGTTGTTTGTTATTTTTATTTTTTAATAATGTTGATTTTAATCCAAGTGACAATTAAAAGAAATTCAGATGATATTAAAAACAGGTTTAACCGGTTTTTTCTTAGCTTATTACTAGCAGGCCTGCCATATATCTTGAACTCAGCCCTATGTCATATGGCTAGAAAACCAACGGTTATCAGACTACAGCCCAGCCCTTAAAAGCTTAAATCACGATCAATGCCAGAAGAAATTATAAACTGTCGAAATAAGCCGAAACCGAAACTTGAGTCCACCCCAAATCCTGCAATTAGGCCAAGCAGCAGCAGCCGAGTTTTTTATACGCCGTGCACTTTATATACCTATATGTATGCATCGCTAAAAATTCTCCAAATATAAGACACCCTGTGTACATTGTGTACAACCTCTGACCTAGTTGAGAAAAAAAAAACTGCTGTGAAGTCGAGTATTTTTTTAAAGGTTCTATGCAAATTTTGTCTTTTGTCTCAGTTCAAAAAACAAACAAAATATTTTGGATTTATGTCCCACTGAAATGTGACATATATGTCCCTGCGCTGTGTAGGAAAGATAAAAAACTCTTATGCTTCGAAAAGAGAAAGGTAATTTTTCATAGTAGGATGGATCCGCTATTGTATAAAGTCTTCTAAATTGCATTTTATTATACGAAGGGAAAGCAACCAGCGATATCATTTTACTTCAATTGAAATAGATTTACTTCAATTTCGGAAAAAAAATTTAAATCTGCTCCCTACTTGGCACTATTGTTAAATTCTTTATATCTACTTCACTTTATAAATCCCTTTTTAATCCACTTCAATTTAAGCACAAAAAAACTTAAATCTACTTCAAATAAAATTATTTCAAAAATGTTTAACATTATTTCATGCAAGCCCAGATTCACATTTAAAAAAAAAAAAATGCATCTAACTTCACTTCAAACAAAAAATGTATTATACTACGTTTTCACCTACCACTTAATCCAGATTTAAGTGGATTAACCCAAGAAGATTACAAATTATTCTCAATGGAATCTTCTTCGAAGTAGAAGATTGTCAAAAACAAAAAACAAACGGGGTGGCCGTGGCGCGATAGTTGTGTGTTCGCCTGTCAACCTCATGGTCACATGTTCGATCGCTGCCGTAGTCTATGTCCTCTTATTTTTCCATTAAAAATCAATTCTAAAATAAATGTCATACGAGTTGCTGGCATAGAACTAACAACATGTGATTGAGTAAAGTATACCGATAAATATGACAACGAATGGAAACAAATAATGCGAATTATAAGGTTATAATAGAATATAATACATCAAATTTGACGAGTGCGTATTTTTACTTTTTTGTGTGCAGATGTCATTTTATCTCATTATTTTTTGTCGTGAAGAGATTTTAGCTCTATAATTTAACCATTTGGAGCCTCTAACGAAGCGATGTAGCTGGTGAATCTCTATGTGTCTTAGATCACTGGGGTCGTCGAAGAAGTATTCTCCTAGTTATAATCTACGTCCTTGGGATAGAGCCGGGCATGAGCAAAGAAAATGGGAGATAGGCTGTTCTTTCTCCCCATTAACACAACTTTTGAAAAAGTCATTGGAGAATACGCCAAGTCTTATGGCGTCTCTGCCAATTAAGCAGTGCCCACTTATGACACCTATTACGAAGAAAAGATGTTCCCTGCTCAGAGAGAACAGACCTTTTAAGTATTATGTTTAGGCTTCTGGAAATTACGACCGATTTTTTTTGGAAAAAACTCCAAAAAATTTTCTTCATACAAAATTCTGGCCTTTTTTCCTAGGAAAGAAAGCCAAAGTTTTCTGATAATCTTTCCCAAATTTATGGTATTTTTTCAAAAAAAAAAAAAATATTTAAAATTTATTGTTTACCTTTGAAAGTTTTCGGGCTTAATTTCTATTTTGCTTTCAGGCTCTTTTTCCACACCTATCTGGCATAATTTCTAATATTTCTGACTTATTTTCCAAATAAACGTCTGTACTCTTTTCCAATTTTTTAAAAAATTCTGGCGTTTTTTCAAAAAAAAATTCTGGCGCCATTTCTTCTAGCATAATTTCCGGGAGCCTTATGCTTAGGGCAGCCGAGGGTGTAGAGCAGAGTGCCTCACTGATGCATAAGCTGGCTGTCCTTTGGACCTTATTTAATTTGTCACAATATATAACTTTGTCCAACACAGTCCACCATTCCGCTACCCCATAAGCATGTATCGGTCTAATGACCACTGTGTACCTACAACCAGTGGGTAATCCCATTTATTTCTAATGGCTTTTTTGCAAGAGGAGAGTGCAACTGTTGCTGTTTTTACTCTTCCTTGTATATGGGATTTCCAGTTTAGCTTTTTGTCTAGTATGACCCTAGATACTTAGCTTCATCTGAGGAAGTCAGTAGCGTACCATATATTGATGGAGGTATAATTTGGGCAATTTCATATTTCCTAGTGAAAAAGACAAGTTCTGTCTTGGGCGGGCTTATATCCATACCACATTAAGTTGCCCAGTTTTGTATTCGATTTATAGCATTTTGCATTAAATATGTTGGAGTTGGAGCGTGCCTTCCTGATACAACAATAGGCGTTTTTCTTTTCTCGTTCAGAGTACAAACACATAGATAATGCTCTGAACTTTTTCCAAACAGAGCGAACTCTGAACACTAATATGTTTTTTAAACACACTTGAACCACATAAATCAGAATACATTTTTATTTAAACCATAACAATCAATATAACACAAAACTACACTTTTTGTACACAGATATACTCCAGATATCAAAAATCAACAAGCGATCAACTTTTTTCCCAACTTAATTGTATCTGATTATTTTTTTCCTTACATTTTTTTTTTTTTTTTAATTCATTTTTATTTCATTTTAACTTATAACTATCCTAAAGCTAGACAAAAATTTTTAAAACTAGCCTAATTATCAATAACTTACAACTAATTTACTGGCCCTTTACGGGCGCTCTAAATTAAACAATAACTCTTACAACTAATGTCTTTCGACCTAAAAACTATTTTAATTAAATCTAATTTTTTTTTTATTTATTTTATATTTCAAGAAACTTATATACAAAAAACTTGATATCTGATCATTTTTTTTTTTTTTTTTTTTTTTTTTTTTTTTTTTTTTTTTTTGTACCTATGAACTAAACCTAAATATATATTAAAAATAATTAAAACTAAATAAAACTAACTTATACTAACTAACTTATACTAACTAAAAATAACTTAAACTACTTAAAATACCTAATAATACTTATAACTACTTAAAAACTAGAACAGCCACAGCAGCATTTTTTTTCGTGTTTTAATTTTTTTTGTTTATTTTTTATATGCATGCAGACACACACCAGCATGCAAGCCACCCACACATGTACATACGCACATACATATACGTACGCACATACATGTACAGACACGCAGATACATGCACGTATGCCCCCGCATACATACATATTTTTAATTTTTTTTTGGTGCCACCCTGACTGTTCCCTATACCTAATGCCCTAAATCTATGTAAGTCGGCCAAGATATATCATCTTCATCGACTTTATATATCACGATGCTGTTCAGAGAGCCACCAGAACTGGTTCTCCTGTTTCGCCCTATCCCTCCGGTCCCGATCGGACACAGTCCTACTGAACCGAAGGCGCTCTTCTCCACCTTGAGCGATGACGTCTCGACCATACAGGAGTCGCCTATCCACAGTTTTCCGGCTGACGTGGTAGATGAGCGGAACCGCCCCTCCATCCTGTATCAGCCCTCGACTGTCTAAATAGAGGAATGCCTCGGGAGGGATGTAACCACTTAACCGCGCACTCTCAAAATATTCGTTATTGGGGTAATACGCCCCAAAAATTAAGCTGTTAGTTGAGGACATCGCTCTTGCAACGTGACCCCGAATCAGCTTGAACAAAAAATTATCTATTCTGTTTATGTTGGCTCCGTTGTATAGAACCTGGTTGGAATAATATCTTGTGTACTCCGACTCTGGTGTTCTGTGTAATCCAAGGCAACGTCTAAGACATTGCCTCTCAAACACCCGAATCTTTTCCATTTGAGATGGGGCAACGTTGAACCACACCGGGCATCCGTAGGCAATCATCGGCCTGATGAGGGCCATATAGCAAATCACCTTCATCCTGCTGTCAAGACGGCTGCTATAAAACAGTCGTTTTGTCAAGGCAAAGGCTCCCCTAGCCCTGGCCAAAGCAGCACCAATATGTCTGTCGAAATACAGGTACTGATCCAACCAGATGCCAAGGTACTTTACTACACTTTTACTCGCCAGTGGATGTCCATGTGGCCCTACGATCACCAGCTTGCGCCAGTTCTTTCTCGTATCCCTTGAGGCGCTAGACAACGGAGTCCTAAACAAAATAGTTTCTGATTTCTGGAAGTTGATTTTCAACTTCCAGTCATCACAATATCGCTGAATCTTGTCGAAGTCACTCTGCAAGAGACTTTTGATGACCTCAACTGTATTAGCTGTTCTTTACGCAATTAGATCGTCGGCGTACGCAATTGCCTGAGTTAGACTACCTATCAGATCGCTGGTGTAAATGCTGAATAGAATCGGCGAGTTAACCGCTCCCTGCTGAAGACCATTATTAATATTAAAAATTGCGGTAGAAGTTACATTGCCACTCTTGACAACAAACTTTCTACCATTTAGCATGTCATAAAGCATATACAATAAAGGTTTACTTATACCTAGTCTGGTTAGCTTTAGATAGAGACCTTCTAACCATACGGTGTCGAAGGCCTTCTCCAAATCAACCAGACAGGCACCCGTACACTGCTTTTTAGTTTTGTTCCATTGGATATCAGAAACTAGTTTAGACGCGGCATGAATTGTTTCATGTCCCGCCTTAAAACCGAACTGATTATCCGGGATGATATTTTTGTCCTCCGCCCACTTGAACAGGGCTCTATTAATAACCTTTTCAAATACTTTGCTGATACTCGGAAGAAGACTTATCGACCGGAGATTCGCCGGATTGGAGTTGTCCTTTCCCTTTTTTGGGAGAGGGTGCACCACAGCTGTCTTCCACCGGCACTGGATAATATGCATTATTCAGCGCGTTGTTAAACAGTGTGGTATAAATGTCAACTGCTTCTTGAGGCAAATGTCGTAGTACAACGTTGGATATACCATCGACTCCTGCAGACTTCTTTTTCTTTAATGAATCGAAGATGAGCTGGAGCTCATTCTTCGAAATTAACAGGGGACTGGGCCCATTTCGGTCGGCGATTATGGCGTTTGCCAAATCTTCATCATTAAACCCGGTAAAACCAAGGTTCTCAGATCGCCATTCGCTTATATCGTTTCGGAGCCATAAGTGATGAAGCAGAGCTCTGTTCTCCAGGTCATGATTCGGGCGAATGCTAGCATTCACCTTGTACACTTGCTGGAAAGCAGCCCCCACAGCCTCCACCTTCTCCTGCGGATCTTCGATTATGAAGAGGTCATCGTCCAAGACGGCGTCATCTGGGTCTATGCCTGCTGTCAGAAGTACGTCTTTGTTTTGTGTCGTCCTCTGGAGCTTAAGACACGGAAGGTCGTTTTGATCTTTTCTTCTGAATATCTTATTAATTTGTGGGAACATACTCGGGTCGGTAGCGTTCACGGCCCGAATTTTGTTGTCCCAAAACAAATTAATGGACAACCTATAATTTTCTTTGATCAATTGGTTGATGTTTTTGATGGACGACTTCAGTGTCCTTATCTCCAGATCTCGTGTGTCAGTAAACCGTCTGTACAAGCGTTTTAGTCTTGTCAGTAAGCCACTTTTTTGTCTGTGTAATGCATCAATTGTCGCGTTACGGTACATGTCAGTTGCGTTACGTTCTTTGTATTTCGGTATTGTCCTGTTCATTGTTCGTTGAATTGTTTCGTCCATTTGTTCTAAGTATCTGTCAATTTCAGTGTTTGTCATGTTCCTGTCATTTGGTGGGGATATACCATTTGAACGTAATTCACTCAATAAGGCATTGGAGAAACGTGGCCAGCGCACCTTACTGTAATTGTAAGTATGCACCGGTACATACTCCTCCAACTCCATAAGCGCGTTCGGAAGTTGTATTACGGCGGCGAGTCCGCAGTGGTCACTGTCGTACTCGATCGTTCTTAAACAATTCTTAGGCCGATGACCCACAGTATCAGTAATTGTTAGTCTTGCGTCTTTCAACAATAGATCCAGATAGGCACCGCTTCTTGGAAACGATGGCCTGTCTGTAGCGAGAAGTTCAATGCGATACTCCAGGTTGTATCGACCCATCCAATTATACAGATGGTTACCACGAGGATTTTGTATTTGATTTCCCCAATCTATATGTTTGGCATTCAAATCACTAGCCAATATGTAGTAGTTTTCTTCCGAGCTCAATCTTAAGCATTCAAAAAGCTTTTCAAGCTCTGTTATAAACTGTGTGGGCTGAGGTGTTTCCGGTGCATAGGCAGCGATCACATACATTCGCTTCCCCTGTTGGAGATGAATGCATATGATGCATACCTCTAACGTCCGAAATTTACGCACATCACTATTATATATTACCTTATGACTAATGCCTTTACGTATAAAGATTGCGACGCCCCCTCCTTGAGTGGAGTTGGGTCGGTCTCTCCTTACGATATTGTAATTGTTGTTAGTCAATTTATGTTTCTGGTTAAGCTTAGTTTCGCTAGCCATAAACACATCTGGACTTATGTCTTTAAGCAATTGGAATAAATTCGCTCTACGTTCGGTCCTAATCAGTGAATTTACATTCACAGCTAGGATCTTAAAGGGCCTCTCCGGCAGCGCGCCCTTAACCTCCAAGTTGCGTTAAGCTCGGCAAAACAGAGTAGATATAATCCACCCTAGTCGCCTGCTCCCTGATCTGGGTTTGGAGGCCGTTCAACTGGCCCTGAATGGCCAGTAGAACGCCCATAATGTCCGCCTGTGCCGCCGGCGCCTTAGGCACGGGGGCCTGTTGGGCGACCTTTGGTGTAGGCTGTACCGTGCTTCCCCTTCCTGACGCCATTTGGGCGTAAGAAATTTGGGGGTTGACGGGCGTTGTTGTAGGAGGGCGCACTGTTGGACGCTTTTCTACCACTGTTTGCTTTGCTGCTTTATTGTTTTTTATAAGCTGAAACGTCGGGCATCCCCGATAATTAGCGGGGTGTCCGGCGCCTCGGCAGAGTACACATTTAAGCTGGGTCCTATCTTCGACCCGTTCCTTTCCTAACTTGCATTCATCTGCATTGTGGTTCTCTCCACACTTAACGCAGCGTGACTGCATTTCGCAGTTTGCTGCGGCGTGGCCGAACCTTTGGCAGCGCATGCATTGAAGCATGTCGCCGCGCCTTTTTAATTTGTCCCAAGTTACAACCTGATAGTTGAGGACGGATATACTCCTCAAACTATCCAGTTTGCTGCTGGGTGAGAGTTGAACAAGGAAGAAGGGAAGTCTCCGCTTCTCCCGCATAGCTCTAACTGTAGCGAACGGCTTGACCCCGATAAAGTCGAGATCGTCATTCGCTTTTTGGCGGAGTTCATTTAAGAGCACCTGTGGTTCCGTGTAGGAATCTATGCCCTTCAAAAGGACCGTTTGAAATTTTTCGGTTTTAGGGGTGAAACTAAAGAATTCGGTAGTAGTTTCTTTCAGCAACTCTTTAATTTTTTTGTGCTGTTCCAGTGTGAAGCACTGGATAGCATGCCTATCGTTATTTAATCTTTTAATAGTAAAATTTTGACCTATGGTCAACTTACATAGATTTATGGTATCCTGTAACTCCATTTTATAAGTATTAATGGGTGGCACCTTTTCTTTTTTCATAATCGGCGGCTGTGGCTGCTGCTGCTGAGACTGACTTTTCTGCGGCTGTTGATTCTGCTGCTTTTGAATCTGCTGCTGCTGTTTTTCTTGCGTTTGTTTCTGGACTTGTGTCTGCTGCTGTTGCTGTTGTTGTTGTTTTGGCCGTTGTTGTTTTGGCTGCTGCTGTGGCTGTTGTTTTTGTAATTTTTCTTTTTTCTGCTGTTGTTCTTTTTCGTCGAGTTCTTTTAGTTGCCTCGCTCGGCGCGCTTCTTGGCTGGCCTTAACTTTACTTTTTATCTTTTCTATTTCTGCCTCCAAAGCATCAATTTGGGCGAACATTCTTTGTTCCTCGTCCTCCTCAGATGACGCCTCTGATGTGGAGAGGGGCAGTACTATCGCCCGTCGTGAAGTGCCCTTCTCCTTCTTCAGACATATATGCTATACCCTCTTCGGGTGAAGTGTTTAGCTCGGTTTGTCTTGCTGCCTCTGACGTCTCGTCTATATCGGACGTATGCACCCCAGCTGGCAGCTTTTCTGAGGTGGCCGTGGATCTCCTTTTTACTAAATTTGGTGCGCACTTGATCCTCTTTCTGCGCTTTTGATTAGCATCGGATGATGTTGCCGTTGTTGTTATTGCTGATGATGTTGTTGCTGCAGAATCATTGTTTGTAATTGGAACAGCTTTCGATGTTCCCTCTGCTGATGCCATCGCTGGCCTCATTGGCCCTAGGACACCTTTCGATGCCCCGGTGCTTAAACTCCTCCTCCTTTGATCGTTTTCCCAACCAATAAAGTTTTCCACTTCACGGTTGTGAAAAAAAGCTGATAAAGTTCTGATGCCCGGCTGGGAATCGAACTTGCGACCCTCGGATTCTCGGTCGGCCACTCTATCTTTGTGCTACTGCACCACTTATGAAATGTTTATTTAATATAGAACTTAAGCTCACACACGAATTTTAATTGGAAAAACTGGGAAGCCGAAAACGTCTTAACACCTCCACAGTACGAGATCGACTGTTACATTTTCCTTCTTGACACACATCAGACATCACATTTGGTGCGTCCATCAATTTATTCACATGCTCAGTCGTTTATGACCGAGCACATCGAGTGCGATCTCCACATGCTCAGAACGAAAAAAGAAACACACATTTAGAGCTCTTTAACTCAAAACGAAAAGCAAACAAATTTTTTAAAAACTCAGACTGCTATGAACTAAAAAATATCAACGCCTAATGGCAACATCATCGACATAAGCTATTTCCGTGTATCCCTCTGGGTTGGCTTCTGGCTCCCGTCGAGGACGGACGTGTTTTTCCGTCTTGGGAAGTAGAAAAAAAAAAACTTAAAAAAATAATAAAAATAAAAGTATGTTAAAGTAAAATAATTCCTGGCCAATTCGAAGCCGGTAAAAATAATATGTAATCGCTTAATAATCTCAATAAAGTTTACTACTACTTGTATCCCTCTGCTTCCAGGTCTATCAATGTGTCAGACACCTTAAGCTTTCTCAGCGCTTTGATTATTGCCACTTTACTACCAATGTCTCTAATGCTGGTTTGTTATTAAAATTTTCAAACACACCATTTTTATTGGTTAATGTGCTTTAACAGGAGCATTTCAGAGACAAATCTTTTTAAATAGCCCTACTACACGTCAACCACTTTTGTTTAAATTAAATGTCAAAACCACAGACGAGCCATACAAAGACGGGAAATTTCTGGAACTGATATTTTTGCATCTGTGTAAGAGAAAACTGATATTTTTGCACCTGTGTGTAGTTGCATTACACCACATATTGTTGTTTGATTTCACATCTATTATTGGACTTAAAGTCAAATTTCCAAACACAAAAATGTAAACATATCGGTTTTGGAATGTGGATCGTCAAAAGGTTTCCTATCTTGTTATTTTCCATCTGTGGCCTAAACATAAACTGCCTAACGGAAAAAAGAAAATAATGTGCTTTTTACATTAGACATTTCGTTGGCGATACAGATATCAAGTGGAGGCGGCCTATTATGGAAATATAAAACTACATTCTCTGAAACACTACTAAATATTTTTAACTTATTTATATTATCTCAGTTATTTAATTTCTTTTTGGAATGGATTTGCGGACTATATTTTTCATTCTGAGAAAATCGTACAAAAATTCCATCTGGTAACACTGTTCGTCATAACCCCTGGAGTGTTTAAAACATAAATAAAAACAGCTATAAAAGAAAGACTTTTAAAGATGCAAATAGTCTTTAAATTAAAATATACGAAAAATAAGAATATTATAAGCACAATAGGCGGGTGGGCGATCAGGGTTGTTGCAATGTATACGTTTATAACATTTTATTCTTTAGTCAGCGCACTTAAATAAAAAAAAACCATACCCATTACGCATTCATTGAGTAGAGTAGCGTAATTGGCAGGCAATTAGAAAACAGAAAATTCCAACCGTTCGCCAATTATCTACAATCGTTGCCGTCGGCTATAAATATATCAAAACACACAAAACATACTCTCAGACTCAGACAACAATATATCTATCAGCACTCTATCGATTCCGTTGCATCTGACATTATGTGCGGATGCGACGATTGGTTTCGTCAATTCGCCAGTAATTTGATCAAATTAATGGCTTAAACAATCGATGCCAATGTTCGTTTATTTGCATTTGAATTTTGCGTGTAGGTTTTTTGTTTTTTGTTGATTCGAACAATCAAAGGAAAAACATAAACAATGGCCGACATGTGTTTCCGTTTTGTTATTATTTTTATTGTTTTTATGTTTGTATTTGCGTCATTATGCTGATTTACACGCAAGAAAAGTGACACATTTAAATTCACACACATTTTACGTTCACACGATTCTTTAGAAATTTGATTTTAAATTATTCAAACGAAAAATGCCAAGTGGTAGATATACCAATGTAATTTGTTTGTCTGGTTGAGGTTTTCTTTATAAATCGTCTGCTCGTTATTATTATTTTGTTGAAGGTGGGTGTATTTTTTATTTTAAGGACACATTTTAAAAGCAATTAATAAAACACCAACATGCTCGATATTTACTCCTTTAAAGTCCTGAGATTTTTAATAAAAAATAAGAAAATAACAGAGCAAACATTGAAGAGATATTAACAAGTTTTATAGTTTTTTTTTTTAAGTCAGGATAATGCCAGGGGATAGATATGGCCAACAAAAAACAAAGCTCCTTTACCAATCTTTGTTTTAATTATGTGGAAGCCTTATTGCAAAAAATCACTCTTGAAATACGCATATTTAGAATGTGGTATGCGTATTTCTGGAGTTATTTTTTTTAATACAATTCTTTGCAAAAAATGTTGATGCTACCTTTGAAAGTATGAAGTGCTGATTCTAAAAAAAAATCGCGCACCCTTATTAGATAACCGGTTCCAAGGATACACTCCAAAAACTATTCACTGTTCACTTTGAAATATATAATCTGAAAAATATAATCAGACTATAAATATAATGGACTATATCTTCGGAACGGGTTGTCCGATAAAGGCGAGCGATATCTTTTCAGAATCAGCACTTCATACTTTCAAAGGAAGCATCAACATTTCTTGCAAAGAAGTTGTATTAAAAAAAATAGCTCCAGGAATACGCATACATCATTCTAAATAGCGTATTTCAAGAGTGATTTTTTGCAATAATCCTTCTACCTATAAACTTTTGATGCTGATTTTGAGAGTATCAAGAGTATATTACAAAAAGGTATCGACCAAGTTTTTAGGATAACCCGTTCCAAAGATACACTCCAAAGTATTTTCAGATTATATATTCCAAGAGAACAGTGAATAGCTTTTGGAATATATCTTTGGAACGGGTTGCATTTTCACTTGTTCATCAGTGAGTTTTCTTAGTGGGTTTGTACTTGATCGCTTTGCTATGCTGCGAATGCTCTTTGATCGATTCCCATTTTAACTACAGGTCTTGCTTCCTCAATTAATACCAAAATCGAATGAATCGTATAAATGCATGGCCTTATATGTCAAATCCAATTGACAAGTGACCAGCTTGCAAGCAGCTTGATTTGCTATCAAATCCACGAGCAGGTCATCTGCCATACGATGGTTCAATTACATTAAAAAACTTCGTCCAGAAAAGAAAAAGAAGGTAGCGATGGCAATGCGAGGTAAGTGATTTGTCATCATCTTGTTTCTATCAACACAACAAAGGACTAGCGAGGTCATCACCAGAAATTGTAGACTAAATAACAATGTCCATCCCGTGCCGATTTTCACGAAGTAAACATTAAACAGATTGTCTGAACTTGAGAAATAAGTTCTGGGGTATGGTATAAAATCGCCAATCAATGAGATCGGAAACAGGCTTTCTAAATAGAAGTGGGTATCGTTTAAGATGGCCTTTTTGCAACCAAACATTATTGTGGTAACGATGATTTCCTTAATTGTCGTTGGTGCAGCGGAAGGCCGCTTACCTTTGGCTTCCGGCCTGTATACATCTTGTCCCGACCAGGTCGGAAATTGATATTCGTACTGCCAGTAGCGGACGGTCGATTTGATTTTTTCTTTGTGGCAATTGAGTTAATTTATGTGTTGAAAGTATGTAGTTAGAAATGGTGAGTGTTTTGTTTTATATTTATATGGTGTCAAAGGTCGCATAGAATTTAAAAGTCGGAGTAACAAATGTATTTTAAAAATCATGACATGGGCAGTTAATTGCAGAACAAACTACTGAATCTTGATTATAATATTTTTATTTAGTAGTCACTTAAAATAAATTAATTTTAATCTAAGCACTAGCACTAGGTATGAGAAAAGTCGATAGTTGGTTATAATAAGCACTCCAAATAAAGATCCGCTATATCTTGTTCGCCGATAGGATATGTGAAGGGTGTGCTTCTTTCCAAATTCCCATTTTCATTTTGCAGATTTAGTTTAGTCGATTTTGAAATTGGTTTTGATACAAAAATTAGAATTGAACTTATTTCGAATAATTTAATACAGAAAATGCACAGAAAAACCAGACACTAGAGAAACCCCAAAGAAAAATCAAATAAACAATACAAGAGCTTGAATTTTTTTTTTATAAAAAAAATGAAATGTCAAAATTTCGCAAGCAATTAATGTGCAGGTCAATTAAATTGAGAACGAAAAGAGTGGAGAATTGTACTAAGAAATCTAGTACAGCTATTCACTAAAATTACACATTTCGTCGTTCAGCAGCGTACTGGAAAACGAAAAGTAGAGCGAAATTTTTCGTTCATGATTTCGTCGTGTCATTTTTGTATGGGATTTTTCGTTTCGCATCAGCAGCGTACTAGGCTTTACAGTAGTCGTTGGACTTTTACTTTTTTGACAATGAGCTAAGTGAATAGGTGTTATACTAAACTCCCCGCTCACTGTGGGGTGGTTTGGGGAATCTACATCTAAATAAGGACTTTTTTTCCTCTGCCTATTGCACTGGATTTATTTTTGGTGGCTTTGGATTTCAATTTACATACAAGTTCTTCGCTTACTTTCGAGTTGCAGGTGTATTACTAAATATTCCTGGATTCAGTGAATTTGAAGTTCGGTTTTCCTTGTCGCCTCGAACCTGAGGCCTTGATTCGAAGATTCTCTTGGCTGGAATAATGCTGTATATTTGCCCGATGTCGCTCAACCAATGTTGTCGACGTATTTTGAATTTTTGGTTGACATCGCACATTTTTGTTCAGCAAATTAAAATCATTTGCTAGAGTTTGGAAAATGCGTGCATTTGACATCGATGAATCTCTTCTTCGTTGGATTAGAAATTAACTTTCGGACCGTTCAAGACAAGTAGTTTTGGATGGGTTCAAGTCTGAAACCCACAAAATAATGATATGCCCCTGGTAGTGGTGGAGCCAGGATTTGGACAAGGGGGGCGTGTCCAACGATTTAAAAGATAATATTTTCATAAATTTTACCGAGCTAACGAAAAAGTTCTTATTACGTTAACTGTGGAGGTATTTTGTCTCAATGTCGCTAAGAAAAATCGAGCAATGAATATTTGACACAACTTTTTGTTAATAAAAATAATAAGGAATATATGGTATGATATTCAGGGTTGGCCCACGTCACTCGGTGACAATGTGTGCGAGAGAGATAGGATAATGAAATGCGGAATATCATACCAGTATTCCTTATACCATGCAAATGCAACTTAAATTTTTTTGTACTACAGCTGCAACTTTAATTGTAGCCATTTGATACGATTCAGCTTCATCTTTGTGCCCAAGCAATGACAACTCGAAGCAGAAGGTCGAGAACCGAGAAACGAAAAAAAGATAAAGAGAAACAAACATAGTCGAGAACTCTAGGCGTGTATAATTGTTTGCTTATATATACATACACTCCTCGCTACTTTAATAGGATACCTCTTAGTTCTGTTTTCTGTCATTCATTGCTCCTAAACCAAGCATGCTATACTCTGTTCAATTTATATTTTCAGTACAGGTGTTGATGTGAGAGCTTTTTCAAACACATTGGTGCCTGTCGCTGAAATCCACTGAATATAACCACTAAGTTACATACAAATTATTTTTGTAATCTTGTTAAAACCAGCGTATATCCCACCATGAACTACATACTGCACATCCAAGTACACACTGCTGCTTGTGTGCCTTCTCCATGCACTTAACCCTTGTCGTGTGCTTTTAAAATAACATTATTGAAAACGAGTTACAACTGCTACGTTTGTGGTAATTTAGTATGCTTATTATTGCAACCCTGTGAGAGCTTTAAAACAGTACGAACTTATTGGCATGTCTATCCGGACCCGAAACCCCCCTCGTGGATCCGCTAGTGATGGCTGAAACTTCTAATCCACTTACCTGCTTCGCAGAGGATAGTACCCTCAGCTTTTCAGATTTATTTTTAGTTTTACCCTGCTCTTCGGATGTGGATCTTCAACGGCAATGTGTGATTAGCTCAATAAATTCTGACGTAGACAGCATTGTTAAATGGGGAATCAAAAATCAAGTAGAATTTAATGTGTCGAATACTCAATGCTGCCTACTGTCATTAAATCATAATATACAACATTGTCACTATCCATGAGTGACACTTGCATCAAGGAAACTGAACATCTCGAAATTCTCGGTATGTGTATTTCCACCCACCTCTTGTGGAAGGATCACATACTCGATATCGCCAAACATGCCGATAGATGTTTATGTTTTGATTTCCTGATGCAAGAAGTTTTTCTCCACCTCCTATCTGGCTGTTATCTCTAAGACTAATATACGCCCAAAGCCACAGTATAATTCCCATCTCTGGGCTGGTGCTCTTGTAATTTACTTAAGTCTCTTGGACAGTATTGAACGCAGACCATTTAAATTGATTGGTGATAGTATCCATCTTGAGCCCAACTTCGGTCGTAATGTCAAGTTCAGAGATTCATTCTTTAGCCGTACTAAGCGAATGTGGAATGCTTTACCACACTATATCTTTCCCAGTCACTGCAATGTTCAGGAATTCAAAACCAATCTGCACTGACACCTCCTATTAAACCCTCTCTCCATATCCTAGTCTCACACAGTATTTTGGCATAATAAGGGTAAGAAAATACCCCTTGAGTGCGCGTTCATTAAAAAGCTTATAGAATTTTCACTGGTATATTTTCTTCCATTCGCCCTCCTAGCTCATAGGGCCCAAATACCATTTGGTGGACCTTTATTTCTGTTAGTTAGCCTCGTCTCGGTCTCGTCAAAATTGAAAAATTTCCGTATCGCCTAACCAAGTCTCGTCTCGATCTTGGTCTCGCCTTTTTTTCGTGAAAATTTTGATACTATTTTTTTCCAAACGTCAAAATATAAAATCAGAAAAATTTCGAATTTTCTAAGATAAAATTTGAATTTTTTAGATTTTTTTTAATCCATTTAAATCGGAGCCATCGATGAATGGATTTTGACAGTTCATGGCTTGACAGATAGGCAGCGTACTATATGTTGACGTTTAAATAATAGTTTTTTTTCGAAATGTCACCTAAGAGTCAGCCACTTTTTTCCGTAGGGAGCAACAAAGTCTAAAAAATGAGCGATTTCTTTTCAAATGCATACATAATGCATACATAAATCGCACGTATTCTTCTCTGGAATTTCGCAGTGCGCTTGTCTGAGTATAACAATGTACGTATGTGGTTTGATATTTTAACGCGCATAGAATATTTCACAAAAAAAAACTTGTGAATATTGTAAACATTGAACATGAGCACTGAAAAATAATTAAATAAAATATTTGTTCTATCGAAAACCGAAAAAAGCTCGCGAATACTCTCGGCGAATTTCTCTACCAAAAATACGGACTCGTCTCGGGTGCTTTTAGAGTAGTCTCGTCCGAGACGAGACCGATACTAGTCTCGGTCTTGTTACGCTTATTGTCCAGCAACCAGCACTCGGCTCCGTACATTATAAGTGCTATGTTTTGTACAGCGAGCACTAAGTGGTTAGCTATAAGAGTTTGCAACCAATTTGTCCCACTGGTATTTAACAATTAAAGTGTTATCGAACCTCTTAAAAATTGTATTTTGTATTCGACGTTTAGCATGGATATGCCTCGGTAATTCTTGCAAGTCAAGGAATTGTCTAATTTGTCGACATCATCAGCATATGGTACTGATTGTCCAACCATATGTCAAGCTTCCTTTAACCCATATTTCCTTGCTGATGCATGCGTCATATGAAAACATCATCAGGACCGGCAGCCATGTTGTTCTTCAGGGTTTTTAATAGCTAATTCGAATTCTGCTATACTGGGTGTTGGAACTAGGTATTGATTGATTGGATGTTGTTTCTTTTCTTGCTCCACATGGTTTTCAGCTGTTAGAAGTGCTTCTTGAATGTATCGAGTATTGGTTGCGAATCAAAGACTAGATTGCTTTCACTATTACGAAGAAGCCCTCCGTCAAATCAGCAGCCAGACTCTTCAATGGAGGCTTCTATTTCCTATTATTTCCGAGCATATTCTTCGACTCCTTTCTCTTTGCTCGTTATTTTTCTTTTGCAGCTTTTGTCTTACGTGTAATCTGCTGCATTTGCGCATGGTATAACTCTTTGATGATGTTGTGGTATTTAGACCACCGCGTTGATGACGCCTGTGTTAGATGAGTACACAGCGGATATCCTCCCTTTCAGATACACTCCTTAGACATTAGCGGCTATAGATGATCTTAACAAATCTGAAGACGCCGAAGGCCAACATCGAATTTCTTCTTCTGAACAGTTCCCCTTCTTTGGCGTTTGAGAATCAAGCTCTAAATTTTGTTTCAACTAGGAAATGGTCAGATTAGGTGTTTGCCCTTGAAATGCATGTACGCCTCAGATAATAGATATATATATGTATGTCGTGCATCGATCGGGTTCGTTTTTTCACCATCTGGGAAGAGCTAGATTGCTTTGTGGATCGTAGCCATGAATCAAAGAAAACTAGATTAAGACACTTCTTTGTTTTTCTTATTTTATTGACGTCATATGTGAAAAAAATCTGCAAATTGTTGTTGTTTGTCGATTAATGGATTTTTTCCACATATGACATCATTAAAATAAGAAAAAAATTATAGAAGTGTCGTAATCTTGTTATATTTGATTCATGGATCGATGCAGTCTTGGAGACAAGTTGCTTAATAGCTATTTTTTCGTATTTTTCTTTGAAAACGAAAAGCCAACCTATCTGCATTATTACCATGCCAAACTGTATATGTGTCTGAATCTGAAGTGTTTGGTAAATTATTATACTATTTAATTACTGCGTCTTTAGAAAAAGTACTCCGTATTTACGAAATTTTGCATACAAATTGCCTGACCCAAAACTTCCTCAGGCAGACAGACAACTCCCTAGGCGGACAAGAATCTTCTCACTGTCACTGTCCGCCTAAAGGAGTTTTTACTGTATCTAGTTATTGCGTATCTTTATTTGTTCAATTTTTTTTTACACAAGAACTAGCTATTAAGAAATGTTTCATGTACAAATAATTATGCTTTATGCCTTTAATAATGCTAGCCTTGAAATAACGGGTGTTTTTTTTTAGCCGCATTAGAAGTTCCTTTGGTTTGAGAGTTGAGAATGTCAAACTCTGTTTACATTTCTCTTCAGGAAGGTTTGGCGATTTGAAGGTTCATCATGAATCTTTTGCTGATACGAATCATAAATATTTATGCTCTACTTAAATTGCTTGAGGGCTACTTTTTCCTCTGCGTAAACTGTCACATAGGTTCTTAAGTAGAACTTAGATGCTTAAGTTGTGCATCATCAAACGGGCCTTAATGCCGTAGCAACGCTTCCAAATTGTGAAAATTTACTTTGAAAAAAAAAAAAAAAAATAAATAAATTTATTCGCGAAGTTCATAGATCACTTCGTCCATTTTACGGTCAATATTTCTGATTAAATGCCAATAAGCAAAATTGCCGTATATGGATATTGATTATAATAATACAAAATTCGATAATATTTCTGTCTTGTATTAATATTTTATGGTCGAAGGCTCTTAAAGAAACAACCGTTACAAGAGCAATTTTTTGTTGTCGTTTTATTTCCGACTTCTCTATTATTTGAATTTTTTTCTAAAGTATTTACACTTAAAATACGACACACCCTGTTTAAGACCACTCTGTTCAACCTCAAAACTTCTAAAGAATCTTTCGCGTGAACTCTTCATGCAATTAGTGTGATTTATTTAAATATTTGCCGCTTAATCCAGGGGCTTGATGGCAAGTGTGAAGTTGATTAATACAAAATGAAAGTACATCCAGGAGTTATCAATTTACTTAAGTTGTTGTATATTTTAAGAAGAGATTATTATTATCGTTGGTTATGTTATTGTTATTGCATCCACGCATCAAATTTGAATTGGACTATTTTTAGATTTTATTGTGCGATATGATATCTTGTATGAACATCTTATTTTTCATTTAGCTCTACTTTTTTTTATTACATGTTTTCGGGGACAATCTTTAAGATAGCAACAGATTAACTAATAAATTTAAGAGGCTTTGGTAATTTTCAAAATGTTTTAATTATGTGTTAAGTGAATAATTGAATATAAATCGTAGGTTTATGTCCGCAAATTAGTATTTTTGTTTGTTTGCGAAATAAACCAGTTTTAGTCTGAATCTAAGACAATTTTACTCATGTAGAAAAGTCAAATATTTGTTTACATAAACCTATTTATTGCGAAATTGTATTTTATTAATCGCAGTCGCAGGTAAAAGGCTTAAAATTTATTAAAAAGGTCGTTTCCGATTGTGGTGAAACTTTGTGAGTGTAATATTCAATATGTTGGAAATTAGGCTTTTATCATTATGTTATTAGCAGATATTTTTAAGTATTGGTATTCCTATTCTTACTTAACAATTTCCATTTTATTTAGATTAACTTGAATCTTAGTATAATGAATTTTGGAATAGATGATTCAAGGAATAGTTACATAGGTACCTACCTACAAATGTATATGTAAATCTAAGTTATGGATTTTAATTTTGTAAGTTAGAAGAGTAAAATGGATCTACATATATATACATATTGATGGAACCTTAGTATGTAAACAAAACGAAAAAACGGAATAATAATAAAGTAGAAATAAAAGGATAATACACATACGTAAATGTTTTTATATTGCTTAGTCGTTATAGTTTGAGGGAAAACAAAAATGCAATTTGAATTCATGAAGAAATAAGAATATATTAAAAAAAATGTCAAAAATCGTTGGAGCGGTTTTTTAATAAAATTTTATACAAAAAAAAATTTGAAACGCAATTTTGAATATATTATTAATATATGTACATATAAAATTCAAATTTAAAAAAAAAATTCTTCGACTGGTTTTTGAAAAATCGATTTTTCGAAAAAAAAAAATTCATTTAGAAATAAGAAGATAAATAATTTTTTTTCTTAACGGTTTTTTAACTTTTGTATGGGAGGTACCGTTTTTTTTAATTTTAGAAAAATAGTTTTTTAACTATGCAAGATAATGTCAAAAAACCACTAAATACGAAGTTTTGAAAAAAATCTATTGAGTCGTTTTCGAAATTTTGAATTTTCAAAAAAAAAAAAATTAATTTGCAAAAAAATTTGTTTTGAAAAATTTTGCTATATAATAGTGTTTAAGCTTTCTAGGAGCTTTTGCGTAAAAAATTTCAACAAAATCAGATTAACCGTTTCTGAGAAAATCGAAAACCAAAGAAAAATGGTTCTACTAGAGGTATCAAAAATAACTATTTTTCCAAAAAACTGAACTGAACTGATTATTAATGAACTGATTTTTTTTATAAAAATCGTTGGAGCCGCTTTTGAGAAAAATAAGATTTTTGTTTTTGGCAAAAAAAATGTATGGGAGCTACTGTTATTTGTCATTTAACAAAAAAATGAAAAAAACGTGTGAGCATATTACCGAAAAAAAGATATGTACCAAGTTTGAAGCAAATCCAACGAACCGTTTAGGCTGCAGACTCGAGGACAGACAGACAGACAGACGGAATTAGGGACCCACTTTTTTGGGTGTTCTCTATGATCGTAATGTCATGTTTGATTGTTAAAAAAACAATTTTTTTACGAATACATAATTTGCCTTATACCTATAGTCGCAAATAAAAATGAGTATTTTTATGGGAAATATTAATAATAAAATATTATTTATTTATTAATTAATGAAAGCTCACATTTAGTTGTTAGTTATATATTTATTTCATTAATAAACATATAAAAATGTTTGGCCCTCCATTTTGTTGACTTTCTAGATTTCCGCAAAAAAAATAACCACTTTCTTTGCTTGTTTGGCATGCGAGGAATATTCCGAAAATATTCTTTTCGTTCCGTGTTTAACACGGAATAAAATGTTCCAAATGTTCCGAAATGTATAAAGAAACAACAAAAGAGTTTATCCGGAACATTCTGTGTAGGTTAGGTTAGGTTATAGTGGCTGTAAGCTGTTAAAATAACTAACTTACACACTTAGTCCAGAAAGAAAGGACCGTTCTGGTACCATAGAGGAGTTGGGGTTTTTTGCCCAAAAAATAACTTAAAACCATTTTGAGCTTCCAATGAAGCGGATGAGAGAATTAGTGTCTGAGTGTGCAAGTTCATTAATGTCACTGAATAAGAAATCTTCGTCTGTTAGACAGTGCAGGGCATGTGCAGAGGAGATGAAGAACAGTTTCTCCTCCTCCCCATTTAAACAACTTTTGCAGAAGTCATTCGCGAGCACGCCGAGTCTTCCAGCATGTCTACATATGAGGCAGTGTCCTGTGATGACACCTATAGTGAAGCTGTGTGCCGTCTGCAGAGAGAGGTCAAAGCCTTAGTTTAAGATCCAGCTTTGGCCAAATCTTTTTTTTTTTTTTTTTTTTTTGTATAGTTTTGCACGCGCTCAAGGGATTATGAATACCCTTTTTTTTTTTTTTTTTTTTTTTTTTTTTTTTTTTATAACTTTGCACGCGCTCAAGGGATTATGAATACCCTTTATATGTTTTTCTTAACACAGCGTGGGCATCCGGTGGAAGAAGAGAAAGAAGGATAGAAAAGATGTGTGGCGCGATGTTCTGAGACTAGAGCTGGTTGATGTCTCAGATTTATCTCCAGGGATGGCGGCTGAACTAATGCGGAGAGAATTGCCGAGTCTTATTTATTTATGCCCCTTATAATTCGCATTATTTTATTTATTACGTTGTCATATTTTATGGGTATGCTAGTTTACTCAATCACATGTTGTTAGTGTTATGCCTGAACAGCATGTAATGAGCAAAGCAGCAACTTATTTTATGACAATTTTTAGAATTGGTTTTTAATGGAATATAAGTAGACATAGACAACGGCAGGAATCGAACCTGCAACCACGAGGTTGACAGGCGAGCACACAACTATCACGCCACGGCCACCCCCCAAAATATGTTATATGTTATTCTTAACACAGCGCGGGCATCCGCTGAAAGAAGAGAAAGAAGGATAGGAAAGATGTGTGGCGCGATGTTCTGAGACTAGAGCTGGTTGTTGTCTCAGATTCATCTCCAGGGATGGCGGCTGATCTACTGCGGAGAGAATTACCGTGTCTTATTTATTTATGTCCCTTATAATTCGCATTATTTTATTTATTTCTTTATCATATTTTATGGGTATGCTAGTTTACTCAATCACATGTTGTTAGTGTTATGCCTAAACACCATGTAATGAGGAAAGGAGCAACTTATTTTATGACAATTTTTAGCATTGGTTTTTAATGGAATATAAAAAGACATAGACAACGGCAGGAATCGAACCTGCAACCACGAGGTTGGCAGGCGAGCACACAACTATCGCGCCTCGGCCACCACCGTTTTTTTGTTGCTAGACATATGTTACCACTAGTCCACCTAAGATTTGTCCTCTCCATAGCATCTAGCCTAAGCAAAAATTTACTTGTACCCACTGGAATACCCAGGTTACTGTAGTCAGTTGAAAGGGGTAGTGTTGTTCCTTGTTTGGCGAGTTCGTCGGCTGTGCAGTTCCCGGAATATATCTGTGCGCTGGCATCCAGCATATAGGTGAATGTTGAACTGTTCCGCAATCTCTTTGAGAGATGATCGACAGTCGAGGGCTATTTTGGAGTTAGTGGAAATTGAATCCAGAGATTTCAGCGCAGCCTGGCTGTCAGAGAAAATGATGATATCCGTTGCAGATGCCTATCACGTTTTCTTTAAGCCAGGATAGGACCTCCTTAATTGCCATTAATTCCACCTGGAACACGCTATAATGGTTAGAAAGACCGAAAGAGAGACTAAGATTTAGTCTGTTAGAGTAAACACCACCCCCTACAGCGACGTTTGTTTTTGACCCATATCGTCGAAAAACTGAATTTTTCCATCTTCCAAAAAATCATTATCCTCCCACTGTCATCTTGAGGGTATGCTTACCTGGAAGTTTTTATTAAAAAGTGGTTGGGGTGTGATGTAGTCTATGCTGCTTTGTGGGATACTGAACGTGTTTATTATGTTGGCGTGGCCAAAACTGTTGTTTTTCCACTGTGAGGTCGCCTTCAGGCGAATAGTTGGGCAAGCTGCGGATTGCTTGCTGAAAATATTTAAGGGTGTCAGATTAAAAAGTATTTCAAGCGCTGTAGTTGGAGTAGTACGCAAAGCACCACTTATACATATACAACCAGTGCGTTGGACTCTACTCAGTTTATAATTATTTATCGCCTTGTCTGGAGCAGTCCACCAAACGACCACTCCGTATGTAAGAATCGGTCTAATAACCGCTGTGTGAAGCCAATGGACTACGCGGGGCTCTAGACCCCATTTGTTGACAATGGCCTTCTTGCAAGAGAAAAGAGTAACCGTGGCTTTCTTGTATATTGGATTTGCAGCTTAATTTCTTATCCAAAATAAGACCCAAGTATTTTGCTTCATCCGAGAATTTAAGACCTATACCATTTATAGATGGAGGATCAACGTGCGGTATTTTGTGTTTCTATGTAAAGAGGACAAGCTCAGTTTTATGGGGGCTTACACCTAAACCACAGCTACTTGCCCAGTTGAATAGCTTATTAAGTGCACAGAGAGTATTTAGATGTTTTCCTGAAACCGTAATAAGCAATTACTCTAAATCCCTCCTCTTCCAGATTTGTTAGCAGTTCATTTACCACTAAGTTCCAAAAGAGAGGGGATAGAACACCACCTTGTGGAGTGCCTCTACTAACAGATCTTCTTGAAGATGTAACACCCAGTTTTGGGTTGATCGCTCTGCTTATCAGCATTCGGTTAATCAACTCGCCAGGTGAGCCATCTACCTTTAGATCTGAGAGTCCATTTGTGATTGCATCTGTATTAACGTTGCTAAAAGCGCCTTCTATATCGAGGAAAGCTACCAATGTATATTTCTTGTGATGGAGGTAGTATTCGATAATGCGAGCAAGTGAGACTATTGCAGTTTCCACCGATCTCCCTTTACAGGACGCATGTTGAGACGGATACAAAAGTATAGTGTCAATATTGTTGCGATTATTGATATCAATCGTTCTAAAGTTTTTAGAAGGAAGGAAGATAGGCTAATCCGTCTTTGATCTTTGGGATTTGTTTGGGAAGTTTTGCCCGCTTTTGGAATGAACACCGCCTTAATGTCTTTTCAAGACAGGGGAATATGGACCAGTTCACAACAACTTCTCATTATATTTTCTAGCAAAGCTAAAATATTATTAGAAGATTTATGAAGTTCAACAAGTATTATGCCATCTGGTCCCGCTGGCTTTTAAGGTTTAAAGCTGTTCAATGCCTTAAGTAGTTTGCCCCTGTTGATCAGACCTTCTGGGATTCTATGAATATTTGACCCGTTTGAGTGCAAACTTCTAATGTCTAAGGAACTACCAGGGAAGTGAGTGTCTAGTAGTAGATCCAGCGATTCTTCGCTAGAGGTCGTCCAGGAGTCGTCTGGTTTTTTTCAAAAAGCTTGGTATTACTGGATTTGTTGAAAGAACTTTTCTCGTCCTTGATGCCTCGGAGACTTCCTCTCTATTACCAAAGAACTGTCTGCAAGACAGTCTTTTTGTTTTCCTTAGTTCTCTTTTATATAATTGGAGGGACTCTTTATAGTATTCCTCGTCTATTCCTTTGCTTGAGCTTTTAGCTTTATTGAACAGTGTTCTACTCTTTTTTCTAAGTGGTCCTAGTTCTGGGGTCCACCAATGCGGCTTCCTTTTATCTCTTGGCTTAATAAGAGGACAAGAGAAAACCATAGCATTGCTTAAGGCCCAAGTCAAATCATTGACTTTCTTGTCTAGATCCAAGGTGTTACTTGGAGATTTTAAGATCATTGTCTAAAAGAGTATTTAATGTGTCTCTGTATCTTAGCTAATCAGTTTTTTATGGTTTCTGAACACTTCGTGGCTTGTAGAATCATCATTTAGTTTAAATTGGATATACCTATAATCTGTAAATGGGTGTTGGGGAGACACCTTCCAATTGGTAACTAAAGAGTAGATGAAATCAGAGACAAGAGCAATGCCTAGTACTTCTCGTCTCTTTTTAGTAATAAAAGTTGGTTCATTGTCGATATTACTTACGATGATATAAGTATTTAAGATGTAATCAAAAAGTAACTCACCTCTGCTATTGATATTGGTACTGCCCCCGTTGATTAAAGAAACCAAAAACTGGTATTCCGAATATTCTGGATATCCCAGAATTAACCAAGAAACACACTAATTATAAATTTTTTTTATAAAGAAATTAATTGCTTGTCTGGTTCGTCACTGTTCCACCTAAAGTAGAGCTATAAATATCCATCTATTTGGTTCAATACGTAGTCTAGTTTCTTTTTTGGTAAATTCGTCTGCCTTAAATTTCTCTGGAATGTCCCTATGACCCGGTACCCAATAAAGGTGAATATTGAATTGCCGTTCCTTCCCTATAAAATATGATCCACAGTTTAGGGCTGTTAAAGAGTTTGTAGAAACAAAATTCACAGATCTTATAGCAGCTTGGCTATCTGAAAAGATACGGATATCATGAGTCGATTCATCACCAGAAGGTTGCCTGAAACACGCTACAATGATCGGGAAGATGGAAGGAGAGATTTCATTGGTTTTTGATCCTTCCGAGTAAAATTGTATATCGATTCGTCTCCTAGGAAAGTCACGTCCTCCCATATGGATCTGGAAGGGATGGTAACTTGGAAGTTTTAGTCGGACCAGAACTGCCGGATGGTGTAGTCGATGTTACTTGGAATTGATCTGAATAAGTTCAAAATAGTTAAGTCGTTTTTCATTATTGATCCACTGTGAAGAGGCTTGAAGGCAGATGGCTGGGCATGCTGCCGTTTGCTTAGAAAATATATCGAGGGGTGGCAGATGAAGAAGAATATTAAAAGTAGCGGAGGCAGTCGAGGGAAGCGTTCCACATATTCACACCTAAGCTGATCGTTGGACTTTACTTAGTTTTTTTTAAAAATAATAATCCCACGCCTCTATCCACCACCACATACCGCACGCTCTCGGGTCCATTTGCAGCGAGTACGACGGCAGATTCGTTTGCCAGTCATAGTGGCACTTAGAAATGAAATTCTAGATAAAAGTTGTTGTGTTTTGCCAATGCCAACACAACAACTTGTATTTATGGACAAAACGAGTACTGAAGAAGCAGTATTATAAGCCTGCTTAATGCAAGCAATTAAAAAATAAAATACAAAAATATAAAAATTAAAAAATATAGTATCCGTAGATCTATAAATTAAAGAGTGAAGAGATTACTTGGCATTTATCGACATTAAAGTCTAGATTGTTCTTTTAACATCACATAAAGAAATTATCAAAGTCATTTTGCAGACGCAAAGCATCACAACAGTGAAGAAATTACTGTGAAAATTTTCATGTCGTCTAAACACGTGGAGAGTTCATAGTCCTTTATTACTGATTCTACGTCATTTATTTTCAGGATAAATATAATAGGGCCCAGATGGTTTCCTTGTGGGACGTCAGATTTAGCAATGAAAAGATCCGATATTGAAAACCTGAACGATCTGAAAGGTAGGAATCCATCCATTGAACAAAACCAGGATGAAATCTAAGACCTATAAGCTTGAAAGTGATAATTTTGTGTGAAATTTTGTCAAATGCTTTGCTAAAGTCCGTGGCAATCACATCAACTTCGTCTTTCTTCTCTAAAGAATTTAAAGCATAGAAAACAAATTTAGTTAAGTGAGTGGTCGTAGACTTACCCTTAAGGAATCCATGTTGTTTGATGGAAAATAATGGTTTAAAATAAAAGAACATTGGGTCGAAGACAATACTCTGAGAAAGTTTGGAAATACATGACAGTTTGACGATTGGTCTATAGTTAGAAACATTTGCTTTACAGCCTTTTTTATAGATAGGTACAATAAAAGGGTCCTTCCATATTGATGGAAAAATCCCTAAGCCAAGAGATTTTTGGAAAAAAGTGGCAAAAGTTTGTGCTAAATTGGCTGCACATTTTTTTAAAATAATTGCAGACAAACCGTCTGGGCCCGATGAAAAATCGTCTTTAATTTGTTAACCTTGTGACCCACATTATCAACGTTAATACTGATAGATAACAATGACGTTTGGTTACAATTATATAAATAAGAAAAGTAGTTTATATCTGACTGAAAAACCTTGAAAATAAATTAGTTATAATTTTAGAGTAATTAGAAGAATGATCCAAATAGGTAATGGTAGCTGGATAGCCATTGGACTTCTTTTTTAAGTTTACAAATTGTTAAAAACGTTTGGGATCAACGATGATATCGAATTGCATTTTATTAATGTACGCATCATATAGTAGTTTGCAAAGAGTGAAAAATTCATGGTACGCATCCAGATAGAGAGAATAATCGGTTTCTGTTCTGGATCCCAAATATTTTTGCCACAGACCGTTTCGGGAATATCGGAGTGTACGCAGCTCTCTTGAATAACATGAAAGGGACGATGGATGACATATTTTTTGGGGTGCATGAGGTACAGACAGGAAAAGACATTCAAAAATTATTGAATAAAAGTTAGTGGTTAACGTATTTATATTATTGCTTACATTGTAATTAAAAATTAAGTCAACATTTATATTGCTGAGAAGTTCATTCAGTTTGTTAAAGTCAGCTTTACGAAAATTTTAATGGTGTACGTTTTCAGACTCTTTATCAGGATGGTCATGATCGAAACCAAAAGCTAAATATAACGGTTGGTGATAGAGGACAATAGTGGAAAGAATAAATCTACTTTTCTGAAATGAGAGTCATATTCTGATCGAGACCAGGTAAGAACGAACCCACACGTCCAAATTAGCAGTTAAGCACTATACCCACTGCGCTATTGCCACCCCAGCGCTTTCTTCCTAATTGCTTTTTTGCAAGAGAAAAGTACTACTGTAGCCTTTTTGACTCTTTCTTGTATATACGATTTCCAGCTAAAGTAAGACCCAGATGATTTTTCTTCGATGGAGAATGTTAGTGGAATGCTTTTTATGGTGGGAGGTCCAATGGAAATTTTATGTTTCCTGGAAAAAAACATATTGGGGTTTATGAGGATTGATGTCCAGTCCACACCACAATCACCGTTCTGCACAGTTGGTTGATTTCTTTAAGTCATTTTTTTGAGAGTTCTTTCAAGACAATAGACCATTGAATGCATAACTTATTATGTAGCTCGCAATAGCCAGGCATGCCAGTAGCTCATTGACTACCAAGCTCCAGAGAAGCGGAGGTGGAATACCACCTTGCGACGTACCTCTCCTTACAGAACTTCTTGTTGAAAAGCCGCCCAGCCGATGAATGTATACCAGTTGTATAGCGAAATCACTCTAATCAAACAAATTCGAACTTATGGGCCTAGATGTCTAGGGCATGTAAGACAAATGGACATCGATGCTCGAAGTCGCTCTCCTACGTTGACGCGCACAAACAGTACAACCTAACCCAACTTGGAGTGCTCGACTGGAGGAAGTTAACTAAAAAGCTAACTGGAGGAGGCGTGTTGGTTGAGGCCACATACACCCCGAAGTGCTCAGCAATACCAGTATTCGACCTTAGAAAACCGGTGTTACTCTAATCTGTTTTCCCAGTCAAAGTGGTATTGAACGGAATAAACAGAATGATGATCTGGAGAGGCAAGGATAAGGGCTTTTTAGTTTACTACGGGAAACTTAAAAGCCCTTATCAAAATTAAACACGAAACTATGAAAGGTAATATTCTTGAAACTTGAAATCGAACTATTGAACTAACAGTGCTTTATATCTAGGAAGTTTTGGCTAACCGATAATAAATGTAGAATAATCCTCTGTTATGCAGATTCAGGCAACAAATAGCTAGGATTGTTGCTACTTATATAGAATAGGAGAACCAATAGGAGAGGATTTGATGGGAAGCTTTTGAAATTCTCATAATAATTACTATCGAAGAAGTGAAGATTTGCAAATAAGGAAACAGTCATTCATTTCCTTTGCATATCTCCTGGTCTACCCCAAAATGATGAGACAATTTTCGGACAAACTTCCGGAAATGAATATCAAAGACTCTAGGCTCTTTGATGAACTTCCGTTACTTCTGCACCATGATTTGGGTTTGAAAGACATCGAGCTAGCGGACCGATCAAATCACTCACAGTAGCCGAATGATCAATTTTTTGAACTACTTCTCACTTCAGCAGAAGCCAATTACTTGTCAAGCTTTGTTCGATGTACTTAGTTTTAAGGAGAAAAGATACATTAGATTCAACAAAAGCCCATCATCCTATTTTGAATGAATTACAAACTGAAATACTCCGTGCGCACAACTAATGACTGGTTAGTGGTCACCGAGACATTGGCTCATTACGGAGGCAACAAGTACAACAACTAGTTGCACCACGGCTTTACCACCTCCAACAGTCACACGTCTCACAACCACATGCATCGTGCGCCCCACGGTTCCACCTCAGTCCATCGGTAGCGGACTTTCGATGCATCAAACGGCACCGCAGCAGCCGCCGCCGACATACAAATCAGCCTGTAGTTATGCATTAGCAACCAATACAGCATAAGCTACACAATCAATCAAATAAAATTCAGTACGGAGGCAACAAGCTCAACAACAAGTTGAACCTCAGCTTCAACCACCTCCTTACGCTCATGCCAAACTACCTGATGAAACTCACTCAAGGGGGAGTACTGTGGCGACACTGAATCGACAGTCGCTACCTCTGCGTCTGAACACCAAGTTCCAGAATCTTGACTCCAAGTGTAATTCAACAGGTTGACTCCAACTGTACCAAAAAAGGGAACAAATAATAACCCTAAATTCCAAACGTAAAAAAAGTCCCAAAAGGGAACTTCCCAACATTCAAATAAATTCCTATCTGGCTTCCTCCAACGATTCGGGGAGCCTATCGTCTGGCGTCCAACAGATCACATGCATTAAAGAAATTTTGATTCTCAAATACTTGTTAACTTTTATAAATATATTTTTTCTATCATTAAATCAGTTAATTATTTGTTAATCATTTAATATAAGCGCAGTCTTCTATTTTACTAGAATTACCATCTTTAAAGAGAAGTTCCGAAACCTAATAGTTGGCATCAAGGAAATACTTCCAATAGAACGCGACATAGTAATTTCTACAGCGTAGTTGCAAATATCGAACAATTAGTTGGTGTCAAAATTATCTGAGACACTACAAGTTTATCCATTTGGCGGTTTCAAAAGTAAACGTAAATAAAACACATATAAAATATTTTTTTTCGTGATATTTCTTTTTTATTATAAAGTTTGAACGTTGACATTATGCGTGAAACACTACATTATTTAAATGACCACCACGCGAATTGTTGCAAACATCGATTCTTTTGAGGTAATTTTCGACCACTTTTTGACACATATTGCGCGGTATCTCAGCCATAACTTGACGAATGTTGGTTTGCAAGTGCTCAAGAGTTAAAGGTTTAACTTCATAAACACGGTCTATCGCGTAGCCCCACAAAAAAAAGTCCAGCGGTGTCAAATCGCATGATCTTGGTGGCCAGTTGATATCGCCACGACGAGAAGTTACGCGGCCAGGAAATGTCTCTTGCAATAAAGCCATATTCGCTCGAGTTGTGTGGCATGTGGCACCGTGTTGTTGAAACCACATATTCTCCAAGACGTTTTCTTCAATAGCAGCAAAAAAAGTCGGTTATCATATGACCATGACGCTCCGAATTGACGGTGACAGTCGTTCCATCGTCGTTTTCGAAGAAGTAAGGTCCAATCACAACTCCGGACCAAAGAGCGCCCCAAACAGTGACTTTTTGTGGATGTATTGGCCTCTCTGAGGATTAACAGAACCCCAAATACGACAATTTTGTTTATTAACATATCCACCGAGTGAGAAATGTGCTTCGTCGCTGAAGGAAATTTTGTTCGAAAAATCGCCGTTCACCGCCTGTTGTTCAAGCACCCATTCGACCTATCTACGACGTTGTGAATGGTCAGTTGTTGTGTGAGCTGGACTTTATATGGATGTAGGTGTAGATCCAAATGAATGTGCCGGAAGACAGTCCTTATTCCTGAGAACGACGAGAAATCGACTCAATCGGGTGCCCGGCAACACTTTCACTTGCAGCAGCGACATTTTCAGTGGAACGAGCGAAACGATGATGCACAGACCTTACAATATCTGCAACCAATCCAGTCTATTCAAATTTCTTCACGATTTTGCCAATTGCTGGCGTAGTTGGACGATTATTTAAACCATAATCTCATCTTAAAGCACGAAATGTGGCTGTGGCAGAATCACCATTTTTGTAGTAGGTTTTAACAATTTTTATGCGTTGTCAGACTTTCAACTGAAAAAAAAAATTGGTTTAACAACTCAGTTTGACAAATGTCGAATTCCAGCCCTATACTTTTGAAACCGCAAAATGGATAACCCTTTATTTCGGTAAGTCTTTTTAGTTTCAATAAGACCTTACCGGATCGTTTTAGCACCTTACATTGCCAAACGAGTCGTTCGGACCGCAGCTGTGATTCCTACAAATTAACTTTTTTTTTTTTTTAAATTAATTTTTATTTCATTTTAACTTATAACTATCTTTAAGCTAGACAAAAGTGTTTAAAACTAGCCTAATTATCAATAACTTACAACTAATTTATCTAAAATACTTTACAACCAATCCTTTACGGGCGCTCTAAATTAAACAATAACTCTTAAAACTAATGTCTTTCGACCTAAAAACTATTTTAATTAAATCTAATTTTTTTTATTTTATTTTATATTTCAAGAAACTTTTCCAAAAAAAACTTGGTATCTTATACCTTTTTTTTTTTCTGTTTTTTTTTTACTTATAAAAATAAATCTAAATCTATACTAAAAATAATTAAAACTAAATAAAACTAACTTATACTAACTAAAAATAACTTAAACTACTTAAAATACCTAATAATACTTAAAACTACTTAAAAACTAGAACAGCAGCATTTTTTTTTTTCGTTTTTTAATTTTTTTTTTTGTTTATTTTTTATATGCATGCAGACACACAACAACATACAACCCACCCATACATGTACGTACGCACATACATATACGTTCGCACATACATGTACAGACACGCAGATACATGCACGTATGCCCCCGCATACATACATATTTTTAATTTTTTTTTGGTGCCACCCCGACTGTTCCCTATACCTAATGCCCTAAATCTATGTAAGTCGGCCAAGATATAATATCTGCATCGACTTTAAATATCACGATGCTGTTCAGAGAGCCACCAGAACTGGTTCTCCTGTTTCGCCCTATCCCTCCAGTCCCGATCGGACACAGTCCTACTGAACCGAAGGCGCTCTTCTCCACCTTGAGCGATGACGTCTCGACCATACAGGAGTCGCCTATCCACAGTTTTCCGGCTGACGTGGTAGATGAGCGGAACCGCCCCTCCATCCTGTATCAGCCCTCGACTGTCTAAATAGAGTTAATTTGCCTTTTCTATTAACTTTACTTTATAGAAAACACTTTTACTTTTAAGAAGGTTTTTTTAATAATACAAATTCTATATATTACTGAAATACACCAGCCAAGTAGATGACTTAGAACTATAATGTTTGAACTTGTTGAATTATTGATTCAAAATAGCTTTTAACGGCCTTTAGTTTTAGTTAATTTACTATTTAGTTCATTTAGTCTTTAGTCAATACTTTTTACTTAGTTTGAAACTATTTTGGTTTTCAGTTACTTTAGTTTTCAGTTCATAAAAAAAAGAAATACTTGACGCTGTTCGGCAGTGGCAGTGGTCTGCTTATGGCAGCAGTGGACGTTGGAATGCAAAATTAAAATTTAAAAAAAATGAAAGAACGAATCTGTGTTTGACACAGACAAGATCTTACATTCGGACCGGGAGGAAGTGGAACAAATATCCCAAAAATATCCCAACTGGGTATGTTCGTGAATGTTATGCGATTTAGCATTTAAGGGTACGTTTGTTTCATGAAATATGAATTGAACAAGTCAACCGAGTTGCATTTCACTAAATAATACCTGCAAATTTCATCAAATTCTGCCCAGTGAGTTCCAGTTTCGTTCTAGTAAAGACCACAGACTACATAAGATTTGTGTTATTGTTTAAAGCTTTTTTCATTAAAACCTTAAATTGTATGTCACACGAAACTTGTAGTTATTACATATGAGCACGAAAAAAGAGTACGTATACGCCACAGTGTTAAATTTTGATGAATTAATAAAATAATTTGTTATCGAATATTTAAAAAAAAATCAATTTTGAATAAGTTGTTTTATGCTTATCATTAAAAAAAAAAAAACAAATGATTTCTTTGCGTTATCAAATACAATTTTGAGGCACAGGTAGTTTGAACAAATTAGACAAGAAATTGATTTGGATATTGCTTTATCATTATTAGGAAATGAAAGACATATCAATCAATACTTTCGTCACTTAATAAAGACGTTGATAGAATTAGCGATGACATGGTGTCGCCAAGCTGCCAGGAGACTATACAAAATATTCCATCATCACTCAATCGAAGACCAACCTTACTTAGGGAGTGTATAGTCTACAGTGAAACATTTCAGAATTTCCATCATCTAAATGAAATTTGATAAAAAAAAAATGCTTTAATGTTGCCTTGTTTGGATTTAAAATTCTATTTTAAGAAGGAAGACTCATTTTCAAAAGTCTATGCGTAGATGACGCTCGATTTATAAATGACAATATATATTGTGTTGTTTCTGTTTTTTTTTTTAATTTGAAAGAATAATTAATGGTTTTGAAAATGGAATATAATGTAGTACAAATATCCAATGCGGTCTTGCCTAGTAATACGTATTCCACTTGCCCAATTTTGAAGATTCTTTCCCAACTAGGGAACTCTTTGAATTTGTTTTTTTTATTTTATATAATTGTGCGCGGAATAGAAAGATTCTGACTATCCTGAATATAATCAAGCACACTGCGTTAGGAAATTACGGAAGGATTTAAAAGGAAATACCGATGTACATTGGTTTTGAAGTTCAGATTATGAAAATAGGCTTGGAAAATATTGTCTAGCAAATCATTTCCATATTCGTGTTGTAAAACTAATAAAAAAATAATTTCTGTACTTAACTGGTATGTCCGAAATTGGGATCAAGGGTAAATTTATGAATATATTCCTATAAGCGCGAGTATTACGGTTGAAGGGAGGAACACAACTGGGTAATCTAAAAGAATCGAATGAGTCTTGAGACCTCCTGATCAAGAGTTATACTCTAGCTTTGAACAAATGAAAGCTTTATAAGTTACAGTCGAATCAAAAGAGGGAAGAATTTCTTGAATCTTCGAAGAAAGTGCGAACTCTTTGCAGCGGTCTTGGCGACATCAAATATGTGATCATTCTACAGGAGGTGGTCTGTGATATACAATTGCAGATATCAAGTCATGAAAGCAGATCAGTTTGTTCAATAAAAGTACAGCTTGTGGACAGCAGCATGGGGGTGGGTTCTGCTTTAACGACAGAAGGTAGGTTAAGTTAGGTTGATATTAGATAGGTCCATTGTGACACCACACGAACATTTATTAATTCTTAATTAAACTAATTGGAGTCTCTAATTAACCGGTGTAGGCGGTGCATCTCTATGTGTTTAAGATCACTGGTGTCGTCGAAAAAGTATTCCCCAGGTGCAATCTACGTCCTTGGGAGAGAGCAGGACATGAGCAAAGAAGATGGGAGATAGTCTCCTCGTCCTCCTTATCTATACAACTTCTGCAAAAGCCATTGAAGAAAACGACTAGTCTTCTGGCGTGTCTACCAATTAAACATTGTCCAATTACGACACCTATTACGGAGTCAAAATGTTTCCTGCTCAATGAGAGTAGACCTTTCAGCGTCTTGGGTCTGTTACTGGTCAGATTTGTCTGGTATCTAGGCAAGAAGTGATGCCTGACCATCTAAAGTTTATTCGTTTTATGGAGTTTTGATGTAACAAGAGTTTGCTTGTAGCGATAGGCATACCGATTTCTTTCATTTTCGGTAGAATAGGTATTTGCGGTCCTTTTCTGGCGAGTTCATCGGCTTTGCAGTTTCCCAAAATATTTCTTTGTCCCGGCACACAAATCAGGTGAATGTTAAACTGTTCTGCCACCTCCCTGAGAGATGATCGACAGTTATGGGCAGTTATAGAGTTTATGGAAACAGTGCCAAGTGATTTGAGGGCTGCTTGACTGTCAGAGAATATGCGGGTATCCGATGTGGATATCACTCTTTCCCTTAGCTAGGATAATACTTCTTTAATCGACAGAATTTCCGCTTGAAAAACTATACAATTGTCAAGGAGACAGAAAGAGGGACTAAGATTTATTCTGTCCGAGAACACACCGCCACCCACTTCTTGGTCAGTGGTCTGACTCATCTTTTAAGAACCTCTCATCCTCCCAATCTGATCTTGGTGGGATTTTAACTACGAAGTTCTTGTCGAAATTGTGTAGTCGTAACGTCCTTGTTTTGGTCCGAATTTGTTCAGAATATTAGAATGGCCTATCGAATTGCTAGACCATTGAGAGATGGCTTTGAGACGAATAGCTGTATTCGCATCACTGACTTCTTGAAGCATTAAATTTTACGCAGGTTTTTATATTTTAGATCCTGGTGATCTATGACCTGTTGCTACGAAACTTATATTGACGGTTATTAAAAAGCTTTCGTTATTCAAGATATTTTTTAATCTGATAATTGATTGATCAGCGTTTATATACCTTGGAAAGAAGGGATGTAAGTGTACGTGAACTGTATTTAGAGTGTTAAGTAAATTCGCCTCTTTAGGGACACGCTGGATAAATGCTGTTTTCCATCCACTCGGAAAGAGACCTGGATGGAAAAGTATACCTAGAACGAAGCAATGAAAGGGATACTATTCGAACCATCAGATTTGCGTGTATCATGGTCTTAAAGGACTGCAGGAGTGCGAAAACCGATTTATCCTATGAATACATTACGCTCCCAATACACTTTCTGGCAGGGCAGCGTCAAACTGACAGTGAACTTAGCTGCAAGCAAATTAGCTTTTCCCGTCAGCTGGAAAAAGAGGTGTCATTTGGGACGACCGTTTGAACAAAAGCCGAAGTGGAATTTCGAATGTTTTTTTTACAAATGACCAAAAATGTTTACTACCTTTGGGACATTGTAGTATTTTTTTCCTTATTTTTGGTCATGGTCAACATTTTGTTCTCGGAATGTGAACGTTCTAGATTTTCTAGATTAATTGAACTTATTTCGGTTTTCCTTAGTGGGGTTAGCTTTATATTTCCGAAAACTTACTTCTCTAACCCTAACAACCTCCTTTACGGCCAAACCATGCATTTTTTTGCAGTTTGATAGATTTCACCCAATTCGGGATAAGATTTCTCATTGCGTGAAAATTAAATTTGTAATCATTTCCCATATTGCGAAATCTCTGTGGTGATCTTAATCTTAATTTTCTAAAAATGGCTCCAACGATTTTGATAAAAAAAATGTATGTATACTATTATGGTCTACATTTTGGCCAAACATTTTTTTTACATATTTTGTTATTAACGTTATCTGCCGTACAACTCGTTCAAGATCTTTAAACAGCAGCTCCTTCGAATTTCAAATAATACTACATTTAAAAATTTTCGAAAAATATTTTTAATGAATTTTTGAAAAAAAAAATATATTTTTTTTTTGAAAATTCTATATTTCGAAAACGGGTTTACAATTTTTTCTGAAATTTTGTTTTTAAATTTATATTATGTAATATTTAAAATTGTCATCCCAATTTTTTTTTTTGGAAAAAATTGAATAAATTTTGTATATAGGAAATCAAGTAAAAAAGGACTTTAAAAATATATTGCATATAATTTGATCGAACATAAGTGCAAGTACGTGCGATCCAGTCGTGCGTTTTATTTTTAACTGAGATGTGCTGGCATGAGAAATTTGAAGATATGATACAATGGTGTTTTAATACACTTACTTACAGTATATTTATCAGAGTCAGAAGTAAGAAATGTCAAGGATTCGAGTTGGCTCATCAAGAAGCTGAGTCAATTGGATTACCTCAGGAAAGAGTTCAACATAACTTCTTTCTGGTGTTTCGGGTGTTGTTTGGCTTGAAAAGCGGAACCAGTTAGAACTACATACATTGAAATCGCCCGTAATGACAATTTTCAGTGTGAGGATAATGGAAAACAATTATTTGAAAAAAATTCGAAAAAAAAACTTGCGAAAAGGCAAGTCTGACAATTATCAAATCTGAATTACCAATAACTTCAAATTTTCTTCTTATCCTGATTCACTGGAATCTCAGTTTCTCATAGTACTTTCCAAACTCACCCATAGTTCCCATTCATTGAATTCCGATCACAACAGTATTGTTTAATGGAGCATCACTAATCTTTTGGAATTTATTGCTTCCAAAACCCAATTCTTTTCGGACCAACTATTATGGAACAACTACATACCAGGCAGACGGCAGTAATTGCCACGTCCTTAATCTTAGGAAAACTAATTGTAAAAATTTATGATGAAAAAAGATAAATAATCAATCTATCTATATATCTACTCGCAGTTACAACAACAGCAACAACAACAACTAGGTGTGAAGTATTTAAGCTTCCTCGGACGTTGTAGGAAATTTTTTACCTCGACCGAATTGGCTACAATATTCAAAACATAAATAATCTTCTAACATCTAAGCTAAAGGGTTCTTGAACTTTCTGGCATCTCCTTAGTTGTATCCAAGCCAAATGCTTAAGATTAATAAGGAATCATTTTATTAATGCAACCACTGACAGTCTCCCCCTTTTCTATTGATCTGATAATTAGCTTAAGTTGTTCAACTCTTTGAATGAAACACTAATTAATTTGTAACTTAAAAACTACTCCCTGGAAAGAAAAATCCTCGGCATACTATTGCAATACAATGGAAGTCATTGAAAAACTTTGCGAATGAAGAATTTTTTTTACATAAAAGCAATTTTTTAAACAAATGTCTCAAACGCTATTTTATGAAATTTTGTTTTTGTTTGAAAATACGCCAACAATTAGTGAAGCAATGGTCTATTGCGTATAAAATGATTTCTCAAAAAATAGACTTCGACTTGTCGGCCTCTATTGTGCGATCTAGCACAATTAGATTTGTCTTTGGGTTGTAAGTAGATAAGCTCTAATGCAGTGTTTTTCAAACTTTTTAAGTACGCGACCTCTTTGATAATATCAGATTTTAATTATTCGCGATGAAATTTCCCCTAGTTGCGAAAAACTAAAATCTAAAAAATTGTTAGGGATCTGAATTTTTGTGTACGTTACGCCTTTATTACGGTGTTGTAATGAAGATGTGAAAAATCGACATCGATGATATCGTGCCGGCTAAAAAAATTATGAAGGTCAAAAGGTCAGGAAAATCAGTTCTTCGAAAATATCTCGCGACTTATTGTTCGGAAGTCAATAGTGGTCAATATAAAAATTGTTTCTAGTAAAATTATCTACAAAAAGTATCTTTTGCATTTTTCTGTAACATCAACCGTTTTCGGAGTAGAGCGCTGAGGAATCGACTAGAATGCACTCACATAGGGTATTGTATACCGTACACCATGGCGTAAACTCTATTGCTTTTTATTAATGTTTGTAAGTGTCTTAAAAACTTTTATCTAATATTTGGACGTTTCGGGAAAAATATACTTATCTTATAGAGGCTTAGGAACTTAGTAAAATCTACAATAACTTATCCAAATGAACTCCACTGGCAGATGTTCCGTATATCATTGTTCCGAGACCCGCCCCTTTATACCTGCTACTGCCTGTCGGACTGTGTTTAGTTCAGTTGAAAATTATTTCTTGAGCGTTAAACTCTTCTGCTCTTAAAGAGTTCATAATGAGTGATACATGTTTTATATGTAATGCATGATTATCGGATGGTGATTGTGTAGAAGTGTGATGCTTTTTTTCCCAAAAGCTGAGGTAAGCTCGTCGGTGTCCAGGATATCCCGATGAAAGTACAATAAATCTCGGGTTTAGGAAGGTTAGAACTCGGTTTAATTATCTTTTATTGCGCACAATATTTTCTTTACAATATTCTTACAAACTCTTTACTTTACGATAAATAACACTTTATTTCATATAAGTGGCAGCCCACGTTCTGCTCAGATTGAGCAGACAGGGAATAGCGAATATACACGCCACAACTTACTCCGAAAGAGCCAAGGGCGAAAATCGGTTAGGTAGTTCCTACCCAAGGCTAGTCCAAGGGAAAATCTATTTTAAAGAGAAAAGGAGAACATCCAGAGCTGGTAAAATAGGCTTTAATATTGTTTGTGCCATTCGCCACTTCATATGTAAAATAACGTTCTCTTCAATGGTATTTATAGAAATAAATAGGCTTAATTGACTTAATTTGGGAAATTGTATAATTGTTAACGTCGCAAAAGTAAAACTAAGGTTTATATAGGGTTATCCATTTTGCGGTTTCAAAAGTATAGGGCTGTATTTCGACATCTGTCAAACTAAGTTGTTAAACCAATTTTTTTTTCAGCGACTTGGAGAATATGTGGTTTCAACAAGACGGTGCCACATTCCACACAACTCGATCTAATATGGCTTTATTGCAAGAGACATTTCCTGGCCGCGTAATTTCTCGTAGAGGCAATATCAACTGGCCACTAAGATCATGCGATTTGACACCGCTGGATTTTTTTGTTGGGCTACGCGAAAGACCGTGCTTATGCAGATAAACCTTTAACTCTTGAGCCCTTGAAAACCAACATTTGTCAAGTTATGGCTGAGCTACCGCCCAATATGTGTCAAAAAGTGGTAGAAAATTACCTCAAAAGAATCGATGCTTGCAACAACTTAAAAAAGAAATATCATGAAAAAAAATATTTTATGTGTTTTATTTACTTTTACTTTTGAAACAGCAAATTGGATAACCCGTTACATTCCGTAAAATATAAGCAGACACACCCATCTCACTTAAAAAAATCGGTGTTTTATGATCTTAGTACAGGACTTACAAAGGGCAAATTTCTAAGCAAAAAATCTTGCGCATAATATGCTAAGCAAACCATCCCTAAACGCAAACATACAAATAATTGCAATGCAATGCAGATTATCTCAAAACACAGTATAGTACATACTTTCAGCGACAAATTCATATGTGCAGCAGCCACGAAATTAATCTTTTATGAAATATTTGTAACTCATAGATTAATGCCTTATTCTAACATTCATTGACTAACCCTGGGCTGATTAATGGAAAATTACACCTCTTTTCCAAATATTATCCCGCAAGAGTACTTACCACAGATTATCTAAGATCGAACGTTGCAATTAATTTGACATTACCATTTGAATGAAGGAGTCACTAAGACAAAGTTAAAAAGTTATTATAAGAAATAAAATTTTCTATACAAAATATACAAAAATAGTTTATACGTTAAGGACAAAAATAATTGTGTAAGATTTTGTTTCAATCCATTTTTTTGAATAACCTCACATAAGAACAAAAGAAAACTTCTCCCAATCTTTCTTAGAATTTTCATTAACACAAAATCCTTGACTACCTTAAGGTCGATGGATTCGTTTCCTTCTTGCTCTATAGCCAGTATACCTACATTTGTTAACTTCAGTTTATAAGTTATAAGTTTTAATTTTGAGAGGCTTTTCTAACAACCTGCATTGTCAAAAACAACCAAGCATTATAATAATATTTGGCAGAGTTACTTAGCCTCCACTGCACTATTATATTAAAGTAATTCAAGTTATTTTGTTTGTGTGATGAGCGTATAAAAGCCCTTAGCGTTTTGTGTTCGATATTACAATCTTCTTTATAAACTTCATGCTCATAAGGTGCAATACCTATATTGCAGTGATATTTTACATCCAGTATTTTGGCCGACGCGACGTAAGAAAGTCAAAATTGGTTGCTAAATTTCGTAGCTGATGAAACCTTTCCTTAATTTCGACACTGACCCAATTCAAGTGTACCAAGATTAGTGTTTCAAAATAATCAATTAGATGGTTTCAGTTTGAAAATATATTTAATAATACAGTAGTCCCTCGATAATGTGAACTAATTAAGATAAGGCGTTTTCGGATTTTAGAGGTGTTCACATTACTGGAACATTTTTAGTAGACTATATGATGTGCTCACCAACTACACCGGGGATTTTATGGTTTCTACAATGTTGTGAGCCACACCCAGGTACGGCCAGGTGCTACTGGAATGGGCGACACGAAAATGCCGGTCGACAGCGGAGGATCTATTGGCTCTGTACGCAGCCAACCCAAAATTCACTCGAGAGACTTCTAAATAAAAGAATTTCGTGAATATGTCGAACAAACAATAGTTTTTTATTATAATAAACTGATATCCGAACAATTGTTAAAAGTTATAGGCGCCTCAGAAGGAGGTAGACATAAATTAATAGCGAGCTAATTTGAGGTGACTAGTTGGTTGCGCAGCCGAATCGAGAATGTCCGCCATATAGCCAGACACAATCGACCAGATCTTTTTTCACAATTCGAGGAGCACCAACATATATTTGTGATATATAGGTTGGTACTCTCCTACTTGGTTAATTGGGTCTATTCATGTTGGGTGTGGTTCGCATTCAGCTTTTCATTGATGGTGTGTTTACACTCGTAGGTAGTGTCCGCCACACATTTTCTTTAGTTCTTTGTAACGGTTTGAGCACAGTTTCAACATTTCAGTTTAAGTATTTGTTCTGGGACATTCCCAGACGAACTTAAAGTTGGTATTGTAATTCCCTTATTCAAGAAGGGAAGTTAGGAAGATGCATCTAATTATAGACCGATTTCTCTGCTGTCTTCAATTTCATAAGTATTTGATAAACTTGTTAAAGCTAGGGTGGTGGCTTATTGTGATGAAATTAAATTTTTTAGTACAATGCAATTTGTTTTTCAGACTGCACGATCTACTGAAGATGCTATTTGGGATTTTTTTTGCGTTCTACAGAGTGGCGTAGATAGAAAATTTCACTGTGCTGGAAAGCATTTGACATGGTAAACCATAAAATTTTACTAGATAAACTTGAAAAAGCTGGTTTTCGTGGTTTGAGTCTTACCTAAAAAACAGAACACAAATCGTTAAAATTCAAAAGAGTTTTAGTTCCCCTAAGGCTGGTCATTTGGGAGTTCCGCAGGGTTCAGTACTTAGTCTAATCTTATTTATTGTTTACATCTTTTCTCACTTCCAATAATAGGAAAAATTAGCGCTTTTGCGGATGACCTAGGAATTGCATATTGCGCTTCTACCCCATTAAATCAAATTTATGACATAAATCACGATATTGATATGCTTAGATGTTGGTTTGCTAAACATGAGCTTATCGTCAGTAATAAAACAAAACTTATGTTTTTTAAGCTAACGCGTAAAGTATCTCTAGATATTACTATAATTTTCCATTCACATGAGTGCACTAATCTTCAAGTTTGCAGCAGTAGCTGTTTTGTGGTCGAAAGTGTAGAAAATTTTCAATATCTTGGCGGTACTTTTGATCGAAAATTAAGCTGTACCAAACAAATTTCGCTTTTAAAAGGCTATCTTTTTTCCGCCAGCCGCTGTTCTTATCATTTGAGAAACCACAGCTCCTTGAAAATGCTCAAGATTATCTACTATGCTATTATTGATTCAAAATTGCAATATGGTAAAAGGTGATTTTTTAAGAGCTTGGTTCTTAAAAATTCAAAAAAACACAGAAACTTGTAAAAAGTGAATGAAACTTTTATTTGTAACGATAAATCAATTTCTGCCATTTACTTTTTAAAAATAATTTCACTTAAATGTTACCCGCGGCTACGCTTCAGGTGGTCCATTCTGAAGGTCCAATTTTGGCAAACTTTTTCACACATTTCGGCCGGAATCTCACCAATGACGCGTTCAATGTTGGCTTCCAAGGCAGCAATCGTGTTTGGCTTGTCCCCATAGACAATAGACTTAACATAGCCCCACAAAAAATAGTCTAACGGGGTCAAATCACATGATCTTGGTGGCCAATTGACTGCGCCAAAACGTGAGATCAACTGCTCACCAAATTCGCCTCTCAATTGATGCATGGTTTTGCGTGGAGTGTGGCATGTGGCACCGTCCTGTTGGAACCACATGTTGACCGAGTTCAATTCTTGCATTTTCGGCAAAAAAAATCTGTTATCATCGAACGGTACCTTTCTCCATTGACCGTAACCCTGCGGCCTTCATCGTCCTTGAAGAAGTACGGCCCAATGATGCCGCCTGCCCATAAACCGCACCAAACAGTGCATTTTTCGGGATGCATTGGTAGGTGCTGAATTGCCTCTGGCTGCTCTTCACTCCAAATACGGCAATTCTGCTTATTCACGTATCCATTTAGCCAAAAATGAGCCTCGTCGCTGAAGACAATTTTGCGATAAAAAAACGGATCCTCATCCAACTTTTCTAAGGCCCATTCACCGAAAATTCTACGTTGTGGTAGGTCGCCTGGCTTCAATTCTTGCACCAGCTGTATTTTGTATGGCTTTAAACCAAGATCTTTGCGTAAAATCTTCCAGGTGGTCGAATAACACAAACCCAATTGCTGCGATTGGCGCCGAATAGACATATCGCGATCTTCAGCAACACTGGCGGATGCAGCAGCAATATTCTCTTCGGTACGCACTCTACGGATACGATTTGGTGGATTAATGTCCAATAAAGTGAAACTGGTGCGAAATTTGGTCACAATGAGCTGAATAGCCTGCTCGGTGGGTCGATTATGACGACCATAAAACGGACGTAGCTTGCGAAACACATTTTTCACAGAGCACGAATTTTGATAATAAATTTCAATAATTTGAAAACGTTGTTCAGGCGTAGGTCTATTCATGATGAAATGGCAAACAATACTGAATCGAAATGTCAAATGTTCGTGGAATTTGTCATGTGTGATCTGTCAAAAATATAAACGTCAAAAACCAAGTAGCAAAAAAATCACCCGTTATATGCTGCTGAGGTGGAGCATATGTAAGCCATCTTCTACAGCTTACCGTTATCAAGAAATCAGCAATTCATAATGTTTGTCAGACTCATCACCAAGCCCAATCAATGGAATCATTTAGAAAATTGCATGTTCAACCTGTGCGTCATTTATTTTATTTTAAGGTTCTCAATGTGTTTTTTTAAAGATCAGGTTATTTGCAAAGCCCCATATCTGATATAAGAAATCTACGTAGCAATTCCACTTATTTGATTGATATTCCCCCATTTCGCACCACAGGTTACAGAAACTCTTACCCAATAGTATCGCGTTAGCTTTGTAATACATTCCCGTTAAATATTCGAAAAATAAGAAATTTAGATTGTTTTTTAAAAGAATTAAGAGCGTGAATTCTTGCGTTTAATCATCGAGACATCGAAGTATTGGTTCAATATCTTCTTCTTTATATATAAAAGAGAAATATCGTCCGTGTGTGCGCGCATCACTCGAGAACAAATGGTTCGATTTTCATGATTTTTGGCTTGATGAATTCGTATTGACCCAAGGAAGGACATAGGACACTTAAGAAAAATATCGAAAAATTCCAGGAAAATTGGAAATCAGGGATCATCTTCTTTTTTAGTGCATATCTCGGGAATGGTTACTTCGATTTTCACTACTTAGGGCTCGATAAATTCGTATTGGCTCAAGCAAGGTCATAGGATAATGGACGAAAATCTGTTCACGATTTGGCGCTTTTGGCCCTAGGAAGGGCATATAGAACACTGTATGAAAATTCCGGAAAATTTTCAGAAAATTGGTAATCCTGGAACATGGTTTGATTTTCAAGATTTTGGGATTGATGGATTCGTGTTGGCCCAAGGAAGGAATATGAGGTGTCCTTTTGGTTTCGTCATTCAAATTGAATTGTATTTGCTATTGCGTGCGGTCAAATAAAATTAAGTTTAAATAATTTTTTTTTTAATTTCCATTGTGCTCAAAGTATTTTGTTTATCAAGTGTGATTCATTCCGATTTCAATCAATTTTATTTATATAATTTCGCTATTGAAAAAATTGTTTCGTTACGGTGCAATTGGATTTGGGTAATTTGCGAATAAGTGGAAATTTTAATGATTATTGTGAGTTAGGCGAAACCAAAGATATTTCGAATGTTTTCATTTCAATGTGGTTTGGTAGGTGATTGCAGAAAATTTTAATTGGGCCATTTATTGATTGATTTCTGCAGTTCCAAGTCTAATTTGTGATTTCGTAAGTAGGTAGTTATGAAACTCGATTCATGTTTTCGATGAATATTAATTTTGTTTCGTTTTCGTTTAAGTTATCATGCCAACAGTAAGAATGTCAAACCTTTCACGTCGCAGTCGTAATGCACAACGTATGGTGACTGTTCGTGCAAACGAAACTAAAGACGAACACTCAGGTCGAAATATACGCAATCGAGCGAAAATGTAGCAAATTCGAGAAACATTATCAAGAACAATGTGCCGTCGTCCAAAGTCTAGACCGATATAGGCAACTGCGCAATAGAAATCAAAAGAGCCATCAAATAAATGAAAATCTACAAAGAAGAAGAAATGCAAGATACGCCGTGAATACAGAATTGCAACGAATTGCTTTCCAATACGAAAGCACAATTTAATACGGCACATTTCCGTGTCTCGATTGGCGCTATGAATGTCCTATGTCCGTATTGCGGTGCACTGAAGTTTCTTCGGAAACACCTGGATTACGCTGCATGATTGGCAAAGTAAAATTGCCGCCTTTGCCAGATCCACCTGAGCCATTTACACGACAATTTTTGATGAGAGCTTAACAATATAACGGTTGTTTTCAAATGACGTCGTTCGACATTCAAGGTAAATTCATTTAAATTAAGTCCGTATTGTATGAATATTATGAAAACATTTTCATCTGATTCGATTTTGTCGTCATTAATACAGTTCCGAGGACAAATTCATCATCGATTTGGTTCATTGTTGATCACAAATCTCACAACGCCGGAAAAGCTCATCACGAATGTTTTCCCGAATATTGCTCAAAATTATGTTAACCCTGATTGGCTGAGTGTACGAGCGATTTTGGCTGCGAAAAACAAGGGTGCCGTTCATTTTAATTTTGCCATTAAAAATCAAATCGCCGGTGAGTTACATTTAATCAAATCCGTGGACTCCGTGATAGATGAAAACGAAGCCACCAACTATCCCACGGAATTTTTGAATTCTTTGGATGTTCCGCCACACAATTTAAAATTGAAAGTCGGTTCAGTTATAATTTTGCTGCGCAACCTCAATGCACCAAAACTTTGTAACAGAACGCGTTTGATTGCGAAGAACATCAAATCAAATCTAATTAAAGCCACGATTTTGAGGGGAAAATTCAAAGGCAAAGATGTTCTCATTCCAAGGATTCCGCTTATTCCGAACGATTTGCCATTCGTGTCTAAGCGTCTTCAATGTCCGGTGTCTCGCTTTTGTTATGACAATCAATAAATCGCATTGTGCATGCCCGGAATTATTATTTTCTTGACATAAATGAATTTAGGCGGAACGAAGTTCGCCGGTTCAGGTAGTACTATATGAAAATTGAATTAATGCTTTTTTACATGTTGACTTGTTTCTGAAAATTTTAGTTTGTTTTTGCTTTACTAAGAATCAGTTGTTTTTTTTCTTACTTAACTTTTAATTTATTTTAAATTTTCAACTTACTTTTTGTATGAATTTTAAATTTTAACTGCTCACCCCACATAACATTATTAATTTGATGTGTCATCAACACCATTTTCTTTACTTAAATAATTGATGGCACTGACTATTCTTATTTTTTAATTTTCAATTATTATGAGTTACTTAAGAATACTATGTATAATACTTTGTATAAATAAAAATAAAAAAAATTGAATTGAATTAATTAAAAAAAAAATTGTATCGGCATAGTATAAATTCTTTGAAAAATAATTCGTTATTTTGGACTGGAGAACAGCTTGACTTGATCTTTCCATAGCTACTGAGCTTAACTTCAGTATATTGGAGATCGTTTCTTCGGCCAATTCATTTTGATCTGGATACTCCAGAAGCATATATGTGAATTTTATTACCTCAGAACTCGTTACTTTCGGAGGACCTGGATTGACTTCGTCGCTTTCATTTTTCGAAATAACCTTAATTCACATTATCGGTAATTCACATTATCGAGGGACTTACAGTATTAAACTTGAAATATGATATGGGATTGAGCAGTATGTTGGAAAAAGACAAAACATTTTTTTTCTTTTGTAAAGGGTCCGCCATCTAACGTTTTTTTTTCAACTAGTGCTTATTTCGAGAATGGTAACACTTAGCTCATGTCTGATTTGACATATAATTAGTTTTATCCTTCCGCTGAACGAATATGGTTGTGTATACGCTTGATCGACGTTGGGAAATATTGCGACATTACTTTAAAAATCATGGTAATGTTGCAGAATGTGTGCGAAAATTGCGTACGGATTTTGGAAGAAGAAAAGCACCGTCAGCTCCGTATGCTCGGTATCTTGTGAAAAAAGTGAAAGAAACTGGCATCCTCATCGATAAACCAAAGCGTGAAAAGCCAAAAACAGTTCGTTCACCCGAGAATATTGCTGCTGTTCTCAACAATTGAACATTTCGAAGACATCATTGAGACGAATTTTTTTTATTTCTTTTTTCATTCATTTCTTTTACCCAAAATTGCTTCTTTCGTAGTAGGATTTTAGAAAGTTGATGTGGAAGCCTTTCTTCACCATAATCAAACAAAGTTTTTTCGACGTACCCCAGGTGGAGATCTTGAGTGTAGAAGTGAATATCTTCAGCTCCGGTTTCTAGCACCAATGCATAGTTTGGCGTACTTGTTGGTAGTTTTAAAATTTTCTTTAGAAAATACCGCTGAAGCGTATCTACTCCATCAAAAAACCCAAAAACCCAAACTTGTGCACCATATGTTTGTATAGCTCTGCAGACTGCCTCAAAAAGTTTCCACTTCGATTTTAGATTTATGTTTTTCCTTGATAAAAAACATTGCCAAGTGACGTTAATGCTATTCTTCGCGGTGCATTATTCCGAAATTCAACGTGTTTGGCGTCAAGAGAACTCCCAGATATAATTCCTTTGACTGTCCAGTCTTATTGGCTAGATATTCATCTCCGATTTCGACATATTCACTTTTTCGAAATATTCTTCAAGTCGACTTATAATTTGTTGCATAACTCTGATGTCTTCTGCCAAAATAACCATATCATCTGCATACAGTAGCAACTTTATATTTAGATTTTCTATTTGCAGACCTCCTTCTAGAAAATCATGCAAATCATTTATATAGATAGCAAAGAGAAGCGGAGATAGAAGACATCCTTGTTTCACACCATAAAGGGTTTCAAAATAGTCTGACATTTCAGTTCCAGTCCACACCGCAGATACAGTGTTGTCATAAATGGCTTCAATCAGGCGAACAAATTTTATTGATATTCCCATAGAGTATAGTTTGTAGATTAATAAGCTTCGTGAAATTTTGTCGAATGCAGCCTTCAGATCCACAAAAAATGCATATACCTTCTTTTTCTCCCCAAGCTTTATGTGCACTATTGAAGCCAGGTTGTAGATGTTGTCCGCAGAAGAATACTTTTTCCGAAATCCAGCTTGAGACTCTCCGAGGATGTTGTTACTCTCCACCTATGCATAAAGCCTTTCGTTTAGGATTCCTATCATTGTTTTTGCGATACAGTTCATGAGTGAGATGCCACGAATTTTTTTGGCTGGTTTATGTCTCCTTTCTTAAAAATTGGGAATATTATAGATTTATTAAAAGCTTGTTCTTTCCTACATTCGTTGAACTTATGAGTAACGGTTTTTGACAGATGTTTTAAGAAGTCCTCTGTAGTATTTACTAGGAACTCGTAAGGGATCCTGTCTTCTCCAGGCGCTTTATTCAGTTTTACATTTGAGAGGATGTGTTTAATTTCATCTGCAGATATTGATCTGTCTTAACCCCGATTTTTCAATTAGGTTAGGGACATAGAATATGTACTTCAGGTTTAGGCTAGGATTTAGAAGATCATGAAAATATGTTTTAAATTCTGAGGCCGATATCTGAGAATAAATGTGATGAACTTTGTTTAGAATTTCCTTGGCTAGCTTCCCCCAATCCTTGCTACCTATCACCGTACTAAGCTGTCTTTCAATTTGTTGGTAATGTACGTTTTTACTTCTTTTACAAATTACCTTAAAATTGCGCTGCGCTCCTAAACAGATCAGTTTCGCTTCTTCTCCTTCAGTTTTTCGGTAAATTTTCAAAAGCTTAAAGTCTCTTTTCTCGGAGACTCACAATCATCGTTGTGTCATTTCTTTTTGGCTTTAAAGTTTCGAGTTTTGACTTTGTTGAACCGCTGACTGCTTTATAATGTTTGTAAGGCCATCCAGATCAATCGAAACTTTGCCTGTTTCTAGAATCAAAAGGTTGGCGTTCAGATTTGCTTGATATTCCATCTTCTTTGACTCTTTCCATTTAAGTTTAGGTAGAACCCTACTTTGATTTGAGTCATTGACGGCAGTGTTTGTATTGATAGTTAGTTTAATTGGCATATGATCTGACCATGATCTTCCACTTCAAAACTCTGTATACAGCTTAGCAATTATTGTGATGCTGCACATAGATCGCTTACCGAAGATCCCCCGCTTCCAATAAACGTTTTTTCTTTTGTACAAAAGTGTGTTGAATGTAGAAATGTTATGAAGTCTTAACACGTTGTTGTGGGAAAGAGCTGCGTCTCTATTTCCATTACCGAAAACGTGTTGTTATTCTTCTCGATGTTCTGTGAGAAAGCTCTGCAATGCACTAATTGGTGCAGATCGAGTATTGCTGCTTGTAAGTAAATGATGCCAATATTAAAGAAAAACCTATTAAATTAGGGCTCCGGCACCAATTAATGTTGTCGGTATTGCGAAGTATAACCGGTTGCAAACTATCTTAAAGACGTTAACACCATCAAACTTTAAAGTTATTTCACTTAATAACAACAAATGGAAAGTTTGCGGGAAAGATCCTAAAAGTTAAGGTTCGTTCCGAGCCAATGGAAGGTTGCGGAAGTTACAATGGTTCGCAAACCCAGGACACATGATAAGAAATTTTATAGACCCATTTCGCTTCTGCCCGTAATATCTAAGGCCTTTGAAAGAATATTACTTCTGCGCCTGCAGAAAATTGCCTTTGAACATCAGTTCGGATTTAGAAGCAAGTATTTGACAATTGACCAAGTGCATAGGATCACTGACGTCATTGAGAAAACTCTTGAAGAAAAGAAAATTTGTTCGGCGGTCTTCCTAAACGTGTCGCAAGCTTTTGATAAGGTGTGTCATGAAGGCCTACATTTTAAATTAAGACAAATTCTGACTAAAGCACTTTATACGCTTCTAAAAGCATATCTAGAAAATAGACTTTTTAGAGTAAGACATGGAAATGATTACTCGGATCTCAAAGAAATAGTGGGTGGGGTACCACAGGGAAGTGTTTTAGGTCCAATATTGTACCTATTATTTACACGTGATATACCTCAAACAGAAGACACTATCGTAGCCACGATTGCTGACGCCACTGCAATACTAGCAGTGGGCCAAACGATAGATGATTCTACGACAAAATTACAAAAAGCTCTGAATAATGTCAATGATTGGACAAAAACATGGCGAATATCGCTCAACGAAGTAAAATCAGTCCATGTAGACTTTACGTATAAGAAAATTAATAGATTAACGGTATTTGTTAATACGGTTCAAGTTCCGTTTGCTAACGAAGCAAGATATCTCGGAATGACCCTATACGCGAAATTAAAATGGAAACCCCATGTTAAAAAGAAATGCGAAGAGTTAAATAATAAACTCAGAGATATGTACTGGTTGCTCGGAAAACACTCTAAGCTCAGTATCGAAAATAAGCTAATTTTGTACAGGCAGGTGCTTAAGCCAACTCTGGGGTTGTACGCGAGATTCTAATTTAAATACCTTACAAACATTTGAAAATAAACTCCTAAGATCATTTGTAAGCGTACCTTGGTACATTAGAAACGAAGATCTCCACAGAAATCTCGGGATTCCCACGGTTCGCGACGAAATAAAAAAATTTGAATTCGAATTTGAATTTGAATTTGAAAATCGAAATTATCGATGAGACAAATTTAGTACGCCGCCTGCGAAGGACTAAACCCTCCTATCTGGTGCAATAAACGAGAATCCGCCTTAAAATCGCCGTATTAGCAGGAACTATTAACGGATGGGTACCTTCAACACGATAATTAAATTTGTTAAAAATAAATTGCTAGATAAGTTTCAACTTAGTTGCAATCGGGAGGAGGAGGTGTTTTTAGTGCAGAAAGAATCTCACACTCCTATGAGCACGCGTTTTTCGGTCCCCATAGAGCCTTTTGAAGGTTTTACACCTACCCACGGGAAAAAAAAAGAAATTGTGCTAGTAAAACTTCCCAATGGTGGTGTGTGGGCATGGCAAAAAATGAATAAATGAAAAATAATGTTCGCCGTGTGCAGGTGTATGATTTATTAGAATCAAATTGCTGGTTTGATAGTTTTTGAAAGTGAAAATTTTAAGGGGAAAGTCTGGCAGTCGTACCGTTAAAAAGCAAACAGAAAAGGCATACACAACTAATGTTAATATATTCGAAAATTGCCGCCCCCTAACAATGAGCCGCCCCTACGCTACGTCACTAACCTGCAATTTAAAAACACTGCTATAATGTATTTGAATGATTCAAAATCAAACCCCTCATTGAAAGACCTTACTAGTAAAAATATAAATTAAATATCATTCTTGTAATGAAAGTTTTAACATTCTCACTACAAATTCAAAAGAAATCAATTGAACTTGGTTTTACTAGGTAATTATCTGTTACACGCAAACTTTAAATATTTATAGCATAATTTTTTTTATTCATTTTATTTTCTGTCTATCTATAGGTATCTGCTTAAAAAAAATCTTTTCGAGTCAAATGTTGTGGTTTTTCATTCTAAAATAAATATAAATCAATAAACCGAAGTTTATTCAATAACTCAGTTTCTCCTATTTTGAGTTTATTAATCATCTATGATGATGACAGTTTACTTACTGGCTTATCAATTTATTTCTCATTAATAATACATCTGACAAACAAAACAAAAAAATATTCTTTATGATTTAACTAAAAGATTTACGCTCTAATTCCGTTTTTATCAAGATATCACGTTCCTCTGCAATTAGATGCCCATCAGGGTCTTCATTGCTACATGCATACTGAATAAATGTGATTTGACGCGCAGCCAGAGCAATTGCTGGACAAACAATTTCATGCATTATAGGGTTTCAATAATTGCACATGTCTAATGGGTGCAATATTGCATCTGAGTTTTAAGTTATTGCTTTCAATTGAAAATCTACATCATACACGAGTTTTCAACACCTATCCTTACAAATAGTCGTTGACCGAGACGAGTGGGACATGGTGGCGACGCGAATCAACGGAATGAAGACAGAGGCAATATATCTTTCATTCATTGAAATTTGTGCACATATTTGACTTGAAAACTTGTAACTTGGTCGTTTAAGTAATAAAATTGCTTTGGAGTATAGTTACATACTTATTTTGAAATTCGATTAGGCAATGACAATGATATCTCATTTTTATTAAGTTTTTAATAGGTGCAGGCGAGCACGAATTGCTTCAATTAATTTTTCGTTTAAATTACTGCAAGAGTAACAATTGGATGATGTCGAACCAAACTAACTAAAAATTATGTGATTTTATTTACATTTTGCAAAACAATAGTTTAAAATTAATTACCAAAAATTTAAAATAATTTAGAAACGATTTTTAGTTTTAATTGATACTAGCCGACCCAGCTCTAGAAATTCATTATCATTCAATAAAAGACAGAAAATTCATGATTTTTTTAAATTGTTGAATACAATGAGAAGTACCTACTAAGCACTCAATCATGGAGTCCAAAGGAAAACAGTTAATGGTAAACAAACTTTCAAGCCTATACACATTTTTGACACATTAACAATTTTTGTATAACAACAAATGTTCCTGGTTCTTACTCTTGCACCTTTCATTAGGTGCGTTCCCGTACTCCCTAAAACTACGAAAATCTACGAATTTCTACGAAAAACAGTCAAATCCTGTTCCCCTACTCCAAATTTTCGTAGTTTTTCACAGAAGAGAGCGCTCATAACAGAGTAAAATATTTTTTTTTAGTCCAAGAAATTTCTTATGAAAAAATTATGAAGACTGTCAAATGAAGGAAAAAGAAAAAAAAAAACAATAAATAAGCTGTCAGCTGGCATATATGTATCGTTACAAAAGGTAAAAATAATGGAATTTATACATTGGTCTGGCTTATTCGTGCAATAAATTAAGATTGTGATATCAAATTGCTTATTTTAAGAAATAATTTCATGTAAATCCTTCAAAAAATATTTTCAAAAAACACTTTTATTTTGACGTTTAAAAAATGGCTAAAATGGTTGTTCAAAGCGTTCCCGTACTTTTGTTAAATTTTGTTGCTCTCCCAGAGATTTTTACCCCCACTCTTGGCAAAATAACAGTCTTCACATTTTTGTGCACAAAGTACGAGAACACACTTATTATTTCCATGCTAAACTAAAATACGTACGAGTACATACAACAATCCTGACGTCTTAAAAAAATTCAAGAAATACCAAAATAACCCAAAACAATGGATTTAGATATGGGCACGCTTCACACACCTCGTATTTCCACCTCTTATGAAATGCCACCACATATGAAATAAATAATAATTGTTTTAATTTGTATAAATTTAATTATATTAACTTCGGAAATCAAACTTAATTATTTTCTACATAAGTTTTCATTAGAAATTAAATATTTATTTACACTTTTCCACCACTTTCCTGTACTCAGCTATTCACCATCCTAGTATTGCCCAGCTCAAACACAATCCAATAAATAAGTATGCAACGAACACTCAAGAGTATGCAATTTCTGATTCCTTTTATATATTTCATTAAATTATCCAATGCACCAACCATTTTCTTTTTTCAGCAACAGATGTCGCTAGTGTATGTGTGTATTTTTTTGCATTTTTATTTATTGTTTTAAACAATTTCTGTGTAGTATATTTAAATAATTTTGGCATTCTGCACATCTATGCAAATGATGCTTTCGTTTGATATGTAATTTATGCCCCTTCAGTTTTTGTAGGCCGCGAAAAGTGTGCAACAAAAAACATGTTCGCCGTTTAATTATATGATGATGATATAATCTTAAAGTTAAAATTAAGAACAATGTTTTTTGAACTTTCGTTCAAAAGAGTTAGTCTGTGAAATACACTATGGACTAACAATACCTATTACACTTAACAATCCGTCACAACAACATATCCAATGTGTCACCCATATCCGTTACATCAGTCAACGTCAACAGATCAGTTAGGGACTATTGACATAAGAACGACAACGAATTAACGAATATTCATCCATTTTCACATTTCGTTCACATGAATGTATTTCTTATTCGTCACGAATGATCTTTTATTATTGATAATACCTCATTTTGAGGTTAATTGCGTGCAAAGAGTTTAGTCGTTGAATTGTCTATGGTATGTGGTATGTGAGTAATCAGATTTCCATTCGTGATGACCAATTTGTTTTCTTAAATGTATCTTATGTTGGAAATTAAACAGCAAATTTAAATTAGCAATTTTAGAATTAGTGGAGAATTTGGCATTAAAATGGACTTAGGACTTTCTTAGGACTAAACGAGTTTTTTATCCGAAATTATTTTTTTCAGCACCTCATAGACATACTTATACTCATATACATCTGACATTGCAAACAAAGCTAAATCGACCCACCATCTTGGAAAAGGCAAAGAAATAGATTTCTTTCATGGAAGTTTTTAGAGAGTTCTGTGAAATTATTAAAAAAATTTAATTTAATTTTTTTTAAACAATTTTCAGTCTGCTCGGTTAAATGTTTCCATTAAACTAATGAGAGTATAAGTGGCGGTGTACGTTGCGTTATATGACTATTCATATGAAAACTACCAAAAACCAATGAATTATAGAATAAATATGATTTAAAATAATATTAAAAATTCTAAAATTGCTAATTTAAATTTGCTTTTTAATTTCCAATATGAGATAAATTTAAGAAAACAAAACACTCTTCACGAATTGAATCCTGTCTTGATTGTTACGATTTCCGAACTGTCAGATTCTTGTTCCATTCTTCTTCACGAATTGAATCCTGTATTGATTGTTGCGATTTACGAACTGTCAGATTCGTGTTCCATACTTCAACGAAAACATTGGTGATTGGTCGCGCACGACTAACCTCAAAATCAATCAAAAACCATTTATGGGTAGTTACATATAAGATTTTATTAAAGATTTCAAAGCGTTGCAATTTTATTTTATTAAATAATAAATATTTTACCATTTGTAATATTGGAGTTGTAAAAGATAAATAAACTGCTTGTTGTTCAGAATATTTTGTAACATTTTGTAGAGGTTTAAAAAGGAAATTATAAAAGTGCAAATATTGCAAATATGCAGCAATAATAGAGCCAGTTTAAAAGTTCTTAGAATTGAACAAACGTCTGATTAAGAAATAACGCCTTCGACAGGAAATGATTGAATAAATAAGTTGCAAGTGTTGATTTATTTAGGTAGTGGATACTTTTATGAATTGTTAATACAACATTGCATATATATTTTTCGTGTTTAAAGATAACTATCATATTTCTATATTTCTCCTCCCATTATGTTAATGAAATCTGTTACGAGAATCATCATTCTACTATAAGACAGCTAATACATTTTTTTATTGTTTTGCTAAATGTTGTACTTTTTTAATAAGTTTTTCCGTTTGAGTAAAGATGCTTAAACAAAATGACACATTAATAATAAAGTGCAGATTATGATATAACAGCGATAATAATAAATTAATGCACTCAGCTCGAGGTTAGTTCTCAATTAAGATCAAAGAAAACTCGTAAAAGATTAATTGATTACATCAACACCGACTCAGCACGTGTTTATTGTTCCGAGAATATTAATGTAATTTATAATTGTCATTTTTTTACAGTGTATATGTAATATATTTGAATTGTGTGTTCATATTCTATGATGGTTACAAGTTACAAGGGCTAAGCCAGTAAAGATAGGGTAGGTTCATTTGCAACCTCGCCAATAAATTAATTCCTGTTGGTATCAGGAAAAAACGCTTTGACTCTAAATAACACTTAATCAAGTGATTTCTAGGAACTTACAAGAGTTTAATTATTCAATTAATTTTCAAGTCATATACTTTGACTTGTCCACTTTTCAAGATGGCATCTCAACATCAATTTTTTTCCTTTTACCCATTTTATTTTAGAGAGACATGACTGTATGAAGTTAAGTGTTTTAAGTAATTTATTTGTTTTGGTAATTTTTCACGTCAGCGAATTGTCGATTAACCGCAGCGTATCACAGTGGGATAGAATGTTCTTCAAAACTGGACGTAAATAAAAACTGGGGAACTCTTAGGCCCAATTAAACAAATATTTTTTGACAGTTGTTTTTAACATTATTTTTCGGAGTTTTCTGCTTCTTTTTGATTCCAACTGAATATTAAAATATCGTATTTACAAATTTGCCATTGAAAATCGCCATCTAAGAAAATGGCTTCTTCGAACAATTATTCCCTTTAACAAATAATCCGACGAAAAACTTTGAACGTATAATGTGTTTTCTATTTTTACTTCCTCATGAAATTGAGAACAGGAAACTACTCCAAATTCATTTTCGGTACAGCCAATCGAACGTGTTTAGAGTAACAAGAGCGGAAAAAGAGTAACCATGAGCAGCTAATCGAAAACGATATAAGGTTAAATACTTAAATCAGTGTCAAAAAAGTTTGAAAGATTTGTTTTGTCGACTGAAATAAAGAGTGGGCAAAAATAGTCACTCGATGGTGAGTGCATTTAATATAAAATGCACGACTGGATCGCACGTACTTATTCTTATGTTTGATCACATCGTATGCAAAATTTCTTAATATATTTTAAAGTGGTTTTTTATTTAATTTTTTATATGCAAACTTTATTTAGTTCTTTTTCAAAAAAAAATTGATATAACAGTTTAAAATATTTAATAATATAAGCTCAAAAACAAAATTTCAAAAAAAATCAAAAAAATCGTTTTCGAAATATTGAATTTTCAAAAAAAAATATTTTTTTCCAAAATCCAAAATAAATATTTTTCGAAAATTTTGGTATACAGGACCTCCTATATAAAAATTTTGATCGAAATCCGTAGAGCCGTTTATGAGAAAGTCGAAAATAAAAAAATGCTTGTATGACAGGTACCGTTGTTACCAAAATATGCAAACAAAAATGTTGACCAAAATGCACACACTAATTTTATCAAAATACTTAAAGCCGTTTTCGATATAATTAAGATGGGAGACAAAATTGTGTGGTAAATACCGTTATTTTTGGGGCTAAAAAAAACAGTTCAAAAATCTATTTGAGAAACTCACCTAAAACGCTGAAGTACCAAGTTTGAAGAGAATCGGTTCAGTCGTTTAGGCTATAGATTATTCTACAAACAGACAGACGGAATTGCGGGAACCAATTTTTTGAGTTCTCGTATGGAAAATTTGATTAATATCTCGAGTTCCATTTTTTTTCCAAATGCAAAACTTGCCATATGCTATAGTACCCATCGTATATCGCAAGTTAAAATCACAAATGACCTTAAAGTTCTTCTAATTTCTTTTTGAAGATGACACCGGCCAAGTGGGGCCCGAAATTGTTGATAGCTATTTTTTCTACTTTTTTCTTTAACAATTTTAAATAGTCTTGCAAATACGACTATAAGTTCTTGTACTCTTGGCAGATATACTCTTAGAGCGCTTTCAGAATCTGTAGGTTGTTCTCATTGAAAATAGTTTTTAACGGCTTTCAGTCCACTAAATTGGCGTTTTACGCCAGCGATCTCACTTGGACTGATCGGTTGACTAGCACTAGGCTCTTCTTTTATAGGTGTTCTTCTTCCTGTGTCATATAGGAAAATCTTGTCTAAGCTTAAAGAACAGAATAATATCATTTCTTATTGACCGCAAACAATCGATAAAATATAAAAACACAAAATGAAATTTTAGTTTTTAATATTTATTATTATAATCGAATGCATTTCGAACTTAAAATTTACAGTTCATCTTCAGCTCGAGTTTAATAAAACAAAATGAAGTGATAAAAAAGCTAAATTAAATTTTTTTTTATCACTTCATTTTGTTTTATTAAACTCGAGCTAAAGATGAACTTTCAATTTTAAGTTCGAAATGCATTCGATTATAATAATAAATATTAAAAACTAAAATTTCATTTTGTGTTTTTATATTTTATCGATTGTTTGCGGTCAATAAGAAATGATATTATTCTGTTCTTTAATTATAACGACCACAAAATTTCCTTCATTTTAATTTCGGTGATTAAAAATCGAATATAATTTTATACTTATCTAAGCTATTGGAAATTTTGAGCCCAAATTTACATTCAGAAAAACTATTTCGTAAACAAATTGTGACGAGTTTGAAGAGTGTAAGCCTATTTTAACGGGAACACATTGTATTTTGAGCTTAGAGTATTTTAGAAAGAACATAACTTTATACATATATACATTGATTAATATTTTTCTCCCATTTTGCCACATAAAATATCCCACTGTGAGTAATCATCGTGCGTTCAAACACTCATTTTATTTTTGTTCTTCTAGAGATAAAGAATATTCATATTTGCAGAAAATTGTGATGCTAATACACTTTTGTATGCATCGCAGGATTATATAGAAAAGTTGGAAGTGCATCAGAATAGGCATTTGCGTTGGCTGTTATTGCAAGCAAGAATACTTGAATTTACTTAGAATTATATCTCAGATCTATGAATAGTGGTAAGGATGGCCTTTTGTTTTCTTAAGCAATATAGAAATCAACGCTCTTTAATTGGACATAAATTTGTTAATTGAACTAAATCACGCAGTAATATAAATTATGCGTCTGGCGAGTAATTTGGTACTTATGGGTGACATTTTCAACTGAAATGGGTTCACAAATAAGATTTGATTTTCTTTTTAAGTTGTAAATTTATATAAATGTATATTTATAAACGAGTTAGAGCCTTTTAGGCTACAATTAGCCGGCTAAGACATTAAAATCTATCGTAATTGTGTTAAGTTGTGTGATTGTCAATGAAAAAATGTGATCAATGCATTAACGAGAACGTTGACACCTGTGGTGGCATGAATTTTAGGGTCAACGCATTTGGTTTCGTAATAGAGTGAACATAGATTTTATCGTACGTCAGGTAGACAACGCTATGAACGATTCCGTTGTCTAGCCGCAGACATCTAATTGTAGTTTAAATTATTATCAGTTAAACATTGATGAATAATAAAAGAAGGTTTTTTAATGATATTTTTCTAATACTATTGATATACATCAGCCAAGTAGAAGAATTACCACTATAAATATTTGGACTTGTTGAGTTATTGATTCAAAATAGCTTTTAACGGCCTTTAATCCTGCAAAAAACTGGCGTTTCGTTCCGACGATCTCACTTGGGCTTCTCAGTTGAGTAGTGAGGACCTTTGCCCTTTGAGACCGTCGGGACAAAACCCAAATTTTTTAGGACTAAAGGCTGCTAAAAGCTGTATTTTGAATCAATTGAGGAATAATAGGACTGTTCTTTTGGCAAAATGACATCGGCAGCAAAGCAGAATTTACACACATTACAAATAAAACAACCTGCTTTCGATAAAACTAAAAGTAGAAGTCTGCTGTGGATAGATTTTTGACATTTATTCGAGTATCGAATGTTATTATGTTGTTTAGTTGGTAGTTCCGATGACTTTAATAAATATCGAAGGGCGCGTTCACATATTTATTAGACAAGTTATCTCGGAAACCAAAAATATCGACTATATTTGTGAACGATTCGGAACAGTTAGCTGAAAGCAGTCAAAAATCAATAATTTTTGGTTAATTATGTGTTCTTTCCTTTAACAAATTGTTTCACACCTATTTACGCACAGGGAATAAAAAATGTCTAGCGCAACAAACTGGGCCAAAAATACGTTTTATTAATTTTTGTTGCTTTATAAATCATATTAATAAGCATAGGTAGGGGGCGTTCTTCCAATTTAAGTTAAAGTTAAAGTTAGCTTATTCGCGCGAAACTGCCAGATCAAAGATACTTAAATAAAAGATGTTTGAGTGGCTTTGTGCCAGCTGCTGTCAAAATACCTAAAAATATAGCTAACTAAAACTTGAGCAGCGCCGCCTACCAAATCTCTGAAATTTAAATAGCAACAGCATTTAAAGAGTAAGTGCATATCCTTTATTTAGTAATAAATAAGCACTCATTAGCAGCACGTAAATATATGTTGTCGATAGAACACTTATAACACGTGCAAGACATGAACTATCGAATTCGATTGTGAAGATTTTTAAGATTTCTTCTAAAAAATCATAATTTGGTTATACCAATAATTGGAAATTATCAGATTTAATATCACCTGCGGAAAAGGGTGAGGATTTAGAGCTTTTCGGCGAAATTTGGCAAGAAATACATTTTAAATATTTCAAAATATAGCTTATTGCCTAGTCAGAAAATATAAAATTTTATTGATGGATGTCGTAGATAATTAACTTGACCTTAAAATTCGTGCTAAAACAGATTTTGACGATCTTACGTCATTTTGAATTCGGAGTCGAATTGACCGTTGACCAACCAGTGAATATAAAAGTGGACATAATCATCCTTTTTTCAGTGTTTATTCATTGGGACGTTAGTATTTTTTTACCAAAACAAGACTATTTACCCTAATTATGAGATTCAAAGAGGGGATTTCTGTCCATATTTCATATAACTTATTTTTAATTAACCTCTCTACTTTTGAGCCGCACGTAAAGGAAGTTTAAAAATACTTAATAGTTAAATAATGAATGCGATCATTTTGGCAAGGAAAGACAATGCAAACATACCCTTTCATTGCCACAAGATCTGATTTATTGAAAAAAAACGTCAAACACATACAATAATTTTAAAATGAACATTTTTTAATTCAAGTTTTAGTATTCTTAAATGCCTTTAATCTTAAGAAATAAAAACAAATCAATTGTAGATTTTTGGCATTTAGTTACAAGTTCGGTAACACCAACTTAAGGATACAAAAAATCAGGCTGCTGCGGATCGTTCTTTTGGGAAATCGTGCTTTGCTGCCGATAGATTTACCAAAAGAACTGGGCTAATGTCTCACCACTCACTTCAGACTTTTGACTGACTTTTTTTCAAAATTAGTATTAAAACAATTGAACCTTTTTTGAATTAGTGTGAATCAAAATAAAATCGGTACCATCATGAACATATTGAAATTAAATAAATCTGAATCTATTGCTTTGACAACCATTTGTTGGTGGTTTTAATTCATTCATGGTAAAATATTTTAAATTAAAGAAAAAAAACTAGGTACATAATCGACATTAACATAATTATAAAAGCATAAAAATACATTTTGTGTATTAAATTATAAAACAAAAATTTCAAAAACTAAGATTTCTTTTTCAAAGCTATTTCACTTATTCTGAAATTCAACAATTTTAGCTACCAAACACCATAGGAGTACATTCAGTTTACTTAATAATTGGGTCTATTCGGCGAGATCTTTTATTCTGTTATTCTGCTATTCTGTTATGAATTTGCATGCAAAAGTTTAAGCTGTCAAAAAATCTCTTATGAATTATAATTTGGTATTCTGCATGCTAAATCTGCTATGAAATCTGTTAAGAAATCTGCTAATGAGCTGTTAAGACTTCGAAATTCTCAACAAGTCTTTTACGAACTGCATTTTTGATATTCAGCATGCCACAATGTGTTATGGAATCTTTATGAATCATAAAAGATTAAAAGACACATTTTGGTTACTTTTATCATAAAAGAATTCAATATATGTAGTAAAAACTTTTATTTCGTTAATGAATAGTTCTTAAAGGGAGACAGATATAACAAAAATATTTAAAATGCATAATAAAAAACTCAAATATGTAAATAATTTGAATACTAAATTATATCAATACACTAAAGCACAGAACACATTTAGAGGATGAAACATAAAAAAGTAGTCGCTTATCTTGCCGGTGTTCCTTTGAACAACTTTTTATAATGGATATATGAAATTCAGGAACTGTTATGGACAAATTACAGAGAACAAAAATTTATCTCCGCGAAACAAAATACGATCATTCCACAGGTTAATTTATTGTCATTCGTCAGTGCCGACTGCCGAGAATTTGTATTTACTACAGCTGATAATTTGATAGCAGATTTTAGGTCTGTTCTTATAAATGTTTCTTTTTCGAAGTTCCATAACAGACTTTTATAAAAGATCTTACTCCTGAATACCAATTATAAAATATCTATGGTGGAGATCTGTTATGCATCATAAAAGAAAATTCATAGCAGAACAACAGATGTGGCAGAATAAGCCTAAGTAATTATTAATTATTACCACAAAATATTTCGAACTTTAAAACCACAAGGAAATCACAGCCCACTGGGAATATATACTTCATGAAAACCAAAAATCCCAAAACCAAAACAAACAGAAACATCAACAAAAACAATCCATAGACGATAGCCACAATAAAATTTAACTTTAGATCAGAGACAGATATTGAGATTTACGACAACGAGGTGAAGACCACGATCTACAACAAAGAATATATGAACGTCACAACAATAAAAATACACATATATACTAGTGCATTTTGATGGTGTGGTGATTTTCATAAATTACAAAAGCTTAAGTGTGAATGACATTTACAACTAATATACATGTGGGACGAAAAACAATCGGTATTTTTTTTAAACTGTATGTGATAATTTTGTTTACTATCGATACTCGAATACCATCCAATCAAGGAATTCAATTGCATAATTGACGACTTAATCGGGATTGGTCATGAAATTAATCGACTTAACTCAATAAAAATTTCCAGAGATTTAACTTTGAATTTTAAGTTCAAATCGTCAAAGTTCATATTTGTTCTATCTATCTAAATTTCACTTCACGACGAACATGACGACACACATGAAAAAATGTGACAGCAGAACTGTCCAATTGAGGTTTTTATACAGAAATACTAAACAAATTTCAAATTTTTTGGTAGATTTACTAAAAAATTACTATCATATAAAGCTTGTGCTCATAATTTCGGCAACATCCAAAAACCACCATTTACCATACCATATACCATTTTTACCATTTTGTTATTGTTAACCAATCACACCAAACAAAACATCCGAACCAAATCCAAACAACGAATTTGACATTTTATACTAAGATTAGATCTTACATCTGGTAAAATGAATGCGTTCCATTCAAGGCTTACTAATAAGTACTTCGCAGGCCCAATGGAGTGCAGATATATGTACTGCATTTGGTTTTCGATTTCGATTTGAAAGTTTTAATTTTACAAGAAATACAAGACATTTGGGTTTTTTAACTAAAAATTATTAAGTTGATTGAATTTAGTACAAAATAGTACAAAACAGTACTTAATCAATCAAAATTTTGAAAAACATTAGCTTAAATTTTTTGAAACAAGCGATTTGAAAATGTCTCTGGAACAATTCGAAGAAAAGTCAACTTTGTTACAAATTAAATTTGCCTCTCCGATGCAACGGGAAATAGGTTCATTTCGCCCATAATTGCTAAGATGAAACTGTTCGTAAATTAAAAATCGACAACGTGTAATACTTGATGGGGCATTTCCTCCAGTTACTTTTTATTTTTTTTTTTTATAATTTTGCACGCGCTCAAGGGATTATGAATACCCTTTATATGTTTTGAACAGAGCGCGGCATCCGGTGCAAGAAGAGAAAGAAGGATAGAAAGATGTGTGGCGCGACGTATTGAGACGGTGGTTGTTGTCTCAGATTGTATCTCCAGGGATGGCGGCTGAACTAAAAAGAGAAAGGAGAAAATTACCGTTTCTTATTTATTTATGTCTCTTATGATTCGCATTATTTTATTTTATTTCGTTGTCATATTTATGAGTAGTTTACTTAATCACATGTTGTTAGTGTTATGCCTGAACAGCATGTAATGAGTAAACCAGCAACTCATTTTATGACAATTTTTAGAATTGGTTTTTAATGGAATATAAGAAAAAAATAGCCAACGATAGGAATAGAACCTGTGACCACGGGGTTGACAGGCGAGCACACAACTATCGCGCCACGGCCACTCCCAATGATAGTAACGGGGACAATTTATAAGATCTGTTAAAATGTCTCTGATAAACATCACGGAAAAGTATACCCTCCGATCTTGAAGCGATTGTATTGGAAACAGCAAACATCGAATATTATAGGATGGCCTTGGAATCCTCGAATTCAACTGCATAACTAGTGAAGTTCTTTTGAACTCTTTCAATTCTATCCCTTGAATGATTGTAATAAGGATTCCAGGCTATGCTGCAATACTCCAGAACTTATCTTACTAGAGAATTATATAATGATTTTAAGGTATAAGGATCTGAGAACTCAAGCGTTTCTTTTGATGAAGCCAAGCATTTGGTTTGCTTTATTAATCATATAGTCATAGTGAGGCAAGAATGACAAATTAGTATTTAAGATAACTCCTAGGTCTTTCTTAATTCTCACTTTTTCTAGATTTATATTTTTGACTTTATATTCAAACAGAATTGGATTGCAAATCCTGAAACATGACAAGACTTGACACTTAGAAATGTTTAGAGGAAGATGATTCTGTTGGCACCAATTATCTAGTCTCGCTAGATCATTTAAAAGAAGAAAACAATCCGATTCACAGCTTTACATACGATAGAGTTTGAGATCATCCGCAAAAAGATGGCAATCCGAATCCTTAAAAATACTTGGAAAGTCATTTACAAATAGTAAAAACAGTAGTGGCCCTAAATGGCTTACTTGCGGGACTCCTGACGGAACTGAGATATTATATGAGAATGAACAATCAATTTTTACTATTTGGAATCTACCTGTCAAATATGATTTTAGCCACTTCAGTAAAGAAGGGTGAATACCTATAGAAGTCAAAAGTCAATTTATGAAGTAAAACGTGAAATTTATGAAAATAATATCCGTTTGAGACTTCTTTACCATATTTGATATGATAGCATTTACCATAAGAGCTAAGTTTGTTGATTTACCTGACGCAAAAAAATATTGGAAAACTGATATGTTGTTCCGAAATACATTTGAAAGTTTCAAATATTTTTGGTACAGCTGAAATCTTACATATTTGTCTGTAATTTATTTCCTGCCTTGACGCCGATTTAAAATAGGAGGATAATTAATTTTTGAAAAACTGTAAACCAATTTTATTTAAAGAGAAAATTAAAGAGCTTTCTAGCATTACAAAAAGATGAAGCATGGTATTGCAGGTATTACTGTTGATTTTTACACCTCCTGGCAAAACGGGGCGAAGAGTCCATACCATACAATTTGGTTGCCTCTACCCAACCTACACGCTCAGCTTCTTTTCTAACCTTTTCCGAATCACCCTGTAACCTGTGTATATAGATGTATTATATTTGCATTTAATTTAATTCTGAAATCAGTATCCAAAAGTGTTACAGCCCTTTTAATAAGAAACGCTTAGTCCACCTTTAGTCCATGGACTTACAAAACCATTGAATAAGAGTTAGACTAAAAATGGACTAAAATTTCCTATTAATAAAAAATCGATCAAAATCTACTACAATAAGTATGAATTCTACCTCTTTTTATTCTATGTCCTTAAATGTTAATTCTTAGTCCATCACTAGACCACCGTCTTCGATGGTCTAGCGAAGGACTAAGTTGGTAAACGTCAAATACCAGAAATTGTGTTTTATTAATAGTATTTCGCACTTAGTTAACAGAATAAGTCCTAAACTGTCCCTAGTCCATGTTTATCATTAATGTGGGTGTTAATGTTTAAGTCGGAAGCACCCTCTAGCGTGATAGATAACCTTCTGGGCCTATTAAGAATGCTCTGCCAACTAAAACCCTACACAAATAAAGTTTATTTGTGTAGGTACATTTAGAAACTGACCTTAAAACTGATGACTGTAAACATTTGATTTGAAAATTCATTCTGCATTTAACCACTTCTCAATTAAAAATTTCTTACAAAAATAACCAGGAAGATGGAATAAATTGACTTTTATTTTATTGATTCTTCCTCCATAAGCACACTAGTTTCAATTAATAAATATAAAAGTGTTGTAATACACACCCCTTGATACTAAAGCACTTACCATCGATTTGCTATGCATCTCTGCGCAATGCATTCCTAGATTTAAATGAAATTATTTCATATCCATGTGTTTGCATATAAAATGAAATTGAAGTACCTACAAACAAAACTTAAAAAAAAAAAACCAAAACCAAGCGTGTGCCCGAGAAAAAAATATGACCACGATGATGGTCACATCATCATCATTATCATCATCATCATCGTCGCGTCAATCTTTCGGTCGTTATGATCACCATGTCAAAGTTTAATCAAACGTTACAATCATACATTTTATTGTAATCGGAGCATTATGGAGCTGAACTGGAAGCAGTTTGCATTCACTTGGGGAATCAACACAATAGACGAATACAGTTTAGGGGATGCAAGCAGAATGCAACGCTAACAATCGAATCGTATACGGTGACATAGACACCGACGCAACCCACAGTGGGGCCGAATTGGTTGTTGAGTAAAATGAAAGATCAGATGTAAGAAGTACAAGTTCTACAATTTTTAATTAATTAATCGTTTTTTTTTTTATTTTTTAAAAGTTTTGTGTTCCTTAGTGGTGTTAAGCACAAAGCTTATCGCAACACAAACTATAAAATACACGACTCATTCATTTAAAGTTCAAGACTGTGTAGGTTTAATCGTTGAAAGTGCTTGCAATAATTCTAGAGTTTCTTAAAACAAATTGTCAAGCAATTACTTAGGTATAAACATAGATAGAAATTCAAATTTTTTTTTAGCTAATGGTTCCGGGCAAATTTTCTCGAAAGGCTTTTAAGATTTTGCTTAAACTTTGCACCTGCAATGTAGGATACAAATGTTTTTGATTTTTTTTGGGGAAAGACATTTTTTTAGAAAATTTCCGTTTATATCGTCAATGACTTGACCGATCATCTAGGTGTAAATTCGCTTAGATCCCTTATAATCCCGCAATAAGTTTCATCCCACTAGATGGCACAGGTTGAGAAGAGTTGGGTTGCAAGTATTGGCATGATTCAGCTTTCACATTTACAGTATTCCTTGACTAATAACACATATCATATTATCAGATTTGTCAATGGACGACCTCTTCCATTAGGCGAAAGCTATTTTAAATGCATGATTTACCTAAAAATGTCAGCATCAACTTAGGAAAACTTCGTAAAATAAAATGCTCAACCCTAACGCACGAACTTGCTCCGTAGCTTACAAACTTAATATAGCAAATAATTGTTTATATTGTTTAGCTGATAGCTATATTTTAAGGAAAAAAGTTGCAATTTGAATACTTCGACAAATATGCAAACAAACATTTTAAACATCGTTGGACCTGTGTTTTGTGTATGTTTAATATGTCATTTTAACAATATTTTTAGGAATAAAATTTGAATTTCCAATTTAAAATAGTTGTTAATTTGCATATTACATTTTATTTTCAAACAAATTCATCATCCCGTTTCGGAAAAATTGACTTTTCATTGGGTAGTGTTTGATTGAAAAAAAAAATTGGCTTGTTAATATCTTTTATTAAAATTCGTCTTTAAACTTAATAAAAAATTGACTATGTGAAGCAATATACTTAACTTGGCATATACTTAATCAAATTAAAAGTGAAGTTGTAAAAATTATGAACACTTAACAATTTTTCGGAATTATAAAGCCAACTCTACTGAGGAAAACCGGAATAAATTCAAACCAGATAAGCTAATAAGATTTGTAAAGTTCACATTCAGAGAATCTAATTTTTCCATGCCCAAAATAAAGGCAATAATCACTATAATGTCCCAAAGGTAGTAGGAATTTTTGTTCATTTGTAAAAATCATTCAAAATCTATTTCGTCTTCTGTTCCAACGCTCGTCCTTAACAACATCCCTTTCTATCAGCTCTCGTGAAGAAGTTAATTTGCTTGCAACGTAGTTCGCTGTTAATTCGACGTTGCCAGAAAGTGTTCTCTGACTCCTCCAGTACTTTCAAGCACAAACGACTTCACATGACGAATCTTCTTTCGCCTTCGTGCAGCTTAAAGATCTTGATACACAAATCCGCTAGCCAGAATAGTATCCCTTACATCCCTTTCTTGCCAATATGTCACTGGTGAATTAATGGTACATAATATATCTCATCGTACTGTGGCACAAATCTTTAAATCATTTTCGTCGAGAAAGTAAGATTATTGCGTTTGATATTATCAAAAGTTTTTGATACAGTTTGGCATCATGCTCTCTTATAGAAAATACGTGCATTTGGTATCGATGAATCTCTCCTTCATTGGATTAGAAATGACTTTTGTATTGGAAGGTGTCACGTCTGATATTCATAAGATAAATGCTGGTGTGCTCCAGGGCTCCGTTTTGTCTGCAACTCTTTTTCTTATGTTGATAATACTCTCAGCAGCCGCATTTTAGTGTAAGTAATCCTCAAGCTATTGTTGAGACTCCGTTACATTAAGAAAAACTGACAGTTTGATGTGCCATAAAGCTGGTGGAGTCATTGGTCCTTACTTCTTTAAAAACAATGCCGGCTAGTGGGTTATAGTCAATGGGACCGTTATAAAGCTGTGGTCAATGATTTTTTCGTTCCTGAATTGAATCGCCTTGATATGGGGGAGCTCTTATTTCAATAAGACGGCGCAACATGTGACAATTGATTTGCTAAATGAAAAGTTTGGTGAAACTCCATCTGTGAGTTAGCCTCCAAGATCGTGATAGTTATTACCGCTAGACTATTTTCTGTAGGGGTATGAGAAGTTGCTAGTCTACGATAAGCCAGAGACGATTGCCGACTTGGAGAGCGACCACAAATCTCGCAAACAGTGGTCGAAAATTGGTCCTCAAGATTGGACTACAACCGGGTCAGCCGCTGTGCCCCTATGCAAGAAATCATATTCAAGTAAAAATGGCGAAACATCATCTTTCAATTAAAGTTAATTTCATGGCAATAAATAAAATATATCTGTGTTTTATTTCATTTTATAGTTCTATACCTCCTAAAACACCCTTTCAATAGTGCACAGTAAAATAGTTATTAATTAAATTTAATCAATACGATAGGCTATCATTGGAGGTAACCCACACTCTTGAAAAAATGTGAGCATCATTTTATGTTTCTAGCTTGTAGCTAAATAGAAATGACAGCTGATGTCTCCTGTTTTTATAATTTATTCTCTTTGGCTGTTATTAACAGTGCTGCCATCTGCAGTAGTTACAATTTTTTTAGATTTTACATTAATTTCTTTTTGTAGTCGTTCAATTAAGCTTAGATTTATCAGAAAATTGAAACCGATTTTGCAATTAAGGTTAAGTTTTTTATCGATCTAGAGTTTAATTTACTCTGGTGAACTGATTTATCCTAAATTTGGGACAGAAAGAATCTAGAATTTCTACTAATAACTTATAAACTGTTTTTACCATTTTGATGAAATTTTACAGTTTTCCACAAAGTATTTGAGCTGTAGAGTCCACCTTAGGAAACGTGAAGCGTAACGTAAAAAAATTGCACTACAAATCGAAGTGATCTTGGATGGTATTTCAATTAGGCTGTGTCAAAAAACTTTTCTTTTTCTTGTTATTTTCTTATATGAAAATTTCATCCCGCTTAAGTATATAGACTTTAGACTTAGTAAAAAACTGACCATGTGAAGCAAAGCTGACAATCACAGAGCACATATTTATGATCACATAAATTATGATCACTTCATAAGACATAAAAGGATAATTGACATCCACTTCTATAGTCAGCATCAAAATATTATGTTGAATTATTTTCAATCTAAGCGAACAAAAATGCAATAATAATTTATCATATGTATTCGTGTTAATATTTCTTGATGCAAATAATCGAAAATATCCTTAAACTTTAAATCTAAGCTTGCAAACTTTTGATTCTACATCGTCGCCGTTGTGTTCTGTGGCGTATTTTAAGAAAAGGTTTATTAAATAGTTTTCTTTTTTTTTCAACTATTTGTTTAAATAAATTTGCTTTTATTGTTATTTTAATAAGAAGGCATAAATGGTATTTTTGATTTTTAACGAGGGGTTTTTCCGACAAAAAAAAAAAACAAAAAAATTGATGTAAAATGTTCGACATAAGACCATTCACATTCACTGTAAAAATGTGTTTTAAAATTAACTTTTAAATTATTGGGATTAATCCATTTTCTTCCATTTTCTAATGTGATCATTTTATTAATTCTGGAGAAGGCACCACTGTACGATGAACAGTAGCTTGCTTAATCCCGTGTTTGTTTTTTTTTTTTCAACACCAGTCGCAATGCATTAAATCAAATTCTTGCTCTGCGGTCATCGTTAAGGCCGGATCACAATAACATTCCCGCGCCACCACAGTTATATGTATGTATATAGAGAAGAGTAGTCGGTCCCCCCAATTTAATAAAATGCTGTATTAGTCTCTGCTCTTCCACGGACAGTAATAAAATAGTAGTGTTTGATTATTATTCTCTCGGTTGGCTGTCCGGAGGTTGGTGTAGTTTACCGTATGTTAACTGCGAAGAAAAAAATTACTGAAAATCGCGTAAAATACGCTTGTTAAACAATATATTTCCAGACTCTGTTTAAAAATTAAAAATAACTTCAGCACAAACATAAATGTTAAGTGTTTTGTTTTTGTTAAATAAAACGTCGCATAACCCCGCATCAAAAGTGCTGCATAAGCTTAAAAACGATAAAATAATTTTCTTTTAATAAGAAAAAGCCTCTGCGGGGCCATCTAACCATTATGATGAGTGATCAAACGGATTCCAGTCCAGAGATTCGTAAAATCAGTGAAAAGTAAATAAAATGTCCTTACATATTACAAAAAATTATTTAAAATTTTCAAATTCATATTTTAAGTGCTAAACTGGATAACATTTTTCATATTTGATAATATTTAAGGAAAGCAAATTATCGAAAATGTATTGAGTTAATTATTCAATTATCTTCCTCAATTAACACATAATTAAAAAATGCAGTCAATAATAAAACATACTAACCCAAAAAAAATACAAAAAAACTCGAAACAAGCAACGGAAATAACTGATTAAGGAGTAATTTAAGAATCAGAATTTCCACCTTTTGTTTTCTCACTGCATAGTTCATAGCTACTTGATTTTTCTTTCGTGTAAATGATATTGGTGGAGAATTACGTACACTTTTGGTGATTTTTTTGTTTGCTTGTTTGTTTTTTTTTTTTTTTTTTTTAGGTAAACAGTGGGGAGATTTGGATAATGAGAAATTTGCATGTCTTGTTTTTAAAACTTTAAAGGTCTGTTTTCATAAATTTAGTTCCGTTCGAGGAATGTTAAATGCTCGACTGTGTCATTCATAGATGATCCTATGCTTCAAAGGCATTTGATCGCAAAACGTTGAAAATTTTAAGTAATTATTACAAGGAGAAAGTCTTAAAAAACCAGAAGTGTTACAGAAATTGTTATAATGCATAGCATTTTTCTAGATTACTTCATAGGAAATATGGTTAACAAAATATGACATCCAAAAACAATGGCGCAAAATTTTAGTCGATTTAGTAATATGTTAAATCATTTTTAGTATGATACTGGGCTAAAAAGAGGATTTTGCTAATTTTAATCCAGTTTAGTATCGTACTATTTTCTAAACATTTTACTAAAGTTAAAATCACAAAATGACTACTTTATTTTTTTAGTATCGTACTAAATCCATATGTCACTTTGACATTTACAAACGTCAAAAAGTTATGTTCGCTTACTTTTTCGCACTATCTTAAGCATGTTTAGTTGTAGTTTATTAAGAAAATAGATTTAGTATGGTGCTAGTTAAAAAGTGTTTAAAATTAGGAAAATATTAGTAAAGTGCTTTAGTATTAGCAAACTGTTAAGTAGTATCATGCCAAGCCCTTAAGATCAGGCTGTTTAAAATTTTGCGCTAATGTTTATTGCCATCTCTTATTAATATGGCTTTCAATTGGTACAAGAATTTAATTCTTTTTTGATACAAAACTGCCAAAAAAAAAACGGATTTCTACTAATTAAATCCTTTCGTTTGCAACAAAAATCATTTTCTTTTTGATTCTAAATCAAATTCGCAGATCCGTATGTTTTGGTGAATCTACCCCTCTTTTTTTTAAAGTCGATTTCGTTTCAATAAAAAACATCGATCTGCCGTCGATCCGCCTTCAATTTTTTTCTGAAAATCAGATTCGTTTCAAATTAAAACCAATATTTTTTTCTGGAAAAACAGATCCGTATTGAATCTCTTTTTGGAGACAGAGAAAAAGGATTTGTACACAGATTCTTACACACACTACAATATTTGTTTTGAAGTTTCTCAATGGTTGTGTTGTCAATTAATTTTTATTTTGTGGCAGTGTACAGAAAAAGTAAATAAAAATTGTTAAAAAATAAAAATATTGTGAAAAACTTCTTGGAAACAAATATTAAAAAATTTAGGAATTTTCCCGTGGCGGTATCAGCAAAGAAAAACGAAATATTGACGTATTAACGAATTGAGGATTTGTTTTTTTTTAGAGCTGCCAAGCAACACACATAATTACAAAAAGAGAATAGATCCGTAATCCTTCTTTTTAAAGCAAACAAGTATTGGTTTTAGTAGCGAATCCTATTTATTGATGGAAAATCGCATAAGTTAAAAAGCGTTTTTTCTAAGCTCTTGCAGTTTATTTAAATATTTAAGAGGAAGTAATATCATTGAGTGAGGGAAAAAGCGTCAAAACCGCGTTAAATTATTGTTAGCCTCCAAGGGTGTCTTCATGCGTTAATGTGCATTTTCTACATTTCCAACTTTTAATACAATTTTTTTTCATAAATATATTGTTTTTAAATTTTTGTTAAACGTCACAGAAAGATTTTTGTTCAGAATTTTTGCGAAAAATTGTTTTAATGTTTTAACAAGAAGTGCTTGTGAAAGCGGGACATATCTGATGATACTCGTAGCAGCAGCTGCCTGAAAAATGACGGTCATTTGATGATCAAATTAACTTTGATTTAAGTTCTTCGAAAATGGTTCGATAATAGTATTTTACATAATCCATATAACACTGGCAATTATAATCAACTGATAAAATTGGAAAACAAAAATATGTTTCTTTTCGATCGGAATTTATTTATTTATTTTGTTTTTATAAAAAAGAAAACTACGTAGAAGTTTAAAAATATTTACATTGAATAATCCTGCATATAATTTTTAATTATTTTTAATCGTTTCTTTCGATATCACGTTGATAGCCAAGAGTTTCATGTTTGGATATTTTGTGGCAACAAAACTATTCATTGGAATGGAATTTCCAAGGATAATTTACAAGAAATTTCCTTGCCATCACAGAGTGACTCTCACTTAAACCGATAAGCTTCGACAAAACTTGTATACTTTCTCTATGTGTGGCTAATTAACAATATGTGTATGTTTCTCCACAGGCTGTCATGTCCCAATTTTGAAAACTTATTTCTTGTTTCTATTTTGAAAAAATTAAACAGAATTACATATTTACAAAGCAAAAATGAATAAGAAAGTAAAATGTGTCCAGCGTGAATACTTCAAGTTCGATATTAAAGTCGCTTTTGAAAACAGTAGTGTCTTAATCCTGTTTGATTGCTTTCAATCGGATGTGAAAATATTGTATACTTCCCATTTAACTTGAACGCCGTCATCTAAAAATTGCCTTTTCAAACATTCATCACTTTTGACAAGTAACCCACGAAAAATTTTCATGTTATATATCTACTCCCTTACATGCCGCACCCACTGGAAATTCTTATTTCTAACATTAATATCTAACATCTAAAGAACTATGCACATGAGAGCGACCAACGACCAACGAATGAAAGAATATTCGTCCATTTTGACATTTCGTTCGCATGGCTTTAATTTTATTCGTCACGAATACAAGTAGAAAATCTGATTTCGAGGTTAGACGCGCGCGAACAATTTATTCGTCGAAGGGTGGATGTTATGTGGAACGCGAATTGAGTTTGTCTCTTCGTAGCAATCAGATGCAATTCGCGACGACCAATAATGTTTTCTCAAATTTATTTTATTTTGGCGATTAAAAGTAAATTTTTCTGTCTTAAACATTAATATAAATTATATTTCAACAATTTTGTTTAGAATTTGTGAAGAATGTAGGTTTCTAAATTGTTTTAAATGGAATTTATTTGTTTATTCGTCGGCCGATGGTCGCTCTGATGTGAATAGTCCATAAGACGTAACATTTAGAAGCCTCATTTCTTATGGCGACTGCATGAGAGATATTTTATATATATTATATGATTAACTTATCTGTATTAAATAATAAAAGAAAAACAAAAAAAAAAACCGAATCTTTGATCTTGACTTATGAAATAATCGCAGTCATAAGCAACAAACAAAAATGAGGTAAAATGTCATTTTTAGCCAGAATAAAAAAATCACATCTGTCAATTTCTATGTTAGTTTTTTTATGTTTAGACAAGATCGAAGAAATAAATTGTTAACGCCTCTACATATTTGTGTTGAATTGCAAATCTTTTCATGGATAGAAAGTCAATTTTACAATACATCAATGTAAACGAAAAAGAAGGGTGAAACGAACAAAGTTTCCTATCCCGATATTACTTATCTGCGGAACGAAGAGTAACTCCGAACTTCCAGATAAAAATGACATTGCGGGTATTCACTCACTTATTAGATATGTTATCTCGAATACCAAGCTATCGGAGTATATCTGTGAATGAATCAGATATGTTAACTGAAAGCTGTCAAAAAATCAGAGCAAAACTCATACCAAATGAATTTTGCAGTCAGCTGTTCTATACATTTATTTTCCGATAACTAGTTATTCCAAATTTTTTGGGATAACTCAAGATAGCTTTCATGATAACAGCTGATTTTTCATCAGATGTGCTTTTGCACGCATTACAACAACCTAAAGTTATTCCAGATTGCTGAGAATAACTGAGTGAACTTCCCCATTAATGGCCTTTTCGATTGGCCGTCCGGAACATGTTCCCCCAATAAAACATCCGGAAACAATTTGACTGATTCTGAATTGTATGTTTCACTGTATTTGTGAAAATTAAATTAAAAAAAAACAAATCGGCTAAAAAGAATTTCCCAACACACTTGATTTCAATTTAGATACAGATTTTCTTGTATCAATAATAATTATAACTTGCTTCTTTTTATGTTCTTATACCAGAAAAGTAATTTAAATTCAATAAACACATCGAAATTACACAACAAATCTACCCGATGATTTTGACATTTTAATTATGTGAGTATTAGTGATTCTGTTTTCGATTCTGAAATGAAATCCAGTATTGTTTTCTGTTCTGTTTAGAGTAACAACTGTCATTTTGTGGGGGTCAGAACAGTTCTGTACGGTTCTTCGAAAACAAAAAATTTCAATCTCACATTGAACAAATTCTAAATTCCGCCCATTTCCGAATTTTATATTCTTGAAAACGTGTGAGCAAAACTCGGTTTCAAAACGCGTTTTTGTTCAGAGCGGAGTTTGAGTTGTCAAAAAATGTGTTTGTGTTTCTTTCTCAAAGCTAGGAATTTGTGTTTCTGAATTTGTGGAGATCGCACTCGATGTGCTCGAACATAATTGACTGAGCATGTGAGTAAATTGCTGAACGCACCAAATTTCGTAGGTGTCAAGAAGGAAAATGTGAAAAAAAATAATCAGATATACAATTAAGGTTGCGAAAGAAGTTGATCGCTTGTTGATTTTCTGTATCTGCTGTATACCTGTGTACAAAAAAGGATAGTTTTGTGTCATATTGCCCCTTATGCTTAAAATGAATAATGTATTTTGATTTGTGTGGTTCAAGTCTGTTTAAAAACATATCAGTGTTCAGAGCTAGCTCTTTGGAACAAGTTCAGAGCATAATCTATGTGTTCGAACTCTGATCAGTGCTCTTCTATAAACGAAAAAAGAAAAAGATATTGGTGAATGAGTTATGTAAAGGGTTATCCATTTTGCGGTTTTAAAAGTAAACGTAAATAAAACATATAAAATATTTTTTTTCATAATATTTCTTTTTTATTATAAAGTCTGAACGTTGACATTATGTGTGAAAGCTTACATCATTTAAATGAATGACCACCACGCAAATTGTTGCAAGCATCGATTCTTTTGAGGTAATTTTCGACCACTTTTTGACACATATTGGGCGCTATCTCAGCCAAAACTTGACGAACGTTGGTTTTCAAGTTCTCAGGAGTTAAAGGTTTATCTGCATAAACACGGTCTCTCGTGTAGCCCCCAAAAAAAAAGTCCAGCGGTGCCAAATCGCATGATCTTGGTAGCCAGTTGATATCGCCACGACGAGAAATTACGCGGCCAGGAAATTTCTCTTGTGTGGCTTGTTGCACCGTCTTGTTGAAACCACATTTTCTCCAAGACGTATTTTTCAATAGCAGGTAAAAAATTGTCGGTTATCATATGACCATAATGCTCCGAATTGACGGTGACAGTCGTTCCATCGTCGTTTTCCAAGAAGTAAGGTCCAATCACTTTTTGTGGATGTAATGACCTCTCTTCAATTACTTGAGGATTCTCAGAACCCCAAATACGACAATTTTGTTTTTTAGAATACCCACCGAGTGAGAAATGTGCTTCGTCGCTGAAGAAAATTTTGTTCGAAAAATCGCCGTCCACCGCCTGTTGTTCAAGCACCCATTCGACGTATCTACGACGTTGTGAATGGTCAGCTGGCTTCAGTTGTTGTGTGAGCTGGACTTTATACACAGTCCTAATTCCTGAGAACGACGAGGAATCGACACATTCGGGTCTTCGGCAACACTTTCACTTACAGCAGCGATATTTTCAGTGGTACGAGCCAAACGATGTTGCACAGGCCTTACAATATCCAATCCAGTCTCTTCAAATTTCTTCACAATTTTGCCAATTGCTTGCATAGTTGGGCGATTATGTAAACCATAATCTCCTCTTAAAGCACGATATGTGGCTGTGGCAGAATCACCATCTTTGAAGTAGGCTTTAACAATTTTTATGCGTTGTGCGATAGTTAAGCGATCAATTATCGTAAATGTCAGACTTTCAACTGAAAAAATAAAAATAGGTTTAACAACTTAGTTTGACAGATATCTAATTCCAGACCTATACTTTTGAAACCGCGAAATGGATAACCCTTTATTTACCGGGGTATACAAAATTGCTCAGGTTGAAAAATTGCAGAGCTTTCACCTATTCTTCGACTCTTCTTGGTACGATTGAACTTTTCGAAATTAATTGGAGTAAAGAGTACATAGCTATATCCAATATGTCTGAACAAAATTAACATAATAATAAATATCGCAGTGCTTAAAATGATCTTTGGAACCGAAAGGCCCCCAACACAGAAATAAGAACTTTGGATATTTTAACGGCTTATATACATTATTTTAGTAAGAACTCGACCCAATTAGGAATTCGGAAAAGCTCTCCGATTCAGATTTCGGAATGTCAATAAAGCGGACAAACACATTCAATTTTATTCTAAAGTTTTTGTATCGCTGTGTCTGAAATTTTACAATTCATTATGGATTCATCATCTATTTTTTTTTCTTAAAGAAATATAATTATTGTAACTGCTTTATATATAATACTGCATTCCGAAAACTTCTGTATTACCAATCGAAAATGGCATTGCAAAAATTGTGGTCTGTTGTGGAATCCACTTCAATCAATCGGATATACACATCAGCAGTGACTTTTCACAGACGCGACAGTTTTTGCTTAACTTGATGCTCCCGTTGCCTTAAATCACAAGAGCAAGTTTGCGCAATCCATACTTGTTCAGTTTATATACCGTTTATTTACTAATGGGTCACAATTTTTCCCCATGTTTTCTTGTGGTCATTTCGTTTAACGATAACATTGCATTTTTTTTTTGTAAATATTTGTTTAGGCTTTTCGTTTATTTTTGTTTTACATATTTGGGTCACAGTTGCTTCCATAAAAAATTACTTTTTCTATTTTAAATTAAGTGAAGTATAAACATCAATAGCATTGAAATTATTTAAATCAAAGAACATCATCTTAAGTGTGCTTCCGCCAAGTTCAAGCTTACACCTACATACCAAAATAGATATGTAGCTATTTTTCACGCGGACCAACCTATTTCAATTTTTAATTATTTACCTAGTCTTAAAATCATTTCAAATTGAATTGTGAATGTGAATTTTCCCATAGTTTGTTTCGCCTTTTAATGTCGTGAAATAATCTGGCTACATTTTAGTCGCATCTTCACCTTCAAGTTGGAAGCAAAAGCTATTGCTTTAAGACAGGGTTCAGTTTATCATATTTTCGATTGCAAAGCTTGTCAATGGAAGGCATTCTGGTGAGCTTGGATAAATTTAAAACAAAATAAACAAAGATCGAAATGAACTCAAGATAAGGTACGAAGAACTACATCAAACTTTTGTCATAATGCGAATCGGTTGTTATTTTGTTAAAAATGATAAAAATCAGGCTCGGTTTTCACAAAACTTTATCTGAAGCTGTTGGCACCAGTTGCAAAAATAATATCAGTCAAATGACAACTCCATGTGTAAATCCACATTTGGATCCATTTTACAGCAATTTGTGTTTGGTACCGCTAATTATCCACCTGTCCACAAAACAAATATGAAAGCATAATTACATTGGGTGTCATTTGCAAAAATTATGGCTCATTCACATTATGACATAATTATGTACAAAATTAATTTATTCGCTTTCGAAAATAAAATGCACGACTGGATCGCACGAACTTGCTCTTATGTTCGATCACATCGTATGCAAAAGATTTCTTTTAAAAATCTAAATATATTTTTAAAGTCGTTTTAACTTAATTTTATATATATATACAAAATTTCTTTAATTTTGGTTTTAAATAAATTAGTATGACAATAATAAATATTTAATAATATAAACTTAAGAACAAAATATTAAATCGGCGAAGAAAAAATAATTCAAAATACTGAAATACTTAAACTAATTTGAGCTCCATGCACCATTTTATTTCCTGGATAAATTTGAATTTATGAGGAAAAATTTTTAAAAATCTGTGGAGCGGTTTTTGAGAAAGCAAAATTTTTTTTTTTAAACTTTTTTAAAACACTTTTCAACAAAAATTCAAAAACGCCAATTCATAGGTATTCAGCAAATACATAAATATAACTATAATTTTTGAAAAAAAATGAATGAGCAGTTTTCAAAATATAATATTTTTAATTTTTTATATTACCTAAACCTATATATGTATGTGTGAAACTTGGAAAGAATCGACTAAGCCATTTATGAGATGGTCAAAAGCAAAAAACAGTTATATGGAAAGTACCCATTTTAGACATAAAAAAAAAATTGTCAACCATATGATCGGTTGTACCTAAAAAGCTGCACTGATTTTTTTAAATCAAAATCGTTGGAGCCGTTTCCGAGAAAAATCAGATTTAAGGTAACGGTTATATGACAGGTACCGTTATTTTTTGAGCTAAATAAAAAAATTCAATTTCCCCCCTGTAAAATACGTAAAAAAACAGGTCCATCAAGTTAGCAGAGCAAGTTGGGCAGAACACATTTTTTGTGATGCCATAATTAGATGCTAATTAAGTGCTAATTAAGTACCCAAAAATAAAATTAAGTGCTCCAGTACTTTTGGAGAAAATTAATGTTCTGCTATCTTGATTTCAAGTTAGCAGAGCAATCACCTAAAATCCTTAAAACGTTGAATTGGAAAATTTGGTTTGGTATAATCTTTAGGTGCTATTTAAGTGCTCTACGAATCCAAAAAAAAATTTCCAAAAAAATGTTTTTTTTTTTCAAAAAAAAAAAAAAATTATTTAAAAATAATTCCATTTTTTTTTTGATTTTTCTCAAAAAATATATGAGTTTTTTTATACAAATCTATTTTATTAATTAAGTGCCCACCTAGTTCGAATTAAGTACCCCATTTTCAGAAGTATTTTCGAAGATCTGAGTAAAAAAAAAAATATTCCATTTTTCATACCTAAATGCCCTGGTATCCTGCTCTGCTAACTTAATTTCGATATTTCTCAAAAACTGTGAGTTTTTTTGATACAAATCTTTTTTATTAATTAAGTGCCCACCTAGTTCGAATTAAGTAACCCATTTTCAGAAGTATTTTCGAAGATCTGAGTAAAAAAAAAAATATTCCATTTTTCATACCGAAATGCCCTGGTATCCTGCTCTGCTAACTTAATTTCGATATTTCTCAAAAACTATGAGTTTTTTTTATACAAATCTTTTTTATTAATTAAGTGCCCACCTAGTTCGAATTAAGTACCCCATTTTCAGAAGTATTTTCGAAGATCTGAGTAAAAAAAAAATATTCCATTTTTCATACCTAAATGCCCTGGTATCCTGCTCTGTTAACTTAATTTCGATATTTCTCAAAAACTATGAGTTTTTTTTATACAAATCTTTTTTAGTAATTAAGTGCCCACCTAGTTCGAATTAAGTACCCCATTTTCAGAAGTATTTTCGAAGATCTGAGTAAAAAAAAAAATATTCCATTTTTCATACCTAAATGCCCTGGTATCCTGCTCTGCTAACTTAATTTCGATATTTCTCAAAAACTATGAGTTTTTTTGATACAAATCTTTTTTATTAATTAAGTGCCCACCTAGTTCGAATTAAGTAACCCATTTTCAGAAGTATTTTCGAAGATCTGAGTAAAAAAAAAAATATTCCATTTTTCATACCGAAATGCCCTGGTATCCTGCTCTGCTAACTTAATTTCGATATTTCTCAAAAACTATGAGTTTTTTTTATACAAATCTTTTTTATTAATTAAGTGCCCACCTAGTTCGAATTAAGTACCCCATTTTCAGAAGTATTTTCGAAGATCTGAGTAAAAAAAAAATTATTCCATTTTTCATACCTATATGCCCTGGTATCCTGCTCTGCTAACTTAATTTCGATATTTCTCAAAAACTATGAGTTTTTTTGATACAAATCTTTTTTATTAATTAAGTGCCCACCTAGTTCGAATTAAGTACCCCATTTTCAGAAGTATTTTCGAAGATCTGAGTAAAAAAAAAATATTCCATTTTTCATACCTAAATGCCCTGGTATCTTGCTCTGCTAACTTAATTTCGATATTTCTCAAAAACTATGAGTTTTTTTGATACAAATCTTTTTTATTAATTAAGTGCCCACCTAGTTCGAATTAAGTACCCCATTTTCAGAAGTATTTTCGAAGATCTGAGTAAAAAAAAAAATATTCCATTTTTCATACCGAAATGACCTGGTATCCTGCTCTGCTAACTTAATTTCGATATTTCTCAAAAACTATGAGTTTTTTTGATACAAATCTTTTTTATTAATTAAGTGCCCACCTAGTTCGAATTAAGTACCCCATTTTCAGAAGTATTTTCGAAGATCTGAGTAAAAAAAAAATTATTCCATTTTTCATACCTATATGCCCTGGTATCCTGCTCTGCTAACTTAATTTCGATATTTCTCAAAAACTATGAGTTTTTTTGATACAAATCTTTTTTATTAATTAAGTGCCCACCTAGTTCGAATTAAGTACCCCATTTTCAGAAGTATTTTCGAAGATCTGAGTAAAAAAAAAAATATTCCATTTTTCATACCTAAATGCCCTGGTATCCTGCTCTGCTAACTTAATTTCGATATTTCTCAAAAACTATGAGTTTTTTTGATACAAATCTTTTTTATTAATTAAGTGCCCACCTAGTTCGAATTAAGTACCCCATTTTCAGAAGTATTTTCGAAGATCTGAGTAAAAAAAAAATTATTCCATTTTTCATACCTATATGCCCTGGTATCCTGCTCTGCTAACTTAATTTCGATATTTCTCAAAAATTATGAGTTTTTTTGATACAAATCTTTTCTATTAATTAAGTACCCACCTAGTTCGAATTAAGTACCCCATTTTCAGAAGAATTTTCGAAGATCAGAGTCAAAAAAAAATTATTCCATTTTTCATACCTATATGCCCTGGTATCCTGCTCTGCTAACTTAATTTCGATATTTCTCAAAAACTATGAGTTTTTTTGATACAAATCTTTTTTATTAATTAAGTGCCCACCTAGTTCGAATTAAGTACCCCATTTTCAGAAGTATTTTCGAAGATCTGAGTAAAAAAAAAATATTCCATTTTTCATACCTAAATGCCCTGGTATCCTGCTCTGCTAACTTAATTTCGATATTTCTCAAAAACTATGAGTTTTTTTGATACAAATCTTTTTTATTAATTAAGTGCCCACCTAGTTCGAATTAAGTACCCCATTTTCAGAAGTATTTTCGAAGATCTGAGTAAAAAAAAAATTATTCCATTTTTCATACCTATATGCCCTGGTATCCTGCTCTGCTAACTTAATTTCGATATTTCTCAAAAATTATGAGTTTTTTTGATACAAATCTTTTCTATTAATTAAGTACCCACCTAGTTCGAATTAAGTACCCCATTTTCAGAAGAATTTTCGAAGATCAGAGTCAAAAAAAAATTATTCCATTTTTCATACCTATATGCCCTGGTATCCTGCTCTGCTAACTTAATTTCGATATTTCTCAAAAACTATGAGTTTTTTTGATACAAATCTTTTTTATTAATTAAGTGCCCACCTAGTTCGAATTAAGTACCCCATTTTCAGAAGTATTTTCGAAGATCTGAGTAAAAAAAAAATATTCCATTTTTCATACCTAAATGCCCTGGTATCCTGCTCTGCTAACTTAATTTCGATATTTCTCAAAAACTATGAGTTTTTTTGATACAAATCTTTTTTATTAATTAAGTGCCCACCTAGTTCGAATTAAGTACCCCATTTTCAGAAGTATTTTCGAAGATCTGAGTAAAAAAAAAATTATTCCATTTTTCATACCTATATGCCCTGGTATCCTGCTCTGCTAACTTAATTTCGATATTTCTCAAAAATTATGAGTTTTTTTGATACAAATCTTTTCTATTAATTAAGTACCCACCTAGTTCGAATTAAGTACCCCATTTTCAGAAGAATTTTCGAAGATCAGAGTCAAAAAAAAATTATTCCATTTTTCATACCTATATGCCCTGGTATCCTGCTCTGCTAACTTAATTTCGATATTTCTCAAAAACTATGAGTTTTTTTGATACAAATCTTTTTTATTAATTAAGTGCCCACCTAGTTCGAATTAAGTACCCCATTTTCAGAAGTATTTTCGAAGATCTGAGTAAAAAAAAAATATTCCATTTTTCATACCTAAATGCCCTGGTATCCTGCTCTGCTAACTTAATTTCGATTTTTCTCAAAAATATGAGTTTTTTTCTCATTTTCTCATTTCATACATATGTAACCTTGCTAATTTCCTTAATTAAAGAACATTCACATATGTTTGGTACCTATGTTTGTATGCATGTCACTGAATACCTAAGTACATATACATATATATAGGCTCCCATACCTACATATCAATTTGTACATATTACCTAGGTTCAAGGTAAGGTACGTCTAAATCACATGAATACCTAGAGGTAGGTATCATCTGCCTAGCACCTAAAATACCTACCTATGAAGGTATGCATACCTACCTGCATCTATACCTACTACAGTTTCAATATAGGTACTATGTATATACCTACATATGTTACATCTGCCTATGCATGTAGGTAATTCATACTACCTAGTTATTTTCATAATTTACACGAATTAAGTTAATTTACTAAGAACCAAGTTAAGCTTAACTACATCGAATAACTAGTCTGAGCAAGTAAGTCCGATCCAGTCGCGCATTTTATTTATTTTAAATTAAAGTTTTTCATTTTCCATGCCTGCTTTTTCAACCCAAAGTCAATTGCACATATGTGCATACATTCCTACATATAAGAATATTCATATAGAAGGGGCAAGTACTAATTTTAATTCCATTTTTCTTTCTAACGTTTTTGTTTTTTGATTTGTAAAAACAAAAGTTCTTATAATTTGGGTAGTTCTGCGTATAGTTACATATATCTACAAGTACAATGCATTCGCTTGCAAGAAGTAGGTAGGTGCCACATCATTAGTTATTCTCTTTTGTTGCCGATAATGATGATGATGGGGACAAAAGTATGGAGGCTAGAGTTAAGTAAGTATGTATCTAAATCATTCTTGTTTTTATTTTCATTGTCAAACGAAATACTTACAATGTGTACTAAAATAGCAAGGTAGTTATATTCGCCCGGAATCGGGGAATGGAAAGGAGGTAAGGAAGAGTGAGACAATATTATATAAAAACACACTTGTATGGATTAGTAAGTAGTAATGTGGAGGATATATTTCCTGACGATTTGCATATGTGATCAAGACAAGATAATGACATTATCTTTTACGTTTTGTGAAAGATCCCGTTAGAATGCCCTGCCAGTCTGGCACGTGTTGTGTTTCTATTTACGGATGGCTCACCTATAAAGTATGTAGGTATGTACCTATGGGATGGGGTATTGTTTTTAAAGCTTTTCTTATGTATTTCGTAGGTTCGTAAAAAGAAGTGGGTACCTACATTATGTATGTTCATATGTAGGTATATTGTTGGAGAATATCAAAAAAAAAAATTATATTCTTTCCGCAAAATTACGTACCTACCTACTTACTTTTATTTCGTAATTTTAAAAAGTTCGAGCCTAACGAAATACTTATTTATAGGTACAAATTATAATAGATTATAACGATTCACACGATTAAAGGGGGCGGCTGGAAAAAACAAATAGGCACGTACCTTAATTCGTGTAAATTATGAAAATAACTAGGTAGTATGAATTACCTACATGCATAGGCAGATGTAACATATGTAGGTATATACATAGTACCTATATTGAAACTGTAGTAGGTATAGATGCAGGTAGGTATGCATACCTTCATAGGTAGGTATTTTAGGTGCTAGGCAGATGATACCTACCTCTAGGTATTCATGTGATTTAGACGTACCTTACCTTGAACCTAGGTAATATGTACAAATTGATATGTAGGTATGGGAGCCTATATATATGTATATGTACTTAGGTATTCAGTGACATGCATACAAACATAGGTACCAAACATATGTGAATGTTCTTTAGTTAAGGAAATTAGCAAGGTTACATATGTATGAAATGAGAAAATGAGAAAAAAACTCATATTTTTGAGAAAAATCGAAATTAAGTTAGCAGAGCAGGATACCAGGGCATTTAGGTATGAAAAATGGAATATTTTTTTTTTACTCAGATCTTCGAAAATACTTCTGAAAATGGGGTACTTAATTCGAACTAGGTGGGCACTTAATTAATAAAAAAGACTTTTTCACAAAGGGTTGGCAACACTGTTGTGAAAGTGTTTGGTTCAATTTTTATATCACTCCGGCAATTTTATTTTAATTAAATTAGTAAAACTCACAAAAAGTACTTAAAAAAACCGATAACATCCAAGGTTTATCAAAATATTTTTCAAAAAAGTGTTAATATAACAGGTAACCTTAGTTATATAAGTTTTTAAGTAAATCCCGAAGTTGTCTCACTTGTCACATGACTGAGAACAAAAGAAAACTAATCCAAACTTCACCAGAAGAACACCCTTATTCCAAAGCACCAATTATAAACAGAACGCAAAAAGGTTATAAATCGCACCACACCATGTCTATTTCTGATAACGATCTTAGAAAAATAAAAAATATTATAGAAGAATCTCTGCACACAGAGCTTGAGAAAGCAACTGCAAAGTTAGCTACAAAAGAGGATTTTGCAAAGCTGAATGCGGAAATTAATTTACTGCGGACACAAAATGAGGATTTATCCATGCAGGTTCGACATTTCGAAGCTAGGTGCAATGCTCTGGAAGAGGAGTTGGAGATGCAGGGCAGGGAGTTAAAAGGAAAAAACATCATCTTCACTATGCCGAAAGAGAATATTGATCCACAGGTGAAAATACAATCTCTCAGTCAACTTTTGCTTGGCGAATCGCATCGAATGCCAGAAGCAACAAGACTAACCGAAAACGAAAATATCATCAAACTGAAACTTAACACCGGCTCGAATGAAAATGCAACAAAAATGCTCCAAAACTCCTCCAAGCTCAAAGGCACAGGTGTTTTTATACAACGAGACCTAACGAAACAATCACAACATAAACGTCGGATCCTTCTTGGCTACAGAAAAATAATTAAAACAAAAAAACCAACAGAAGCAGTAGTAATGAAAAACAACAATTCGTTGGTAGTTTCGGATAAAAAATTTTATTTAAATAATGTCAATTCACTTAAATACAAAAACGAAGACGGAGAAAACAAACTACGCGAAATGTTTGGTGAACTTAATTTCGAAGCTGTCAAAGCCATATCAGCAATTAGACGTCGCAGTGAATGGTCTAGACCAGTTAATGTAATTACACCAGGGATGCCACTTTACTCAAATTTGCCGAGTTCTAATACTTTAGTACAAAATTGAAATTGTAATGTCGTCAGCTCAGCACCATTATATTCTTTTAAAATTTTATCATATAATGTGTCAGGGCTAAATAATAAACTTTTATTTATAGATTTTTTTAACTATGTTAATGATTTTGATATATTTTTTCTTTACGAAACACATGTTACAAGTGAAAATCTAAGTAAATTTTTAAAATATTTTAATGGATTTAAATTAGTTTCAAATGCGGCAGTTAAAACATATACAAAAGGACGTGCAAGCGGCGGAACACTGTATGGTATAAAAACATCTTTACTAAAAATGTACACTTTTGAACAATTGGATGATGTTACTGTGGTAAAACTTTTACACAAAAATGATATGTACATTCTTCCATTTTACATCAATTGTAATAAGTGGACAGCAGACTACGAGCGGTTTAGCAACATCATGTTACATTTGTCAAACAAAAGTGTTCTTATAATAGGTGATTTCAACGCAAGAACCAACAACTTCCAGGTAACTACAATCCACAACTCAAATAACCCTTCAATAAACCGCAACAACAGAAATTCCAAGGACAATGTATGCAATCAAAATGGTACCAACCTTCTTGAAGTCTTGCAGATGTATGACTGTATAATTTTGAACGGTTGTACTAACGGAGATACTGAAGGTCAGTATACGTTTATAGGAGGTCAAGGCAAATCTGTGATTGATTATTGCGCTGCAAATAGTGAATGGATTGAGCTTATAACAAAAATCGAAGTACAAAGTAAGAACTACTCAGACCACATGCCAATTGTTGTTGAATGGTCAGAAGAAATAACACCATTTCAAAGAAATCTTCGGCTGATTCCGAGGCTCAAATGGAAACAGGATGACTTATTGGCATACCAAAACAGGCTTGCTATACATCTTGAGAGACTGAATGAGAGGACTAATTCAGCGGATGAACGTGCAAATCAATTTGTTTCTTGTATAAGAAACTCTGTAACAAGAGTACCCTCAAAATTTTGTAAGGCTTTTAAACAAAAATGGTTTGACAAAGAGTGTATGAAAGCTAGAAAGAAGTCCTTTGTCCTTCTAAATGCACTCCGGAACTCAAACTGTCAAAACTTGAAAAATTGGTACAACATAGCAAATAAAAGATACAAAAATCTGTGTTTCAGGAAGAAAACTGAATTCGAAAACCATCTAGCCGATAAACTTGGTAAAACAAGAGATTCAAGAGAATTTTGGAAGGTGACAAAAGAAATAATTGGATCGAATTTTAAAATAGGACCAGGAGTATCTGCTAACGAACTTTCAACTCACTTCAAAAATATTTTAAAAAATAAAGCAGACCTTGTATTTTCTTATGCAGAACCTTTTTTCGTTGACAATATATTGGATATTGAAATCACTGTAGCTGAAGTACAGCTTGTTCTCGTCAAGGCAAAAGATGGAAAAGCTCCAGGAGAAGATGGGATTCCATACGAATATTTCAAGAACGCCACACCAACCTTTATATGTCAACTTACATCCTTTTTCAATGAAGTGTTTTCAAAAGAAGAAATTCCTACATCATTTAAAAAGTCTGTTATATTCCCTATTCACAAAAAAGGAGACATCAACAATGTAGACAATTATAGAGGCATATCGTTTATGAACGTCATCGCAAAATTGTTCTGTGGAGTACTTGTTAACAGATTGGAGACTTGGGTGGAATATAACGATACATTGACCCAATTCCAAGCTGGCTTCAGGAAAAATTTTTCAACCATTGACCATATCTTCGTACTAACCTCCATCGTAAAAGCATTTCAAGCGAGGAACAAGAAAGTCTATGCATTTTTCGTAGACTTTAAGTCTGCTTTTGATCTTGTGAATCGAAATGCACTCTTCTACAAGCTCTCACAACTAGGCATATCTTCCAAGTTCATCCGTGTAGTAAAGAAGATGTATGAAGAATCAAAAGCTGCTGTGTGGGATGGATCAATTTATTCAGAATGGTTTGAAACAGATTCTGGTGTTAAGCAAGGATGCCTATTAAGTGCACTTCTATTCGCCCTTTTTATAAATGATGTTGAATCTTACCTACCTGGAGGTATTCGGATTGCTGATTTGACCATAAATGTCCTTTTATATGCTGATGACTTAGTGATACTTTCCGAGACTCCAGTCAACCTCCAGCTAATGATTAATCGTCTCGCGGATTACTGCAGAAAATGGGGACTTACCATTAACGCAGATAAATCAAAAGTAATGGTATTCTCAAGATCTGCCCGGTATCAATCAACATATAATTGGTACTACAATGGAAATCTTTTAAAGGTAGCTTGTGAGTATAAGTACCTTGGAGTAATTCTTAATAAAACTATAGATTTCAACAATCATATAACCATCAAAGCTAAAACTACACAAAGTCTGTTAAATCTATCTTGGAGACATATCTTTTCGAATCAACGCATAGTACTTTCAGCGAAATACAGGATATTTGATGCTGCTGTTAGGAGTTCACTTTGCTATGCTGCCCAAGTATGGGAAATTAACGAATACGAGTCGATAGAAAAATTTCACAGATGCTTTTTGAAGAAACTTTTTAATTTACCTTTAAACACACCGAATTATGCTTTATATCTGGAAACTGGGCTACCCAAAATTTTTACTGGCACTCTGAAATCACAGGCAGACTACATTGTCAAGGTGTTGTCTCATCGTGATGACCGACTGACTAAACGAATGGCACTTTATGAGCTAAGAAACGAGGACTGGTGGGTGTCAAAATGGAAACATCTGGGAAACAATTGTGGTGAAGTAGTATCGTTAAATTCACAAAATTTGAGTCATGTAAAAGAACAGCTTTACAAAATAATACAAGCGCACGAAAATTCTGAACGCGATGGGTTTATAATACAAGCTCGAGAATCAGATAGCAGACTACTTTACTCACAACTGGAACTTAACCTTATGCAATCAAACTACTTTAATGATTCACTTAATTACAAGGAAATATCTTTAATATTTAAAACAAGATGTGAAGTTCTTCCGCTAAACGGATCTCCTTACAACAACAGTTTTAACCGATTTTGCACGTTATGTAATTTGAAAGCCAAAGAGGACTGTTTTCACATCATAGGTATATGCCCCATTTTTGCTTCCCACAGAAAAACATTCGTTGGAAAGGAAACTATGACGCTCCACGAAACTATTTCAGTGCTAAATGATTCCGATTGGAAAAGACTCTATTCTTTTTTGAAAGTTATTTATAAATATAGGATGTTACTTCTAACCGAATTTGTTTAAATATTTATTAAAAAAAAAAAGAAAAAAATCAGTATTAATGTTTGTACTTAATTTGCTAACCGAGCTGACGGCAATGCCATAGCTATAAAATTCATCAAAAATTATAAACATTATATCAAAAACGAAAACGAAACAATAAATGAATTCCTTACTTACTTACTTACTTAATAAAAAAGATTTGTATCAAAAAAACTCATAGTTTTTGAGAAATATCGAAATTAAGTTAGCAGAGCAGGATACCAGGGCATTTCGGTATGAAAAATGGAATATTTTTTTTTTTACTCAGATCTTCGAAAATACTTCTGAAAATGGGGTACTTAATTCGAACTAGGTGGGCACTTAATTAATAAAAAAGATTTGTATCAAAAAAACTCATAGTTTTTGAGAAATATCGAAATTAAGTTAGCAGAGCAGGATACCAGGGCATTTAGGTATGAAAAATGGAATATTTTTTTTTTTTACTCAGATCTTCGAAAATACTTCTGAAAATGGGGTACTTAATTCGAACTAGGTGGGCACTTAATTAATAAAAAAGATTTGTATAAAAAAAACTCATAGTTTTTGAGAAATATCGAAATTAAGTTTACAGAGCAGGATACCAGGGCATTTAGGTATGAAAATGGGGTACTTAATTCGAACTAGGTGGGCACTTAATTAATAAAAAAGATTTGTATAAAAAAAACTCATAGTTTTTGAGAAATATCGAAATTAAGTTAGCAGAGCAGGATACCAGGGCATTTCGGTATGAAAAATGGAATATTTTTTTTTTTACTCAGATCTTCGAAAATACTTCTGAAAATGGGTTACTTAATTCGAACTAGGTGGGCACTTAATTAATAAAAAAGATTTGTATCAAAAAAACTCATAGTTTTTGAGAAATATCGAAATTAAGTTAGCAGAGCAGGATACCAGGGCATTTAGGTATGAAAAATGGAATATTTTTTTTTTTACTCAGATCTTCGAAAATACTTCTGAAAATGGGGTACTTAATTCGAACTAGGTGGGCACTTAATTAATAAAAAAGATTTGTATCAAAAAAACTCATAATTTTTGAGAAATATCGAAATTAAGTTAGCAGAGCAGGATACCAGGGCATTTAGGTATGAAAAATGGAATATTTTTTTTTTTACTCAGATCTTCGAAAATACTTCTGAAAATGGGGTACTTAATTCGAACTAGGTGGGCACTTAATTAATAAAATAGATTTGTATAAAAAAACTCATATATTTTTTGAGAAAAATCAAAAAAAAAATGGAATTATTTTTAAATAATTTTTTTTTTTTTTTTGAAAAAAAAAACATTTTTTTGGAAATTTTTTTTTGGATTCGTAGAGCACTTAAATAGCACCTAAAGATTATACCAAACCAAATTTTCCAATTCAACGTTTTAAGGATTTTAGGTGATTGCTCTGCTAACTTGAAATCAAGATAGCAGAACATTAATTTTCTCCAAAAGTACTGGAGCACTTAATTTTATTTTTGGGTACTTAATTAGCACTTAATTAGCATCTAATTATGGCATCACAAAAAATGTGTTCTGCCCAACTTGCTCTGCTAACTTGATGGACCTTAAAAAAACTCTATATACAAAGTTTGAAGAAATTCGGCCCTCTCGCTTGGCTGTAGGTGTCTATACATACATACAGACAGACTGACTGACATACAGACGGACAGAATTTTTAGACCATCTGTTTTCGTCTTCGCTTTCATCGTTATGTCATGTTTGATTGTTATCTCAAAACTATTTTTTTCGACGAATGCATAACTTGCCTTATAGTACCTATAATCGCAATTAGAAATTGAAAAAGTGTTTTTTAAAAAAACAAAAATGGATGCCGAAATGAATAAGAAGCAATTGTCACCGTCGCGTCGGCGTCGGCTTCGGTTAATATAGCTAATAAGATAGATATGAGCGAATAAGTAGTTATAAAAAGAAGGCCGAAAATTATTGGATAGTTGCTATTGTACTCGTCATAATTTTTTCACTTTTCACACATCACGCGGGTCATGTGATTGTCAACGAAAAATGTTATCAATGTTTGAAGAGAATGTTGACATACATTTTTATGTCTACGCATTGACAATTTTCGATTAACACATAATGACTTTGACAGCGCCATAGGGACTACTTGACTTTTTAGACTATTTGCCATCGCAATGACTCTATATCAACATTTGCAAGGCAGATGGGTCGATATTTAAATGAAATAAAATAATCTGTGTCTGAGGTATTATCAAAATTATTTCATTATACAGGATGTCCCGTAAGTCAACCATATTTTTTTCGAATGAATAAGTAGCAAGTGATGTACTATTTTGAAATCTTGATGAAACGGGCCAATTTTTAAAACAGTGTTTTTTTTTAAGTATGAAGTGGTAAAGTTAGGTTACACATTTTTTTTAGCCATGACTTAGTAAAACTTTATTTTTTTTACGAAACTGACAATACTTATGTTTGGATTTGTTATTGGAATTAATAGCACGTTTATTAAGGATTATGTAAAAAATAAAAACACTCCAAAATTTGCAAATTTGTGACCACAATACTTAAAAATGTTGCCTAGGGTATTAATTATCATTACTTTTTTAAATATTGCAATTATTACATAACCAAGCGAGATGGATTTTTTAAATTACTTTTTCCAATACAGGTATAAACTACTCTATCATCTCTCTACCCGCTTGATGTTGACTTACGGGACACCCTGTATAAACGGTCAAATATGACATTACGTCTAAAATAAGACATCGTTCCTATACTCCCTGACAAGGATTGAATAGGTCCAATTTGTAATGACTGCGGCATAGATCCGGCTGTGAGAAATATTCAAGCTCTAAAATGGCTCGTGCCATTAGAATTGTGGAACCACAAGTTGTCCACGTCTATATTCTTCAAATCCGTCAAAAAGATATTGCGGTTATCATTGATCAGTACAGTAGAGCTTGCTTTATGACGTCAGCGTCATCTTAGAAGAAGAGACTAACGGTGCCACTCGGACCTTCCAAAATTCGAACCAAAAACTTAGTTTTTATATTTTACAATAATTTATTTATTTATTTGTCATTGATCAATATTCTGCTCATTACAAATTATTTAAATACATATTATTTACAATGAGTATCAATGGATTATAACAAAAGAAGAAATACGAAAATTAAATTATTTTATATATTTATAAATTACATAGTTGAAGAACTTTTCTCTTAAGACAATCTCTATTCACACAAAGATCAATATCACTATGTACCATGTTAAATAATATTGGTTCATTTAATGCATAATTGGTTCTATGAAGGGCAATATAAAATAATTCATCGCTGTTGCGAAAAATCTGTGCCGTGACATGAAAGGACATTAAGGAAAGTAATTTACTAGTTGTCTAGTTGTCTTTGACAAACAAAATACATTGGACTTATCTGCGACACTTAACAGTTTTTAAATCAATAAGAGATCACCATGATTTATAATCCGGTAAAGATCCTACCTAATTAAACCTTCGCAAGGCGTAAATTGTGAATCGTTTTTGAATTATTTCAATTCTCAATATATTATTATTATAAAAAGGTGACCAAACGACACAACAATATTCCAAAACTGCTAGAACTATAGACATAAATAAAATCTTCAAAGTATAAGAACCCAGCAGAGAATTACGTTTGGAAACAATGTAGTCGATGTGAGATTTGGAGTCAAGTTTTGAGTCAAAAAGCACACCCAGATCATTAATTGAGTTAACTCGGAGAAGACTATCGCTATAGAATTTATATTCAAAATCAAACAATGAGTATGATCTAGTTACACTAATAATTTTACATATAGAATAATTTAGTTCTAGATGATTATATTCACACCACTTTAAAAAATTGTTTATATCGATTTGCATTAATAAGCAATCTGAAATTGATGATGTTGCTAAGAAGAGTTTAACATCGTCAGCGTACATCAAACAATTGCAATATTCCAAGATAGAAAGCAAATCATTAGTAAAAATAATAAAAAGTAGTGGTCCCAAATGACTTCTTTGTGGAAGACCCGATACAACCTCTATAAAATTTGAGACGCAATTATCTATCTTAACAGCTTGTTTTCTGTCAGATAAATAAGATCTCAACCATTTAATGAACAGTTCATTCAATCCTAACTTTTTTAGCTTTTGCAAGTGAAGATCATGATGAACTCGATCAAACTCTTTAACGAAATCAGTGTAAAAGACATCAACTTGTCTACCATTTTCCATATGACCATTGCAGAAATTTGCTAACAAACTTAGATTTGTACAAGTCGACCTACAAAACCATGTAGCTTGGCGGATATTATTTCCTTAATAGCAAAATTTAGTCTTTGAGTGATTATTTTTCAAAGGGTTTGGGTATGGCAGACATATTGCATGAAATTGGTCTGTAGTACTTCACTAAGTGCTTAAGACCGCTCTTAAATACTGGATCTATAAAAGATATCTTCCATTCATCAATGAAAGTCCCAGTTTCAAGGGATTTATTGAAAATCAGACTCAGCACCTTACAAAGTGAGGAGGAACAATTTGACAAAAGATTGGGGGAATCATATCATAAACAAATTTTTTTGTAACATGAATTTCTTTTAAATCTTCTGAAATTTCCTGATCTGAAAAAAAATCGTAAGGAAAAATCAATTACAGGAACAATATCAGAATACAATCCATCAATATATGGAATAAAGTCACAGTTATATGACCTTTGAAAGAACTGAGCAAAAAGTTTACAAGATGACTGAATATCATTCGATTTAAGATTCTTATATTCCATACATTCAGGAAAAGATAAACATTTTCTGTTAGAATTTAAGAATACCCAGAAAGATTTGGAATTATTTTTATATTTGATTCAGTATTCATTATATATTGTTTATACACAAATTTGTTGAGAAAGTCAAATTCTTTTCTCAACTGAAGAAATATTGCCCGATCTTTGGGGAGTGTTGTTTTTTGTAACGCTTAAATGCCTCATTTTTAGCATTCTCCAAATGTTTGATCCTCTTATTAAACCACGGAAACTTAAATGATTTGTTTCTTGTATACGTAGGAACAAACCGTTTTATACCTTCAAACAGGATAGATTTAAAACTAGCAAACATATCCTCCAGTGACTTACCTTCCAAAAAATCTTTCCAGTTGACAGTATTATAAAAAACTATTAAGTGAAATGAAATCTGCCTTAGCAAAATTAAATTTTTTACATTTTTCGAGTGAAGCAGATGCATAATCATGAAATTCAAAAGATAAACAAACAGCTTTATGATGAATAGAGTTGTTAAGAAGGGAAGAATCTGAAATGTCTATAGCATTATTATTGAACACTAAATCCAATAGTCCTCCTAGATAATTTTTGACATTATTAATTTGAAAAAGACCCATAACAGAAAATGAATCAACGACTAACATCTCTATGTCTTTAATTGCATCAAAAGGGATCAAAACATGATCTTCTTCCATGTAGCACCAGTCGACAAGGGAATTGGTTAGTCGTTAATTCATTTAAAATAACTTGAGTATTAGAAATATGCTTAGTATATAAATCTAATCCACTCATTGGACGAGTATAACTCTTAATAAAATATATATCTTTAGTTTCAGCAGAATCCTTTGTACTAACATAAACACAAAGTTGTTCAACTTCATCTGAGTCATCAATTAGGTTAAATTGTTGACATCTGAATATATTTCGAATTGTGCTGACAAAAAGCACAAAAGAGAAGAGAAGTCTAATTCGATTATATCCAATAAGAGGTGTTATTTTGAATAGCCCGCTATTTCGGTAGCTGTCACTTTTGAAGCTGTCATTTTTTGACATTTGACAAGTAGAAACTACGCTATTAATAAAAATGGAACGATACACGCTTCAACAACGCATTGAAATTATTAAAATTCACTATAAAAATGGTGAAAATTTGGCAGAGACGGTTCGTAAAACTAAAACATTTTTGGGTCGTCGTGAAGCACCTTGTCGGACCGCAATACAGAAATTGGTGGACAAATTCGAGCTGTTGGGACAAGTTAGTGATGTGAAGAATAAAACCCGTGCACGTCGCTCAAGAACAACTGAGAATATTGCTGTTGTAGCCCAAAGTGTTGAAGAAAACCCAGGTTTGTCCATTCCTCGTCGTTCTTTGGAATTAGGCATTCCACAAACGTCATTACACCGTATTTTGCATAAAGATTTGGGTCTTAAGGCTTATAAAGTTCAGTTAACACAAGAACTCAAGCCGGCTGATCATCAACAACGTCGTGTCTTTGCTGATTGGATCCTTGAAATGCATGAAAATGAACCGGAATTTCATCGAAAAATCATCTTGACTGATGAGGCCCATTTCCACCTCGGAGCCTACGTCAACAAGCAAAACTGTCGCATCTGAGGCTCGGAAAACCCAAGAGTTATTGTTGAAAAGCCTCTCCATCCTCAACGCGTGACTGTTTGGTGCGGTTTATGGTCCCGCGGGGTCATTGGACCTTACTTTTTCGAAAATGAGGCTGGAGCAACAGTTACGGTCAATGGATTGCGCTATCGAGAGATGATTAATGATTTTTTATGGCCTGAATTGGATGGTATTGATCTGGACAACGTTTACTTTCAACAAGACGGCGCTACGTGCCACACAAGCAATGAAACCATCGATCTTTTACGGGAAAAGTTTCCGGACTGTGTTATCTCTCGGAGAGGTGATCACAATTGGCCACCGAGATCTTGTGATTTAACACCTTGCGACTTCTTCCTTTGGGGCCACGTGAAAGATAAGGTCTACGCCAACAGCCCAGCGTCGATTCAAGACCTCAAAGATGAAATTCGTGAGGCTATCGAGGACATAGGGCAGCCACTTTGCGATTTGCTTATGGAAAATTTCATGAAAAGGATATGGTCCTGTAAGCGTGGTCTTGGCGGCCATTTGGCTGATGTTGTGTTCCATTATTAACGGCATACCTTCCTCTTTATAATGAAATAAACGTCCGATCATTTATCTCCAAAAATGCAATTTTTCTTTGAATATCAAAATAACACCTCTTATTGGAAAACCCTTTACAATACTTCATACTAGTTAAACCGAGCTCAAATATTGAACCAATGCTGAACCATGATTGTAGGATTGTTAATCCAGTTAATGAAAAATATCAATTAATGTCAATATCAATAAAATTAGAAAATTTCCGATTTATTTTCTTCGAAATGAGAAAAATTACCTATTTTTGGATACAAATGTCATTTTCATGTTAAACAGAACATATTATATCCCTCATGGATTTTTAAACTCCCGATCAGTTTTCGTGTTCTTTTCGACCAAAATTATCGGGATCAAAATCACAGATTCAGATTTCTAGATGGGATTTCTAAATTTGCTGAAACGTCAAACGGTCTTATTTACTCTAAGAAATACATACACACACATGTCGTTTAAATGTGTATGCGTAAATTTTGTGAGTACGACACTTTCATATTCGGTTTCAATAGAAAATCGGTGCAACTGTCCAAGCATCCAAATGGTACATGACAAAAATTCATTTTTTTTAATTCTCATACAAAAATTGTCAACATTTTCTGACACCAGTAAAAAATTAACTTTCAACTAAAATTTCAGAATGTATTTACTTTCATTGACCAAAATTCAAATGTCAATTTTCAGAGTTTACTCTTAAACGTAGAAATGTGGTCATCAGTGTCAAACAAACAAGTTCCCCTATTAAGTAAAAGTTCAAACCATAAATTAAAATATGAAAATCATTGTCATTATACACATTAAATATGTATATAAGTAAATATTTAAAACGGAAGTTACTTGTTGATTTTGCAAGCATTCTTAATGTCACAGAAGTTGTTAATGCCGCAGCTTTTTTTTTAGGTACAACTTGCTAAAAGAGCTTGCATTCTGAGACGTTGTGCTTACTGTTATTGCTTCAATTGTCTAGAGCAAATTATCTTCAAAGTGACGATGACGTTTCAATTTGACAATATTAAGTCAAATTTTCTCCCCAAGACCCCCATGTGCATGAGAATGAAAATATTGTTTCAGATCTCTCTTACGAGTAGGTATAATGTATTCTCAAACTGCAGCGCTTTTCGCAGCCTCGAACAGATATTCAAATTATTATTTATCTGGGGTCTCGGTCACTTATTCAATTGACAGAGAGCGGGGCAATATTATGATGGAATAGACCATCATATTTTGCGTTCATCCATCACATACGGAAAAGCTGTTTGACATAAGAGACTAGATATCGTCTGTGCTGTGCTGTCAAATGACCCAATGATCTAATATTAATTTTTTTGTATGAGAGTAGGAAGCGATAATATTTGTTGCTGTCTAATTGTGTGAAACCAAGAAAAATTAAAATGTTGTCTAGGTACAAACTAGTAAAAGAACGTCAAGCTCTCGTGGGCAATTTGCTTTGTTTGAGAATTAAACCAAATTACCCTAGATAATAATTTATGCGTATGTGGATAAAATTTGTTTGCATTTTTCTAAAATTAGACGCACACGCGACCGTGTGTTTATATCTGGTTTTGATCTGCATTGACGGGCTTAAAATAGTTTTAAAATGGATGATAATTGAAATAGTAATAAATAGTTAATTGAGAGGAGGACATCGCTAAACGTCTGACGTGTTACGCGCCCATGAAGAATATACCCACACAATCCTAGACTTGGTCAGCTAGCTTGAAGTCATTTACATACAGAATAAAAAAAGTAATATTGAGCCGGCCATATTCTACTTACATATTCGATAGTCAGCAGTACTTTTGAACTTTTTAAAGAATTAAGTTGCCTAATTTTGGTTTTGTTTGAATAAAAACATAGCGCAACATTTTAAACAGCCTTATATTAAGTTATTAGCATGATATTACAGGGTGGCACACGAATCGTGCTACAATAAGAAATTTAAATAACTTTTATTTTAATCGATGTATTTCATTAATTTCTTTTTATTGGATTAAAAATTAAATTTTATTTTAAATAACTAATGGTTTTTAAAGACGATATACTGCAAATGATCTCCACGCTCATCCACGCATATGCGGCACCTGTTCAGAAAATTGTTCATTGTGGCCTGAAAGGTTGAGATTGGGATCGCCTGAATTATTGTTTTAATGGACTGCTTCAATTCAGTCAAATTCCTGGGTTTCGTTTTGTACAATTCCTGCTTGACATAACCCAATAAAAAAAGGCTGGTACAGTCAGGTCAAGTGGCCTTGGGGGCCAGCGGAAAGTGCAGTTTCTGGATATCAATTTGTTTGGGAATTTTCGTTGGAGCTCCGTCATAACTTGTGTGGCTACGTGTGCACTTCCTCCATCTTGTTGAAACCAAATCCTGCTGAAAGGGATACGTGTTCGGCGAAGTTTTGGGTAAAAAAAACTCCTTCATCATCTTTAAATAACGGTCCTCATTGACAGTTTGTGTTACACCGTTTTCTTCAAAGAAGTATGGCCCGGCAATACACCTTGATGAAACTGCGCACCACACAGTGACTCGTTTTGGGTGCAGTTCCGTCTCATGGAGCATTTCTGGATTAGAATCACTCCATATACGGCAATTTTGATTGTTAACCGTTTAAGTCAAAATGGGCCTCATCAGACATGAACAAACAATTTATCAATGTGTTGTCTTCATCGGCCATAGCAATCATTTTTCGGCAAAATTCCAGGCGAACAGGCAAATCCTCAGGGTCTAACTTGCTTGTAATTTGGACTTTGTACGGAAACAAGTTTAAGTCATCATGAAGTATCCGTTGTAATGACCGTCTGCTAACTCCAATTTGGCCCGATAAGTTTCGAGTCGAAACACTTGGATTTGCCTGTATTGCCGATGCAGCACCCACGATTGTATCCTGAACCCGAACATTGGGATATCGATGATACGGTCTTCGTTCGATGCTTCCAGATTCGGCAAACATGTTCACCAGCCTCATAATGGTCCATCTACTCGGGTGAGTACCGCCAAACTCCAGCCTAAATTCCTTTTGGACGGAAATGACGGACTGCAAAGAATGGTATCGCTGCACTATCCAAATCCTTTTTTCACTATCCCAAGCATTCATTTTGATAAATCTAAATAGTAGACTATAAAAAAAAATAAGCACTGACTAAAAGTTATTACGTTTTATTTTTGTAGCACGATTCGTGTGCCACCCTGTATGATATTCCTAATTTTAAACACTTTTTAATAAGCACCATACTAAATCGAATTTCTTAATAAACTGCAGCTGAAAATGCCCAAAATAGTGTAACAAACGTTTGTAAATGTCATATGGAGTTAGGTACTATACTAAAAAGATAAAGTAGCCAATTGGTGATTTTAGCTTTAGTAAAACGTTAAAAAGATATTACGATACTAAATTCGGTTAAAATTAGCAAAATTCTATTTTTTTACCTATTTAGTATCAAACTATTAATGATTTTACATCCAAATTGACTAAAATCTTGCGCCATAATCTTTACTGCATTGAAATTATTTGGGTGAATGGAGTTTTTCTTCTCAAAATGTCATTACCGATTTTGATTAAATTTTCTTTTGATAATATGTGTTCAATATGTCTGCGAGAATAATTTTTGACTTTCTGTTAGATTGAATAAACCATAGAAATAGTTACTAACACATTTACTAGGTACATATGTAGATCATTCGAAGAGTTAAATTTTTAACTACTTTTTCAATAAATCTGGCCTTCAAGAGTGTTGGTTTATCGGCATAAACCAATGATTGAACATAACCCCATAAAAAGTAGTCGAAAGGCGTTAAGTCGCATCACCGTAGGGCCGAATTAACCGGACCACTACTGGAAATAAAGCTGTCACCAAATTGATTTTGCAATAAATGTATGGTAAGCGCTATTTATGCCAAGTTGCGCCATCTTGTTAAAACCCAATGTCGTGGATGCTTAGCTGATTAATTTTTGGAAAAAAAAACAATCAAACATCATGACTCGATAGCGCTCGCCATTCACCGTAAATGCCGTCCTTCCTCATGCCAAAAGAAATAAGCTATGACACGATGCCGCCAGCGTGTAAGCCGCACCAAACAGTAATGGATGGATTGGTGATTCGATAATGGCTTGAGGATTATTTTCGTTTCGTTTCGAAGCCATTTAACCAGAAATTAGATTCATTACTAATCACATTTCTTCGGTAAAAATGCAGCCAGTAAAAGTGCGACGTTAACGATACTCATTTGGGTTCAATTCTTGCATGAGCTGTATTTTATATATGCACGTAACCCAAGATCCTTACGTAAATTTTCCACGTAGTCGAAGGAAAAATGCCAACAGTTCGCGCTACAGCTGCCATATTCCCTTCGGTACGCACATTTCTTTGTCTTGTTGATGGTTTTTAATCGAGAAGAGTAAAATTAATATTAAAACGATCAATATCTGCACGAATTGCTGGGTTAGTAGGCCGAATATGTTGACCGTAAAATGGAAAGAACTTCACCAAATAATTTATCTTTTTCAAAGTAAATTTCCACAATTTGGAAGCGTTGTTCCGGTATTAAACGATTCATGATAAATTTCCAAGTCTTACTGAGCAGAAATTACAACAGAGTTTGACATTCTGAACTATCAATCTATAGACAACAACCATAGAAACTTCTTATATAGTTAAGCAAACACCCTTTAATTTAAGTGTACTTAAACACAATTGTCTTTACTGATAGTGATGACTCAATAATGGATTGTGGGGTTTATTTAGCAATATTTTCAAAGGCTTTAAATATTTGTTGATCCTTTTGACTACCAGATTTCTGAAAGACACTCAACCGGAATTACTTAAAATCAACGAAATATGGCAGATAATCAAATAATACTCAAACCAGAATTGGAATACAGCTATATTATCACAGCCATACAGGTGGCTGTCAAAGCCATTATTTCGACTAAAAGTAACTCCAAACTAGTTCAGATTACGAGCCTGAGCATTGAAATCAGTGTCAGTTTCATTTGTGTTCGCAGTCATAGTGTTACTCAAACTCAGGCAAGGTATATCCATATGATCGTTTCCAGCCGGGGCGTAAACTGGTGGCGAAGCTAGGCTTTTCTCATAATTCTTACTGTAGCTGTGTGTCCTAAGAAGAAAAGGAAACATAGTAATTATGCTACTTTGCAAATGGCCTGTTCTAGTCAAAATCAAAGCATAATCACAAGAAGATCATTTATTGACGACATTGACTAACTTTAGGAAGAAGTGATTAAAGAAATGTGGCTCTAGGAAGGCCTTCGGTTATTTTTGCATCGAAGTGATCTTCAGTGAATTCCTAGTAGTTTTGAAGAGGGTTCATATCGTACAGTGGGTGGATGATGAGTGAATCGCCCAATTTGTCGCTTCAGGCTTGCTGTCTGTATATTCCAGAGAAAAATTACGTTACGTTGGTTCAGTAGTGCTCAGTGAGCTTACAAGCCTGCATATTATAAAATCAGGGGCGTATACAGCTTCACTTCTCGGGGGAGGTCACTCTAAAAAAAATCAGTAAAAAATGAAAATGATGAGTATAAAGTCATAAAAAAGTTTCAATTGCATTTAATTTTCAGCACAGTCCACAAGAACTAGATTTTAATATTAAAAATCAAAGAAACGTTGTAAAGTTGTTCTGGTAACCTAAACAACAACAAGAAGTTTACCGAAGCATATTGATTATGAAAATACCAATAAAACCACTTGTAGCATAAATGGTTCAGAGTAAATACTTAAGTACTTTTTTTTACAAAAAATTAAACTGATTAAATCAACATTCCTTAGAGGATTTTCATTTTCAAGGAAAATTTATTAAAAATAGTGTACCGGAACAGCTGAAACTATAGAATAAAAACAAAAAATTTTGGTAATTGAAAATAAATATTTAGTTTTATTTAACATATGAATAAATAGAAGAATTGCATAAAAGAACACAAGCTGCAGTTTGGAACGGAGCAGAACTTTCGGACTGGTTCGAAAATTTATCTGGTGTGACGCAGGGATGTTCATTGAGTCCAACGTTATTTGCACTCTTTATGACGATGTGACTGATTATCTTCCGGGTGGAGTGGACATAGCGGGAGTGCATATAAAGGCTCTGCTTTTGACGGATGATGTTTGCATATGTCCCCCAAACTCTGCAACTCATGATCAACAGAGTGTATGAATACTGTCAGTTATGGAACCTTATAGTCAGCACAGAAAAGCCAAAAGTAATGATTTTTAGAAGAGGTAGTGGAAGAACTGCATCGAATGAAAAGTGGAATTTTAATGGCGAAAATATTGCGAGCGTTAACGAATACAAGTATCTAGGTGTTTATTTTTCGAAAAACTTGAGTATGGAAAAGCATTTCAAGGAAAAGCTACAGAAGGCAAAAACTGCCATCAATATTTCTTGGAAAAGATGTTTTCGAAACAAAAGCATAGCTCTTAGCACGAAACACAAGGTATTTGAAACAGTTGCGGAGACCATTCTTCTATATGGAGCGCAGTCCTGGGGATGTAAGAAGTTTGATGCAGTTGAACAACTCTTGAGGTTTTATGTGAAAATGATATTTTAGCTCCCAGCAAACACACCAAATTACGTTATTATGATTGAGACGGGGCTATCACCTCTGTTAATTAAAACGCTTACGAAACTCAACTAAAGAGAAAAATAGTCCTGAAATCTATTCAAGATAAAAACAGCTGGTATGGAGAGTGGTTGGTACTTGCGCAGGAATGTAATTTGAGTTTGAATATAAAAATTGAAGATATACCGAGCAGTAAAAGACATCTCTATAAAATAATAGAAAAAGTAGACGAGCAATGTAGAGCAGAATACATTGCTGAAGCATCTGGGTCGTTGTACATATCAATTTACAGTAGACTCATTCACAACCTGGCAGAAAAAAATTACTTTCACGATTCCAACAGCGTTGAAAAGATTGCTCAATGGTCAGGCTTCGAAGTGAATTGCTCAACCTAAACTTTATTCCCCATAGAGTAGATTTACCATTGGAATGTTATATAGTATATGCAACCTAGCGGAACGGGAAGATGTTATCCACTTCATTGGATGATGCCCAACTCTTAGAGAAACAAGGAGAAGAGTATTTGGAAGTGATTTCTTATCGGAGAATCAGGTTATTATGCGGCTGAACGAGATGGATGTCCGACGACACTATGAATTCTGCAAAATAGCTTAAAAATATAAGAAAAGAATTCAAAATGAAAATTTTTAAAACAAAATAAGTTCCACATTATTAAATAGTTAAATAAACATTATACATATTATTGTCAAATCGTAAATTGACAACGGCAATTTAAAAATTTAAGGATAGCTTATTACAAATAACGTATTATTTTATATTGTCAATCTGGCAGACGGCATTATGCCATGCTATTAAGATTTTTGTATAAATAATAATTGTAAGATGAAGATCAAAAGAAAATAAAATAAAATAAAAAAAAAATCATGAATAAATAAAGCAATTATATTATTTAACAAAAATAAATTACTTTTATTTATGTTTATTCGTAAATATAAAATTTTATTTTAAAAATACACTCCATTAGAGTTTAACTTATGGTAATTTTACTAAGTTGCTTTAGTAGCACTGTACATATATTAAGGCTTTCCAACTTTGTATATTTGAAAAATAATCCCATTACAGAAAAAATATCAACAATTTAATTCAAGAAGCTATTTGTACAAAAACCGTATATATGATGCCTGTTTGGTAAATTGAAATTTTTTTACCCATTTTCGAAAATCTGAATTTTTCTACGGGTTTTGGCAGCAAAATATGAAGTGCTCGAAAGAAACACATTAGTGTAGTTAAGTAGTTGAGGTAGAATGTTCTTTCCCCAAATATTTATTTTCATTTAATGTCGAATTCCTTTCAACCATTTAACGATTTTTTATGTATTTGTTAGCGTGTTGTTTGACAGAAATGTTTACACAAAAATTACTGCAGCCAAATATTCATAACGATTCAGAGCTAAGAAGTTGAAAGAATCAGAGGGGACTGTAGAATTTGTTCGTTATATCCGCTCTTTCAATATAACTGCTTTTCCATTTCTTTGGTTTTTCTTAAAAAGCGGACACACTTTTTTATTTTAGTAAAACTTTTATTACATACTACATTTTATATTATTTCGTAAATAAATCTACGAAGTAGAGACACTGAAGCAATGGCAACTAAACCATTGGCTTTAAACACTACATACATTAATACATACAACAGAGAGAGACAGAGAAAGGATGAACAGAAGAAACACAAAACTTTTATTTTTTTACAAAGTTACTCGTAGTTGTGATTTTTTCGTATCGACATTTTTTTTATGAACTCTTGCCCTATTTTCATCTCCATTTTGGTCAAAAATTCTTCATATCATCGGTCAAAAGTATCTGGCAACAAAGCAAATGATGTCAACATCCTGAAGTACATCTTCAATTTTCCCATGAATTTGTGTTTCAGTTTCTGTAAGTAAGAATGTTGCTAAATGGTTTGCAAGTTCTTCTGCCTTAGTTTGTAGAATTGGTCCGCTTAGTGGAGTATTAAAGCTTCTTTGTACGTTGAACCACCTGAGCAAGCCATCATCTACGTCGGGATATTGACTGTATCTAATGTTTTTGTTTTTAAGTTATATTCTTAAAAATTCTTCTTAATTTTATCTCGATCTCTGCCGAAAGAGAAAACTTTAACTTATTGCAGAGTTTTTTTTTTAACGTAAAATCTCTACGTTTTGAACTAACACATTTTTAACCTTTCCTTTTTTAAAATATATTCGAAGAAAACAAATTCCCCTAGAAAAATATAATTTGCAGTGTATAAGTATATGCTGCAAATTCTATTAGAGCCGTTAGACATCGACCAAAAATATTGCGTCTTAGAAGGGTACGATAGCATCTAACTGATGAGCCCAACTATCGTGCTCGGGCGAAACGCATTTTGGACTATAGGTCACAAAATATATCAATTGGCTTATTTAAAATATGCAAGCTAGGACCAGAACTGGTGAGAGAGCAGCCCACGAGGTCAATGTGCAAAAAAAGAAGAGAGGAACACCGACTCCTAAGAAGGAAGAAGAGGGAGCACGAAAAGCAAGCGGTGGAGTCTATTGAGGGATGCTACAGCAGGGGCAACGCTCGAAAGTTCTATCAAATGGTGAAACGATCTACCCAAGGATTTCAGCTCAGAATAGAAGCCTGCCGTGATAAAAATGGTAATGTCGTAGGAGATATGCAGACGGTGCTGAGAATTTGGAAGGAACACTTTTCCAAGCTGCTAAGCTACGAAGACTGCCAACCATCCGTTGCTATGCAGAACAACCCATTCAACTTGGACGATGATGGTCACAATATCCGTCCACCTGACCTAGAAGAAGTAAGAAGGGCGATATCCAAACTTTAGTCGCACAAGGCCGCGGGTTCAGATGGCCTGCCAGCTGAACTGTTTAAGGCAGCGGGAGATGACTTGGTCAGGAGCATTCACCAACTCATTTCTAGAATCTGGTCGGAGGAAAGTATGCCCAATGAATGGAAGCTCGGCATAGTGTACCCTATCCACAAAAAAGGAGATGCTCTGAACTGCGCCAACTACAGAGGTATAAGTCTCCTCAACATCGCATACAAAATTATGTCGGCTATTTTGTGTATCCGCCTAGAACCTTTTACCAACGACCTGATCGGATTTTATCATTGTGGCTTTAGGCGAGGAAAATCAACTAACGATCAGATTTTCACACTCCGGCAGATCCTGGAAAAAACCCAAGAATTCCAAGTCGATACGCACCATCTCTTCATCGACTTTAAAACCGCCTATGATAGCGTTGATAAAGACGAGTTATACAGAGCCTTGTCACATCTCGGCATCCCTGCCAAACTTGTCCGCTTGTGCAGAATGACAATGAAGGAATCTCGCTGCTCCGTCAGAGTCGGTAAGAACTTCACCGACGACTTTTATGTCGAGAAAGGTTTGATACAGGGTGATGCGCTATCATGCAATCTCTTTAACATCGTGCTAGAAGCAATTGTGCGCAACTCAAATGTCAACACCAGAGGCACAATTTTTCAAAAGTCCGTTCAACTCCTTGCTTATGCTGATGACATTGACATCATAGGCAGAACAAAGCGAGCTGTCAGTGGAGCATTTGCAAGTATTGAAGCGGAAGCGGCTAAAATGGGTTTGACAGTTAACGAGACGAAAACTAAGTAAATGCTGTCATCGAGAAGAGAAGTCAAGCACCATCGACTGGGACAAAACGTCACGATTGGCGGTTATAACTTCGAAGTAGTCAGAGACTTTGTTTACCTGGGATCCAATATTACATCGCACAACAATATCAGTGCGGAGATCAAACAAAGAATCACACTTGCAAATCGCTGTTTCTTCGGGCTTAGAAAGCATTTGAGTAGTAAAGTCCTCTTTCAAAGAACCAAAGATACCCTATATAAAACTTTAATCATCCCAGTCCTGCTGTATGGGGCAGAGACATGGACACAATCGGATGAAAACCAGCTGGGTTGCTTTGAGAGAAAGATTTTTCGAGTTATGTTTGGCCCAGTATGCATCGGTGGTGAGTGGAGAAGAAGATTTAACGACGAACTTTACGGGCTCTACAGCGATATCAACCTGGTCAAAAAGCTAAAAATACAGCGACTGAGATGGCTAGGTCACGTGGAGCGCATGCACATCGACGCACCAGCCCGTCGAGTCTTCGTATCAAACCCCGGTGGACAACGCGACAGAGGAAGGCCTTATCTTAGGTGGTGAAACTAAACACGATCAAGTGGTGAACGACCTCAACCAACTTGGTGTGCGTAACTGGTGGAAGCTAGCTAGGGACCGGGCTAGCTGGAGAGATTTGCTGGTTAAGGCCGTGATCTATCCTGGATTGTAAGCGCCACTTAAAGTAAAGTAAAGTAAAGGATAACTATAATAGACTAGCTACCTACCAACAGCGTCAGTGAGTAACAGTAAAGTTGATAGATACAAGAGCAAGTTTGTACGATCCAGTCATGCATTTTATTTAACAGTTCATTCGTCGGCATGGTGACTGCATAGAATTTTTTTATTTTTAAGTTGGATTCTTCAAAATTCTTCTTAATTTTATCTCGGTCTTTGAAAATGGTAGAGATTGTTGAAGTCGATATAAAAAACTTTGCTGCCAAGCTTTTATTGGAATCACCAACTTCGAGCCTTGAAATGTTTGGAGTTTTCTTCAATCGCAAAAACTCACGCTTTGAACTAATTTTGAAAAAATAAAGCTAACACACTTAACCATTCTTTATATAAAATATGTTAAGGTTTTTTTTTCTAACTCTAAAAAACGACTTCAAATGGTCTTGCTGCCCTGAAGTCTTCATTGTTAAAAAGCTTATAAATTGATTTTGTAAATTGCTTAGATAAATCAATAAATAAATAAGTAAATAAATATTACTATCCCAGTTCACAGAATACGAAATTCACTTATAAAAAAAATTGAAGAAGGAAAATCCCCATAATAACGGGTGATTTTTTTGCTACTTGGTTTTTGACGTTTATATTTTTGACAGATCACACATGACAAATTCCACGAACATTTGACATTTCGATTCAGTATTGTTTGCCATTTCATCATGAATAGACTTACGCCTGAACAACGTTTGCAAATTATTGAAATTTATTATCAAAATTCGTGCTCTGTGAAAAATGTGTTTCGCAAGCTACGTCCGTTTTATGGTCGTCATAATCGACTCACCATTTTTGGCTAAATGGATACGTGAAAAAGCAGAATTGCCGTATTTGGAGTGAAGAGCAGCCAGAGGCAATTCAGCAGCTACCAATGCATCCCGAAAAATGCACTGTTTGGTGCGGTTTATGGGCAGGCGGCATCATTGGGCTGTACTTCTTCAAGGACGATGAAGGCCGCAGGGTTACGGTCAATGGAGAAAGGTACCGTTCGATGATAACAGATTTTTTTTTGCCGAAAATGCAAGAATTGAACTCGGTCGATATGTGATTCCAACAGGACGGTGCCACATGCCACACTGCACGCGAAACCATGCATCAATTGAGAGGCGAATTTGGTGAGCAGTTGATCTCACGTTTTGGCGCAGTCAATTGGCCACCAAGATCATGTGATTTGACCCCGTTAGACTACTTTTTGTGGGGCTATGTTAAGTCTATTGTCTAAGGGGACAAGCCAAACACGATTGCTGCCTTGGAAGCCAACATTGATCGCGTCATTGGTGAGATTCCGGCCGAAATGTGTGAAAAAGTTTGCCAAAACTGGACCTTCAGAATGGACCACCTGAAGCGTAGCGGCGGGTAACATTTAAGTGAAATTATTTTAAAAAAGTAAATGGCAGGAATTGATTTATCGATCCAAATAAAAATTTCATTCACTTTTTACAAGTTTCTGTGTTTTTTTGAATTTTCAAAAACCAAGCTCTTAAAAAATCACCTTATATATTATTTGAAATGCACGAAATTTCCAATGCCTATTTATTTATTGTTTTTTAATATTCGTTATAAACGATAAATTTTCTTAATTTTCAATTTAAAACTGTTCGTAATAAGGGATACTTCGTTATAGCCGATATCGTTAAAACCGATATTTGGTTAGTACAATTAGCATGAACCTTGGTCGGGACTGAGAGATTAGTTTGCAATAACTGATATATCGTTATAACCGATACCGATTTTGACTGTAGTTGTTTTGGTCTATTTAATATATGTATTTTTATTTTATTTTATTTTATTTTTCCCTTTAAGCTTATGTGAGACGTGAAATTCACTAAAGAAAGTTAACTCTACTATCGGGCATCACTGATTTGAATAACATTTTCAACTTTTTTAATAGTACCTGTATATGTATGTAATGTATGTACAAGTTCATATACCAAGTAGGAAAATACATCTTGTTTTCAGAGTATGGGAGTGAGATGTGAATACTGGAACGTAGAAAAATTCGGTGGAGCAAGTAATGTGAACGCCATTATCGGGCCTCATGACAACTCCCCCCCCCCCCCCCCTGTATACACCACTGTATAAAAGCCACTTTTGTCTAGGTTTCAGGTCACAATAATATTGTGTTAAATAAAAAGACAGACGAGCCGGACAGGTAACGATTAGATATTCAGAGCTCGCTTGAGGGCACACCAAAGGTTTAACTGAAGTTTATCACCTGGGTAAAAATGCCGTGATCTGCTTAGTGTGCTGTTAGAGTCATTCGGGGTAAGTGTGCGTAGCGGGGAAGTGTACGCACAGTTAATTTCTGGACAATGACAATAAATATTAAGAATCTATAAATGCGCAATTAACTAGGTATCCTGTATTTTGTTTGGGTCAGTTGTTGTTTGGCCTTTAAATTTGTTTGCTTTGTGAAGAGAATCCAAACAAAAAAAGGTTCGTTTTACTAAAATTTTTTTCAATTTTAAAAACGTGGTAGTGTTCAGTGATTTTATTGTAACACATTGAGTCCTAATTATTTATTGAATATATTATACATACATTGTATATGAGTGAAAATTTTACTCTATTTGGTGTTAATTTGTTCAAAATAAACAAAATATTAAAAAGAGTGCAGTGGTAAGTGTTCGCAAAACTTTTAGGGCAAGTGTGCGCGTGCGTTCACTTACCCCGACAAAGAAATACAAAATAAAAAATACATTTCGGTTTGTAGATATATTATTTTGGAATATAGTGAATATTATATATCCGTAACTCTATTTACTACATGTTATGAATCAATACATTTAATGTTCCTCTGTTGTTTTTATTATTTTTTTTTCATATGCCTTCAACATATTTTGGAAACATCCTGAACAATTTTGTGAAACAATGCCAAATTGATAAGGCTAAACATCTTATCAGTTTGGCTTTTAGCCTAGAAAACGGCTCAAGCTAAACGATACGGCGAGTTCTCTAAGTCACTTCAAAACGACATTTTCTCATGAACAGAAAAGAGAAATAGTAAGTTCGGCTCTGTTACGTCGAAGTGGCTGTCAGCGTTGCAGCTGATACACATGTACCAGAGTTTGGAGCGTTTCAGATCAAGTTTTAACCAGAACTGTTTTGTCGTCAGGCAGGTGGTTGTATTCTTTCATCTTAGGCTTGTCGTTTTTAAAGCATATTAGCTGTGTTTTATTGGGAATCTATCCATAGTACCGTAAGTAATGCCCAAAAAAACGCATCGACCGTAGCATGGACCGTAGCTTTTTTATTTTTGTAAAAATGGTACACCTGCACAGCAGTCACAAATAATGAAAGAGTCTTTTGCAGAGTAAAATCATTAAAAAATCAAAATTAGGAACAATAATTAGCTTTTATTCATATAAAATAGAAAGTAGAAAAACGTACCAATATTTAATTTAAGTTTCAAACCTATTTCTTGTGTTCACTTTTTCTGCATTTGCAATTTTAAATTCGAAGATTCATTTTACACCAATAGAAAGGAAATGATAAGTGAACGGGTTTGTTCATAGACTATGGTCAGGTCCCTTTTTACACAGGGCAATTTTTGTATTGCTTTAAAAACCGTCTATGCCTTTCACACGAGGAAACACAATTGCCGGAACATAATTTGCTTGTTTCCTTTTAATGTTTCTTGGTTTTAAACGCACAGTACAACGTAGTTTAAATTGTTCACTCCCCTTACATTTCGCCTTAATATTTCATGCTTTTATTTATTTTCTGAGTAGGTCGATAGCTAGAGTTTTATTTTTCAAGTCAATTTATAAATTTATTTTCTGAGTGTGTTTAGCTTTCAATTCAATATTCACTCAACAGAGATCATACTGCACTTAACATACGCGGATTAAGGAACAAATAGTTAACATTTGGTTTGCAATTTCCATGCACATGTCCAGAAAAAAAAACAATGGGATCACAAAATTGTACGCCCAGTCCATGTCCATGTAGTGAAGCGAATACGGTTCATGGCCAATTTCCATTAGGAAAGTTAGGAAAAAGCACATTTGTGAAGTTCAGTTGTCGCTTAGTGCGCTTAAGCCAGGCGCGCACATGCATTTTTCTCGGAAACGTAATAGTTTAATCACTAATTGAACGATGATCGCGCACATAAGCAACTTATAAATCAATCAACGAGATAAACCAACACACAGACAACATATTGATTTAATGTGCGCGCAGTTACATTATATTTAGTTCGGTGTGATTTAAACTGAAGAACTTATTTGGGGCGATCGTTCGATTTGTGCCAAAACACAAACTTCTAAGTTGCTCGAATCGCGGACTGAATAGTTTTTGCAGTGCATAAGTCCATGGTATTCACTTTAGCAACCAAACTGTTGCAAAATTGTAAGTTGCATATGTGCGCGCCTGGCATTATAGCTCATAGAATTTCATACGAATAAATATTTTGCGGCGCAGTGTCGAGCAGTTCCTCTATAGTGCAGTTCCACTCAATGCGGTTTGTCTTCTCAAATTTCTTTTTTGTAGATTTAAATAAAAAGATGATTTTTTCACCAAACTCCGTTTATTTATAACTATCAATAAAAATTGAACACAAAGCGAATATTGGCCTTAGTTAGTCAAAAATAAAAGTAAAACCGAATTCATTCCATAGATATTGATTTTTTTTTCAAAATGTAAATCTAAATTTGTTAAATTTGATTAATTGACATTAGGGATATGAAAAATTGCAGATATAGGTGGAATTTTAGACATACTCCAGAAAATAACTGAGCAAAGAATATAGTTTTTAATAGTTAAAGTCAGAAACTTTTCAGAAGAACAGCTTATAATTTATTAAAAAATGGAATTATCTAGATCTTAGAAATATAAACTGTCCAACTATAAAAAAAAAAAAAAAAAAACAAAACGATCGTTTTGTCTTACGAATGAAATTAATAATTATAACACTCCATGAACACATCCATCGAAATTCAACCCAATTATCAATCGTACCGACAAAACTAACAAAACCAAATTCGAGACTCGAATAAACGTCATATAGCCATCCACCGTAGGTTCTACTTTAGCTTTTTATCGACCGTAGCGAATTGTATGTAAAATGCTCCGACGGATAAACCTACAGCGGATAAATTCCCCAATAAAACACAGCTATTGTTTCTGCATTAACTTACATGTAGCGGTGTGTATAACAATATTTGCTTTGTCAGGTAATCAAAGTAGTGTCGTTCCACTTTTGGCAAGTTCATAAGCCTTACAATTCTCTGGGATAACCCTGTGCCCTGACACCCAACATAGGTGAATATTGAACTGCTGCGCCATCTCCATAAGAGATGAACGGCAGTTATGAAATTTGTAAAGGACGATTCCAGAGATTTAATAGCCGCCTGACTTTCTGAGAAAATGCGGATATCAGTAGCTGCTATAGCGTTTTCTTTGAGCCAGAAAAGGACTTCTCCAATCGGCCATGATTTCCGCCGGGAATACGCTTGAGTAATTAGGAAGACGGAAAAAGAAATATGGAATGACAATATCCATTGACAATTTCCATTTCAACAATTATTTGTAAATGGCTGGACGTGATTGGGTTCAAAGCTAATTTTGTGGTTTCTCTATGAAATAGAGAAATCATTTTTTTAAATAAAAGAGTTACTAATAAAAAACCCTGTAACATAAGTGTTTTAGTTAAACACGCTTGACATTCGCACACTTACCCCAACTCATGCGTAAACTTCCCCCAGATAGGGGCAAGTATACGCATTCTGACTTGCTTTGGTTTTGTCAATAATAATGATAGCAAATTGGCAAAAATATATTGTTTTACTTTTTTTAATAAATAGTCAAATATGCAGCTTTTGAATTTAATAAGGCACTGTATAATACCTTTTATATTTCGCTTGGAATCATGTTTCAAAGTCGAAAGCGCGTACACTTACCCCTAACGACTCTACAATTATTTTGGAAGTCATTTTTGAATGAACTTTCTGACATAAATATCAAAGATTCGATATGTTTTTCAAATGCCTTGAAGGCTATCTAGGTATGGAATTCTGGTAGTTTCCGAACCGAGCACTCCTATAGGATAGCGAGCAGGCGAGGATCGGAAGTGTTTATGGTGCACAGTGGCCGGCTGAGCACACGGTTGGAATAAGTTCCTACAACTTATTTGTCGAAACGATTCTTTCACACGAGCAAATTCTTGTTTCATATTTTGTTTCTAGCACAAAAAAATAAATCTTCAGAATTCCGAACGGATGGGAAACAATGAAAAACGGCAATACTCTTTTGAAAAACATCTCGAAGAGGAAGGTTCTTGGAGTGCCACAGGGTTCCATTATGTATCCATTTCTCTTTCTCATAATTTTCAATGATGTCTGAAACTAGTTCATTTAACTTTTTACTGTTGATAGTACCTTAGATTCTATATTCACACTAATGTCTTTCGCGGGAGCGATTCAAAGAATGCACATTAGTTTACACTACAGGTCAAATTCATAAAAATCGTAAAGTATATAGATGGTTTTTCTAACAGGACTACACAAATTTGAATAGCGATACTCAGCCATTCAAAACGTATGTTTATACATTTTAATTTCCTAATCCCTCGAAGTGTGTTTAAGCATTTTAAGTGTATTTGATGTGCGTGCAAAATATAAAACAAAATTTTGTCGAATTCCATGAACAAATATCTACAAAAATTATAGACTTTTGATACATAAGACTTTCGCTTGTAGGTACAATTTTAAATCGCATTTACATTAATTGCAAAACTAATGAAGTCTGATATTTGATGAAGGCGAATCCCTAATTCTCACCCACAGTTTATTGGGAAAATAAAATATCTTAAAGAAAAAATCCAAAACTATGATTTATGATAGCTTGTTGTTAATTAATTTACGACGATCATTTTATATTACCGCAGCAACCCAATGTGCTAGTCATTTTGTAATATGCGATTCAATAAAACTGAATATCATATGTATTTAAGTTTCGCTTATCAGCACAAAAGAAAATATTGTCTTCATCAATTATAATACAATACCAACACAGAGATAATGATTATTTTTCAAACAGAAACGTTTTATCTTTCCAAAATACAAGGTTATCAATCTTTAGGTTTTGACAGTTTTCGTCATTTATCTGTAACATGACGCTTACGCTTGTTGGCTATCAATTGGAATTGAGTTATTAATAGCAGAGATTAAATAATATAAGACGTATCATAGTCATTCATCCATTAAACGATTAAAAGTGTGTTTTATGTCAAAAACATTTTTTTCAAACAGTGTTTAAGTTACAGTGTGTAACAATCTGGATAATTGGATAATTGACACTTTAACTATTTGAGATAACTTAAAATAATTCAACAAACTAAATTACGTGCTAATTTTTTTTTTGAAATTCAATGAATATGCTTTATCATTTAAAAGCGGCGGTGGCGTTGAACATTTCTAAACTTATTTAAATATTCTCTCGAAAGTCTCTGATCTCTGATTTCAATAATGTGGTGTGCCCGGAGGCGACGGCTACGAAGAACATCATTGTAGGCAGAATATTTTCTAGTTGTTTTTTTTTTGTTGTATTGTTTGTAATGTTTTATAACTAAAAAGTTGAAATATTAAATCATTAATTATTAAAACAAACACACCCTTTTTGACTGAGGGTAGAATAGTATAGATTGATATTTGGATATTTGATTAAGTGATCATGATAGAATTATTGTGATGTAAAACTAGAGTGAATTGCAAAATTATTTCGATATACTCTTATCGTCAGTTGAAAACTTAAATTTATGTATTAATTTGTGGTGTTAAATCAAATGATCAATTAAATATATTTTTAGTTCAATCAAAATGTTAATGAGTGTGAATAACATTTGTTTTTATTTTTCAGTGAAGTGACCGAGGGTGCGCTACAGATATGGCGAACACTGCCAGAAAAGATTCGACAAGACCCCAGCCTTGCGTCATTCCGTCAGGAACATGAGCGGCTTCATGGTAAGCTTTGAATTCGAAAACTATTAATTTCAGTTCCTGTTAGTCTATTCCTAATATTCTTATTTTTTTCATAGAAGAGCATTCAAGCTTCCATTAGACAAAATTATGAATATACTGTCAAATAAAGGTGAAAAAAAAATGCATAAGCTGTCAGTTGTCAGGTTGGCCTTTATAAAAGGTTGAACATTATTAATTTATTATTAATTTATCGTGTCGTCGTCGGGATTATTAATGTTTAATGCGTTCTGTACTTTTGGGAAAGTTTGACTCTCTGTTTCTTAGCCCAAGTCTGGAAACAAAAAATGGGGGTTGTAAATATTTGTGTACGGAAACAGCTGCATTAGTCGGTATCACGATTCGAAAGTTTTCTCGTTTCGTGGCTTTTTTGGGGCATTTCCTCAACAAATTTGGTCGTTTTTCTTTTTTAGTTCAGAGTATATACTGAGTTGCCCAAAGAAAAGAGTGTTCCTTTTTCACTTATAGCGTTCAGAGCTCCAAGTTTGTGTTTCTTTTGAGAAAAGAGTGTTCCTTTTTCACTTAGAGCGTTCAGAGCTCCAAGTTTGTGTTTTTTTTTGAACATGATGGTTGTTATTGACTGAGCATTCTGTGCTAATTCCTGAATGGACAAAATTTCAATAGCGAAATGCGAAGAAAAAAATACGTCATACAATTAAAATACCTTCAAAATTTGGCAGCATGTATTTTTTTATAATAAAAAAGTACATAAATTAATAAAATGTAAATTAATGGAAGTTAAGACTCAAATGGTGTTTCAAAAACAAAAACATATGACAGTGTTTGAAGCTAGCACTCTCTTAACAAATTTAGAACATACCCTATGAGCTCGAATTCTGCTCAGAGCCATACTCTTGAAGATAGATTGTACTCGTACTGAAATGGTTGCTTATTTTTACGATTATCCGTGTAAATTTAGCTTTAATATTTTTTACACTTTATGACATTGTATTTAATAAATAATTATTTTAAAAATTTTATTTACATCAAAAAACATTTACCACGACAGAATAAAATCTGAATAATTATTTTAAATTTTAATTTAAAAAAAGGCGTGTAAACGCGCCAGAAGTAAAACTTCCCTAATTTGAAACAACTTTTTCTTTCGAATTCTATGTCAGCGACACTACAACATATTTCAATTTCTTGGAAACCAGTGAATAACGAAGTTGAAATTTTTTGATACCGGCCCCGTACTTGCGTAAATACATACCCCATAAACATTTATAGCTTAAACCGAGTCACTTGGTCATTCTACTGCGCAGATCTGTTTAAATTTCTTTGCTCGTCTCATTAATTTTGAAAGATACACACAAACACCTTCCAGGGATGGACTTAATTTACACGAATTATGATCGTGGTTTATTTTTCAGTTTTCAAAAGAGTATTTCATCTCTGGCACTGTCCACATTAATCTCTTGTTCACTTGATCGTTGACCAATTGATTTGATTTGATTCAAGCTATACAATACACACATTAATACAACAGAGAAATCTATAGAAAGAGAGAACAATATTGTGGTAACACATTTTTTTGAGAGTGTGTGGTGTCGTGTTGTCGGTTTGACAGCTCCATGGCAAATGTTTGCTCCCAACGTCGAAAAAAAGTCTTACTTCAAAAATTAGTTAATCACAGAATATTATATCTAATTAAATTAATAACCAAGTAGAAAAGTAATGCCCTATTTCTGGTTGTCGATTAGCTCATCGATAAACGATTTTTTTCGATTATCGTTCTTCGATTTCTGCCTTTTTATATAATGATTTTTGTTTTTAGTCGAAATTTGTCGATACTAACTATTATTTGATCGATGAACCATATGGATATGAATTATAATTTACATCGCGCATAAACAATAACAATATTATTGTGTTCGTCAAAGTCAAACCCTACTTCTTGTGGTTCATTCGATCCAATTCGACGCGAAACATTACGAAGCTATTGATAATGAATTGTTGATTCGATTGGCAATCGACAAAACCAATTGGGGTCTAATCATTATTTCATCGGACTTGTTGAATTTAATAATTCAAAACGGCAACAATTTTCGTTAAGTTGAGTTTATCTTACATGGAATTTTTGACAACAAAAAAACCTTTCTTAATAACTAGGATAAAATCTTATACCTTTAATGCTTAATAATTTTAATCTTGATGGATATTGCTCACATTGAATTTTTGTTCAAAATTGTTCAATGTAAGAAAAACTGAACTTACAAAAATTGCATATTTACTACAAAGCCCTAACTAGTCAACTGATGAGTCCAATTAACATCTCTAGGATGAACCGAGAATTTTGTGGACTAAAAGCAGTTACAAAATATTTTAAATCACTATATCACAAAACTCTCTGTATACGAAGAATCAGGGGACCCAGCACGTAACGTGATACAATCAGGCTTTGTCGATACAATCGAGAATTTTTTTGGTTCAATCGTGTGTCCTCGATTGTATCGTTAGAGAAAACTCGATTGTACCAAAATAGATGCTTCCAATTCTCGATTGTATCGACAAAACTCGATTGTATCAAGTTACGTACTGGTGCCCCAGGATTTTGCCTTCTCCAAGATGGCGGCTCAACTTCACTTTTGGATGCGATGTTCGGTATCTAGATATTATACAAAAATATCAGAAAAGCTATTGATATCAATTTACAAAGCTATCGGAAGAACGATTGCGATAGTGTTGCCATCTCCATTTCCATGGACTATGATAGATGTTTGACAATTGGAAGTTAGAGTTAAATTATTGGAAGAGTTAACTAACTCTAGTTTAACTTATAATTCAGCCTGTCATTGCAAAATGTGTAAACTTGTCAACTTAATGGAGTTTTCTCATGACTGTTGATGTCGAGTGTTTGAATGAATCGCGGTGTCAGATTGACAATTGTTTTCGATATTAGTTTTAGGCGACTGAATTCTTAATCAAGTTTACGAACATCATTGCAAAAAATATAGACACAATCTTACCCGTTCTCATTTTTCAACTCGAATGTACGGCAATCTTGTTTTATTTTCCTTCAAGGTGTAATAACTAGTAAGATCTATAATCTTCACTTTCGCTGGCTGAAGAAGTTGAGGGACAATTTTTTTCCAAAAATAATTGCTGCGGAACATTATTATGCCTATACAATGTTTTTGAATTAACAACAACAACATCAGTGTGTTACCACAAAGTTCTTTCTTCATTTTTTTGGCTGGAATTATAGCTATTTCATGATCAATTATCAGATTCATCACATAAGTCCTTGCGTGGAACTTAAATACTTAAGTATTCTATCAGCAACCAGACCTGAATAATAGAAATAAAATGCACGACTGGATCGCACGTTCTTGCTTCTATGTTCGACCACATCGTATGCAAAGATTCTTAAAGTCGTTCTTAGCTTAATTTCTTATATATAAAATTTCTTTAGTTTTTTTTATAAAAAAAAATGGCAGTTTTAAATATTTAATAATATAAATTTAAAAACAATATTTAAAAAAAACAATCAGCCAACCTTTTTCAAAATATTAAATTTTCAAAAAATAGAAAAATGTTTTTTTTTTCAAAAATCCAAAAAAATATCTTTTCGAAAATTTTGGTATGCAGTATTATTTATAATTCGAAGGACATCCAATATTAAAATTTTTGTCGAAATCCGTTGAGTCATTTATGAGAAAGTTCAAAATCAGAAAAAAAAATGCTGTAAAATTTCTAAGAAAAATTTTGACCAGAATGTATACTATACCTAAAGTATTATAGGTGTTCGAGATTTAAATATATATCTTTCGGCTGTTTTGGTCGTAATGTTTTTTTAATGAAACAATTTCACTTCCTTTCCCGACGTTTCGACGGTGGTTGTCGTCTTAATTTATATGAAGCGTTTCTAGAGTATACCGCTTGGAGACATGTTTCTTCCTTTCCAGGATTTCCACTCTGTCAAAATCTGGTTTGTGTCCACGCTCAATGAACCACGGATTTGTGGTTGGAAATTCGTTGACGAAGAAGTTGTTTCATTGTACCGATATAGGAAGATTGCAATTTTCTTCCGCATTGCCACCACAGTTAATTTTATAGACTACGTCTGTGCACTTATCCTTTTCCGTTTTTGTTTTCATGTTGGAGAAAAGAGGTGCAGGGGCGTCCTATTGGATTTATACGCTAAACTGACGTCATTAGTGCTATTTTTTACCGTCTCTTTAAGGTTTTCTGACAGTTTGGGAACATAAATTATACTCTTATAAATACCTCTCTCTTTTTGCCGATTATCAAAAGGAGCTTTGTGTTTTTGGCGAAGTATCAAGCTCCGTATGATTTCCAATGGATAGCCAATATCTAGGAGAATTTGTGTGACTATTTTCTCATTTGCGGAGTGAAATTCCCGGTCACTCAACGCAAAGACTTTTTGAACTATGTTAGAGGCTGTATTAATAAGAATTTGCTTTGCTTGATTTGATCTAAAGTTGACAAGTCTTCCAGATGCTGTGTCTTTCTGATACCAATTGAAAGAGAGTCTATCATTAACGCGATGAATCTTGACGTCTAAGCACGTTATCGCTCTGTTTTGTTCCTTCTCAACGGTAAATTGTATTTTTTCATAATGTGAATTAAGGCATCGTAAAACATTGTCGACCTCCCCCTCATTAACAACTGCAAATATATCATCTACATATTTGACGATTATCATTGGTTTGTTACTATCGGCAAATTTATTGTCCAAAAGGTTGTCCAAAACTAAATCGGCAATGGTAGGAGAAAGTGGATTTCCCATTGGCATTTCATGAATTTGTCTGTATAAGTTATCTTTATACTGAAGGTAATTGTTTTCTTTAAGACAAAAATCCAACAACTCTATGAATTTGGTTTGGCTCAACTGTGTATGTTTACTAATTGTCTCCCATTTTTTCCTAATGATGGCTACTGCCAGTTGTACAGGAACATTAGTAAATAATGATACAACATCATAAGATACTAAAACATCATACCTAAAGTAGTACACACACTTTTTTTTTATCAAAATCGTTAGAGCCGTTTTCGAGATAATTAAGATGGTATATGGTGTATGGCAAGTACCGTTAGTTTTGGGCCTAAAATAAAACGATTCAAAAATCTTTAGACTATGAAGAAAATCGGTTCATCCCCTTAGGTTGTAGCTGGTTGTACAGACAGACAGACAGGCGGAGTCGAGGGACCCACTTTTTTGGTGCTCTTTATCATCGTAATGTCAAGTTTGATTAAGATCTCGAATTTCATTTTTTTTCCCAAATGCAAAACTTGCCCTATAGTACCTATGTATATCGCAAGTAAAAATGCTCAGATAAGCAAGTATGGACTCATACAAAAATTGATCATTGTGGCTTATTTTTTATACTTTGTTGACATAATTCAAGCGCGCAAATTTTTAAAATAAAATGTATTATACAAGTCCATCAAAAATGTTCTTATGCTTAAACATCAGCATCAAGTCCATGCGACAAGGTAGTATACTTTATGTTTTTTTATTTTTCTTACTTTTAGATTATATTGCATATTAGTCATCAATCACTTTTAATTAGCATAGCAAAAACAAATTAAAAAGGAGTGTTTTTGTTGTGTGGGATCACTAGCAAAATATGGTTTGTATCTATTGTTGAAAATAAAAGTTGTTGTTTTTTTTTATTTAAATAGAATCACATTCATATACATTACGGAGATTAAACTGACAGTAAAATTATTACAAATATTTGCATATAAGATATATTGCATTTAAATTAACATTCTTTAAGATTTAAAATCGTGCACTGATTTTAATTTTGTTATTTTCATTTTTATTCATACACACTGGTTCTTAGATGAATGGTGAAGTGAAACTAAAACCCGTATCAAAATATTTCCCACGAAAAACACTAAATGAAAAATAATAAATTAACTATGCACATAATTAGAGTAAGATATCAATTTGTTGATATTTAAGTTTTATTGCTTTCTTTAAACATTAGATACTGATGTCTGATACACGACATTCTTCCATTCTCATCGCACCCTGGTTGCATCCATGGATTGGTTTTTAAACCAGATGTTCGACCTTCCTTGTCGACTAGAATTTGGGTGCTGGTGTTCGAAGACTTTTATCTTGGCAGGAGCACTGTTGTCTATGTTCCCTCGATTCGATGAGGCCTAATAAAAATATATGCACACGTATTACCATTTTATTTATTCCTATGCACATCTTTCTAAATTTCTCTGGTGACGCTCGACGAACATGGTTCGATTAAGATCCGCAAACGATGAAACCTCGTACTGCCTTTATTTTTTTGTGACAAGTCTCATCCCATATTCGAGTGAAAGCAATGAAAAAACCAGCAGCCATTCGAATATGGTATCATATTCACATGTATCCCGTGATATTCAATTAAATTTTGGTGAGACCAATTTTTTTTTCGTCAAACCAAACATTTGGGAAACAGTGCACAGAGAGCAGAGTGCGCGGTTGTATTTCACACTTAATTTGCCCTGGCACATAGAATCAAAAAATCATTCTAAGGAACCAACTTCCAGTTCCGCCTTTTCAACTTCTTGTCCAGAACTTCGCTTTCTACAACAAGAGTGGGAGCTTGCAACCCATTTGTATGGCCGCAGTTTGATATAATACAGAGATGGGTGGGCTCGATTGGAAATTCGATTGTGTTTTCCAGGATTTGTCTAAGTGTGATTTGGAATATGCTCCATCTCCATGGCCTAAGGTCGGCCGAAGCCGAAGTTCTTTAACAAGATTGCCATTTGAATTCCTGGACAAATAAGAATACATTTATCAAAACCAAAAAATTCAAAAATCCTTGGAGCGGTTTTTAAAAGAAATAATTATGTATGTACCTATAAAATTTAAAAAACAAAATTTTAGAAAAAAATTTCAAATAATTATTTTTGAAGTAATTATTAATATATATATAAAATTTTAATTTAAAAAAATTCAGTGTTTCAATTTTCGAAAAATCGATTTTTCAAAAAAAATATATATTTTAAAATCGAAAAGCAAGTTTGAGTATGCAGTTTCTTAACACTTTTAGAGATCATTTGCAACAAAATTATTTTAATCGGTTCTTCCAATAGTGAGAAAGTCGAAAAGAAAAAGTGGTTCTATGGGAAGTACCGTTAATAAGTACGCACATTAAAATATTTCTTTACTTAATACTAGACTGCACTAATTTAAGAACTCACACATTTTTTTACCAAAATTTTTGGAGACGTTTTTGAGGAGTAAGTTTTTTTCTTAACGTTTTTTAACATTTAATGGGATGTATCTACCGCTGTTTTTTGTTTAAGGAAAATAGTTTTTTTCTAAGTATTGAAGATAATTTCAAACTACTAACTAAATACGAAGTTCCGAAAAAATCGATTGAGTCGTTTTCAAAATACATATTGAGTTTTCAAAAAAAAAACTATTTTTTTTAATTTCAAAAAAAATTTATTTTGAACAATTTAAGTGTGCTTTACTGTTTCGACTTACGTTAACTTTTCCGTTTATTAATGAATTGATTTTTTTTAACAAAAATTGTTGGAGCCGATTTTGAGCTTCTTTTTGGCAAAATAAATGTATGACAAGTACCATTATTTTTCGTCTTTAAAAAAATTGAAAAAAGTGTGGGCATATTACAATATGTTAATACAATATCTACCAAGTTTGAATCAAATCCAACCAACCTTTTAGGCTGTGGACTCGAGCACAGACAGGCAGAATTGTGGGACACTCTTTTCGTCTTCGTTATCGTAACTTACAATATAGAACTTATATATCACAAGTAAAGAAAACGTTTTGTGATTCTTGTGGGAAAAGATTTGTTCATGAAAAAAATTAATTCAACTAAAATACAAAATTATGAGTTTCAAGTAAAATAAATGTGAATTTAAAACAAACAAAAATATAAAAAAAAAATTTTGTGTTGGCGTATAAAAATTGACAGAAAATTGTGCTCAAGCCGTTCCAGACTTTTTCGGGGTTTATTTCTTTATGAGAGAATTTCATCCGCACTCTTCAAAATTTGATAAGCTGCCAATTCCTGCCCATAAAAGTTTAGATCCGACCTTTTTATAAAATATATAATCCAACACTTAAAACAAAGGGATACGAGCTCTGAATTTAGGTGCATGCTCTTAAGTACTACTCTGTCCAACAAAAATTATCAGACAGATAAATCACTTCAAATCGAATCAATAATCCACACAAATATCATATCTTCCAGAATTACTTTTTCCTAAAATGGCGATATTAACAGAAATACACCAAGCGACAACACCTTTCCTTCTTTAGTGGAATTGTCTGTTCTCAAAATTTCTAAGAAATAAAATGCACGACTGGATCATATGAACTTGCTCTTGGAGCTAACAACTTTAATGTAGCTAACCATTGAGGTAAAGTTATTTAGCAGGTTTAATGAATTGTCGAATGGATGATTCAAGGAATGGTTAGATAGGTAGCGTCCTTCAAATGTATTTTTAAATCTAAGTTATGGATTTTAATTATGTAAGTTAGGAGGGTAAAATTTATCTATACATATTGATGGGACCTAAGTATGTAAGCATGTGCATGTTATAATGAAAATGAAGAATGTAGGTGGGTAGGTAGCCAAATACATGCAACTTCATAATTTAGGTGCAATATGCATTACAAAAGATTTATGTGATTTTTAAAGACACATATGTATAAATAAATACATGAGGGCCTATATTGTATTTAGTTTTCAGTGACGTACGCAAAAATAAGTAAAAAGGGAATAATAATATAATAATAAGGTAGAAATAAATAGATAATCCACATAATTAAATGTTCTCATATTGCTTAGTCGTTATAAAGGGTTATCCATTTTAAGGTTTCATAAGTAAGCGTAAATAAAACACATATAAAATATTTTTTTTTCATGATATTTCTTTTGTATTATAAAGTTTGAACGTTGATATTATGTGTGAAACACTACATCATTTAAATGACCACCACGGGAATTGTTGCAAGCATCGATTCTTTTGAGGTAATTTTCGATCACTTTTTGACACATATTGGGCGGTATCTCAGACATAATCTGACGAATGTTGGTTTTCAAGTGCTCAAGAGTTAAAGGTTTATCTGCAAGAACACGGTCCTTCGTGTAGCCCCACAATTTTGTTTATTAACATATTCACCGAGTGAGAAATGTGCTTCGTCGCTGAAGAAAATTTAGTTCGAAAAATCGCCGTCCACCGCCTGTTGTTCAAGCACCCATTCGACGTATTTACGACGTTGTGAATGGTCAGCTGGGTTCCGTTGTTGTGTGAGCTGGACTTTATATGGATGTAGGTGTAGATACAAATGCAAAATACGCCATGATGTGCCGTAAGACAGTCCTAATTCCTGAGAACGACGACTAATCGACACATTCGGATTCGGCAACACTGATGCACAGGCCTTACAATATCTGTAACCAATCCAGTCACTGCAAATTTCTTCACAATTTTGCCAATTGCTTGCGTAGTTGGACGATTATGTAAACCATATTCTCCTCTTAAAGCACGATATGTGGCTGTGCCAACATCACCATTTGTGTGGTAGGTTTTAACAATTTTTATGCGTTGTGCGATAGTTAAGCGATCCATTTTCGTAAATGTCAGACTTTCAACTGAAAAAAAAAATTGGTTTAACAACTTAGTTTGACAGATGCCGAATTCCAGCCCTATACTTTTGAAACCGTTAAATGGATAACCCTTTTGGTTTGAGAGAAAACAAAGACGCAGTTTGAATTCTTTGATTATAAGAATACAGTCGAACTTCGACAACTCGAATATTTGATAACTCGAATGAAATTGGTTGGCAATAGCGCGAAGCCTGAAGTTTACATGTAATTTTTGTTGATAACTCGAACTTCTATAACTCGAATATCTCGATAACTCGAATGTCTCGATAACTCGAAGATGTTATTTGGCGTCACCTTCGATAAGTCCATTTTTTAGGGAAATTATCAAATTCTGTGGATTTTTACAATTTCATTTCATAATGCTTTATTGCATTGCGTTTTTGGGAACGGTGTTTGTATGTTCTATGACCTTGTAGACAAATGTGTGTGTTGAAAATTGTGAGTCCGTTAAGTGTGAGTAAAATCTGGCATGTTCCGGTGTTAGAACACACATTATTAGGTTGATATACGCATGTATTATAATACAAATTCAAAGTCTTATTTTAACAATTCAACAACAGACGAAATAAAATGTTTAACGAAACTGACGTAGATGGTAGATACGAGTATTAACAGTGTAGTATGAAGTTTTTACTAAAAGTAAAGCTAACGTGGATATGCCCTTAGACGAACATTAAAAACATCGTTTGAAGATAAATATAATTATTAAGAGCTGGAGAGTGGGTCAAGAAAGAAGGATGGAACTACTAAATATAGCATTCCGGCAAATCCATTCGTCAGCCAAGTATAACAGATTATTTTAAATAATCACAACAACTGTACTTTTTTTATTCGCAAATAAAAATTTTACGTTATTTTTATTAATTTTCTGTTTTACTTGATAACTCGAAGTCTTGATAACTCGAATTATTTTTTTGGCAAGTGATGGTTCGAGCTATCGAAGTTCGACTATATATCAAACAAATTTCAAAATCGTTCGAGCGGTTTTTTAATAAATTAATTTTTTATGTTTAAATTTTGAAAACATTTTTATAAAAAAAAATTGAAACGCCATTTAGAAGATATTATTAATATACATATAAAATTCAAATTTAAAAAAAACATCTGTGAAAAATCGATTTTTCAATAAGAAATTTATTTATTTTTTAAAAATCGAAAAACTTTTTTTTTGAAAATTTGTGTATGCAGTTTTATTAATAATTTTAGAGAGCATTTGTATACAAAAAATATTTTAATCGGTTCATCCAATATTGAGAAAGTCGAAAATATGAAAAGTGGTTCTATGGGAAATACCGTTAGTAAGTACGCAAAAAGAAATATGTGTATACTTAAAGATGAACTGTATTAATTTAAGAACACACAATTTTTTTTATAAAAATTCTTGTAGCCGTTTTCGAGAAATACATTTTTTTCTTAACGGTTTTTTAAGATTTGTATGGGAGGTACCGTTGTTTTTTATTTTAGAAAAACAGTTTTTTTTTATCTTTTCAAGATAATGTCAAAAGTAGACTAAATACGAAGTTTCGAAAAAATTTATTGAGACGTTTTCGAAATTTTGAATTTTCGAAAAAAAATTAATGAAAAAAAAAACATGTTTTTGAAAAATTTTGGTATTCAATAGTGTTTAAACTTTTTAGGAGATTCTGCGCAAAAAAAATTCAAAAAAGTCAGATTAACAGTTTCCGAGAAAATCGAAAATCAAAAAATTTTTCTACTAGAGGTACAAAAAATAACAATTTTTTTCCAAAAAAAAGTTATCAAAAGGTACCCTTTCCCTTCATTAATGAACTGATTTTTTTTTATAAAAATCGTTGAAGCTGTTTTTGAGAAAAATTAGATTCTTGTTTTTGGCAAAAAAAAAATGTATGGGAGCTACTGTTAATTATCGTCTTAAAAAAATGAAAAAAAAGGTGGGCATATTACCGAAAAAACAATATGTACCAAGTTTGAAGCAAATCCACCGAACCGTTTAGGCTGCAGACTCGAGGACAGACAGACAGACGGAATTGGGGGACCCAAGTTTTTGGTGTGCTCTATGATCGTAATGTCATTTTTGATTGGTAGAAAAAAAAATGTTTTTTCTTACGAATACATAACTTGCATTATAGTATCTATATTCGCAAGTAAAAAACATGAATTCTGAAAGTATCTTAACAAAAAACCAAAGAAAACGTTGTAACTCTTATTCAAGAAGAGGTTTTATTGATTGCTAGCTGATCACATCACACTACACTTAAATATTATGGAATAGGTTATGATTGGGAGTCTTAAATTTTTGTTTAATTACCTGGGAAGTCTTTGACGGGTTAATAGGATATCTTCCAATTGAGTATAGTGCAAAGGCTTGGATGAATGATAATAGGGGACAGCGAACGTTTCCATCTACGAGTAAGTATTGATTCCCTTCTAGAATTGGATGAGTTATCTCATTCTACAACTCTTCCTCCGGATGTATTTATTTGAGAAATTTCAACACTGGAGTATGTTTAAGGATGTTAATTCACCATACCAAATTTGGTGCTTTCCCAAATATTTGTGCATATCATGTATAAAATATTTCCTCTTGAAAAACGCAGAATTTGCACGTCACACTACCTGATAGGCCGAGGATATTTAGATAACTTCTTAGCTTGCAGTGTCCAGTTAATAGTTCCGTTATTGTTTTAAGGGTTTTCATGTGTAGGGCTCTAGTTTAGGTCTCGTCTCGGTTTCTCCGCACCGAGACTGAGACGAAACTACTTTAAATACATACCCGAGACGAGACCTCATTTTCCGTAACTAAATTCGCAGAATCTCGCTAGTCTCGGTGGCTTGGTTTCGGTTTTCGCTAGAAGAAATATTTTTTTATTTAATTATTTTTTAGTACTCATATTCATTTTTTTAATATTCACAAGTTTGTTTGCGAAATATTCTATGCGCGTTAAAACGTTAAAATCCAGAGAACGATTTATACTTACGATTTATGTATGTTTGTCGTTGGTATAGAAATCGCTCATTTTTGAGATTTTGTTTTCTTGTCCGGAAAAACTGACTTTAAGACTTTTAGGCGACACTTGGAAAAAAATATTATCGAAACGTCAAAATATAGTTTGTTGCCTAAATATCAAGCCATGAACTATCAAAGTCGATTGAAGGATGGCTCCGATTTAAGAGGATCAACAAACCTCTACAAAATTCAAATTTTATTTCGAAAATACGTCTCTTAAAAGGTGTCTGATAACGTTAATTTGCAACCTATTTTTTACGTGATCACACACATCTAAACCAGGAAAGAAACCAAGGAAGGCCGAAAGCGAGACGAGACTGCACATTATTTTTTTCACGACAAAAAGGCGAGACCAATATCGAGACGAGACTTGGTTAGACGAGACCGAGAAGAGACTGACATTTTTTTGATTTTGACGAGATCGAGACAAGTCTAGCAAAGGTCGTTGCCAGGCCCATTCATGAGTGTTTAGCTTGATACAGGTCTTAAATTGCTTTTGATTTTAGTTCCCAGTAAGAGTTTGGTCTTTCTCAACTTTGAGAGATCTTTCCAAATTGTTGATCTTTTGGTGTTCTCGTCTATTTGATTTTGTATTAAATCACATTTGCAGGGTCAGGGGTGTCATTGCCCCTATCGTGACTAAAGGGTATGACTTTTCATTACTTTGAATATCAACATGACCTGGTAACCAATGGACTGTCACATTGCTTGTCGCGCCAAGTTCGTCTAGTCCTCCGTACGCATTCCCATACAAGAATTGAACTAATTCCTTAGGCGCTTAGTGCTTTTAGAGCGGCTTGGCTGTCTGCCGTGATAACAATATTTTGATTGTGGTAAATTTCTATCAAGATTTATATGTATATGTGCATTTTTCTCTAGTGCTTACTTTCGCCTGGAAAATGCTATCGTTGACTGTCCAATATCAGTAGGGAAGTTTAGCTTCTGGGCCTAAATATTCCCCCTCCAGTCCCTTCACATTTTTTCGATTGATCAGTATACCACTTGATAACATTTGCCTTGAGTATGTAGATAGTTGTTTCACCTATCCACTCGTTCTTGCAGCTTAATTCCATTTTAAAATGTTTGATGAAGTTATATTTTCTTATAATTCCATCTCTTGGAATGTCGAAGGGATATTATATATTAACTACATGTAATGGTGTCAGGTGAACTATGACCTGCATTGCTTCTGTAGTGCATGTTCTAAGTTCCAGTTTTTATTTAAGAGTGAAAGTCTGCTTCTTATAAATTCCAAAGAAAACTTCCTGCAACATTGTCAGCTAACTATAGATTTTTGGACACGTCCACAGATTTATTCAATTTAAATAAAACTGCATCCTGTAACAAAGTTACATATTTAATCTTACTAGACAAGCGCCATTCCAATTTTCACCACACATTGCTTTCATCGACGAGCTAACTGCGGTGCCGTGAAATAACGCCGAATTTCAAAAGCCGAGTCGGCATTATTTCGCTTTTCATTTATAAAGAAGAAAAAAAAAGATTCCTAACTGACAAAACTCTCTAATTTAATAAAACTAAGTATGGCCACATGGCACATTATGAAGTCTTTAAAAATTTCAAATGTAAACAATAAATTTTAAAAAGCTCGGCGCGTAAAGGGGGGCATATGTTGCCCCTTCAACCTCCTGCTAGGTCCAATATAGGGTTTGGCGGGGGGGTTCTAGTTTGGGTATGCAAATTTTTTTTGGAACTTTTTAAAAAGAAATCTCCAAATCAAAAAAAAAAAAAAATGCATATACCCAAATTTGTACCCACCCCAAATCCCATATTGGGCCAAGCAGGGTGGTTGCAGGGGGGGCTGCATGCCCCTCCGTAAGCACCGAGCTTTTTGTACGCGGTGAACTTAATTGCAAAAAAACACTTCACGCAACTGGCAAAAAAAAACCTAATAATGGGACTCGGCTTTATTTCATAAGACACGTTCGGCATTATTTCACTTTGTCATTGTGAAATAACACCAAATTTTAAAATTCAGGGATATTTCACATTTTTACGCTTTTACAAAGTGAAATAACGACGAATTTTGGAATTCGGCGTTATTTCGCTCGGCCTTATTTCACGACAGCGCTAACTGCCACTTCAACTTTTCAAATTCAAAAATTATAACCGTCAAGGAGCGGATATGCAGAGCATCGTTAGCAAGCAGACAGGTGAACATACGAATTATAGTGAAAGCAGAACATTACCATCAAGTCAAACATCACGCCATATGATTTACATTGGAGGAGTTTTTCTGCATGTTACAATTCACATTCGCGCTTATTACAACAAATGTATAAAGAGTAGGTAACATTGGTACTTAAAAATATGGACTTATGGATGTTACATGTAGCTATCTGGTGTACATAAGGGAAGTACCTGGAAGCACACTACTGAGTGGGTGCTGCACTAGTTAGGAGTTTCGTAATTGTTTGGCCTTATGCTCTATATTGTATGCCTTCGGTTTCTTGAACTTTGCGCCTTTGGTTTCGACCAGGGACGGGGACTCTATCCCACCGAACTTTACGCCATTGGTTTCGACCATGGCTGGGGACTCTATCCCACCGAACTTTGCGTATTTGTTTTCGACCGGGGCCGGGGAATATATCCCAACCTATATTAGATCATTAGTTTATTTTTAAGGGAAACTATTGTAAAATATTTATATGAAATACCTTGTTATAGTATTTTTGATCGAATTTAAAGTAAGATTTAAGAACCTAATAAAGATTGTCATTTAAACGGAGTTCAGAACTCTTCACGCACCGAGATTAATTGCTTTCCTCGGACCCGCTGACGCTACCTCAGCTAAAAAACTAACCCATATAAAAAAATGAAAATTTAAAACTATCGACTTAAAAGAGAGTAAAAAATCATAAAGAAATTATGCTCAAAAATACCTGTTTTTAATCAAATTTAAATTAGAAAAAGAATTTTCCGAATAACTATTCTAAAAAAAGTTATACCTTATAACGTAAGTCTTCCAAACGACTTTTGTCGAAATAGCACACAGTGATAACATTTTAAAAACAACAAACACTTCGTAAATCAGAGTTCTGTTCTACTCATTTTTAATTTTTAGAGTATAAGAAAAATTCAACTGAAACACGAATATCTTCTTGTGTATTCATCATACTTGTTGACCTGTTTTTTTTTTAATCCAACAATTCTTTTTTTCCATGGCTACATCAAAATAAAGCCCGTGAGAATCCTGTAAGTCCATTAAGTAATCTCGAGCAAGCTTCCAATTCATAATTTCTTTGGAATTCCGTCTCCTCTCAACATTGTATCAGTATCCTGCCGAGCAAATATCTATAAAAAGTTTAGGGGGCACCTTTAACATGTGCCTGCCCAAAATAGCCAATTTCCTGAAACAAGGATTTCTGCTTAATTACTTTCATTCCACTCACTTTCTTATGGCTTTCCATCTCCGTTATAAGCTCCAATAACAAAATTTATCTCTTCTTAAATAACGAAAATACTCGTAAATAAAATTCTTGGTGTGGGGAAAATCCAGCCAGCAGTTCTTCTGAGTCCTGAGCCTTTGTTAGAAGAAGTTTGTTTTCCGTTTTTTTTTTGTTTTCGGGAGAAAAGATGTGCGTGCGTTCGCAGGGATGTATGCATATGTACTGGTATTTTACGATACCAAACCAGGAATATCTTTATTGTTTTATTTTTAGTTATAAAAATAAAGTGGCTGAGTCAAGGTGATCACATTTTGTCCTTAAATTATTAATACCGTGGGGAAATTTAATTCTATAATAATTGTCTGTTTAAGAAAATGTATTTGGTAGCGTACTCGTAATACGATAATGATAATATCCCTCGACTACGAATTATGTGTTCCTTGTTCAAATTTTTGTTGCTGTTTTTTCTTAAGGAGGCTCAGGGTCAATGTAGACTTAGCTAAACATAAACAATATATAAAGCCGACTATTGGATTGCAGACAGGGTGGCCGAACTGTCACTGTTTTTTCATAAACTACGCCTGCTACGTAGTCAATCTAGATAAATGTACTTAATGTAGTAAATGAAACAAATTGTAGCAGACGTAGTTTCAAATGTCAAATCGTCTGAAATGTCATTTCATTTCGAAGTTTGAATTCATATTAATTTACCATATATTTTGTATTTGGCGACTTGTGAACAAATTGAAGTTTTTATCATAATAAACAGAATAAAAATACGAGATTATAACAGTTTTTTTTTTGTTTTCAAGTTCCGACTTGGACAGGAAAAATCCAAAAAAAACTTGTTCACATTCACTATTCTATACGATGAAAATGAATGATAAAAATAATCGGGTTGATTACTGCAAACAAATTTCGGATACCCCTATTTCCATATCTATGTCTATACATTTCTATTGGTCGGAATCGGGTTTCATTAAACTTGGGTCATTGGTTGAGATATTGTTTTATTCAAAATTTTGGAATTTGTTTCTACCCGGTTGAAATTCTTTTGATTTTCTTAATTTACTACGTTAATGTAGCAAACGTAGCAAATTGTAGTAAATAAGACGCGTAGTTTATTCCCGTAGTTTTTGACGTAGAACATAGAATGTAATTAATTTGGCCAACCCTGATTCCAGGAACTTGTCTTGTGATTTTAGGTTTAAAATTGTTAAACCTTAAAGGTAAACAGGCTTAATGAAAACTTTTGAAAAAAAGATATGAATGCAGAATCTGACGAGAATTCTATACGCAAACGATTAATTAAATAATTTTATGTTTTTCTGTTTGTTTGTCAATTTAAGCTGGTGAAACACTTCATGATGATGATCCTCTGCCAACAGAAGATATCAATACAATGGATGAGGCTATAATTCACAACAATAACTCCATAGATCCAAACGGACCTATAAGAATTAATATTACAAATGATTTGGGCGAAATGCATAGAATGGATGGCAGGTAAGTTCTTACTTTCTGTTCCTTCATAAGATACAAATTTTTATATATTCCTTTCTTGTTAAAGAGGACAAACTAAACTTGAACATCCCCATCAAATTGAAGATATAGATGCTGTACACGATCATAAAGTTAGTTTGCTTATTTTTAATTTTGTTTTAAATTTGAAAAAAAAATAATGTTAATTTTTTTAGAAGAAAAAATGGCCAAAATGGACGAAAATAATAATATTACTGGTTGTATGGGGACTTTTCACTGGATTTCTAATGACAACAAATGAAAAAGTCGTCGAAAGAAAATTACTATCCGTTCCACCTGCACAAATACCCAAAGGTCAGTTTAGTAAAACCAAAATTAATAATTCATACAAAGTGTTTGTTTGCCGATTTGATAATTCAAAAAATATTTTGTTTAGGTGATATCTAATGTGTTTGTTATTTTAGATTTCAGTTGCTTTTAAAGCACTTTTTCGTATCATTTAATGACTTTGAATGCCCAACAACAACTTGAGTGTGCTACCACCAAGTTTTTTCTCAATCATTTTTGGCTGGAATTATATCTATTTCACGACTTGCCAAGGTCGATCATCAGATTCCTTTGCAAAAGAAGTTGTTGTTGGGCATTCAAAGTCATTATATTTCAGATAATTGACAAATGAAAAAATAATTAACAACTTGCTAATATTCGTTATTCCCAGCTAAACTGTTGAGGTTTTCCATTGGTTAGGTTAATTAAGAATTTGATGCGAAATTTAATTTTTTTCGTGGCAAATGGAACGCATTTTGAATTGACTATTTTGTTTTATATGTATATAGTTTTGGCAAATATTCATTTCTGTAAAACTGTGTATTCGTTGTTGTGAAACTCAATAATTCCAATTGTAAAGGGTGTTTTTTTTAAATGTGTGGTTTTCAGGAAGAAATATAATTTAATGTTATGACCAAGAATTTAGCTTTATTATAAAGATAAGGGTTTGCCATTAGGATTGTTCTTTTGGCGAAATGACATCGGCAGCAAAGAAGTATTTACACACATTGCAAATACAACAAAATGCTTTCGATAAAACTAAAAGCTGAAGTCTGCTTTGGATAGATTTGTGACATTTATTCGAGTATCGAATGTTATTATGTTGTTTAGTTGGTAGTTCCGATGACTTTAATGAATCTCGAAGGGCACAATCACATATTTATTAGATAAGTTATCTCGGAAACCAAACAATTCGAATATATTTCTGAATGATTCGGAAAAGTTAGCTGAAACGATTCAAAAATCAATAATTTTTGGTTAATTATGTGTTCTTTTCTTAAAAAAATTGTTTCACACCTATTTACGTACAGGAAATAAAACGTGCCTAACGCAACAAACTGGACCAAAAATACGTTTTATTAATTTTTGTTGCTTTATAAATTATAATGTGTTTTTTGTTTTTTTTTATAATATAATTCTATATACTACTGAAATTACTCAGCCAAGTAGAAGACTTAGCATTATATTTAATTGTATTGATTCAAAATAGCCTTTAACGGCCTTTAGTCCGCAAGTAAGCTGAGTAATTTCAGTAGTATATAGAATTGTATTATAAAAAAAAACACCTTCTTATTAACTATGCCTAGCCAAGGACAAAATCTTCCAATTTTAATGATTAAAATTTTAATCTTGTTGGATATAGTTCACATTGCTTTTTTGTCAAAAAATGCATGTAAGTTGAACTGAACTTAACAAAAATTGCGTATTGGTAAGGCGCTCACTAACCAACTGATGAGTCCAAGTGAGATTGCCGGAACGAAACCAACATTTTGTGGACTAAAGGCCGTTAAAGGCTATTATAAATTATATTAATAAGAATAGGTAGGGGGCGTTCTTCCAATTTAAGTTAAAGTTAAAGTTAGCTTATCCGTGCGAAACTGCCAGATCAAAGATATTTAAATAAAAGATGTTTGAGTGGCTTTGTGTCAGCTGCTGTCAAATTACCTAAAAATATAGCTAACTAAAACTTGAGCAGCGCCCCCTACCAATACTCTGAAATTTAAATAGCAACAAGCATTTACAGAGTAAGTGCATATCCTTTATTTAGTAATAAATAAGCACTCATTAGCAGCACGTAAATGTATGTTATCGATAGAGCACTTATAACACGTGCAAGACATAAACTGTCGAATTCGATTGTGTAGATTATTAAGATTTCTTCTAAAAAATCTTAATTTGGTTATACCAACAATTGGAAATTATCAGATTTAATATCACCTGCGGAAAAGGGTGAGGACTTAGAGATTTTCGGCGAAATTTGGCAAGAAATACATTCTAAATATTTCAAAATATAGCTTATTGCCTAGTCAGAAAATATAAAATTTTATTGATGGATGTCGTAGATAATTAACTTGACCTTAAAATTCGTGCCAAAACAAATTTTGACGATCTTACGTAATTTTGAATTCGGAGTCGAATTGACCGTTGACCAACCAGTGAATATTAAAGTGGACATAATCATCCTTTTTTCAGTGTTTATTCGTTGCGACGTTAGTATTTTTTACCAAAACACGACTATTTACCCTAATTATGAGATTCAAAGAGGGGATTTCTGTCCACATTTCATATAACTCATTTTTAATTAACCTCTCTACTTTTGAGCCGCATGTAAACGAAGTTTAAAAATACTTAATAGTTAAATAATGAATGCAATCATTTTTGCAAGTAAACACAATGCAAACATACCCTTTCATTGCCACAAGATCTGATTTATTGAAAAGAAACGTCAAACACCTAAAATAATTTTAAAATGAACATTTTGGAACACAGCCGTAGAAAAATCATTTTTTTTTTATTTCTTACTGCTTTATATATATTACATTTTATTTGCATCTTTTAATTCAAGCTTAAGTACTCTTAAATGCCTTTAATCTTAAGAAATAAAAACAAATCAATTGTAGATTTTTTGCATTTAGTTATTATAGACACAAGTTCGGTAATACCAACTTAAAGACACAAAAAATCAGGCTGCTGCGGATCATTCTTTTGGGAAATCCTGCTTTGCTGCCGATAAAAATGATAAGTGGGTAAGTGGCCGCCGGGGCTGGGTCGAATATATTCCAGCCGAGAGGCCCAATTTTCCACCACTTTTAGTAGCAATTGGGGCAATATGTCAGTAATAACGCGCCGAATATTCTCTTCTAAGGCGTCAATCGTCTTGGGCTTACCTGCGTAGCCAAACGATTTCACATAACCCCACAAAATAGTCCAGCAATGTTAAATCGCACAATCTTGGGGGCTACGATACAGGCCCACGACATGCGATATAATGCGCTCACCAAAAGTTTCCTTCAATAAATTGATTGTTTCGTTGGCTGTGTGGCATGTAGCGCTGTCTTGTTGGAACCATATGTTGTCCACTTTAACAATCTCTAATTAAGGCACGAAAGAGTCATCAATCCTGAATATTAGCCATAAAATCAACTTAGTGTGGATTCCAGGACACAGTGGTATTGATGGTAATGAACGTGCGGACGAGCTGGCCCGACAGGGATCGGCTCTTCATAGCTCGCTTGCAAATAGCATCCTCTATTTCATTTGTTGCTATGTGAAGGGCTAAATTCTGTCAATGTTGCTCACGGAATCCAACAAAGTATGGAACAATTTAACCAACTGTACGATATCCAGATCTAGAATGATATGGCCCACCTACAATAAATCCAACAAAAACGATCTCATTTGTAGACCAAGGCGGGACATATCAAGGGTAGTCGCTACTTAAACTACGCAGCTTTGTGCACGCAGCAAAGCTGGGTATTCCCCACAACACCGATTGCCTTTGTACCTTTAAAAACCAGTTGGAAAAGGAAACAAAGTTTCACTTCGTCTGCAAGTATCGCGCTCCGTCCAGGCTACGAATGCAGTCCTTTGTAAAAACTTTCCTTTCTGATTTAAAAGAACTATCTGATGCAAAAATCAAAAACATAACTTCTTTCCTCAACGGTGCGAAAACGCTTCGCTTGAGTGGTTTCTCTCTCATTTTTCCATTGAAAATCGTCTTTTAATTCTGGTCTATTAGAGTTATTAGGATCAAAACGGCGCTTTCCAGCTCCAATCTAAAGTCTAAGACGCGAGCTCACTCTTGACCGCCACTTTACCTACTTATGTACCTTGCCCGAAAAATCAAAAAGTTCTTCATCAAAGAAATAACTGCCCAAGTATTTTTTCACAACTAGAGCAGCGCTGGATAAAGACAAAGAAACGTGATGTGTAGTTCTGTGCTGTGAATAGTATTAGTCAAAAACGACTTTGTTACATTAAGGAAGAGTTATTTGCTTGAGAAATGCCTCATTATAGACGATCAAACCTTGAACTACGCACACATCTTGCAATAAATAGTCAGAATGTCCGTGATAATATTGAAAGCAGAAGAAATGAATGGAGTCTTATCGACATCTAAATTGCTCTACACAATCACTAACTCAAATTGGATAAAATGTACATCAGTCGTAAATGTAGACGCGCTGCTTTCAAATACACATGCTCCCAGTGGGACAAACAAGACATTAGCCATTTCGTTCATTCTGTCAACAATTCGGATAAGATTCCAAATTCCGTTGGCTGTTGCATCCTATGTCATCTATGGCATTGCTGCCACATTGTTTAAATGCAGTTAACCTTCACATGAATTTTCTCACGGTTGAAAAGCCAACGCGCACAATGACCAAGAATTCGGCTGCATAATTTACAGCTGAAGGTGGGATCAATCATAATCATGTTGCGGTGATTCAAACTACGATCATCAAGGCCAAATTCAAATCAAATTCCTTATTCCATGAATTCCGATTATTTCAACTGATCATTCATTCCAATTCAAGTGGATTCAGTTCCTCGTTCGATTGGCTTTTGCGATGACAATCATTAAGTGTGCAAGTTTAATCGTTGTAAGTCTGTGGAATAATTACAAGAGCACACAGGGATTTCTTGTTTAGTTGAATAATTGTTTCTGTTTTCTACTTATCTAAACTTCATGGTTTTAGCGCACATATCAAGCAGTTTCCATCCCTCATTAGTTTTTTCGAGTATTGTTTTTCTAATTTCATTATTACATAGCAGAATCTTAATGGTTGGTTTTGTTAAGCGATCACTCTTTTCTAAGCAGCTCATCACAGGTATTACGTTGCCTGCTATATCTGGAACCCAGCATCTGCGATTTGACCTCGGTAGCCGAAACAGCCTTAATTGCTGCTATCAATGCTAAAGGGGATTATCAACTGCTTAGTAGCTTCGGTCACTGCTTGAGTAGTAATAAGGAAACCTAGAACTGGGTAGTTTCAGAATCCCAGTAGAATCTGCGCATGTCCTATCGGGTTATGTGACTTAGCTATAGAGAAATATAGGCTGCTGATTTCTCTACACATAGTTAGTGGATTTAAAGTTGAGTAGTATCTGGCACTGCTGTGGAGGTTCTCCACATTACCTCAGTTATTTCTATGCAAGCTAATCTTTTTACTTCTTTTTTTATTTAAGTTTTCTGGTTGGTAGCTTTGTCTTCATTACAATAATATTAAAATTTCAACTGTTTCATTCTAGACTTCATTGTAAGCAATATACCAAAAGGACTTCGCCTTGCAGTTACCCTGGATGGTGCCTTTGCTTCGGAACACACCGCCAATAATCTCACCACCAGCTATTTATACGTCTTCGTGCAGCTATTGTATCTTGGGAAAGAAGAACTAACCACGTCAAACGAAACCACATCCCTGCAGGAAGAACTTCAGATTACTCACACCCAAAATTTAAGTGAAGTATGGCGACTTCCTCTGTTGGATGAGGAATTGTTTGATTTTGCGCCTGAAGTACGAAGATCAAAGGTATTCTCCATCGATGCGACCAGATTTGCTAAGATCAATAGTGAAAAAGCTGCTCTTCGGATTCGTATGAAAACTGATGCGAATCGAGGAATTCCATTGCAGTTTAGCTACGACGATACTCCAATCAACAAGGATATGGGCGTTGTGTATGCTGCCTTAGTTTTGTGCGGTTTGTACATTATGATAATTTGGGAGGTTGTCAATCGGACTTTTGCTGCCATCATTGCATCTACTATGGCTATTGGTATATTGGCCGCCTTGGATGAACGTCCGCCAATGGCACAGATCATGGCGTGGATCGACGTAGAGACGCTGCTTTTGCTGTTTGGAATGATGATATTGGTGGCTATTTTGTCGGAAACTGGGATTTTCGACTACTTAGCTGTGTTTGCTTATAAGGTTTGGTGAAGTTTTGATTTGTTTGGCGTGTCTTGGATTGTCAATGATTTCGTTACAGATCACAAATGGACGAGTTTGGCCTCTCATTAATTGCCTTTGCCTATTTACGGCTGTTATGTCGTCTTTTCTTGACAATGTGACTACAGTTCTCTTAATGACTCCAGTCACGATACGACTATGCGAAGTGATGGGTCTCAATCCTGTGCCAATTCTCATGTGCATGATCATCTACTCAAACATTGGGGGAGCCTTGACACCAGTTGGAGATCCACCAAATGTCATCATTGCTTCGAATAGTTTTATTGCGAAAAATGTAAGATTCTAATCACTTTGTTGTTCCTAAAACTTATTGAATAATATTCTTTACTTTTTTACTTAGGGTGTCAACTTTACAGTCTTCACAGCTCACATGCTAATCGGAGTGCTTGTGGTGATGGTCCAGACATACATTCAGCTACGTTACAAGTTTCGCAACATCAACGATCTTCGATTCAACGAAGCTCAGGACGTCCAGGAACTACGTCATGAAATCTCTGTCTGGCAAAGGGCTGCTGCATCCCTGTCCTCGTATTCCAAGGATGAGGATCTTGTCCGGGAGACTCTGACAAGAAAAGTCAATCGATTGAAAAGAAATCTTAAAAAGAAGATCAATTCAGGAGCAACCGCGGCTGATAACTATGAGCAAACTCTTGGACAGCTGCAGGCCAAGGTTGATTTTTTTTGACATCATTCAAATTTCAAGGAATTGCTATGATTTTTAAAATTTTATTTTAGTATCCGATTAGGAGCAAATCATTGTTGTACAAATCAGGAGTTGCTTTGGTGTTTGTCATCAGTTTGTTTTTCTTGCATTCGGTGCCAGAAATGCAAAGGCTATCATTGGGTTGGACTGCCCTGTTAGGAGCAATTCTTTTATTGATTTTAGCTGATCGCGAGGACATGGAATCAGTGCTAGCTCGTGTCGAATGGTCAACCTTGCTCTTCTTCGCCGCATTGTTCATTTTGATGGAGTCACTGTCGGAACTCGGGTTGATTGATTGGATTGGCAAGATGACAGTAAATGTTATTTTGTCCGTTGGCGAGGACTCCCGATTAGCTGTTGCAGTTCTTTTAATTCTCTGGGTAAAAGTGCTTCATAATTTGAATTTTTGTTTTAAAGACTGAGTGAATTTTGGATAATATATTGTAGGTATCCGCGATAGCTTCAGCTTTTGTTGACAATATTCCACTGACGACAATGATGATTAAAATTGCCATTTCACTAGCACAAAATAAGGATTTGCATTTACCTTTGCAGCCATTGGTGTGGGCTTTGGCATTCGGAGCCTGTTTAGGAGGTTGTATTTTGATTTTCAGTTGTTTCATTAATAAAATTTATTACTTAGAGTCTTATTTTTCAGGAAATGGTACACTGATTGGGGCGTCAGCGAATGTTGTGTGTGCTGGTGTTGCCGAACAACACGGATATAGATTCACATTTTTGGAATACTTCAAGTAAGTTATAAGGGAGTTTTTTGGTAATTAATTTTATTTTAATCTAATCAGGGTATTTAGTCTAAAAAAATAACTAAATATTAAAAAAAAAATCAAACATTGATTTGCTTCCTAATTTAAGTACCTGTGCCACATTATAAGGGATTCAAAATTTACTTTAAGAATTGTGTTGCATAAGTGTTGTGTGCAAGTCGCAAAAATATAAATTGACTAAATAAAGTTGCTTAGATGTGGCATTGAATTTATTAAACTTAGCTTGGTGCCCCAGAGCTCATGACAGAGAATTTTAATTCTTAGCAAGACTCGTACTAATAGCCAAGTGCATTTAAAATACTCGAGCTTTTAGTAAGGCTCATCGGTTTACTCTTGAACGAATTTTCGATCTTTAATCAAATACAGATACCCGTTATTTAGGCGTACAACAAGAATGTGGAATACTTAAACTTAACTTACCTTACTTTCAGATTTTAAAATCCAATGTACATAAGCAATTTCTTGTCTCGTTTTGTTAAATAAAAATAGTAATTAGTGAACCAACCCTTTCATTTTTGCTTATTTGCTTACCCTCTAATATCAAATATTAAATTTGAACAAAAATAGCCCTATTCGCTTAGCTTTTTATTTATTTTTTACATTTCGTAACAAAACGACGTTAAATAAACGCTTTTGGGCCATTCTGTGCAGTGTAAATTATAGCCTTATCCATTAACGCATCATAGCGAGTTGATAAGACTATGTTCTCTCTATTATTTCTCTAAACACAAAAATCTCATTCATAACGTCGTTGCATAGCAGCAACATCAGCTAAACGTATAAAAGGAATTTTGTATCGAAAAATCATTTGGCATCGCCCACATCAATTTCCCTTTTTTTAAAGGTGGGCAAATTGTTATTTTTGGCCTGCACATAGACCAATCACCAACGACGATGCTGTGTGCAAGCCAGTATTGTTTCTTGTCTGGATCGTTGACTGCACAAGATATATTTTGTTGTAAAACTCTCTTGTGTGTCACAAAGAGAAAATAAGACTTTCCATGTATACTTTATTTTGACATAAGCACATTATAACTATAATGGGAAGAAAATTAGTATTTTATAAGGATTTGCATAGCGTCTACATAAGTCCTTATGCACTGTATAACTATAAATAAGGCTGATAGTCTACATTTTGCTCTAAAAAAATTTCCAATATGGACGGGTTGATTTTGACAGCTCGTGGCGGCCATGTTTCTTTTACTTTCTGTTTAAATATCGCCTTTTAAATCAGTCATTAAAGACAAATCAATTCATACATATATGCAATATTATTAACGGTACCTGTCATAAAACCGACTTCTCATTAACGGCTCTATCAAATTCGGTTATTCAAATTCTAAATACTTGGTACTAAAATTTTCGACAAATTACCTCAAAATCAGACTATCACAAACATAGACATAAAATCACATTATCACGGTAGCTGGTAAAGTGACATCTGGCATCTATGTGAGATAAGTCGCTCGAGCAGAGGTAAAATATCCATTGTTACGTTCATAATGTGGAATCACATTCCTGCCCAAAAGAATCGTCATAATTCATCTGTAGAAATATACAATTTTTCATAAAAATGTGGATTTTAAGGAAAAGAATTATTATTATTTTTTTTTTAATTTAACTATATGCCTGTAAGACCTAAGGTCTTTTTTAAATGCAACCTGAATTGCACGGCACTAGTTTGGCACAGTGAATTTGAGAACCAGGTATTGACGGTCTCATTTTAACCCATGTGCGGCATCCAATCAAAATTGGAGGTATAGAAAAGAATGCGCCTAGCGCGGGGATCGAACCCACACATCTAAGTTAGCAATCAAGCACTTTATCCACTGCGCCATTGCCACCTACAAATTATATATTAAAGTTTTTAATTTCTTTTAACAAATAAATTAAATAAATTCTTCATAATAATTTGTTAAATTCTTTTCCAAATAAAAAAACATAAAAAAACACTTTCTCATTTTTTCTCATACACTTTGGGTATTAGATAAAGAAAAACAACCAATTTCCAGTGATGTGCAAAGAACTCAATTTTAACAAAAATTTCCCTGAAATTTCACTTTATAGATTGATAAAACTAAAAAGACTTATAGATCTCATAAAATTTAAGAGGATTTTTGATAAAAGTGATTTTTGTGTTTGCTTATAAAATTGGCTATTGATGTTTTTAATAATAAAAACCCACTAACTCAGGCTTATATTTTAGAATGATACATTTTGTTATATTATTATTTTCAACGAGAAAATAGTGCGATCTTTTCTTCTGTCATTGAGTCAACTAGTCTTATGTCGAATTCCAAACAAAAATTTAAAATCGATATTTTTGTTGTCGTAAGGAACTTGAAAAACATATTTTCCGCGTAAAGCTTATGAAATCCTGCTAAAAACGCTAGATTTGTTTTGATAGCATAAAACTGATTTTGTTTAGAATTATATTCGATTGTGCTTAGAAATTAATGGAATGTTTGGTTTGAAATTCAACATTATTGTGGTAAAGTCTTGTAATCGATAAAATAGTATTGCCTAAAGCTGAAATAGCTGTCGAAATCAAAATATTGAAAACACACAAACTGAATGTTACGAACACAACGCAACGCAACTGCAAATGGTGTTGTATGCGGTTCGACAAAAATTAGTCAACTTTTAATTTTTGCCTGCAGTTTTTTTTTTCTTCAAATGTCAAAATCACGTGCACGATCGAGTCAAACCAAGCGATTTTACATAGGATTGATGGAGCTTGAAACTATTTTCAATCCCGGAAAAAAATCACAGCTGAAATAACATTATATCAAATGTGAGTACATTTTACAGCTGTATTGTGGACATGTAAAATACAGCCCGTGTGCCATTTTCATACAGTAGCTCCAGTTCAAGTTACAGTACTCCATTGTGTTCAGCCATCTAAATAACAATGCATTTGGCAGTGAAGAATAAAGACATGGCACGTCAAAGCATTTTGGGTAAACATTGACCGATTTGTGTCATTCGTGTGACCGTCAACGTGACGTGTATTGATGGAATGGTGAGGTGACATCTAGAGTGTAGAATGGCTTATTGGTGGCTTCAGAGAGTCAACACGATGATAGTTGTGTAAATTGATTGTAGTTAGATATTTTGGCGAAAATATCGAACATAGACGGTTAAATCTAATCAACTAACATAGCTACTCTGCAGAGTTAAGCTCCCAAAATCTGAAAAACAATATTGTAAGCCTCTTTTAGGTCCCATTACTATCCTTAGAGTTATTTTCTTGTTACGAAACTTAAATTATTCTCATAAAGTTTTTTTTATAAGAACTTAGCTCTCTACAATTTTCAAATAATTTAAATCTTATACTTAAAATAAATTTGCCTCCCTTAACAAGATTCCAAGAATTTAGAGTCTTATAAAAATCTTATTATGAAATTTAAACGCCTATATATTTTCAATCCCATAACAACTGACTTTTCGGAGTCTAAGCTATTTTAAAATTCTATAACGAACCTTAAAGAATTTAAGGTATACAACATTTTATTACAGGATTCTAATAGGAGTTGTATTTTCGAATTGGCACATGGAATCACATACTTACTCGTCACACGCCAAGTCAGCGACGTAGTCGAGATTATTAAATGGATGTGAATTGTCTGTTTTAATTTTCCGAAATGTGTTTATTGTTCTAAGGGTTTTTTCAAATACTCGTAAGGCCCCTTTCCCTTACTACGTCCGTGATTAATAGTTCAATATATATGTAACTTGTTATCTCGCTCGCATTTTTTTAAATAATCCCATAATATAATGAATATTCCCATAAGAAGACTTAACATAAACTTAGTAAATGAGAGTGAGTAAAAGTAGAGGAAACCAAACTCTTATAATGGTCTTATTGTAATTATTAAAGGATTCTCTCATCTCAACAGCAGCCATATTTAAGTAAGCAGAAAATATTCTTTGAGTATTTTGAGGGTCAAGTTTTGGATATGTTGAAATTAATTCTAAAAATTATTTATTTTAAAAACCCTTTTTTTTAAACTATTTATGTGCATCATAAATTTCACAAACAAAAAATTATCTCGATACAAAATATTTAACAATCGAAATTGGTATTACTTTAACTTTTCGACGTTTCTCTATTGAAACCTTTTGTGATATGAAAAATGTTACTTGAGTAATTCTGTTTTGTGACATAAAAATATCTACCAACAATTACATTTTGTCATTTGTGTAAATGCAACATTAAGGCTCTTAGTGCGTCATATGGATTGCTTTTCAGATTTAATTTGACTCACAAGTTAATTTTTATGCATTTAGGATGATATATTATCCACTATAATTTCAAAAATTAATTGAATCTCAAAAGTATCCAAGGTATCCCTATCCTTGATAAAAAGTATAAATTAAATAGTTTAATTATCCATTATTTTGAAAGCGCTTTGTTTTTTTCGAGGTAAAATTTTAGAATTAGTAGATACAATTTCAACCGAATTAATTCTTAGCTCCCATATACGAACAAACAATAAAATAAAATAATGTATCGCAATTATAAAATAATGAATAATTGACCTACAAAATAAATACTATCACACATTCTTATCAAGCCCATCAGTTTTTAGCCATGACATATACACGCAAAAACCTTAAAAGTGTTTGCTTCTATCAAAATAAAACATTAATGAGAAAGATATATTTTTGTTAAGATTTATTCTTTCTTCTTTTCCGATTTTCTCTATTCTCTTCTAGGAACTCCCATTGCAAGATTTAGCAGAGCTTTATTAGAGTCATATAGGATGCCTATTTTCATTATTCTATATCTGTCATCCCATAAGAAGAACACAACTCTGGTAGGGAGTATAGAGAGGCTCTCATAACTAGGCCATTTAACGCTTTTAGCAGTATTATAATAATCTAGAAGAATTCTTCAACACTATTTTGGCTCCATTAAATTAGTCTCATTAGGTAATTGGAGAATGTTATGAGAGGAAAAATGTTACTTGGGATTTATATACAGGGTGGCCCACGAATCGTGCTACAATAAGAAATTTAAATAACTTTTATTTTAATCGATGTATTTCATTAATTTTTTTTATTAAAAATTAAATTTTATTTTAAATAACTAATGGTTTTTAAAGATGATAGACCGCAAATGACCTTCACGCTCATCCACGGCACCTGATCAGAAAATTGTTCATTGCGGCCTGAAGGGTTGAAATTGGGATCGCCTCAATTATTGTCTTAATGGACTGCTTCAATTCAGTTAAATTCCTGGGTTTCGTTTTGTACACTTCCTGCTTGACATAACCCCATAAAAAAAGTCTGGCGCACTCAGGTCAGGTGACAATGGCGGCCAGCGGAAAGTGCAGTTTCTGGATATCAATTTGTTTGGGAATTTTCGTTGGAGTTCCGCCATAACTTGTGTGGCTACGTGTGCACTTGCTCCATATTGTTGAAACCAAATCCTGCTGAAAGGGATACATCTTCAGCGAAGTTCTGGGTAGAAAAATCTTTAAATAACGGTCCTCATTGACAGTTTGTGTTACACCGCTTTCTTCAAAGAAATATGGCCCGACAATACACCTTGATGAAACTACACACCACACAGTGAATGGACCATTTCTGGATTAGAATCACTCCGTATACGGAAATTTTGCTTGTTAACATTGCCGTTTAAGTCATAATGGGCCTCATCAGACATGAAAAAAAACAACTTATCAATGTGTTGTCTTCTTCGGCTATTGCAATCATTTTTCGGCAAAATTCCAGGCGAACAGGCAAATCCTGAGGGCTTAACTTGCTTGTAATTTGGACTTTGTACGGAAAGAAGTTTAAGTCATCATGAAGTATCCGTTATAATGACCGTCTGCTAACTCCAGCTTGGCCCGATAAGTTTCGAGTCGAAACACTTGGATTTGCCTGTATTGCCGATGCAATAGCCATGATTGTACCCTGAACCCGTACATTGGGATCTCGATGATACGGTCTTCGTTCTATGCTTCCAGATTCGGCAAACATGTTCACCAGCCTCATAATGCTCCATCTACTCGGGGGAGTACCGCCAAACTCCAGCCTAAATTCCCTTTGGACGGAAATGACGGATTGCAAAGAATGGTATCGCTGCACTATCCAAATCCTTTTTTTCAGTATCCAAAGCATACATTTTGATAAATCTAAATAGTGGCCTATAAAATAAAAAAAAAATAAGCCGATTACTCACACTGAAAAAAAGTTATTACGTTTTATTTTTGTGGCACGATTCATGGGCCGCCCTGTAGAAAAATTCTTCCGTTCTGTTTTCATTTAGAAGTCTTTGTAAATCGTTCGAAAAACGTTATTGGGATGTATAGTAAGTATATGGCGAGGAATTGACTTGTTCTCCTCTTAATCAATGCAGCTTCTACAGAAATCGTTTGATTAACTCCAAGTTACTTAGTGTATACTTGCTGCCTGCATAGATTACAGTTTCAGTTAAAATTGCTTTGCCCCCAGTCTGGAAGAAAAATATAAAATTATTGAAAATATTTCTTCGATTTCAGAAAAGTGTGTTATACGCGAAAATATTTTTTGTTTCTTGTCTCATATTTATTCTCGTTAAAGGGACAAATTCGTGTTTAAAAGATAATATCGATACACCCATCCCTCTTCCTACTGCAATTAATGGTAGTTTAAATGCTTCTCTTAAAATAGTTCTTTACCATATAATGAATATAAATGGTGTGGATGACATTGCACATATATCTTTTTTTGTATTAATTGTATACCCAAATTTTTATTGCTGGACTAATCAAGTTTTTAATTCTTTTATGTTTTACAGAGTTGGATTCCCGGTTATGATAGGTAGTATATTAGTGGCGACTGTCTATCTCATGGTCGCACATGTTGTATTCCAATGGCATTGATGAATCATCGAAAAGTACACAAAAAACGAATTAAACTAAGAATTTATGATAGCAAATCCATCACCACTAACAAAGTTGTCATTTTTGCAAAATGCATCATAAAACTTCAAACCAATATTCAATTCATCAGGTTCAAAAAAAGCAACAAACTATTAGGCATTATAAAAGAAAAATACAAAATTTATCCTTAAAATGCAAAGAAAACAATGAATTTAAACCAATGTTAAGAGGAACAAAAAAACAACAACTTAAACAAAAATGCGAATTTATGTAAAAAAAAAAAGAATAATTATATTTTTCAAAGAGATACATATAAAAACATTTATTTTTACACCAAATATTTGTTAGACTAACAATTAGCGATAATGTTATTGATTAATTAATAAAATATTATGCGATTGATGTTAAATAATATACAAATTAGTATGCACTATATCTTAGTTAGTTAATAATATAAAATATTATTAGATATTTAATAAAATTCCTTAAGTTTAAGTTTGTTATATTATGAAAAGTGTTTATTGTGAATGTATAATGTATATTGTATATGTTTGGCTGCAATATATATTTTTGAAATATAAAACACAACATTTTTTGTTTGCAGTTTTTTGTTTATGTTTATTTTTTTTTTAATTTACGATTTATGTTGTTGTTTTTGTTTAGCAATGTAATTTTTAGGAATTTCCAAATTAAATATTTGAGTAATTATAATTTAATTATTGTTTAAGGTTGAAAACAAAGATGAATAAAGAAATGCGATTCTAAAATTAATATTGGTTGCTTTCTTGGTTGTAATGTTTAAAACATAAAAATGAAATCCCACATTCATGAAAGATTGACTGTGTTTTTCTGTTGTGGTCGTAGTTGCCAGGAGAAGGTTTGTTTGAAAGAACATTTTTAGAAAATTCACCTGAAAAGTCGGAGGGTATATTTGTATCAATTAAAAAAAATGTGACGTTTAGTTTGACGGTTATAGCCTTTTCACACCAAACTCGTTTTCGCTTTTCGTTTACCACAACGAGTAGAGCGTTCACATCGAATATTTACTAGTTTTTGTGTAATATTTCAGTTGTTTTGGAAAAAGCTGTCAAAACGTTTCAGAGGATTGAAATTAATTTTTTTGACAGCACAATCAAGCAGCTGTTCCTCTTATTAGGACCCATTCACAATCAAATCAATTTCTCTTAAGAGAAAGATCTGTTCGTTTAGTTTATCTTTTAATTGCAACTCGTTTTCAAGTCGTTTTGCAAAACAAGTCGTTTAGGGTTTTTAGTATTCGTTTTGAGGGAAACGAGTAAAATGTCTTTTATGGTTTAGTGTTAATAGGCTATTATGTTACATCACACATGTTTTCAACCAACAACAAATCGAATAAACTGATTTTTTAACGAAAAAGAATTAAATTTAGTTGTTTAATGTGTTAATGGGTTATCGGTGGTGGTTTTTAGGGAAATGTGGAGAAATAAAGGACCTTCATTAAGCGCTTCATATTTTTAAATTAATATAAAACAAAATGAATGTAAATCGAAATTTTGTATTTAATTTAAGGTCCTAAAGATGCCATATAAAACCATTGTGGGTGGAGGCTATGGTTTGTGGCTTATTAGAATAGACCTACGACTGCATAGACAGAAAACTATGCAAGAAAAAAGTCTAATGGAGTTATTGCAAGATCTTGGTCGGTGGCCAGTTCACCTCAACGTGAGATGGTCATTCCCTTTAATTCGCTCGTGCAGAATTTCCAATGTGGCAAGTAGCGAAATGATGTTGAAATCAAATGTGTTGGTATACATATCATCCAATTCAGGTTCTTAAAGAAATAAGGACCGATAACGCTGCCAGCCCAAAATTCGCACAGTGACTTTTTCGGAATGAATTTGGCCATCTTGGATCTATTTAATTAGGAAATATTTGTTGCCTGGTCTCATTGCCAGCCCTAAGAGGAGAGTAAAATACCACAAATTTGGAAAGAACTTCCAAGATTGAGACAACCAAAATAATTTTAATTGTCAATTGCCACCAGAAACGGTTCGCAACTTGTTGCCTCTGGTGAAAGTCTTCATAATCGGATTTACGAACAGGACCCGGTCCTGGACTCATTTAACAAGTGTTTTCATCTATCTCGATCGCAATTATCCCTGGCTCATGCAACTCTATAGACCTTCTGGTGTAAGCTATCTGCCAATACGTAGGTACGATTTACCACGACATTGCCTACTATAAAATTCGCTATAAAGGATTTTCCAAGCTAGTTCATTCGTGCTCATACGAGCTAATTAGCAAGGGTTGTATGAGATGTGTGAGTATTATGCAATACTAGCCGGATGGAGTCTATCGAGCCTTAATTTTACCACGATATCTGTTTCGAGATAGATTAAATCGTAGTTGTTTCGTATGAAAAATGAATTAATCAATTACAGGTCGTACGAATCTATCTCAAATATCGATGTCATCTACGTAAGCCAATATATGGCTGGACTATTTGTTTCGATAGCCTGTCTTGTTGAGGTGCTAGATTAAAAATAAGCTAACACAAAACAACTTGCTAAATGTGAGGAAGAGCATATATATATTCATTTGTCATGGTCAGCCTATGTACAGTCATGATTGTTTGGGCTTCAATGTTTTTCTATCGCGTATAATTTTAAAATTCTGGTCAATTGATCAAATATGCGGTCTCAATCCTCCTTAGAAGAGATCCCATTTTGATATCACCCTTCTTATATTGGGGCATATGACACCTTTTTTCACCAGTCTTAGATATCTTCATAATTTTTTTTGTTTAATTATCCCGACGGGTATGACATCCACTTGCTGTACTTTGTTGAGTTTCAACCAACTAAATGCTTTTTGTATTGCATCCAATGGCCATTTATCTTTCACAGCCATCATCGTGGCATCAGGTTCTCTTAATTACCATTATGGTTAGTCTTTAAAAACTGTCTTTCACCATACCGTCTATGCATTATTGGCATTATTAAATTATTTGCAACTTTACGTACCCGACTATTGGCCACCATTTAAAAAATATATAAAAAATAAATTCAGGTTTCCTTGAAAGACATACATATATTATTTATTTTAGAAAAGCTCTTGGTCGAATATAGTGCATACATTTAAAGCCTTAATTTAGATGGGTAAATGCAAAGCCATGATCACAAACAACAACCAAATATATACACATCACCAACTGAATGCATTCTCCTGACCAATTTATTTATTGCAAAAATTGCCGATAATTGCACATAGATAGCATTAATTTACACACTCAAATACATATTGAATTTACATTTACAAAATAAATAGAAAACACTATTGACACATTAACTTACGAAAAACAAATGAAACCAAAGATACACACCGGTTTTCTTGTGCGGTTACTTTAAAACTCGTGCAATAAGCCAACAACCTCAACAAATCGATATCTATACAATACACCACTGAACGAATTATTTTCATATGAGTTTTATCACGTATTCGGCCAATATACAGACATGGAAATTGAAACCTGAATAAAACTAATTTGTATTTATGGTAAAATCCTATATTTGGTAAATAAACAAAAAAAAAAACAAAAGTAGATCGACTGACTTGCAGTTAATGTAATAATGGTTTCGAGTTTATGATTCAACACACTTAAAAGAACAAAGTTCTTTCATGTTATTGAAAGTTGCTATATTTCAGGTATAAACGCTTCAGTGGACACCAAATATAAAACTGAACAATTTTCAATAAGAAAACTCGTTTAAAATTCAATACATCTGTAATATTGCATTAGAAAGAATAGGTTGGTATTCCAAGGTCGATGTTAATTGGATTACATCGTAGAGATACATTATGTAAGTGCACAAATGTATCTACATCTATTGTACACGAAAGAAATCAATCGTTCTCTTGTGGCTTACGTACAATTTTAATTGGTGTATTTACAGCTAATTGAGTCATATTGAAATATTCAAATTTGGGCTTTGATATCCTCAAAATTTATTTATCATTATAATTGAATCATTAGTTTTGTAAAGTAATCAAATCCTTCTTTGAAAAATTGAGTAATTATGATTTTATAATAAACTCTTGTCCAATTATTCCACTTTTGTTTATTTTGAGCCCTTTACGTTTAGCATTTCAAAATTGGTTTGGCTCCCGGAAATTACGCCAGAATTTTTTTTATTTTGAAAAAAATACCATAATTTTTTTCTATCTTAACATTGGAAAAAATAGCTGAATTTTTTCTGGAAATAACAACCCCCCCTGCTCGGATTAGTATAGGATTTGGGGTGGGTACAGGTTTGGGTATATACAATTTTTTTTTTTGGACTTGCAGATTTCTTTTCCAATTTCCTAAAATGGAAAAACCGCCAGAATTTTTTTTTTTTGAAAAAAGGCCAGAAATAAAAAAAAAAATGTCAGTAATCTGGTGTAATATTCGTAAGCCATTATTTTTATAAATTCCATAAAATAGCCTTGTCCCCTTTTCAAAGTAAACCATTTAATTTCAATAGTTTAAGTATTCCACATACAAAAGAGTTGAGCAGCGAACTCTTTTTAAATAAAAAAGACTATTGGCTGATTAGGGAATACGAAGCCAATCGTTTTCAATTCGATATCTCATTTTCGACTCGCTTCGTTTTGATCAATTAACGAATTCGAAGCGAATCGTAAATGCTACTTCTAAGATTTCTAGATCATTGACAGCTGATTGCCAGTGAATATTTATTATTTCAATCAAAATCATTTGTGTTTTGTTAAAATTCAAACTTGAAAAGAAAATTATTAAGAAGTGCTTCTTCACCTTTTGATCTTCTTTGCTTCGAGTCAGTGTTTATTATTTGTTAAATTAGCTTTATTTTATAAAAACGTGGTCGATAAATTGTTTCGCCTTTCAAAAGAAACATTTAAAATTGTCTTGGGCGAAATAAAAGACAAATATAGACCACAGAACAACAATGGGACACCACCAATTATAAAATTAGCTGCAACATTGAGATTCCTTGCAGACGGATCATAACAGAAAGTGGTTGGGCAGGATACAAACATTGGAATGGGGCAATCCACAGTATGCAATTCAATGTCCGAATCGCTAGACATATTGCAGAGAACGTTGTATGTTGTGTCCTTTGGTTATCCCTTCGTTTTCCCTCATAAATTCGATGAGCGGAGAAAATTGTTGCTGGTTGGTGTCTTCCTGTCTTGGGCGCCTACACGTTTATTACAAAAAATGATTGTTTATTTCTTTAGTTTGTTTTTAGACAACAAAAATAATAGTTAAACTCACATTTTTATTTATTTAAATGAAAAAAAAACACCAAAATATCACTTTCGACCGTGTCGATAAACCAATCCGGAAATGAAACCATATCGGAAATGCACGCGCTAAAAATTGAAACGTCAAATCAAATTCGCTTTCGATTTCGAAAATTGGGCGAATGTAAAACGAAAGAGACGAAAGCGAAAACAGTAATATCAATTCTCATTTTCGCCACCTAAAACGATTCGCTTCGTATTCCCCAATCAGGCCACTGGTTCATTACACATAGATTCAACGGCTGTTAATACTCCGGAGTGGTAATGTATGGGTAGAACGTTTAGTTGACCGTCCAGCGATTGTGAGGAAATTGAAGTACTTTTTAATTGTACAGACAAAAAAAAATGAACCCTAAATAGATTTAAAATAATTGTAATTGCATTGGCTTATGCGACTTAAAAAAACGAATATTGTCTTTTGCGGAGAAATGATAAATACTCCGTAAGTTAACGGTGCTAACAATTCACCTGGAATAAGTCACTTTGAGTGCAGCTCATAAAAGGCAATACGGCTAAATTGCGCAGAACTTCACATTATGTGTACCGAAAAATGGCAAAAAGTTCTCTTCAATTACGAAAAAATATTTAATTTAGATGGGATAAATGGATTTAGTGGAATGGCAAAAGTCTTACAGATGAAGTGACAATGAATCGCGATTTCATCCATAAGCAGCATCATGGTTTGTGCAGATTTTTATTGCACTTATGTGTAGATAAATTAACTCAGAAAATTCAATAAAGCTGTTGGGCGAAATGCTGGTGAGATAGCTGTTATGCTAAGCCGACTATTCTGCTCTCTTTGTTGGATGTTGTGAAACTGTTTGCAGGAGAAACTAATTAAATACGAGTACGTCTATTGGTTGTCTACGATTCCTCATTCGAATTTCTGGGGAATACTTCTCACGCGAATAACGTTTCTATGCTTTTAATACACAGTAACAGTTTTGCTTTGACAAATATTATTAGTGATTAACAGCATGCATACGTAAATTCTTAAATTGTTGAGCTTTTACATTACCAAATGCCTTTAATTAAAATACAGATAAAAATGTATTTTTACAGTGTTGACGCCAACGCAAAAATCGTTGGTCCAAATTTGAAGAATTTGCGAAGAAGATGAGATTGAAAAATATTTTTCTTTTATTTAAAAATTATTTTACTAGTTATTAAAAGAAGAATATTTATTTATTTATTTCATTTATTTATTCATCTACAAGCTTAAGCTAACAGATTATTTACGATAAAATAAATATATATAACTTAATAATTAACATTAAAGTTATAAAATTCTAAGCTATTTTTTAAATATTAATCTTGAAAAACGTAAGCCTTTTAAGTTGCAGTCTGAGGTCAAATTTAAGAAAGCTCTAATTAAGTGTTCATTGAATCTATAATTAGTTCTAAGATGTCTTTCACGAACATACGCTAGAACTTAACCCAACAAATTGGAGAATTTTATATAATAATATAATATGGTCCTCACAAGAAATATGTGTATCATGCGGTTTTCGGCTTAAGCCTATAAAAGCCTTAAAGTAAGCATCTTACTTCATTACTCGTTAGAATTCCCACCTCATTTTAGATAATTAAAGATAAATTTCGTAAATCTTTTTTGGTTTCTTCAATGCAATAAGATTACAAGAGAAGCAGGGCACCACACAGTATTCTAGGATTGATCATACCAAAAAAGACATGACGATCTGAGAAATCTCTAATTTTTTTCCTTATAAAGCCAGCCATATAGTTTGCTTTTGACGTTATATAATCAACATGTTTACCTTCGATAGTAATTGCAATACGTTTATAGAATTTCTTGATAATATTGGTGCATACATCCTAAATGGAAGAGGATTCAAAGACAAAGCTGGTGAATACACGTTCGTAAGTAGCAGGGGATCTTCGGTTATCGACTACTGCTGCCCTTCATACGCTGCATCAAATATGATACTGGATTTTTGTGTAGGTTGCGAAACTTTCTCTGATCATATGCCACTGATTTGTTCCATAAAATCTTCTGAATCGAGCACGTATAAGAATGATTTGTGCGCCATTCCGCGAATAAAGTGGTCAGAAAATAGACACACTTCCTATCAAACAAAACTTGAGTTACTTGTACAGTCAAAACTTGCAAACACTAATTGCGTTGAAGAGCATTGTAATGGTATCAAATGCTGCATATATGAAGCAAACGGTGCACCTGTCACCCAAAAAATGAAGTTCGAGCCCAAGAAGCCTTGGTTTGATTTAGCTTGCCACTCAGCTAGGAAAAGTGCATTTAAACACCTCAAAGCATTTAGAAAACACAATCTTGAAACCTGTAGAAATAATTATAATGCTGCTAACAAAAGATACAGAAATTTATGTAAATCTAAGAAGGAAGCTTACTTCCAAAACTTAGTAAATAGTTTAAAAAATGTTAATTCAGCCCGAGATTGGTGGAAGATTGCCAGAAAGATACGAGGCGACAGTTTCAACATGCCAACATTCTTATCAGCTACTGAATTCAGCATATATTTTCAAAAGTTGCTGTCACTATTGCCAAACCATGTTGATATCAATTCCTGTTCACCTCAAGTACTAATACCTCAGTTGGACCGCACAATAGAGCTCGAAGAAGTTTATTCTGCATTATCGTCGTCAAAAGATCATAAAGCCCCAGGTATGGATGGAATTCCATTCGAATTTTATAAAAATGCAAGCCCATCTCTAATCACTGAAATTCATAAACTATTTGTTAAAATATTTGAAACTGCAACTGTCCCAGGCTCATTTAAAAAATCAATTATATATCCCCTGTTTAAGAAAGCAGATGTAAACTTGGCATCTAATTATAGAGGACTGTCCTTCCTTGACACGCTTTATAAGCTATTTACCAGTGTTCTTCTAAGTAGACTAACGACTTGGTTAGAAGAAAACAAAATAATAAATGAATTTCAGGCTGCTTATAGATCTAACTATTCTACTGTTGATCAAGTTTATAACCTATCCTGCCTCGTACAACTTCAACTCAATCAAAAAAAGAAACTATATGCGTTTTTTATAGATCTTAAAGCTGCTTTTGATAACATTAACAGAAATGCATTATTTTACAAACTTTCTGCTTCAGGAATCTCTACAAAAATGATAACTATTATCAAAGCACTTTACATGAATACGTCTGCTGCGGTTTGGGATGGTCAAGGCTTGTCAGATTTCTTCTGCACCGAAAAAGGAGTCAAACAAGGTTGTGTCTTGAGTGCACTGCTTTTCGTTCTGTATCTAAATGATCTGCACGTTAATCTACCCTTTGGGTTAACTATTAATGGTCTCGGAATTAATGGCCTATTATATGCCGACGACATTGTGTTGCTTTCCGATAATCCTTCCAAGCTACAAGAACTTATTGACAGCTTTAAATTATACTGCATCAAGTGGAATCTTGAAGTAAATCTTGGAAAATCTGAAATAGTCATTTTTCGAAACGGAGGACGTAGAGCTGCGTGTGAGAAATGGTTTTTCAACGGCACGGAGATAACTGTATCAAACCATTATAAATATCTGGGAGTTGTTTTCATCTACAATATGTCTTGGAACGAACATTTAAATAATAGACTTGCATCCTCAAAAAATTCTATAAACGCTACATGGTCCAAGCTGCTTAGAAATAAATCAGTTCAACACTCAACAAAATTTAAAATTCACGATGCTGCAACGAGATCTATAATGTTGTACTGTGCTCAAGTTTGGGGATATAGAGAACACACACAAGTTGAAAAGTTGCAACGATTTTTCATTAAAAGTTGTTTTCTCCTACCAGAAACAACACCAAACTATGCCTTACATATTGAAACTGGACTTCCTAAAGCTTTTTTAACGACCCTAGACATGCATTTTTCATTTATACGGAAAACACTGCATCTTCCAAACGGCAGGCTACCAAGAATCTTGTCAGAAGCTATAATTAGTAAGAAGATATTCTGGGCCAAGGAATGGCTGGATCTTTTTCATTTCACGTCAATGGACTTTTCTTTCACCACAAATTTATGTGAATGGCAAGAACTGCATAAGATCCTCTTATCTAAGCTGAAGGAAAAACATTGGAATAGTTTTATCAGCAACGCCAATCAGTCCCAATTCCATGATGATTACTGTAATCTGCTTTACTCTGAAGTACCAAACTACTTTCATGACTCAAACCCTCGAGATATGATTTCCCTTATCCTAAAAACCCGCTGTGGACTTCTAAGTCTAAATGGAAGATCCTTCCAAAGAGATACAAATGGTTTATGCACACTTTGCAATTTAGACGCCTCTGAAAATACCTATCACTTCGTTGGAATCTGCCCAATCTTCAAAATGTATAGAAGGATATTTCTTGGAAATGACGTGCTTTCACGCACACAATTTTTAAACGTTTTAAATGGCAGCTGCTACTTTAATCTCTATAAGTTTTTAAAAGCGTCACTGAAGTATCGCTACCTTATATTAAATGAATTTTCATAATAATTTTTTTGTTCAAATCACTAATTTGCTTATCGTCAAATTTAAAACCTGACAGGCAACTTTATGTTATTGTCATAATTAATTTTTATATCAGTATATAAAATGTGTTTGTTAAACCTTTTAATGAAATAAAATTATATATCTATCTATCTATCTATCTATCTGTTCCCTGAAAAATAAAGTCCTATCGAAAATGACTTAAAGATCTTTAACGTTTTCAAGCCTATTCAGAAGGACGGTCCAAATTGAATAATTACAACGGGTGTTTTTTTTAGACGTGTGGTTTTTAATTTTGCAATACTTTTTTCGGAGTTGGTATTTTTGACAGCTGTCACTTGATTTATGATCAGTTTGGGTTGCTATTTCATAATAAATAGACTTACTCCTGAACAAGGTTTGCAAATCGTTTATTACCAACATATTGGTTCGGTTCGCGCGATGCATCACAAGAAAATTTTGTTCAGTGATGAAGTTCACTTTTGGTTAAATGGTTATGTTAATAAGCAAAATTGTCGTATTTGGAGTGATCATAATCTAAAAGCCATTGTTGAAACGCCGTCACATCCTCCAAAAGTGACTGTTTGGTAAGCTGTATGGGCAGAGGGAATCATTTGTTAATGCTTCTTCAAAAATGAAACCGCCATAATGCTGCAGTCAATAGGGAACGCTATAGATCCTTGATTAATGAATTTTTCGTGGATGAATTGGAGGATTTTGACGTGGACGACCTTTTGTTCCAACAAGACGGCGCTATATGCTATACAACTAATAAATCAATCAATTAATTGAAGGAAACATCGCATCGTGGGCCTGTGGCGTGGCATCCAAGATTGTGCGATTTAACATCGCTGGACTGTTTTTGGTGGGGTTATGTGAAGGCGCTTGGCTACGCAGATAAGACCGAGACGATTGACGTATTGGAAATAGAATATTGGGCGCGTTATTGCTGACATACGGCTCCAATTACTGCAAAAAGTGGTCGAAAATTGGGACTCTCGGCTGGAATTTATTCGAGCCAGCCCCGACGGCCTCTTGCCCGAAATCATTTTTAAAACATAATGGCATCTTTATCTTTATAATAAAGCTAAATTCTTGGCCCCAACATTAAAATATATGTGTTTTATTTCTTCTTGAAACAACACGTCTAAAAAAAACTTTTGTTATAAGGTTGGCATACAACATCTATAAAATGAGAGGACATTGCATTTTTCGTACACCATGACGATAATACATTTAAATCATTCTCCATATTGTAGCAATCATTAATGTTTGAAATGCTTAAGACTTATTTAAATTTATGATTCATGAAAATAATAAATAACAGTGGTCCCAGATGACTGCCTTGAGGAACTCCAGATGTACAGTGAAGTACTCTAGAGAAATAACTTCTAAGTTTTACTAATTGAACCCGGTTCATCAAAAATGATGCAATCCAGTTCAAAAGCATGGAATGAAATCCGAAGCGTCTTAACTTTTTAATAAGTAGGTACTGAAGTCGGTGTATATGACATCAATTTGCTTACCTTGCGGGACCCACTTTTTGGTGTTCTCTATCACCGTAATGTCAGGTTTGATTAAAATCACGAGTTCGATTTTATTTTCAAATGCAAAACTTGCCCCATAGTACGTATATCGCAAGTAAAAAATCAAATGTAAACATTTTACTGGAGATGTTTTAACATGACAGCGGTAGAATAAATAAATAGTTTTTAATTAATTTGTATTTCTTATTAAACAATAATTTGTATCTATTAAAATCCAAAAAGAATTGGTGTTTAAATATTGATATTTTTCTTGCGTTATTCATTTGAATAAAGAAACTTGCTTCATTATCGATAAATTAGCCAGCTTTACCAACTCTATACGTGGGCACTCGTAACTCAAATAGAAAATAATTAATAACTACTTAAAACCTAACAAAGGCATATGTTTCATATTTCTTTTTAACGCCATACATTATTCGACCAAAAACAACGATTTGTATGTACGAGTATAAATGTATACAGTCAGTCATTTTTAAACAAAAGTAAATCATAGCTATATATTATTTTTTGACCAATCGAACTGGTTCCGCTGATAGAAAAAAAAACCTCAATGAATCAAAGACGCCCTCTTTCTACTTGTTTAACGATCGATGTATATACAGTACATCGATAGTTCTATGGCTAAAGTAGCAGAACGTCATTCAACTTTGTATTTGAATGGAATATTTTTCTTTTTTCACTTTCGTTGGCATAGATGTTATAAAGAGCATGGCTTGTAAAGAATCGAACTTGAAATTTTGATCAAAAGTAGTTCTCCCAATATTCATTATCTACCTGTCTAAATGTCTAGAGGGCCAAACAAATTTTATTTGCGGTAGTCATAATTATTAGTCGGTAACAAAATCCCCAAAAAAGCACCCGCGGTAGCCTGATTTTAAGTTTTGTAAAAATATGAAAATTATGATCAGTAATTAGCTCTTATTCATATAAAATAGAAAGTAGAAAAACGTAGTAATATTAATTTTTATTTCAAAGTCATTTTTTGTTTGCCTTTTTAATTCATTTGCAATTTTAAATTCGAAAATTCGTTCAATAGAAAGGAAATGATAAATGCATTTTTCTTTTGTTCAAAGTCCCTTTGCACACAGGGCAATTTTTTAATTGCTCTAAAAAGCTCATGTACCTTTCACACGAGAAAATAAAATTGCTGCAGATTTTTTAATTTCCTTTTAATGTTTCTTGGTTTGAATGTACACTACACATTATTTGTCAACTCCCCTTACATTTTACTTGTGTGTTTCTCCATTGGACATTCAGAAGCATTTCGAAGCGTCCGCCCAGTAGGAAATTAATTTTTTTGGTGAATTCATCAATGGATTAATCGACTATTTCCATCGATGAACAGTATGCTATGATTTCATAAGAAAACGGTTGCGCATTTTTTCATCAGTTAACTAAATTCCAATGAAATGAATGCTCACAATTCACCACATTTTCAGTTACAAAATCATAAGCGATGATTCAACTGATGAAGAGTAATGCATAGGTTCATGATGATCAAATGATGTTTGGTTCTCTGCGGTGCGGTGGTTGATATAAAAAGGTTTTCTCTACCATGAGAAGAGCGACGAACATTGCTTTTTTTCTATCTGCCCCAAAAAAAGACGCTCAGTCTTCACTAATCATGACATGAGTTCGTGGGTGAATTTTGAAATTTCCTACTGGGATCATGCCTTTCTTTCATTCGCATTCATGTTTTTAAAAAAAATGTTTACCAATGGAATGGTCTTAGAAGACTTCAGAACATAAACTTCCCAACACATATGAACATCCTTTTTACAACACAAATAAATTGAACAAGTCATTTACAAATTGATATCTCAAGACTGTGTTATATTGTTAGTACGGGGAGTGATTTTAAAATGAAATATAAATTAATATTTTTACTTGTCAAATTGCTTTTTTGTGGATCTAAATAAAAAGATGACTTTTTTGAAGTAAAACGTCTTTTGCGGCGGTTGGGGGTAAAAACAATTCTATAGCGCTGTCAAATCCACCGACACCTGAGATCTGACGTGACTTAGCATCTGCTATGACCCCACATCAGACGTGACCCGATATATGCCACATTTGTTCGTTTTGTGGATTTCATAAATGAGTGCAGATATGTATGTATCTGCATGGTGTGTATTCGCTGAGGAGTTTTTTTGTTGATACGTGTTGCGGATTCTCATTCTGTAGGTATCTACATGAATTGTGTGTATTCTACCAGAAATTTTTTTTGTTGCTTCGTTTTTTTTATTCGATTTTTTTGTAGGTTCACTTTTCGAATTTGTTTTTTCTTTAATTAAAAAAGGAAGAAGGAAAAATTAATATAAAACCGTTTATATTATACTAGAACTGAATCATCTGTCCCTTCCTCTTCTTATATCCACCCAACTCGAAATGTTTGAAACGCTTCAGAAGAGTCTACTTGCGGTACTTGCACTCAGTCATTACAGGACATACGCAGGACAATTTTCTTGGTTCTCTTTGCCTTCTTTCTGAGATGGGTTTTGTCTGACCACCAAAACCTTGTTGTGTTCTGTCGTAACGTCTTCGGCCCTGAGCACATTTACGCTGTTTGGATTTCTTGTACTGCGTCACTTTGTGTAACTTGTGGACCTTGCATTCCTTGCAGAAAGTACCTCTTTGTTTTGGTACGTTAACCATCTTGATCAAATTCAGATGTGAAAGAAAGAAAAGTTTGGTTGTGGGTTCGCATTGATTAATGAAGTAGGTAAGCGCATTGTGTGTATTCGATGAGGAATTTTTTTGTTTGGTCGTCTTGTTGATAAGATTAGATTTGTGCGTATTGTGTGTATTTGGCCTCGATTTGTTGTTTGTTTCTTTTGTTGATGCTCATACATTTTTGCATATTGTGTTGTATTACGAAAATTGGTCTTAGCTAGTCATATATGAAAGGAAAACGGAATTTGTTCAATACAGATTGATTTTTACTTGCGATATAGGTATGAAGATATGAAGATACTAAAGTTCAAGTTTTGTATTAGAAAAAAATATCGAATTCGATTTTTGATTAAAATCAAACTTGAGATTACAATGATAGAGAATACCAAAAAAGTGGGTTCCGGATTTTTAAAAAAATATTTTGTTATCAAACGGTGCCTGCCATACAACAATTTTTTTTCAGAAACGGCTTAACGGTTTTCTAACAAAATTTGTACATAGGAGGTCCTTCAAATTATAATTAACACTGCATAGAAACATTTTTGAAAAAGATTTGTTTGGATCTGGATTGTTGGGATTCAATATTTCGAAAACGGATGGATGATTTTTTTTAAAATTTTATTTTTAAGCTCATATTGTTAAATATTTAAAATTGTTATACATAAGATCAAGTTCGTGCGATCCAGTCGTGCATTTTATTTTTTTAAGAACGAAAATCCAAATTAGTTAAAATTAGTTCAATTGGAAGCTGCCAGTTTCTCAGAAAAGAATATACGCCAATAGCATAGCAAAACAAAATTTAATTCAAATCGCGTCCCATTCGCCACAGAAATATCAAATTCAATATAAAACCCTATAGGAAATCAAATTCGAGATTCGAATAAACGCCAACCATCCATCCACTGTGAGATTCTACTCTACTATAACTCTTATCGATGGTAGAGCTACCAGCGATGTTCTATGTAAAATCCTACTATGGATAGATGTCACAATCAAGCACATATATTATATTTTTTACTCAGAAATGATTCCTACTATGCTGCTTTAAGATAATTTCGTTTTCGACTTTCTCGATTGTGGTGACTAATGAAAAATTTTAAATCCTGCTAAAATAGTGGTTTTAGCAGGATTTTTTGTCTACAAAAACTGCTAATTTTTTTGTAGGAAAAAAAAAGCTACAAAAAATCCTGCCAACTTTGGAAACTGTAATTAGAAGGCAAATTATATGCCTAGGCCAATCTAACTTGTCTAAGGGTGACGTTTAAAATACCGTGTATATTTTTTTTAGTGTTTTTTTTTTTTACTTTTTAATTTAAATAACTAATTAATACCAAAAAAGAAGGAAACAACCTTACAAAAAGAAACACAAAAAAAATCTGGTATCAGAGTATGTTAATCTAATTAAGTAAAAGGTATTTATATACATTTTTTACTGCAAAAGTTTTCTGCTTCATTGAAAGCACCTTCAAAATTATAACAAGTTTCTTGTTCTTGGTCTACGGTAAATTAAAAATTTGATTCAAAATAGCTTTTAACGGCCTTAAGTCCACAAAATTTGCGTTTCATCCCGACAATCTCACTTGGACTCATCAGTTACGCAATTTTTATTAAGTTCAGTTCAACTTACTTGATTTTTTTGACAAAAAAGCAATGTGAACTATATCCAACAAGATTAAAATTTTAATCATTAAAATTGTAAAATTTTGTCCTTGGCCAGACATAGTTAATAAGGTGTTTTTTTTTTGATAATACAATTCTATATACTACTGAAATTACTCAGCCAAGTAGACTAAAGGCTGTTAAAAGCTATTTTGAATCAATAATTCAACAAGTCCAATTAAATATAATGCTAAGTCTTCTACTTGGCTGAGTAATTTCAGTAGTATATAGAATTGTATTATAAAAACAAAACACCTTCTAATTAAAAATTTGATGAAACAACTTGTTTGATTATATTAGGAGGAATAATGAAGACATTACAACATTTCTCACATAAATTGTCTGGGATAAAAAGTATACTATTTAACATATCAATTTTCATTTGATTCCTTTGTTGACCGTTTACAAGATTCATCATAAACTTTTTCAACTGCAGCATTTGAAATATGCAAAACTAAAATCGAATTGACAAAGTTTGACAACTCCTTGTAATAGTTTTCATTGGATGCATCGGTGAACCTATTTATCTCGCACAAAAATTCAACAGTATTTTCAATATTCTAACATTTATTACATGTTGTTCTATTGAGATTTAATTTTGGAAACACTTTTTAACAGAAAAGAAGTTTACTTGCTGCAAAATTCGTAGATTTTGTTGAGTTCGCGATTGAAGCTGTGTAATGAGCGTTAATCACTTATGTTTGATTCAGTTTTAATTTTTTTAAGTAATATTTTATATTAGGTTTGAGAAATATGAAAACCTGCTAGATTTCCAGCTAAAACCAAATTTACTGCTAAAAACACTGATTTGAAAAAAAAATGCTAAAAGCAAACTTGCTAAATTGGCAACACTGACTATAACTCTCCTGTTTTACAGTCGAAGTTTAAACTTAAGTTCAATTAAACCTGAACCTTACAATACACACTCATCTTTTCATATTCTTTTTCAGATGCATATCCTTACTGTTCGGATGTGGAAGTCTAACGGAAAAAGCTATAAAAATACTTTAATTAAATTCCGACTTTGACATTATTTTACAATAAGACTCTTGTATTCACAAAACAGCATTTAAAAATTGAATGATCATAAAATCAATTACATTTCTTGAACAGTGACTAAATGGTTCTTGTTTCTTCCTGTTTTACCGTTATTTCCACGGCCAGTGCCAGTTTTAATTTCTTCCCTAAACAAATTCAACTAATTCTCGCGGTTTACAGAATGCCAAAGACTTTAGCCTGGCGCCCAATTTAGGACGTTATCTCCAATTCTCAAATGCAGAGAATCATTTTGATTCAAAATAGAACTGAACTTAACAAAAATTGCGTATTGGTAAGGCGCTCACTAACCAACTGATGAGTCCAAGTGAGATTGCCGGGATGAAACGCAAATTTTGTGGACTAAAGGCCGTTAAAAGCTATTTTGAATCAATAATTCAACAAGTCCAATTAAATATAATGCTTAGTCTTCTACTTGGCTGAGTAATTTCAGTAGTATATAGAATTGTATTATAAAAAAAACACCTTCTTGCGAATCATTTTCAACCAAACTAAAAGAATGTAGAATTATTTACCCAAATCGGTCTATACCTCTGACTGTGATACCAACAAATTCATTGGTCCCCTATATTTGCTTACCATCGAACTCTGTATTCAAAATTTTATGGATTGTAATGACCCCTTTAGTGCGCCCAGATTACTATAACCAGCATACCCGACGCATTGCACATGCACATATTCGAACTTATGTCCAAACATTAATTTCACAGCCTCAATATCTAGAACATGATACTTACTGCATTGGTAATTTAAAAGATCCAATGTAGTTTATTCCGTCATCTGCAATCAAAAATAATAACAATAGCATTGTACTGATAAATTCTAATAATTTTTTACCTCTGAAGATTGTGAAATATTCAATACAATAGAAACATACCACTTTGTCATGCTATGCATTTATTTGAAACCTGCTGCACTATTTACCCAATAGTCTGTGCACTTTTAATAGTGTAAATGGTAAACAGTATGCAACTTCATCAATCTGCCTAAAATATGATTCCAAATACAATATTTGTATTCATGACTTTTCCATGCTACTTAACATACCCCTCCATTCAGCCCGCCATCATTAAATGAAGTCCGCAATTTGAAAAAAAAGAGAGAGTGACCGAACACTACCACTACATTCATCTACTTACAAAAAAAAATAAGACACAAAAATACAACAACAAAAAACTGCTCACCGAATATCAAAAGTAAATCTCACAGCTCATGTAGTAGGTAGGTAGGTATAGGCAGCCCATAACACCAGCACCGGATTCCGACTTGGCCGTAACGTCAGTTGGCCAAAACACTTCTTCTCAATCGTTTGTCGTGACTCTTAACTTTGTCGTCGTGGTCGTACTAAGTCGTCACAGTGTCTTTCAATTAAAATAATCACAATGAAAAAAAATCGCACACAACACGCAATCAAATTCAGATTTCGCGCTCCTTAAATAAAATTTAAAAAAAATACGAATCACTTTCATTTTTACCTTACCTCGCGCTATACGCAATTACAAGCGAAAAAATAATAAAAAAATAAAAATTCCCACTTCTGATAAGAGAAATAGTTATTCATTGCGATCAAAAGATTTAACAAAATTAAGAAAAAATCGTCACGCGTTTCATTGAGAATTCTTACGTGTGTGGCCGAGTTATGTTATACAAGGTTAGTCACCATCATCAGATCAAAATCCACCGATAAGCGGTGGTCGAAACTCATGAAGCCACCGCACCATCATCACCGACCGCCATTGCTTGAAAAGTGAGAGTGATTTGAAAAGTGACATCAAAAAAATAACAACAACACGCATTCTACTCAATTTATGTTTGAATTAATTTGTGTAAATGTGTAAATTAATGAATAATTCAAAGTGATAAAATAAAAAAAAAATCATCTGATACACTTTGAGATAATTTTTAACCATTTTTCGATTAAAATAAAATCAAGAAAAGATATAAACAAAAAGCAGCGCTAGAAATTTGGTTCAAAGCAAACATGTTTCGATGCTGTGTTCTTGTAGCGGTTATCTTGATGGCCTTGAGTTGTAGTAAGTATCTTAAAGGTTCCAAACTAATTAAAGAATTGGAGTACCTATTTTTTTTTTTTTTTACTTTTTTGTCTTTAATGACAGCTGACAGAAAATTTAAAGGTTTAATTTGTGTGATGACCAAAAAAATTGAAGCGTGCCTGCTGAAATCATGATAAAGAGCTGTTATTAGTATTTTTGGTTTTACTAATTATTGTCACTCGAATTTATAAAATTATCCATTGTATTTTTCAAATTTTATATTTCATTCAAAAAACATTAAAATTCTACTTTGTGTTAAAATAATTGCAGCTGACACGGATATTGGATATTTGTAAAAGATTGGTATAAGCAATTATAATTGGCTAAAAAACATGACGCAAAAACTAAAAGGTTTAATTGTACTTGCCAATCCAATAGTGTCAATATTTATTAATTATATGCTAGCCAAATATTTTGAAAAGATAATATATTCTGCTAAAATTCACATATTAAATTTGGAGAACATATTGCTGTCCTTGTGGGTCTAAGCCTTGATTTTCAAAATATGCCCTGATAAAGGAAACAACTACACGTTTTAAACTCGACTTTTTATGATATAAATAAAAATCACAATTGGAAATTCCTAATGACTTGGAAGATCCAAATCTAAAAAAAAATAAAATAAATAAAAATCACTCCTAACAATAATTTAATCGGACTAAATAACAGCCCGGTTCATTTGGATAGATACACCAATTTTGTTAAAATAAATTTAATTTTTTTATTTGTTCTTTTGTAAAGGTTTTTCTTTTTAAGAGACGGATAATTTTAAATGGAGAATATAAAAGAATTAAATAGATAAACATGTGTATTTTGAATGGCATAAAACAGGCTGAATTTTTCAAAATGACAATGTTTTTTTTTTAAGTAAATTTGAACAACTATGACACTTTGGTTGGCCGTGGCGCGATAGTTGTGTGTTCGCCTGTCAACCTCACGGTCACAGGTTCGATCCCTGTCATAGTATATGTCCTCTTATTTTTCTATTAAAATCCAATTCTAAAATAAATTTCATGCAATGAGTTGATAACAACATGTGATTGAGTAAAACTAGTATACCGATAAAATATGACTCCTAATAAAAAAAATAATGCGAATTATAAGGGACATAGATAAATAAGAAACGGAAACTTATCCGTGTTAGTTCAGCCGCCATCCTTGGAGATAAAATCTGAGACAACAACTACCTCCAGTCTCAGAACATCACGCCCACATCTTTCCTATCATTCCTTCTCTTCTTTAACCTCACGCCCGCGCTGTGTTGAAACATTTAAAGAGGAGAATAATCCCTGGAGCGCGTGTAGATTTGAAAAAAAAACGTTGCTCCGGCGCTTGCGACTTGAGTCTATTCATGATAAACTGCGAAAGCAAACTAATCTAAATACAATTAAGAACCACACAGATTGCCGAATTTACATTTTCGTTCAGGGTTACGCATTTGTCAAAAATCATCAGAGAACTTTGTATGTGATGTGTCAAAAATCAGAGTGCATGTGTCAAAATCAGAAGCTTTTGTATGAGGCACAAGACCGAATTTTAAAAACATGTGCAAGATTATACCTTGTCATAAGTGTTCTGGAATCAAGAACTGTCAAATGTGCAGTCACAAAGATCAGTGTTGCCAAATTAAAGATACCCGCCTCTTAAAAAGAACACCCATATATTTTGTTCGGTTTATTTAGATACATTTGTGAATAAATAGAGTATAGACGTGTTCTTTTGGCAAATCTATCCCCAGCGGCAGATTTTTTTGTATCTTTAAGTTGGTATTACCGACCATATATCAAATAACTAAATGCAAAAAATTAACAATTGATTTGTTCTTATTTCTTCAGATTAAAGACATATAAGAAAACTAAAACTTGAATTAAAGGGTAAAAATATAATGGAAATAGCAAGAATTTGAATTTTCCACATCTGTGTATTCCAAAAATGTTGATTTTAAAATTATTTTATGTGTTTGAAGTTTTTTTCAATAAATCAAATGTTGTGCCTATGAAGGGGTATGTTCGCTTAGTGCTACCTTGTAAAAATGATTGCATTCATTATTTAACTGTTAGGTATTTTTTGATCTTCGCTTATATGCGATTCAAAGATCGAGTTGGAGTATTGAGATTAATTAAAAATAAGTTATATAAAATATGGAAAGAAAGCCCATTTTAGAATCTCGTTATTGGGATAAATAGTCGTGTTTTGGTAATAATTTTTAATGTCGCAACAATTAAATACTTAAAAAAACGAGTACTTTTATATTCACTGGTTGGCCAAAGGTCAACTCGACTCCGAATTCAAAATAACGTAAGATCGTGATAATCTGTTTTAACACGAATTTTAGGGTTTAAATGATAATCTTGGACACCCATCAATAAAATTTGGCATTTTCTGACTAGCAATAAGCTATATTTTGAAATATTTAAAATGTAATTCTTGCCAAATTTCGTCGAAAAGCTCTAACATATCACCCTTTTCCGCAGATGAAATTAAATCTGAAAATTTCCAATTTTTGGTATACAAAAATTGAGATTTTTTAATTAAATATTCCCACGCCTCTATCCCCCCCAGATACCACACGCGCTGGGGTCCATTTGCACCGATTACGACGGCAAATTCGGTTGCCAGTCATATCGGCACTTAACAATGAAATTCTATATAAAAGTTGTTGAGTTTTGCAAATGCAAGCCTAACGCACCAACTTGTATTTATTGACTATGCGAGTATGGAAGAAAAAGGATTATGGGACTGCTTAGTGAAGGAGTTAAAATATAAAATACAAAAAATCAAAAAAGTTTAGGATCAGTAGAGATATTAATAATCTTTCAATTGAATTCGACAGTTTATCTTTATTTATTTGACATTAGCTGACACAAAGTCACTCAAACATCTTTTATTAAAGTATCTTTGATCTGGCGGTTTCGCACGAATAAGCTTACTTTAACTTTTACTGAAAGTAGAAGAGATATATAGCCAAAAATTTTTGATTTTTGGATTAGCTCAAGGCCCTGGTAGGTAGAGCTTAATTGTATTATAGATAATGTAATTTATTTATGTATCAATAAAGTTATAATAATATTATTGATTTTTGACTTGCTTTCAGCTAACATATCCGAATCGTTCACAAATATATTCGTATAGCTTAGTATCGGAGATAACTTGGGTGAACGTGTCCATTGACAAAAACAAGAACTCTACGAGCAAGGACTTCGAGATTCATCAAAATCATCGGAACTACCAACTAAGCAATATAATATTATTCGATACTCGAATAAATGTCACAAATCTCTCCAAAGCAGGCTTTTGCTTTTACTTTTATCGAAAGCAGGGTCTTGTATTTGTAATGTTTGTCAATTCTACTTTGCAGCGCAAAGCTTTTGCCAAAAGAACACCGCTTATTTTACCAATGAAAGAAAGGCCTTTTCATTCTTTCCGGACTTCTATTACGAGTTTTTAGTAAATCCAAAATTCCTTTGGTCTTGCTTAATTTGTTTTTATTTTGCAAATTTAAAGTTAATGGCGCAAAATTTTAAACAATGAGAACCTAATCTAAATCCGTCTTAAAATAGGAGTCAACTCAAGAAATTAAATTTAAAATGAGAGTCGTTTATTGATCATTTTAAATGACAAGTTGTATACTTCAACGTTAAAAAGGTCGTGTAACTTTGAAAGCAGTAGAATGATTATTCATCTTTTTTAAATTATACTTTTTTCGGTTGAAGTTTGACATTTCGATTTCATAACAAGTTAATTTAATAAAAATGTTTTCTGTGCAAGAAGATTTTAATATTTTTAAAGTCTGCGATTTTCAGAAAACCAAAAAAGAAATATAAAGTTCAGGCAAATCCTTTCAAAGAACTTGAAGACCTTGCATTTTATTCAAATACGGATTTATCAAAAGAACGGTTCGATTCTTAATTGAAAACCTCAATATAAGAGAGTCACTAACAAATCACAAGCTTCCTATTTTACCACAGCTGCATGTCTGTATGAACTTAGATTCCTACTGAAGAAATGTGCACCGATGTGAGTAAGTTACGTATTTTCAACATCAACCGAAAAAATGGTTCTGTTGCCGTATTTTAGGAGCATTTTATGGAAAAGTACAGTCAACACATTATATAGTACAGAATGATTTCGCCAAGACACATACATAGAAATTTATCACATCAAAGTGAGCTAATGCGCACGGATTATTTTAGTTTGAAACCGATGTGTTTATATTTAATTCTGGTTCTGTTTGATTCCTATATCTGACAAAAATGGGTGCGTCCAATTGAAACTTTGAAATGTCAAAAAATCGTCAGATTTACTCTCTTTTGTATTAATTCCAATACAATTTTCAGCTGTCAGCTTGACAAACCTTTGTGTTGGAGTGGACTCGCTAAAACGATTCTCCAAAATTATCATACTGTTTCCAACAAAAACACATCATTTAACATTAGTGACGATACTACTCGTATATAATCATCTAAAACTATTATTTAATATATTTAAAATATTTCCTTACTTGAAAAATTAATATTGAAACGTTTTTGGCTCACGTATCAAAACTTGAGCGAAAATACACAAATTTAGACATATGTACGTTAATAACAATATCGCAGACCCGACATTAAACAAATACAATATAAAATCTGCTACCGCGTTCCATTGGGATCGTTTTTATTTGGCAATCCGGAATTCTTCTCCGAACCGGGATCCCAACTGAACACTTTTGTGTGATTCTAGTCCAGTCATTTCAGGTTTTATCTGCGGAAAAAATCGTAGTGAGCTGTATACACCTTTATTACGGTGTGTTGTAATGAAAATGTTACAAATCGACATCGATATCGTACCAGCTTAAAAAGTTATGAAGGTCAAAAGGTCACGAGCATCAGTTTTTCGCAAATATCACGCGACCTATTACTTGGAGGTCATTATAAAAATTGTTCTTAGTAAAATTATCTACAAAAAATCTTACGTATTTTTCTGTAACATCAACCGTTTTCGGAGTAGAACGCTGAGAAAGCGACTAGAATGCACTCACATATGGATTAATTTAGATTTTTAGATTATATTTATTCAATATTAAAAATTGTACAATTGTTGTCATAGAGAAATTAACTTGAATATTTTAAGGCATGACAAATCTGTCGTCTGCCTGAGTAAGCAACATTTCGATAGGTTTTACAATATTTGTAATCTACAGATAAATATAAAATTATTACTGTGTTATTTTTGAATTTACAAGTAAAGCAAAGGATCTGATTTAAATTTAAAGCAGTAATTTTCAGTTTAGTTTTAACAAACAACAAATATTAAGTACATGTTAACATTTTGAAGGGCTTTTAGAGTAGCTTAAACAAAATTATTCAATTTGTGTGCTCTATAACAAATGGCTTTGGCAAAATAGTTAAACAGCTGATTCCAGTTGAAGCCGTTTAGGTACTTCTTAAATTCATCAACCTGGAGAGTACTTTTTTCGAAGTAGGACCGTCTTATCTCTTTGAGCCCAGGACACACGCCAATGAAATGAAAAATATCTTCTCTCACTTGTAAGTTGCAGAGATTACAATTACCATTACCTTCCGTTCGATGTGGTGAACAGTTTAGATTTATTAACTCTCCTCTTATCTTAAATATTGTTCCAATTGTAAAGCAAGAGTAATCTCTATTAAAGTAGTTGATTTCTTTTAGATTATAATTGACTTTTGAGTAATGAAGCCTCTCTGTTGATTCCCGAGCTTTTTCGATAAAAGTGTATCTTTCATTCTCGTCAGTTAGGCTAATAACCTCATAGAACATCTTTTTCCATTGGTTCGAGCTGTTTTCCGATAAGTGCATTGTTATGCCATACTCTGCTGCCATTGAAGTCCAATTTTTAACAAAAAGTGTCTTAGTCATCTTTGGCAGTCTGTGTTCATCATATTTACGATTCTTGAAATTTAGTCTGCATTTAATTTTAAGGACGAGATAAACATTGTTGGAAACCCCGACTCCAGGTGATACATATATTTTGGGGTATTGATTGGCAGGTGAAAATTTTTTCTGAGGAAGAAGCGAAGCAGGTATTCTACAACTTCAAATCGCTGACCTCCCCAAACTTGAGCACCGTAAAACAGAATCGGCTGCGCTGTTGCTTTAAATACACTATATTTCGAGCTTAGAGCTATTAGTTTATTGCTGAAAATTCTTTTCCAATTTATGCATATGGCTGTTTTCGCTTTATCCACTTTGGATTTAAGGTGTTTTTCCATATTAAGGTTGAATGTAAGCTCCATTCCCAAGTAAGTGTATTTCTAAACCACTTCTAATTGATGTTCACCTTATTTCCAGTTTTCACCTCTTGCTATTCTGCCAGAACCCTTTTGAAAAATCATTACTTTGGACTTATCAATGCTTACCTCCAAGCACCACAACGCACAATATTTATAAAGTTTGTTGATCATCATCTGTAGTGAGGTGGGTGATTCTGCTAATATGACTACGTCATCCGCGTACATAATTGCTTTTATTTTTAAGCCGAACATGTCTACACCACATGTAAGCCATTCCACAAGATCATCTAAAAAAAATGCGAATATCAAGGGGCTGAGATTACAGCCCTGCTTTACCCCACGGTTTGTGTCAAATGTTTCCGATTGCTCCTTTCCCTTGAGTATATTTGCAGTACTTTGTTGATATAATTTTACAAGTGCACGTACGAATTTTGATGATAATTCTATGTTGTGAAGCTTATAGAGCATTGCGTTTCGGTTGATCGAGTCAAAAGCTGCTGTGAAATCCACAAAAATATGTATAATTTCTTATTTTGGTTCAGCTTAATTTGAGCTATTGATTTAAGTACAAAAATATTGTCCACCAGCCTGGAATTGGCTAAGTTTATTATTAGCATTTGCCCATGAATTCATTCTTTTATATAATAACGTTGTATATATTTTTAACGCAGAGTTCAAAACAGATATCCCTCTATAGTTAGTTGGATCTGACGGATCACCGCCACATACGGTATTGTATACCGTACACCATGGCGTAAACTCTATTGCTTTTTATTAAAGTTTGTAAGTGTCTTAAAAACTCTTATCTGATATTTGGACGTTTCGAGAAAATAGAGGTTTTCGAACTTAGTAAAATCTGCAATAACTTATCCAAATGACCTCCACTGGCAGATGTTCCGTATTTCATTGTACTGAGACCTGTCCCTTTATAAATGCTACTGCCTGTCGGACTGTGATTAGTGATAATGTTTTATATGTAACGAATTATTACCGGATGGCGATGTTGTAGAAGTTAGCCGTGGTCCACAAAACAAACATAATTTTTTGAAATCAAAAGCGCTGATACTTTTTTTTAAAGTATATTACGTAGGTCGCGCTAAAATTTCACTCCCATACAAAATTTTCTCCAAAGTTTAGCCAAGCTAAGATTCAGCCAAGCATTTTAGCGGAGAGGTACGTAGCGCCAGCTAAGAAATCAATTTTTTTCCACTATCTGTCAGAATTTAGCGCAGGAAATAAATGTCCAGCACATTAATTCGCAAGCTAAATTTTGACAGATTGTTTTTCATTGTGTTTCCCGAGATTCGTCCAAGTAGTTTGTGGATAGGTGGGCATTCTCGATACTGTTATGCTGCAATGCGAAAAACAACAAAACTTATTCCACCAAAACTACGGATGCTTAGTGTGGTAAGTCAGGCTACAAATGCAGGAAGCAGTAAGACTGAATATGGCAAGAGTTTTTCTGCAAAAGAAACTACAGCAAAGGAACGTTAAAGAAAAAAGAGTTTATGCTGCAAGATTTGTCTTATAAATTATCATACTATTCGTCTTATGACTTCAACTTTGAAATTTAAATAACATTTTTTTTAGAACAGCTGTTATGATACAAAAAATGACAACAGCCAAGTTTGACGTTCGAGTATATGAATGTGTGAGTGCCCTTAGTTCGGATTCTGATTTCAAATCCAGATTCACAAATGGATACGACATAAGTCTCCATTGTGCTCATCCAGCCCATATCGCCAGCTGAATACAGAACAGCTTACATTCATCATGCTTACAGTTCACACTGCATTCAAGCAGTAAATATAAATGGAGGAAGTAGGAAATGATGATAAATTGTGCGAAGCTTATAGACTCGTAGTGAATTCTAATCTCAGTTTGGAATTGCTGAGGAATATATTTCCCATGGTTCATATCTCTAGCTGAAAGGCAACTATTGCTAAATGCTTTGTATCTTCCAAAATGTATTTGCTGATTATTAAAATGTGTTATTTTTCCTTGTTTTAGCCCTTAAGTCGTATTGTTGTTATCCCGGCTTTCTCTGTCTGGGAAGGATCGTGGACCAAATTTACTTTTTCTTGGGTTGAAATCAGTTGCCTAACATTATATTTTGTTCTCCCTGTTTGATTATTTTACGTGAAATCGTTTTACAAATTTATTAAGTCAATTACTCTTGTAGTTCTCTTTTTCGGTTTTTCTAATATTGAATTTTAACAATTTCATATACAAGAACTTTTGAATTTATATTATACTAATTGGGTGTGTTTTTTTTTTGTTTAATAATTTTCACTTATTTAAAAAAAAAAATAGAAGAAACTATGTAAATGAACCGGACTGTATCTACCTACATTACTATACTAGTTCCCTTAATAGGCATTCATAAAAGTATCTGGCGTTTGCGGGTTTGGCTGATACTTTGAAGTCCAAAAATATGCGGTTCGTGTCAAGGCTGAATAGTTTAGCCATTGATACCCTTCCCTCAGAAATGTAAATATTAACGATTCATGCATTTTTTCCTTATAATTTGTTTTTGTTTTCTTCTAACCTCGGTTAAATGAACTTCCTAGATAGATGGTTAAGAAACCGGAGAGCAGTATTTTTGTGTAAGATACACTAAAGGTTCACTGTTGATTTTTTTGATATTTGAATGGATGGTTCGATTGAATTTGAATCATTTCCTATACCGTATTACATGCAAACTTAATTAGCATAAATAAATATTTCGTGTGTATATATTTTTTGTTTAAGAATAAAACGTGGGGTTTAAATTATTAGTTGTTTATGGATTAATTTGGTTAAGCAAGAGTTGACTACTGCAGTATGCATTTTAATTTATTTTGTGTGCCTAATGTTGGTTGAGTCAACGTTCATGGTGTTTGAGCAAAGTAAATTAATTGGAAGGCACAAGTCAGTATGTCAATTATAGTTTTCGCTAATGGAAGAATTAATACATACATACATAGAAGTAACACATTCAATCAGATGATTTGGTAATTAAGAGTTAGAGGTTCGGATTGAAAATCAAATGAAAAGAGATATAAAAAGAATGGATTTGGTTTAATGGCCGTCTGACATTCGTAAAATTTAAATAGCTTCGAGCTAAAATACAAGTTTGACGTAGATACAATTAGTGCGTTTTATGATTATGTCGCAAAATTATAGTCTGACAAAATCACATCACAAATCATATTTGATTGATTTTTCCTCAATTTATTTTTTCACCGATTAACACTTTAATTAACTACATCATTAAAACTAACTTTCACTCATAAAATTAATCATCTCTCAATATTTTTCTTTCGGTCGAAATTTCATAAGCTATTACAAGTTTTATCTGAATATTAGTTTACAACGAAAAATACGAGTATGCACATTATGCTTTGTTGGTTTTACTATACTTATTCGTATTACATCGTAACAAATATAAAAATGAATAAAATTTAATTTTAAATAACTAAAGAAAGAGGAACAAATTTCAAAATCAACATTTTTACATAGAAATTTCTTGATTCACAAACAGGTTGATAGAAGATACTTTTAGCTTTAAGAAAAGTGAAAAAATAATTGTAAGCAACTAGATATCCTTATTTTTACTTGGGATTATAGGTACTATAAGGCAAGTTATGCATTCGTGCAGTGCAGTTTTTAAGGTACGATCTATCATATGGTTGAAATTTTTTTGAAATGTCTAAAAATGGTAGGTACTTTCCATAGGACCGTTTTTTTTTGCTTTCGACTATCTCATAAATGGCTCAACCGATTCTTTAAAAATTTCACACATATATAGGTGCAGGTAGCCCAATTTTAACTGCGTACCAATATTTTTATTTAATATTTTTTTGCATGTTTAAAAACATTTTTTAAAAAATTTAAAATTTATACGTATTTTGAAAACTGCTCATTAATTTTTTTCAAACATTATAGTTATATGTACTTGCTGAATACCTATGAATTGGCGTTTTTGATTTTTTCCAAAAAGTTTAAAACAAAAACTTTTTTTCTCAAAAACCGCTCCACAGATTTTTCAATTTTTTTTCTCATAAATTCAAATTTATACAAGAAATAAAATGGCGTACTTTTTTTGAGCTCAAATTTGTTTAAGTATTTAGTTCAGAATTTTGAATTATTTTTTTTTTATTAAGCCGATTTACATTTGATTTTAAGTTTATATATTTTTTTTAAACGTATGGGCGCACTAAAGGGGGTTTGACTACCCTTAAAATGAACAAGAACAGTGGGAACTTTAGGAAAGTAGGGAGAGATGCAAGAGGAGATACCGATGCACATTGTTTTTGAATTTCTGAATATCAAAATGGGAGGGGAAATAGAGCCGGGTAAAGTATTCCACATTCGAGTTGTACGAAAGATTCTCTGTACTTAACAGTTCGTCCGAAGTTGGGCTCAAGGGTAAACTGATGAGCATTCCTAGAAGCTCGAGTATTACGGCTGAAAAATTTAAGGTGAGGAATGCAATTGGCTATTTCGCTTGAACATTGTTTATAAAAATAGCGATAAGATAGTGAGAGACATATAACATTTGGACGGTGTTCTAGAGATGTAAATGTTTGCACTAAAGTTCTATCGCAAATCATTCTTAGAACTCTATTTTGAATTCTATTCAAAAAATTCAAATGAGTTTTGGGAGCTGCTGCCCAAATGTGCGAGTTATAATCTAGCTTTGGACGAATATTTAAGATTCTCCTACCAATTTTTTTAGTAAAATATTAAAGAAATTTTGTATATTTATAAAATTAAGTAAAAAACGACTTTAAAAATATATTTAGATTTTTTAATAGAAATCTTTTGCATACGATGTTATCGAATATAAGAACAAGTTCGTACGATCCAGTCGTGCATTTTATTTAAATTGCCCTCCCGCCACCATGGGGAGGGATACCATTCCTCCCTTAGTAAAAACAAAATGCTTATAATTAACAGTTCTACGTTCAATGTACATATGAACTATAGGGCAAGTTTCGCATTTGGAAAAAAATCGAACTCGAGATTTTAATCAAACTCGACATTACGATGACAGAGAACATGAAGAAACTGCATCCCGCAATTCCGCCTGTCTATCTGTCTGTAGGTCGAGCTTTGAATTCCTGGATAAATAATAATATATCGAAAAAAATTCTAAAATCGTTGGAGTGGTTTTTGAAAAAAAATAATTTTTTATGTATAAAATCTTAAAAACATTTTTAGCAAAAAAAAATTGAAACACCATTTTAAAGATATAGATACATTAACAAAATTTAAATATCAAAAAATTCAGTGATTAATTTTTAAAAAATCGATTTTTCAAAAAAAATTTTTAAATATTTTTTAAAAATCGAAAAACTTTTTTTTTGAAAATTTGAATATGAAGGTTTATTAAAACTTCTAGGGAGCATTTGCACAAAAAAAAATAATTTCATGCAATAGTGAGAAAGTCGAAAATATGAAAAGTGGTTCTATTAAATTAACAAAAAAATCAAATGAACCGTTTCCCAAAAAATCGAAAACCAAAAAAATGGTTCTAAGAAAAAAAAAATATCAAAAGGCACCCTTCCCCTTAATTAATGAACTAATTTTTTTAAAAAAATAGTTGCATCCGTTTTTTGAGAAAAATAAAATTTTTGTTTTTGGTAAGAAAAAAAAAATTATGGAAGGTACTGTTATTTGTCGTCTTAAAAAAAAATAAGAAAACGTGTGAGCATATTACCGAAAAAACAATATGTAGCAAGCTTGAAGCAAATCCATCGAACCGTTTAGGCTGCAGACGCGAGGACAGACGGATTTGCGGGACAAACTTTTTTGATGTTTTCTATGATCGTAATGTCATGTTTGATTGTTAGAATTGTTTTTTACGAATGCATAACTTGCCTTATAGTACCTATAATCGCAAGTAATAAATTTATTTAAAAAACTGGAAAAATATTTTTTGCTTAAATTACAAAACCAATTAATACTAATAAAATAATAAATACATAACATAACGTAAATGTAGATCCTGCGAAACACACCAGAAGCAAATAGTAAAAATAATTAAATGTCAACAAATGAAAATTTTAACTCTAAAGTCTTCGATGTGAAATCAAAACCGGAGTAGGTTTTCAATTTTTTGACAGTTAATTTATTATTACCCAATGGGCATGGGGCAGATAACATCGAAAAAACCCGATCGTCTGCATTTGTGACTTTTCCCTTTAAAAGGAGTCCTATTTGGACCCGCTGATGTAGTTTATAACATATGACCACCGACTTCATTTTATTTTCAAGTGCAGTTTGAAAAAAAATTAATTTGACACGGTTACCAAAAATCATTTTTTTGCGTTATTTGACAACCGATTTTTTTAAACATGCAAGACAAAACACCTTTAAGCCTTGCGCGGTGGCTATAAAAAACCTGCACACAGCTTCTTGTAACGGGAAAGTTCTCACAAAACAATTGATCCACACTCTGCCCAAAACTGCCAATTGAACTCAATCTCTGCCAATTTCTGCCATACATAATTTGGTAGTTTTGGCAGAAGAGAGCACTCTTAAGAGAATAAAATATTTCCCCTTCCTGACAATTTCGTGTCAATTTCTGCCCAATCAATTTGTGTAGGCAGGAAATTGCGTTTGTCATAAAAGAAAAAAAATATCGTGCTTGTTGTCGGAAAAGATTTGCTAAAGAAATAGATTAATTTAATAGCACAAAAATATAAAATTATTATTTTGAAGTGAAAAAAAGGTAATTTAAGAAAAAACAAAAATATAAAATTGTTGTTTTGACGTTTAAAGGGTGGCAATGGCGCAGTGGATAAAGTGCTTGATTGGTAACTTAGACGTGTTGGTTCGATCTCCACGCTAGGCGCATTCTTTTCTATACCTCTAATTTTAATTGGATGCCGCCCATGGGTTAAAAATGAGACAGTCAATACCTGGTTCTCAAATCCACTGTGCCAAACTAGTGCCGTGCAATTCAGGTTGCATTTAAGAGACCTTAGGTCTTACAGGCATATAGTTAAATAAAAAAAAAAAAAAAAGACTTGAAACAATTGTGCTCACGCCCATCCAGACTTTTTCTGACTTTATTTCTTCATAAGAGAATTTCATCCCCACTCTTAAAAAATGTATAAGCTTAATCTGCTAAGTGCCAACTTCTGGCAAAAAAAGTCTAGATAAACTTAATACATAATATCAAGTTGAAAGTTCAAGCAAAACAGTAAGATTTAAGTAGACAACTTTTGCCGCTAATTGGCATAAGACTCTGACTTAAAACTGTTTTTCATCGTTATTTAATTTATAAAATAAATTAAGCAAAAATAAATTTTACAATTATAATGCACCGCCAAAAAGTAACAAACCATTTTAAATTCTTTGGTTACTGACAGTTTTTGTTTAAGACAAGTGCGATATGGCAGACAAATGGTGCATGCAGCGTTCAATTAAAGTCGTGAGACTGAACGCAGCAGTTGAATGTATTCGTTCGTCTACCGTTCTATGGATTAACATGTGCACCCTCTTATATTGTTATCGCGACCGCCAACCCCACCGTTTCGGTTTGCGAAATGCTTTAATAAATGTGGATTGTGGATCAATGAGTTTTCGCTTCATATAATGATCACCACAAGAGCATATCACAAATCCTTATTTATAATCAATGTAGCTCCGATTAAATTCGCTGATGGATACTCTATAAGTTAAGACATGGTACAAGTTTAATATTAAAATTAAGAAGAAAAAAACATTTAAAGACAACGCCAAAACTTACAATAAAAATAAAATGCACTACTGGATCGCACGTATGCACAAGATTCTTCATAGAACGGCTTAATATATTTATAAGTCGTTTTTTATTAATTTTTTTATATACAAAATTTCTTTAATTCGTTCTTACAAAAAAATTGTTATGACAATTTTACGTATTTAGTAATAAAGCTTACAAATATAATTTTGAAAAAAAATCGTCGGTTTTTGAAATATTGAATTTTCAAAAAAAAAACATTTTTTTTCCAAAAACCCACAAAACTATTTTACGAAAATTTTGGTATGCAGTGTTATTTATAATTCGACGGACCGCCTATAGACAAATTTTGATCGAAAACCGTAGTGCCCTTTATGAAAAATTTGCGAGGTTTGGCGTATGCAAAGTTTATTTTGCATTTCAAGAATCTGGATTTAATGAAACTTTGAATTTATCCTATACTTGAAGATAAGAAAATTTGTTCGGCGTTCTTTAGACGCGAATTAAAATGGAAACTGCTTGTTAGAAAGAAATGCGAAGAGTTAAATAATAAACTCAGAGATATGTACTGGTTGCACGGGAAACACTCTAAGCTCAGTATCGAAAACATGCTAATTTTGTACAGGCAGGTGCTCAAGCCTGTATGGACTTACGGTATACAACTCTGGGGTTGTACGCGAGATTCTAATTTAAATACCTTACAAACATTTGAAAATTACTTGCTATGATCGTTTGTAAACGCACCTTGGTACATTAGAAACTAAGATCTCCACAGAAATCTCGGGATTCCCACGGTTCGCGATGAAATAAGAAATGTTGCCCGAAATCATAGAAAACAGCTATATGATGAGACGAACTTAGTACGCCGCCTGCGAAGGAATAAGCCTTCCGATCTGGTGCTCTAAACGATAATCCGCTTTAAAATCGCGGTATAAGCAGGAACTATCACCGGATAGTTACCTGCAACACGTTAATTAAATTCGTTAAAAATAAGTTTAAGTTTAAGTTTATTAATTTGAACTGGTATACATTAAGACTTCGTCTTTTATAGTACAGCAATTTATACAAAGCATTATGATCGTAAGTTAAGATAACATATAATTTAAATTAATTAATTAAAAAAGAAAATAAAATTAACCGAATAATAATAATAAGAAAAAATTAATAATCTTAAGATAGGGAAAAAAGGAATGAAAAAAACAAAATTAAATAAATAAATAGAAATAAGATTATAGGAAAAGATACAAAGAAGAGAATAAAAGAAAAGGAAAGAGAAACAAATTTACAAAGCGTAATTGAACTATTGTCGTTGATGTGCATAGAAATTTAAAAGTGCAGTTTTAAAATTGTTTATACACGATAAACGCTTGATATTTAGAGTCAAAAAATTCCATAAAATAATCGTATGGATACAAAATAGCCGCAATGAGTTTAGGAAATTATATCTATTGGGAACAATGTTGAAAATTCTAAGGGAGCGGTTGAATTGGGTTTAGAGTAAAGGTAAGGAGGAGACTTTGAACTAATGACTTTGAAGAGAAAGATACAGTTTCTCATATTACGGTATTGATGTAAAGTACAACCCAATGGATTATTAGCGTATGAAGAAATTCTTCCATATCTACGAATCTGGTAAATATATCTCACAGAGTCATTGAAAGCCACTTGCAACTTGTGGTATGATAATGAGTCAAGATTACTATAAACCACCTCGGAGTAGTTAATTAAGTGCATGATCAGCGTGAGGACAAGCCTTTTTCGTGTATCAAGCGGAGTGAAATTGGAAGTAATCCACAATTTACGCAGGCAAATGTATATCCTACCAACTACCACGTTGATGTGATTATAACAAGACAGGTTGCGATTGATAACAAAGCCAAGACTTGTTGTGGTTATAACCAGCTTCAATTTTGTGCTAGATAGTAATATATCAGGCATCAAAGAAAGTTCAAAAGTCTTGTTAGAAATAGGGATGGCTTGGCATTTCGTTGGGCTCAAGTCTAAGCCATTGATAACAGCCCCCTGAACAATTCAAGATAAATCTTCATTTAGGTTAGACACAAGCTCACCCAGATCAACAAAGTGTTTAGAGTAATAAAGTTGGGCATCATCGGCGTAGATGTGAATAAATGCATGACTGCAGACAGAGAGGAGGTCATTTATGTAAAGGAAGAATAAAATGGGGCCAAGGATAGAGCCCTGTGGAACACCTTGCTCAGTCGCTTTAAATTCCGAGCAATCATTCTCAACCACCACCCTCTGCAACCTATTACTTAAAAAGCTTTCAATTGGCCTTATGTCACTATCATCAAACGAAAGTGATGTCGAAGCTTCCAACAAAGTATAGAGTGGCTGACTTTATCAAAGGCCTTTGAAAAGTCAAGCAGACAGAGTAGGGTTACAAATCATTTATCAAATTCCTTTCTTATTTCGTCTAAGACGAGCACCATTGCAGACGAGCAACTATGGCCAGCTCTGAAACCAGATTGAAGTGGGCTGAACAAGGAATTCACAGACAGATGCATCTGTATCTGTCTCGCTAAAACTTTTTCAAAGACCTAAGAAAGACAGGGAAGAATACTGATTGGCCTATAGTCATTGTATGTACTTGCATTAGTTTTTTTTTGCTACAGGTATGACCTTAGCCCGTTTCCAGGACAAAGGGAATGTTGAGGTCATTATGCATGCATTTATGACGTGTGTAACATGACTAACAATTTGTGGGAGCAACATTTTTAAAAACTGAAGGGGAATTCCTTGCTAGATAAATTTCAACTTAGTTGCAATCGGGAGGTGGAGGTGCTTTTAGTACCTACAGTAAGAATCTCACACTCCTATGATCACGCGTTTTTCGGTCCTCATAGAGCCTTTTGAAGGTTTTACATCTACCCACGTACAAAAAAAATGTATCCTATATAATCAATGTCAACAAAAACTGTTTCCTAAAATATTTACATATATGTACATACTTTACTTTAAACTTATTTAAAATCTTTTTTACCCAAATTTTGAGTTAAGTGTTTTTTTTTTCAAAAACTATGAATAGATTCCACTTGATTTAAAAATTAGCTCATAGAACAGGTTATTGGCCTTAAACTTGTGTTTTATTTGTTTTTGAATGTTAGAATGGTTGGTGTATTTAGGGTCGACTATACCAACATTCGTGGGCTGAGAAAAAATGTTTGTTCTGCATATGTCTATACTGTACAGGCCAGTTGTTTTGGCACTGAGTGAGACCCAAATAGGTGAAAATTCTGATCAATCGGAATTTCATCTGTTTGGGTATAACTTAGTGCCATTATTCTTTTCCCATCATGGTCTCGTCGTATACATAAGAAATGGTGTCGCGTACTAACTTCAACCACAATATGGTTTGTGCTCAAACACAAATTTTAATTTCATGTGGTTAAAATTCTCGGTCAACAAGCGCATCATACACACATGTTTCATTTATCGGAGCCCAAATCTGCACAGAAATTCAACTTTTAACGAATTTGATGCTCTGTCCGACTCCATTCAAAGAATTGTTTCCCATTATCATCACACTGAAATCGTCATTGTGGACGATTTCAATGTACACAATTCTAGCTGGCTCCGCTTTTCGAGCCAGACAAAACCCGAAGGAAGGTATGTTGAGGTCTTTGCTGAGTTAAACCAAGTGACTCAGCTTGTTGACGAGCCAACTCGAATCCCTGACGTTGCAGGTCAAACCGCCAATACTCTAGACTTCTTCCTTACCTCTGACCCTGATAAATACACGATAAATATATTACTGCCTCTAGGCACATCAGACCATTGTGTCGTTTCTGCAAATTTCTCATGCCAACAACACTCAGTTAAAGAAAAATCACCTAAGAGAACCGTTTGGCAATATGAGAAAGCTAACTGGGACGGTCTCAATAATTTCTTCAGGAACTTTAACCGGTCACTATGCTTCCTCGATAGTGACGTAGACTCCAGCGCAGATATGGTAACAAATTTAGTTCTTCACGGAATGAGAAGTTTCATGCCGAATAGGGTAAAATCTATCAAACCGAAATAAAATGCATGGTTTGATTCGAGCTGTAAAGAGGTTATTAGTGTTAGAGAAGTAAGTTTCCGGAATTAGAAGGCCAACCCAACTGAGGAAAACCGGAAAAGGTTTCAACAAGCTAGAAAGACTTGCAACGTTCACATTCGTAGAACCAAATTTTTGCATGACCAAAAATTAAGACAAAAAATACTACAATTTACCAAAGGTAGTAAGAATTCTTAGTCATTTGTGAAAAACATTCGAAATTCAACTTCGTCTTCGGTTGCAACGCTCGTCTATAATGACACCTCTTTTGTCAGTTCTCGAGAAAAAGCCAATTTGCTTGCAGCGCAGTTCGCTGTGAATTCGACGCTGCCAGAAATTGTTAGACTCCTCCAGTACTTGAGAGTGTAAACGATCTTATGGGACGAATCTTCTTTCTTCAACGCTGGCAAAATCACTGCGTAAGCTTTTTCATCTGCCCTATTCTACTGGTCTCTTTCTGAGTAGATGGAAAACAGCATTTGTCCAGCCTGTTCCTAAAAAAGGCGAATCTTCCTCACCCTCTAGTTACCGTCCAATTGCATTTACTTCCATTCTTTCCAACGTCATGGAAACGCTGATTAATTATCAGCTCAGGAAATATCTTGAAGAACGATAGCTCCTTAATGACCGACAGTATGGCTTTCGTAGCAATAGGTCCAATGGTGATCTGATGGTTTATCTCACCGAACACTTGCACAAATCTTTAAATCGTTTTGGAGGAAGTAAGATTACTGCACTAGATATTTCAAAAGCATTTGAAAGAGTTTGGCATCAAGCTCTCTTTTCGAAAATGCGTGCATTTGGTATCGATGAATATCTTCTTCGATGGATTAGAAATTACCTTTCGGATCATTCGATACAAGTTGTATTGGACGGTTTCAAGTCTGATACTCACAAAATAAATGCTGGTGTACCCTAGGGCTCCGTATTGTCTCCGACCTTTTTCTCATTTTTATTAATGATCTCTTATCTAGAACTTCTCCACTTAATTGTTTTGCTGACGATAGTACCCTCAGCTTTTCATATTCGTTAGCAGATTCACTTCCTTGTTCTTCGGATGTGGAACTGCAATGGCAGCGTATGATAAGCTCATTATCCAATGGGGAATAAAAAACCGCGTAGAATATAATGCTTCAAAAACTCAGTCCTGTCTTCTGTCGTTAAAGCAGAACCCACCCCCATGCCGCTATCCATGAGCGGTACTTGCATTGAAGAAACAGATTAGCTTTCGGTACTTGGTCATCACAGACCACATCTTGTGGAATGAACACATATTTGATGTCGCCAAAAATGCTGCAAAGTGTTTGGGCTTTCTTCGAAGATGCAAGAAATTCTTTTCCCCGTCTGATCTGGCTGTAATCTATAAGGCCTTCATTCGTCCAAACCTGGAGTATAACTCGCACATTTGGGCAGGAGCTCCCAAAACTCATTTGAGCCTTCTAGATAGAATTCAGAATAGAGCTCTAAGAATGATAGGCGATAGAACTATAAGGGAAACATTTACATCTCTAGAACACCGTCGAAATGTTATATGTCTCTCACTATTTTATCGCTATTTTCATAAACAATTTTCGAGAGAAATAGCCAGTTACATTCCTCCCCTTAAATTTTTTAACAGTAATATTCGCGCTTCAAGGAATGCTCATCAATTTACCCTTAAGGCCAACTTCGGACGGACAGTTAAGTACAGAAATTCTTTCTTTAGCCGTACTGTGCTTGGCCATTTTAAGGGTAGTCAAAACCCCTTTAGTGCGCGCATCGTTATAAAAAATAGATACATATTATAATACTTATTTGTAAATATTACCTTCCATAGTAAAAAATGCTAGTATTGAACTGTTCTACAAAAAAACGTAATTTTTTCTTGGTGCCATTTATCATACTCTCCGAGAGTATAAGCGTTCGTGAAAATACAAGTGAATAATGGCAAAGTTTATCACACACGTTTCATGTAAAAATTACATGTGGTAATGTTTAGCATATAACACTTCATTTGACACTTCATTTATCACAGATTTACCGCTACTTAATGCTAGCGTGTTGAAAAAATAAGTGCCCAGCTGTTAAAAATGTTACTATGGGAACTTAAGGCTATTATCTGTGCTAAATGCGGTTTTGAATATTGTATCTACCAAGTCGTACATGTTCTCGCAATAAACACCTTGTAATTGTTGAATATAGTGTATAATCTTATAATCACCCTGCAGTTGCTTCCTGTAAACTTTGTATATTCATTTTGTTGCATAATTTTGCGAATATTTCAGAACCCACATACATAACTCTTACCTGAGAACCATGAATAGTTTTGTTAATTATTATTAAATGCGATCCACATTAATTTTAGTGTTATATACAAAAGACGACCGGACCGTAACTTCAAACCGTGAATAGATCTAATAATATTTACTTCCTCTGAGAAAAAAATTAGAAAGCCACAATGTCATCTTAACATCCGACAAAAAAAAAACGTTTATCTTAATTGCCTGTAGCCTGGCCCCAACAACACATACCGCATGATTTGTGGAGCTAATATGCAGTATGAAAGATCTAAATGACCATTTTCTATTGAACAAATATGTGTTTGTTGACGTATTTTCTTTTTTGTTATGTGGTGGAAGATAGAGTACAAAAACTATATTGCACATAATTAACTAACACTTTACATTATACATGTCTTGTAACTGTTGATCAGTTACAACAACAAAGGTCGACGTAACTTATCGAAGTACATATTTATCTTTTTTTTTCTTTGAACATTTCTTTGAACTGCTACCTCAACAAATCAGGTTTTTGTTCATCTTGATTTGACATGTAATTCATAATAATAGTCCGATAGTCTGAGAAATAAAGTTACAATTGATTACTAAATTATTGTGTGGTCTAAAGCCTTAACTTATGTGCAAGCTGAAGAAATAACGGTGGCTATATCCTTTAACAAGCCATATAATGAGACGTGCATATTTTTAGGTAGGGGAAAAGTGCTAACAGTGAGACAATTAATTTTTCTCTGTTGTGAAAGCATATGTACAGACATGATAGTATGGGAAAAACGTTTATTCTCCCCTCCACATGGTTTTGTTATGTTGCGCACGAATTCCGCTTGCGCATTAACTTCCACCGAGAAAGCATTAACAAAATTCCTTCGAAGTATTTTTCAGAGTGTTTAAATTTAGCACAGTAACGGGAAATAATCACGTAAATACACAGAATTTTTGTGTTATATATAACATTAATAAGTGTTCTGTTATAATAAAACAACAAAACCTTAGAATTTCTTGTCATTTTTGTAATATTTTTGTTTTTATATGACATGACGAAAGGCGAACAGTGAGAAAATTCCGAAAAAACTAACGGTGAGACATTTCTCACTGTTTGCACTTTCATTGCTTTTTTACATTTTTTAGTTTATTGTTCTTTGTTACTTTTCTTTGAAGAAATATATTTACATTACTTAATTAAATTAATAAAATACTAATAACACTTATTTAACGTTTTATAATTGTTTTCTTTTTTTTCATTCATCTCACTGTCCGTCTTACACTGTCTCATTGATCGCACTGCTCGCAAACAGTGAGACAGTTTGACTTTTTCTAAGTTTCAGTTTGTTGTGATGCTCTCGTGGGTCCTTTCACTAAAATTTCTTTTGCAATAATAATGCAAAATGTGCCTTAAAATATACTCCAAATTTGGCTTAGATTGCTTGAAAATTCTTATAGGTATACCAATTTATAGAAAAGTGTCTCACTATTCGCACCTTTCTCCTATATATAACTGGAACAACATTATTCTTGAATAAACAAAATTTTGACAATACATCTATGAAAAGTAGGACTAGCAACTAGACGAGAAGACTTTTGCTAGTCTCGTCTCGGTTTCGGCCTTGGTCTCATCTTGGTTTCTTTCGTGTTTTTGTTGAAGGAAAAAGATTCGCCGCGTGTTCAGATTAAAAAGGTAGAGTACGGTATCTCAGCAGTTTGATGGTTATTCAAATGCGGGGTGTGGAGTCTTTTGTAAAGCAAATAATAAAATCGGAAAAATTTCGAATTTTCTGAGCTAAAATTTTAATTTTATAAATATTTTTTAATCCATTTAAATCGGAGCCATCCTTTAATGGATTTTGACAGTTTATGGCTTGATAGGTAGGCAACAAACTATATTTTGACGATAATATTTTTTTTCCAAGTGTCACCTATAAGTCTTAAAGTCACCTTTTTCCGGGGTCTGAAAAATGAGCGATTTCTATTCCAACGGCATGCAAACGTAAATCGTACGTATTCTTCTCTGCATTTACGCAGTGCGCCTATCTAAGTACAACTATGTACATATGTGGTTTGATATTTTAACGCGCGTAGAATATTTCGAACAAAAAACTTGTGAATATAATAAAAATTGATAAAAAATAATTAAATAAAAAAATATTTCTTCTAGCGAAAAGCGAAACCAAGCCACCGAAATAGCCAATATCAGCGAGACTCTCGGCGAATTTCGGTACTAAAAACACGCTCTAGTCTAGGGTGCTTTTAAAGTAGTCTCGTCTCGGAGACTGAAACCGAGACTATTCTAATTACCAGCTCAACGGAATCTTGTGCATTCGATGTAATCGAACATAAGAGCAAGTACATGCGATCCAGTCGTGCATTTTATTTACTTGTATGTATGCGTGCGTTTTGGTGCGGCTTTTTTATCTCATGGGAAACTAATGTCAGTATCTATTTACAAAATAAATTCATTGAAACCAGAATAAACACCCGAACACAAAAACCCAGTATGTTACAAGTAAAACGAAATGAAAATGATACGATTGCATGAATCAAAGAAAACAAGATTACGACACTTCTTTTTTTGTCTTAGTTTATTGACGTCTCCTGAGACCAAAAATCTGGAAATTGTTGCTGTTCGTCCGATGTGGATTAATGAATGTTTGTCTCTGATGACGTTAATTAAATAAGACAAAAAAAGAAGTGCCGTAATCTTGTTTTCTTTGATTCATGATACGTCCTTCGAAATAAGAATATCTGTCAAAGGAAGGACATTTTAAGAATGAAATATTATAATGGGTTATCCATTTTGCGGTTTCTAAAGTAAAAGTAAATAAAACATATATAAAATATTTTTTTTCTTGATATTACTTTTTTATTATAAAGTTTGAACGTTGACATTATGTGCGAAACACTACATCATTTAAATGACCACCACGCAAATTGTTGCAAGCATTGATTCTTTTGAGGTAAATTTCGACCACTTTTTGATCTAAGCCATAACTTGACGAATGTTGGTTTTCAAGTGCTCAATAGTTAAAGGCTTATCTGCATAAACACGGTCTTCCGCGTAGCCCCACATAAAAAAAGTCCAGCGGTGTCAAATCGCATGATCTTGGTGGCCAGTTGATATCGCCACGACGGGAAATTACGCGGCCAGGGAATGTCTCTTACAATAAAGCCATATTTGCTCGAATTGTGCGGCATGTGACACCGTCGGTTATCATACGAATATAACGCTCCGAATTGACCGTGACAGTCGTTCCATCGTCGTTTTCGAAGAAGTAAGATCCAATCATACCTCCGGAACAAAGAGCGCCCAAACAGTGACCTTTTGTGAATGTAACGGCCTCTCTTCAATTACTCGATTTTGTTTATTAACATACCCACCGAGTGAGAAATGTGCTTCGTCGATGAAGAAAATTTTCTTCGAAAAATCGCCGTCCACTGCCTGTTGTTCAAGCACCCATTCGACGTATCTACGACGTTGTGAATGGTCAGCTGGCTTCAGTTGTTGTGTGAGCTGGACTTTATATGGATGTAGGTGTAGATCCAAATGCAAAATACGCCATAATGTGCCGTAAGACAGTCCAAATTCCTAAGAACGACGAGGAATCGACACATTCGGGTCTTCTGCAACGCTTTCACTTACAGCAGCGATATTTTCAGTGGTACGAGCGAAAAGATGATGCACAGGCCTTACAATATTTGTAACCAATCCAGTATCTTCAAATTTCTTAACAATTTTGCCAATCGCTTGCGTAGTTGGACGATTATGTAAACCATAATCTCCTCTTAAAGCACGATATGAATCTGTTGCAGAATCATCATTTTTGTAGTAGGTTTTAACAATTTTTATGCGTTGTGCGATAGTTAAGCGATCCATTTTCGTAAATGTCAGACTTTCAACAGAAAAAAAATTGTTTTAACAACTTAGTTTGATAGATGTCGAAATCCAGCCCTATACTTTTGAAACCGCAAAATGGATAACCCTTTATTACATATTTAACGCAACTCACTTATCTGACGAAACTTGTCACTTTTTCCATCCCTCTGCTTCTTTCGTGAATTAATTCTTTTTTGCATTTATCAAAACTTGAACGAATATAATCATATGTTCACTATCCAAGGTCCAAATGCACACAACCACATATAAAAAATTAATCTAAAATTGTGTTCCTTTGACAAAAAAAAACAAATTGGATTTACAAATGGAAAACCACATCAGCATAAGTTTCTTTAAGTTGTTGCTGATATATTAACTCATTCTAATTACACTCACAATTCTCTAGATCAAATCTTCAATTGTTCCACTGTTCAAAGGGCTGCTACTGGACTATAGGATTGTATTTTTTTTTTATTTCACTTCGGAATGTTCTGCGACCACACAAAACAATATACACACATGCAAGTTCGTTTTCGTCGAATAACTATTGAAAGTGATAAATGCTTCAAACCATTTTATTCAACTGGTGACATTCGTTGGCTTGAGAGTTGGAGTAATTGAAAACGACATGAGCCTCACGTATCTATTCATTTTGCTTAAAATAGGTAGGTATAATTTAGGAAGCGTAAGCTGAAAGACCCAAGGGCCAAGATGTAACGCTAACTCCCTGACTGTAATAGATTTTGATGTACATAATATAAGTTCATCTGGTTTTTATGATCACTCAATTCTTTGCACACCTGAATATATTATATAATGCCAGGTATCTCTCTCTCTCTCTGAGTGAGGCGGATTGGAATTTCTTATCGCATTAATGTGAATTTGCGGTTCATTATGAAATAATATGCTTACAGCTGAGCCCTAAAAAAATGCGTTAACGTGCTGAGTCAGTGAGATGATTCGGGTTTTTTTGAACTTATTTAATCAATAGACGGGTGTGAATTATTCACACCCAAGGTGACAACCGCAAGCATTTATTATAAAATTCAAAAAGTTGACTTTAAACCTAGGAATTGTTTTACAAGCACGACTTGATCGCACTAAGTTGCTCTTGTCGTTCACAAGCCTAGACATTGAAGACGTATCTTAATGATTTATTCAAGTATTAAGAGAAAGTGTGAAAAAATCATTAGTAGGTACTAGAAAATGGTTTTTTTTCTTTTTTTTAAACAAATTATTTATTCAATTGTTTGATTGCAATATTGTTTACACTAATTTAGAAACAAGTTGTTGCTAAATTATAACAAAGTTTATCAAGCATATAACGAGATATTTATGTATACGGAACTAATTGCAAAAAAAAAACAAATTTTAAACAAACAAAATTGCACAGAAAAAATTGAAAACACCATTTTCCTATTTCCGTTATGTCAAGCTTTTGGCAAAAAACTGAAAGTCATTTACATGTATTGTTACAGGTGAGAAGTTTAATCAATATGGTGAGAGGAATTTCTGACAAATTTAAAAAGAACGAAGTTTCGATTCACCTTGCTTCCTAGCTAATGACGTATATATTTGGCAATCCGGAAGCTTTCTTGACTCTTCCGAAACCTGTTTACCTGGGAAATAAATGGCCAGTTCTAATTCTGAAAAGATTAGAATATTGCTTATGGATTTGAAACCAGACGCACACACACATTCACTGTCGACAGTTGTCATTTTTTGTATCCCAATTCTGCCACGAACATGTGTGTTTGATTTTTACATACACAATCACACCAAACTTCAGAATCGTCAGAATCAAAAAAAGTTTTGAGTTGGCATCCCGGATTGCAGAGAGATTCCGGTTTGAAAAATAAAACGCCATAAAACTATATTGATAGACTTAGATATGCCAATCTATAACAGTTTTGCTTATACAAAAACTACATATGTGAACCTGCAGGTTAAGAGAGCAGTTCTGGACAGTCGATCTCGTACTGTGGAGGTGTTAACACGTTTTCGGCTTCCCAGTTTTTCCAAATTAAATTTCGTCTGTGAGCTTAAGTTCTAAATTAAATCAAGATTTCATAAATGGTGCAGTAGCACAGTAGTAGAGTGGCCGACCGAGAATCCGAGGGTCGCCAGTTCGATTCCCAGCATCATAACTTTATCAGCTTTTTTTCACAACCGTGAAGTGGTAAACTTTATTGGTTGGGAAAACGAACAAAGGAGGAGGAGTTTAAGCACCGGGGCATCGAAAGGTGTCCTAGGGCCAATGAGGCCAGCGATGGCATCAGCTGAGGGAACATCGAAAGATGTTCCAATTACAAGCAGTGATTCTGCAGCAACACAACAGCAATAACAACAACGGCAACATCATCCGATGCTAATCCAAAGCGCAGAAAGAGGATCAAGTGCGCACCAAATTTGGTAAAGAGGAGATCCACGGCCACCTCAGCAAAACTGCCAGCTGGGATGCATACGTCCGATATAGACGAGACGTCAGAGGCAGCAAGACAAACCCAGCTAGACACTTCACCCGAAGAGGGTATAGCATATATGTCTGAGGAAGGAGAAGGGCACTTCACGACGGGCGATAGTACTGCCTTCGTGAACCTCTCCACATCAGAGGCATCATCTGAGGAGGACGAGGAACAATGAATAGTCGCCCAGATTGAAGCTTTGGAGGCAGAAATCGAAAAGATAAAAAGCAAAGTTAAGGCCAGCCAAGAAGCGCGCCGAGCGAAGCAACTAAAAGAACTCGACGAAAAAGAACAACAACAGAAAAAAGAACAATTACAAAAACAACAGCCACAGCAGCAGCCAAAACAACAACGGCAAAAACAACAACAACAGGAACAGCAGCAGACACAAGCCCAGAAACAACCGCAAGAAAAACAGCAGCAGCAGATTCAAAAGCAGCAGAATCAACAGCAGCAGAAAAGTCAGTCTCAGCAGCAGCAGCCACAGTCGCCGATTACGAAAAAAGAAAAGGTGCCACCCATAAATACTTATAAAATGGAGTTACAGGATACCATAAATCTATGTAAGTTGACCATAGGTCAAAATTTTACTATTAAAAGATTAAATAACGATAGGCATGCTATCCAGTGCTTCACACTGGAATAGCACAAAAAAATTAAAGAGTTGCTAAAAGAAACTACTACTGAATTCTTTAGTTTCACCCCTAAAACCGAAAAATTTCAAGCAGTCCTTTTGAAGGGCATAGATTCCTGCACGGAACCAAAGGTGCTCTTAAATGAACTCCGCCAAAAAGCGAATGACGATCTCGACTTTATCGGGGTCAAGCCGTTCGCTACAGTTGGAGCTAGGCGGGAGAAGCGGAGTCTTCCCTTCTTCCTTGTTCAACTCTCACCCAGCAGCAAACTGGATAGTTTGAGGAGTATATCCGTCCTCAACTACCAGGTTGTAACTTGGGACAAATTAAAAAGGCGCGGCGACATGCTTCAATGCATGCGCTGCCAAAGGTTCGGCCACGCCGCAGAAAACTGCGAAATGCAGTTAGGCTGCGTTAAGTGTGGAGAGAACCACAATGCAGATGAATGCAAGTTAGGAAGGGAACGGGTCGAAGATAGGACCCAGCTTAAATGTGTACTCTGCCGAGGCGGCGGACACCCTGCTAATTATGGGAAATGCCCGACGTTTCAGCTTATAAAAAACAATAAAGCAGCAAAGCAAACAGTGGTAGAAAAGCGTCCAACAGTGCGCCCTCCTACACCAACGCCCGTCAACCTCCAAATTTCTTACGCCCAAATGGCGTCAGGAAGGGGAAGCACGGTACAGCCTACACCAAAGGTCGCCCAACAGGCCCCCGTGCCTAAGGCGCCGGCGGCACAGGCGGATATTATGGGTGTTCTACTGGCCATCCAGGGCCAGTTGAACGGCCTCCAAAACCAGATCAGGGAGCAGGCGACTAGGGTGGATTATCTCTACTCTGTTTTGCCGAGCTTAACGCAACTTAGAGGTTAAGGGCGCGCTGCCGGAGAGGCCCTTTAAGATCCTAGCTGTGAATGTAAATTCACTGATTAGGACCGAACGTAGAGCGAATTTATTCCAATTGCTTGAAGACAAAAGTCCAGATGTGTTTATGGCTAGCGAAACTAAGAAACATAAATTGACTAACAACAATTACAATATCGTAAGGAGAGACCGACCTAACTCCACTCAAGGAGGGGGCGTCGCAACGCAATCTTTATACGTAAAGACATTAGTCATAAGGTAATATATAATAGTGATGTGCGTAAATTTCGGACGTTAGAGGCATGCATCATATGCATTCATCTCCAACAGGGGAAGCGAATGTATGTGATCGCTGCCTATGCACCGGAAACACCTCAGCCCCCACAGTTTATAACAGAGCTTGAAAAGCTTTTTGAATGCTTAAGATTGAGCTCGGAAGAAAACTACTACATATTGGCTGGTGATTTGAATGCCAAACATATAGATTGGGGAAATCAAATACAAAATCCTCGTGGTAACCATCTGTACAATTGGATGGGTCGACACAACCTGGAGTATCGCATTGAACTTCTCGCTACAGACAGGCCATCGTTTCCAAGAAGCGGTGCCTATCTGGATCTATTGTTGAAAGACGCAAGACTAACAATTACTGATACTGTGGGCCATCGGCCTAAAAATTGTTTAAGAACGATCGAGTACGACAGTGACCACTGCGGACTCGCCGCCGTAATACAACTTCCGAACGCGCTTATGGAGTTGGAGGAGTATGTACCGGTGCATACTTACAATTACAGTTGAAAATCAATTTCCAGAAATCAGAAACTATTTTGTTTAGGACTCCGTTGTCTAGCGCCTCAAGGGATACGAGAAAGAACTGGCGCAAGCTGGTGATCGTAGGGCCACATGGACATCCACTGGCGAGTAAAAGTGTAGTAAAGTACCTAGGCATCTGGTTGTATCAGTACCTGTATTTCGACAGACATATAGGTGCTGCTTTGGCCAGGGCTAGGGGAGCCTTTGCCTTGACAAAACGAATGTTTTATAGCAGCCGTCTTGACAGCAGGGTGAAGGTGATTTGCTACATGGCCCTCATCAGGCCGATGATTGCCTGCGGATGCCCGGTGTGGTTCAACGTTGCCCCATCTCAAATGGAAAAGATTCGGGTGTTTGAGAGGCAATGTCTTAGACGTTGCCTTGGATTACACAGAATACCAGAGTCGGAGTACACAAGATATTATTCCAACCAGGTTATATACAACGGAGCCAACATAAACCGAATAGGTAATTTTTTGTTCAAGCTGATTCGGGGTCACGTTGCAAGAGCGATGTCCTCAACTAACAGTTTAATTTTTGGGGCTTATTACCCCAATAACGAATATTTTGAGAGTGCGCGGTTAAGTGGTTACATCCCTCCCGAGGCATTCCTCTATTTAGACAGTCGAGGACTGATACAGGATGGAGGGGCGGTTCCGCTCATCTACCACGTCAGCCGGAAAACTGTGGATAGGCGACTCCTGTATGGTCGAGACGACATCGCTCAAGGTGGAGAAGAGCGCCTTCGGTTCAGTAGGACTGTGTCCGATCGGGACCGGAGGGATAGGGCGAAACAGGAGAACCAGTTCTGGTGGCTCTCTGAACAGCATCGTGATATTTAAAGTCGATGAAGATGGTATATCTTGGGCGACTTACATAGATTTAGGGCATTAGGTATAGGGAACAGTCGGGGTGGCACCAAAAAAAATTAAAAATATGTAGGTATGTATGCGGGGGCATACGTGCATGTAGCTGCGTGTCTGTACATGTATGTGCGTACGTATATGTATGTGCGTATGTACATGTATGGGTGGGTTGCATGTTGGTGTGTGTCTGCATGCATATAAAAAATAAACAAACAAAAAAAAATTAAAAAACGAAAAAAATGCTGCTGTGGCTGTTCTAGTTTTTAAGTAGTTTTAAGTATTATTAGGTATTTTAAGTAGTTTAAGTTATTTTTAGTTAGTATAAGTTAGTTTTATTTAGTTTTAATTATTTTTAATCTATATTTAGGTTTATTTTATAAGTAAAAAAAACAAAAAAAAAAAATTATAAAATACCAAGTTTTTTGCTAAAAGTTTCTTGAAAATAAAATAAAATAATTAGATTTAATTAAAATAGTTTTTAGGTCGAAAGACACTAGTTCTAAGAGTTATAGTTTAGTTTAGAGCGCCCGTAAAGGGCCAGTAAATTAGTTGTAAGTTATTGATAATAAGGCTAGTTTTAAACATTTTTGTCTAGCTTTAAGATAGTTATAAGTTGAAATGAAATAAAAATGAATGAGCAGTTCTGGAACTATTGTTTTTCCAGCCCACACTAATGTGGCTTTCGATTGGTAGCTTTCCGATCCGGGAGAGATTCTGGATTCTGAAGTTTAAAATGAGTATATAAAGGGGAGATGTGAATCACGTAATTATTTTATTTTATGAACATTGTCGACTCAACGTTTAATTCAAGTTTGACATTTAGTGGTTGTGAGTGTGTTTTGATTCTGACTTCAAATCCAGAATCAAATTTCCGTTCTTTCTACTTTTTCTGTCATTTGATACCAACACTTTCAGAAGCATTCGGAAGCCTTCCGGACAACCAATCGAAAGCGATATAAGTGGTTAAAATTTATGTTCAAAACAATCCCATACTTTGTGACGCTTTATCGTGTAATGTGCCGGTTAGACAGGGTCGTAATGAAGAAAACACAAAACTCTAAATAAAGGTTTTTAGAACCTTATTAAAAAATCTTTATTAAAAACAAGTCATTAAAGCACAACAAACGATATTTAGTTCAAATAATTTCTGGTTACAGAAGGGCTTAGTCTAGTAAAATGGCATTCTGGTATTATTGTTACCAAGCGGTAGTTGAGGTACTTCCTCGTAAAGATGTATTCATTATTCTGGTTTTAAATAATCCTTAGTGCTACTTCTGGATCTGGTAATAGATACTTTCGGATATTCTGGTTTCTGATTACGTTCGAATGCAGCATTATATCAAGACCTGGTTTGTCAGAGCTTGCACTACAGCTTAGACTAGAACGGATCACCAGGTATTAGACCCCTGGTGGCACTCGACACAGCAGCTCGAAGCTCTAGTAGATCAGCACGTACTGAAGCCATTGGTGGCAATTACCTAACGTGCAACAAAGCTCTTTACCACTAGTGGGGTAAGCTTCGAGTAATAAAGCTGTGATGACCAGATCGTCTTACATCGTCTATATACAGATTCAAGCTAATAAAAATAATGAGAAATAATTTGTTATAATTTGTTGACATAAGATGAAATAAAAAAAAAATAAAAAACATCGCCTCTAGAGTTTGGAAAATGTGATTTTTGCATGTACTTATTTTTTACCTACCGTTCCTTAATCCGGAGTTATAAGAGTATAAACTTTTTTGTATTTCTTTTTAAGTTTGATCGTTAAAAACGCTTAATAAAATAAATACAAAAAAAATAAGTAACATCGCCCCTAGAGGTTGGTATGCTCTACATAAGGTAATTAATATTTTTATTATAAGACAGTTAGTTTGGTACATATCTTCATCTAAAAAAATTTTTTTTGAATTTCAAAAACTCACTAAAAACAATATAACGAGGCACAATTTGAAAAAAGTAACGGACATCGCCCCTAGAAAAATTTGTCCTCAACATTTTGGTGTTTCAATGTTTTCGATATCTTTAATACTTATCGATATCTCCTACTCTAAAGGAAAAAAAAAATAAAATGCAGCGATCTTCAGCTTCATGCATTTTCCTGAATATTTTTATCAGCTTATTCTCAAATTGAAATTATATAATCGTACTCTGGCTCTTAAATTAATTAAAAAAATAAAAGTCTAACTTGTGGATTGTATTTTGTGATTCGTGTAAAGACGACTCTTGCTATGAACATTATTTTTTTTTTGTATTTTTCTGCTATCAGAAAAGAAGTCTCACGATCTTAATGTCTAACCTACTGAAAATGGTGTCATCAAGAATTAAGGTGAAACAAATCAAAATAATAGTAAAAGATAAAATTGAAGTATTGTGTGTGTACATACACATAAATGTACATATATTAATCTATGAACGATCTAAAAAAACCATTGAACTTGCTGACCTCCTGAAATAAATATAGTTAGTTAAGGTATAGTTTGTTGCCAAGATATATTGTTTTTTCTTGCAACTATCTTGATTAAAGTCTGTGTGTCAATGTTTTTGAAGGCTTAACTAGCTTAACGCAATTAATATATATCACTATTAGCTTTGCCAACAAATTACTAATGCGATATACATGTGTGATGTTTTGTCGATCGGTTTATATTTATGGTCTAAGATTTAATTTATTTGATTACTGACTTTGAAACTTTTATTCTTTAGATTAGTGAAAGGTTTTTTTTCGTTTTTGTCGTCAATAATAATAAATATGCATACCTTTGTTTAAAAGAGTTCCGTGATGGTCGTGAGGAAGTAGGGTGAGATGAAAATTAATAGTCAAATATTTATGTATATCAATTCGGTGTTAAAGCACGCGTGAATACATCGCAACTGGCAATACCCCCTTGTTCCATTAGTTATTACGTACCAACTGATCATACTCATTTAAAATCATCCCCGCAGCTAAAGGAGGCTTTACATGTATCTTCATCTTCATCTGCATCGACATCTGCAAAAAAAAGAGGAAACAAAATAAAAAAATCATACTTGTGCGATAGAGAGCGAAAACCAAAATGGAGATCATCTTCATGTATGAAGATTACAGGAAGTATGAATCTGAAGATTGCAGATTATAGTGAAGATGAACATGTTCATCTTCATTACAGCATTTTCATCTGCACCATAATTTGTTCCGTTCAGGCAACGAATTTTCAAGTTTTTTTTACCATTTCACCTCAGTTTGCTTAAAAACAACGAAAATAGCGAAAACTATCACAAAACTACATACCTGAATGATAAGAACATGTGATTGTGAGATGTGTCAAGAAAGTTATAGCAGAGTTCGAGTAAGTGTGAACCTTGTCTTAATTTTATGTTTGTCTTATATTATGGTCCCGCTCTTCTTTTCTTCAAGTCTGCAGATGCTTATGTATATATGTTTTCACCGGCCGTTTATCTCATTTACTGTAGATCACATAAATCTCAAAAACTGTTTTCACTGCTTTAAAAGTTGATTAATGATGACATCTCTATTTAAAGTGAATATGGTGTTTCATTTTCTCTTATGATGTAGAAGTGCAACAGGCAGTCTGTGTCAATCGCTGAAATTTCACTTTCCCGATGAATATGTTCATTTGTCCGTCATATGTCCTATGTCCCCTTTCACACAGGGAAACCAGTTGCTGGAGATTTTTTTGACGTTTTCCTTTAATTGCCTTGTACCTTTCACACGAAGAAACTGGCACCAAGAAACTGAGGAGGAAACTGGGAAGATTTTGTTGGGCTAATTGGAATGCAAAGCAAAACGTCAAAAAAATCTCTTCGAATCGTTGACCGGGAAGATTTTTCTCTTTCCCCTTACTTCTTGCCCTTCTCGCCAACAAACTCCCAGTTGCCGGCAACTCAGTTTCCTTGTGTGAAAGGGGACTATGAAGATTTAAATGATATTTATTTAAAATCTTCATTTGAGCTGGTAAGGTAAATCTTCAAGATTTGTAGGGGATTTGGGTTAAATATACTTATATCTCTCTAAAATCTCGGTAAAAACATAGCATTAGTCTATAATGTTCATTTTCAGTGTTATTTCTGTTAAGAGAGACCAGTTTCAATGTTGTTTTCTTTTCTGGAACTGACGCTTGTCAAGTGTATGTTGAACAATTGAAATACATTTATCCCCGCTGTTGCTACTTAAGTTACTGTTACTGGGTTAATTTGTTTCACACTTTATACTACGTTTCCACCGACCACTAAGACGAGATTTAAGTAGACTTTGATAAATATGCTACAAATCTTAAGGATTTACCATACAAATTTTAATTTTTTTAGATAGCAATCCTGGGGAAGTTGCGGAGATACATTTGTCATTGTGGATGATTTTGCCGATCATCCACCAGAGGCTGATACAGTAATACAAATGCAGCAGCGCTTGACAGCCGAAAGCAACTATGAAGCTAGCTGTTCATGTACTTCACCAGCGTCGTAAGCAAATTTCAAATGAAAAGCGACAAAATAATAAATGCCACAAACTCAAAACTGTGAAATCGAATTCCGCATGAAAATATGTTTTTGAAGTCGAAATGATGTTGAAAACGAATATTTTGGAGACGGAACAAATTAATAGGGATAAAGCTACCACTTCTGCCTAGTACTTTGTGTTGTTGTTACATTAACGTTTTTTGTTTGTTTGTTTTGTCTTAGATATACCCAAACGTTTCTTTTTTGATTTTATTGTATATAACATTTCGTTTTGTTCTGTTGATTGTGAATTCAAAAGACTGAAATTAGAAATAGTGTTATTTATATATGAGGGTTTAGGCCCGTTTGCTGATACACAACTAGGGTGTTTAAGTTCTACTTAAGAAGTTATGTGACAGTTTACGCAGAGGAAAAACTAGCCCTTAAGCGTCTTAAGTTGAACATAAATATTTATGATCCGTATCAGCAAACGGGCTTTAATAAAACATTTCACTGTTCGTTTTTGTTTCTATAAAATATCATTTCAATAAACATTTTACTATTTATAAACTACTGCCGAAATTTCTTGATGTGATCGGCCTTACATTAGAATTTTCATCTTCTTGTATTGGAAATTCTATTTCATTAAATAATTAATTATTGTCCAGCCACTCAAAAATAAATCGGAATTTTGATTTAATCTGCTTCTGGCCATTCAGGTATTCTACCTTACTTGTTGTAGCCATGTTGCAAGTATTGAATTTTTCCTATTGTCGACATTTTGGTTTACTACCAGGAGTGAACAAAATAGTAGATAACGGGTAGCCGACGTCTCCAAGCAAAATTCCGTTGAGGTTATTTCTTGTCGATTCAAGGACGACTTTAAGTTTACTGTCACTCCAAATACGTGTATCATGCCGTGAACGATATCTGTTATTTTACAGTTTGCATCACAGACAATCTAATTTCATTTGCAACTTGGCTGCATTATTTCCAAACGATTCAATTGTATCCACACATACTTGAAATATTTGATGACTTGAATGCCCAACAACAACTTGAGTGTGCTACCACCAAGTTTTTTCTCAATTATTTTTGGCTGGAATTATAGCTATTTCACGACTTGCCGAGGTCGATCATCAGATTCCTTTGCTCTAGTGGTGCTGGTCTACTTTTTCATTTTAATTGAAAAATTTCTTATGCCTTCATCGTGTATTGAACCATGACCAGCCGCTTAGTAGCCAACGCACTTCGCATCACGCCACCGAGCCCACATGATCAGATCCAACCTAATGCAGGTTTTTTCTATTTATCAATTGCATTGAAACGACTAGCGCTTTTATTAGCCACACAAGTTTGTTGTTGTTTATTCGGGTTCATCAAATGATACGAAAAATCGCTTTAAAAAGCAAGTATGTAATCATACAAAAACTGAATACATACTTGTAATAATCACCTTTCCGATTTAGAAAGTGGGCAGCCATCACATCTCTAAAGGTTTTTGCAGGACATTTAATGCGAACATTGGTGAAGTCAATTGTCCCAATAACTCTCGGAAATCTAGCTATTTGGAAAAATTTGGATTTGACCTGTTGTATTTTGCTACTTGACTTGTAGCGATGGAAAAATGATAAAATTGGGAAGCTGAAGGAACCGGTTTTCTAGATATTGGGTCTTATGGGGAATGTCCCAGGGAATTTCTTTTCCAAAAGAATATTTAATTCCCTCGATCGTAAATAAATTTCCCTTAAAGAAAAAATTGTATGAAATGACATCTAACTTTCCTGGGAAATCTTATTTCCTATACCAAAAACTTTAGAGCATCATTCACATTCCCAAGATTCGAATTGGAGAAAAATATCCAACGATTTTTTAAAACCCATTTTTGCAATGCTTTGATTAACAGTTGGTTATTGTGACATTCCATGAAGGTCACCTTTATTTAAGGTAAAATGAATTATTCAAAAAAATGATCATATATTAAACTCAACATTAGCTGGGTTTTATTGGGAATATATCCATTGTACCGTGAGTAATTCCCAAAAAAACGCATCGACCGTAGCATGGACAGTAGCTTTTTTATTTCTGTAAAAATGGTACACCTGCACAGCAGTCACAAGTAATGAAAGAGTCTTTTGCAAAGTAAAATTATTAAAAAATCAAAATTAAGAACAATAATTAGCTTTTATTTATAAATAAAAATAGAAAGTAGAAAAACGTACCAATATTTAATTTATGTTTCAAACCCATTTCTTGTGTTCACTTTTTCTGCATTTGCAATTTTAAATTCGAACATTCATTTTGCACCAATAGAAAGGAAATGATAAGTGAACGGGTTTGTCCATAGACTATGGCCAAGTCCCTTTTTACACAGGGCATTTTGTGTATTGCTTTAAAAACCGTCTAAGCCTTTCACACGAGGAAACACAATTGCCGGAGATTTGCTTGTTTCCTTTTAATGTTTCTTGGTTTTGAACGCACACTACAACGTATTTTAAATTGTTCACTCCCCTTACATTCCCCCTTTATATTTCATGCTTTTATTTATTTTCTGAGTAGATCGATACCTAGAGTTTTATTTTTCAAGTCAATTTACAAATTTATTTTCTGAGTATGTTTAGCTTTCAATTCAATATTCGGAATAAGGAACAAATAGTTAACATTTGGTTTGCAATTTCCATGCACATGTCAAAACATTGGGATCACAAAATTGTACGCCCAGTCCATGTCCATATAGTGAAGCGAATACCGTTCATGGCCAAAGTCCATTAAACAGTGAGGAAAAACACATTTTGTGAAGTTCAGTTGCCGCTTGCATTTTTTTCCGAAACGAAATAGTTTAATCATTAATTGAACGATGGTCGCGCACATACGCAACTTAAAAATCAATCAACGAGATAAACCAACACACAGACAACATATTGATTTAATGTGCGCGCAGTTACATTATAGTTCGGTGTGATTCAAACTGAAGAACTTATTTGGGGCGATCGTTCGATTTGTGCCAAAACACAAACTTTTAAGTTGCTCGAATAGCGGACTGAATAGTTTTTGCATGTGCGCGCACTCTCATATAAGTCCATGGTATTCACTTTAGCAACCAAACTGTTGCAAAATTGTAAGTTGCATATGTGCGCGCCTGGCATTATAGCTTATAGAATTTCAGACGAATAAATATTTTGCGGCGCAGTGTCGAGAAGTTCCTCTATAGTGCAGTTCCACTCAATGCGGTATGTCTTCTCAAATTGCTTTCTTGTAGATCTAAATAAAAAGTTGATTTTTTTCACCAAACTCCGTTTATTTATAACTATCAATAAAAATTGAACACAAGAAGAGTTTAGGTCTTAGTAAGTCAAAAACAAAAGTAAAACCGAATTCATTCTATAGATATTAATTTTTTTTTTCAAAATGGTAATCGAAATTTGTTAAAATTGATTAATTGACATTGGGGGTATGCAAAATTGCAGATATAGGTAGAATTTTAGACCTACTCCAGAAAATAATTGAGTTTTTAATAGTAAAAGTCAGAAACTTTCCAGAAGAACAGCTTATAATTTATTAAAAAATGGATTTGTCTAAGATCTTAGAAATATAAGCTGGCCAACTATAAAAAAAAGAAAAATAAAAGAATCAAAAAGATCGATTTGTCTCACGAATGAAATTAATAATTATAACACTCCATGAACACATCCATCGAGATTCAACCCAATTATCAATCGTACCAACAAAACTAACAAAATCAAATTCGAGACTCGAATAAACGTCATCTAGCCATCCACCGTAGCTTCTACTTTAGCTTTTTATCGACCGTAGCGAATTGTATATAAAATGGTATGACGGATAAACTAACGGCGGATAAATTTCCCAATAAAACACAGCTATTACTTATAATCACTTTGATGAACATTTCGGCCAAAACTTTAATTAATACTGTTAACACTTGAAGGCTTCCAGATATTGGCAAGCCTCTTTTCGTTGGTTGATCTTCAATATTTACCAAATCGATTATAAATGTTGCCGTGCCTTTGTCGAATCGACACGTTTCATAAAATTCGACGTCAGTCATTAAAAGCGGTTGATTCTTGTCCTATTGCGCCTTCGGCTTGTTGATGGTACCATTCCAAATCAACCAAGATATCAAAATCTGTTTCAATGTTTTTATCAATTGTTGACATTTATTTTAATGAAGTACATATGTAAAACAAATGTTTTTGGATGTAATACAATACGTTCGGTAGAGTTAAAAACTACGAGTACTTAAAGAAAACTTCTGTCGTGATTAAAGTTAGACTCGAATTTTTATTTTAGAAATGGATTTATATTGTTTATGAATTACATAAACTCGGGATTAGTTTAGTAACAAACTAAACATCTATGAACATGCGCCATTATCATTAAATTATGTCTTGTTACTGCAGTAGAAAAGAAACATAACATTATATTACGGTTGTCTAAGATCAAGTAGTTGACGATTGGTAAGATTTGTTAATTACCTGCGTTAACCTGGGCCAGAGAACAAACTTATCAGATCATGATTATAAAGGAACATTTTTTGCCATACAAATGCGACTCACATCGCAATTAGTCTTTATTTCATCATAACACTAATTTATTAATTTTCTATTTGTATTCTTACAGTAACACAAGCATTGATCGTCCCACAGGAGCTTCCTTCTATTTTGTCTTTAGTCTATTCTAATATTCCTCCTATTAGAAAAGGTAAGCTGCATTTTCAAATATTTTCAAAAACATTAATTCCCTCTTTTTGTCATAAGGAACTGATTCCCGACTCGGATTTGGATTCCGTTTGGGCGAACATGCTGATTTTCAAATGGTAGTTGAACTTGGTCCCCAAAAGGATACCAGGCCTATTGGTGTAAATCGAGATAATGATGACAGTTCGAATAGTAAACGTCAAGTAAATCTAAATGATTACAAGAGAATTCGAAGAACAACAACTACAATTCGTCCGATAACGACAACAAACTCTCCAAACGATTATAGTTGGTTAAGAGATTGGTTTAGTGAATGGACCGGAACGAAGAAAAGAACAACAACCCGAAATCCTAGCAAAGTCCAAAAGAAAAATTCAATAAATGAAGTCACAAAAAAGACTTACATTAAAACAGTTCCAATTATTCCGGAATCAGCATTGAAACAATTACAACAACTTTACAAAATGGCCACAAAGCGTCCAATTGTAGTAGAAGATACAACACCAAATCCATCGATTAGTGATAGTGAGACAATTAGCGAAAAAGTTTCAAAAGCGAGTATGTTAAATATTATATCAACTAGACAGGTGATTCCAGCGCGAAAAACGAAAGGTGAAATTACAGAAGAACTAATGGATGTAAATTTGGAGTAAAATTAGCTTATGTACAATTGGTATACATGGATCACTTGAAACAGTTGCGTGGCGGGTGGGTTCGGGTAGTGAAATTGTATACTGTCAGATATTAAATAGGAGAAAATTGTGAATTTTTAATCGTTATTATTAAAATAGACAAATTTTAACCTTCTTTGTAAATTAAATTGAATTGCTTGAATACGCTTTTGAATGTAGAAATAAAATATTTGTAAGTAGGTTTAATTGTTTAATACTTATTTATAAACGAAAACTATTACTATTTATGTGTATGATATTGTAAATAAAATATTGTGGTGTCTTAAGAAAAGTAGGTATATAATTTATTTATTGTCAATTGTTTAAAAAGGAACGCAATCTGGAAACAACTTAAATATTTGCTGAATTAAACAGACAAAAATTATATGAATATTAACAACATAAACAAATTTATGGTAGTAGAGTTAATTCCAAATAAGTATTTTGTATACACAAATTTCCGATTGCTTTTAAAAGCTCCAAGTAACCCTTTTAAGCTACATCCATCTTGTCTATTAAGTTCAACAATTTTACAAGGTGAATTGAGATTTTAATTCTAACTAAATTCTGCAGTCTGCACTAATCTGGGAGACACTAGTAGATTTACTAATCTCAAAAAGTGTTTCTACCGCCCCAAAAGTAGATTAATTTTGACAGCACTATTCAAAATGAATATAGGAGGCCTTACATGTATCTTCATCTTCATCTGCATTGACATCTGCAAAAAAGAGGAAACAAAATAAAAAAATCATACTTGTGCGATAGAGAGCGAAAACCAAAATGGAGATCATCTTCATGTATGAAGATTACAGGAAGTATGAACCTGAAGATTGCAGATTATAGTGAAGATGATCATGTCATTATAGCATTTTCATCTACATCATAATTTGTTCCGTTCAGATAACGAATTTTCAAGTTTGTTTTTACCATTTCACCTCAGTTTGATTAACAACAACAAAAATAGCGAAATTATCTTCTCAAAAATACATACCTGAACGCTAAGGAACATGTGATTGTGAGATGTGTCAAGAAAGTTATAGCATAGTTCGCGTAAGTTATTAGTGTGTACCCTGTCTTACTTTTATGTTTGTTTTATAATGGGTGATTTTTTTGCTACTTGGTTTTTGACGTTTATATTTTTGACAGATCACACATGACAAATTCCACGAACATTTGACATTTCGATTCAGTATTGTTTGCCATTTCATCATGAATAGACTTACGCCTGAACAACGTTTGCAAATTATTGAAATTTATTATCAAAATTCGTGCTCTGTGAAAAATGTGTTTCGCAAGCTACGTCCGTTTCAGCGACGAGGCTCATTGTTGGCTAAATGGATACGTGAATAAGCAGAATTGCCGTATTTGGAGTGAAGAGCAGCCAGAGGCAATTCAGCAGCTACCAATGCATCCCGAAAAATGCACTGTTTGGTGCGGTTTATGGGCAGGCGGCATTATTGGGCCGTACTTCTTCAAGGACGATGAAGGCCGCAGGGTTACGGTCAATGGAGAAAGGTACCGTTCGATGATAACTGATTTTTTTTTGCCGAAAATGCAAGAATTGAACTCGGTCGACAAGTGGTTCCAACAGGACGGTGCCACATGCCACACTGCACGCGAAACCATGCATCAATTGAGAGGCGAATTTGGTGAGCAGTTGATCTCACGTTTTGGCGCAGTCAATTGGCACCAAGATCATGTGATTTGACCCCGTTAGACTATTTTTTGTGGGGCTATGTTTAGTCTATTGTCTATGGGGACAAGCCAAACACGATTGCTGCCTTGGAAGCCAACATTGAACGCGTCATTGGTGAGATTCCGACCGAAATGTGTGAAAAAGTTTGCCAAAATTGGACCTTCAGAATGGACCACCTGAAGCGTAGCCGCGGGCAACATTGATTTATCGATCCAAATAAAAATTTCATTCACTTTTTACAAGTTTCTGTGTTTTTTTGAATTTTGAAAAACCAAGCTCTTAAAAAATCACCGTTTATTATGGTCCCGGTCTACTTTTCTTCAAGTCTGCAGATGCAGATCTATGTAAAGCCTCCTTATATCTTTTCATTTTCTTCTATGATGTATGAGGTGAAGATTTAAATGAGATTTATTTTAAATCATCATCTGAGAAGATTAACATTTATATGGTAAATCCTCAAGATTTGTACGAGATTTAGCCAGATCTACTTAAATTTCGGTTTAGTGGTCGGTGGAAACGTAGTATTAGGTTGGAAAGGTTGAGTCCATGACTGGTAAGTCTTGAACTGTTTACATTTTAAGTATTGAGAGGGGTGTACTCAAACGAGTAGACTGTCCAGACATGAGTACATTCATTACCTAGTTAGGAAATATTTTGCAACAAACTTTTCGATGCAAAGAGTAGTTTGCGGCATATGTCACATATCCTTCGAACTCTGCTGTGACATATTCGGCATCTTAGGTGATTTTTAATTTTTTGGAAATATCCGGTTTCAATGTGAAAGTATTATTTGGTGCTTTTGTTAACGGACCTGAACGTATATAAGTCTTTGCTATGGCCCTGAGAAATAGAAGTAGATTGCGATTTTATTTGATTTGCTAACAATGGATCGGCCAAGCATTTACCACATTTCTTTCTTCTATTGTCACGAACTGTACCAGTTGCACGAAATCCTTTTTTGCGTAAAGTAGCCGTAAGATCTGGGCTGGCGAAATAATTGTCAAAAAATAAGCTGTGCTCACTTGCCTTTGTTACTATTTCCAGTTAGTTAATCACCACTCGAGATACAAGTGGTAAACTCTTATTGCTTAGACTTACATTTTTTCCAAAGCAGCATAAGTCAAAGTTATAGCAATGTCCATCACAACTGCAAAGCATACTTCTTATAGACAAACCGAGCAGCCTTTCAACGGATATACTGCTTTGCAGAATGATAACCAAAGTATTTGACCATCGCCTCATCAATTGAAGGCTTATCTTGAAAAAAAAACGCAACCATTATCATCAAAGGTCGAATCTTCACATTCTTATCAGCCTTATTGATGACTGATTTATTTAGTGCAAAGTTTCGTCTACTTCAGTACCATAAACCACATATTTTGAACATTTTGGAGCATTCTCCTGAGACTCACCTCTGGCTGAGATTTCTTTCCTTAGATAAACAAGTGGAATATCGTCTTTTCTTTGCTTTCGTATCCATCGTTGACTTTGACCTCTACTGCTCCTGGGATGCTCAAGCAAGTCATCCTCACATAAATCCTCCCCGTCCCCCCGTCACTATATGATTCATTTCTTTCATTTCCATCATCCGGAATATCATCAACAGCTATAAAGAGATTTGCGTAGCGCCTGTCTACCATAAAAGCTGTTGCAGGTACTCAATTGAGTACAATAGCAGGTAATGGATTAACCCTTCGGGGCAGCAAAAACAGTACTTTTCTGTCACACTGTTGACAAGACAAGACACGTCCTTTTCCTTACCCTTACTTTCTAGTAGTTCCAAACTGCAACATTTAGAAAATGTAAGCTTTTTCCTATTCTTGCTATTTTTGAGAGCAGAAATCATGTTGAGAGAGAAAAATATTCCCCCTCCTTGCTAGTTAGTCCAAAAAATTTCTTCTAGCTATTTCTGGTTGTACTGTCAAATCTCAAGTGAAAGAATATCATATGATGAATATGATGAAAAATAATAGTTTGGATCCCATTCAATATTCATTTTAGAAATAATTGTTATTATTTTAATTTACGTTTAGTGAACATACATTTATTATCTATACATTTATTTTGTATGTTTAAAAAGTGAAGAAACAGTCTTTGATTATCACGGATCTTTAATTATGGATTAGGAGAAATCCGTGATAATCAAATTACAGATTTAACCCCTTGTGAATAAACTGGCGCTAAGTACAAAAACATAAAAACCTACATTGTTATTTCTATGATTTTACGAAACTATTCCACATTATTTGTTCTATATTTTAATACAGCAACAAAAATAAAGCGTTTATTTGTCTTTGGTTAGTAATTTGTATTTCCTGTACGTGATTAGGTGTGAAACAATTTCTTTGAAAACAAGAATTCATACTTAACCAAAAATGTGAAATCACTACTCCATAGATCAATAAGTCACTGCTGAAATCTCTGGCACTTAATCTGACATTTCATTTCACTCACTCACTCGCTCACTTTTACTAGCTGAATCAATCCATTGACATACTTACTATACATGGACTGCCAGTCGATTGCTAGTTCCATACAAAATCTCTATTAAATATGGGGAGAACGATCTTTACGCCCCTCGGAGCACAGTAGCAAACAAAAATATTATTTTTAAAAGCCATCTAATGCCACTCTTGGCATGCGCACCATATTTAGTCAAGAGGCAAAGAAACTAGGGCCATCTATTGTTATTTTGTTTAAGATAAGTGCTGACATCTATTGTTTATAGAAAGTAAGCAATGCTGTAGTGCTGGAGGACTATAAGAAAAATCCCTTTTTTTATTTTAGGAAAGAGGTTGCTTTTAGAGTTGATTTCGAAATAAAATAAATAAAAATCTAATTTTAATTTTCCAATTAAATTAATTCTTTATTTTAAATCAATTTATTTAGAAAATAGTTTCTCTTTTATTAGTTTTCCGTTTCAGTAGTGCTTGTAAGGGCTGCGAAAAAATAAAATTTAAATGAAGCCATGTACTTTTCATAAATACATACGTACTTGTATGGAAGAACTAACGAACTTTGAGGTTTGCGGCTCGAACTCACTTCTGATGGTTGATGGAAATAGTAGATATATGCGAGTTCAGTATCTGCTTTATACATTAAGGCCGTGTGTGAATTGCGTTAAAATGTTGGTTAAATTTTCTACCTTGGTTAAATTTTGAAGTTTGGTTTGTGAAGGGATCAAATTTAGCTTTTTGCTGTGTGAATTGCGTTAAAAGGGATTTATTAAAACACTATTTTGGCTAAAATTCCTTCAAGATTTAAGAAATTTCCCCAAAAATATTTTTTTTGTTCAAGTTAATTAATTTCTTTCCCAAAATCTGACTTAGAAGATATAAAGTTAAAAATTTTCGCACGAAAAAAGTAACGAATTCTCAGTTAATTTAATATTTTAAGACAACAATTCCAAATCTTTTCAAAACAATTCCCATTATGCGGTTAGTTTGTTGATTTGGTATGTAAACACTACTTTTCACAGCTGAAGAATTTGACAAGCTGACAAATCAATCTATTTGAATTCAATTTGCAAAATGAAATACAATGAGTATTTTAATTAATTATTTTATATTTGTTAAAATATCAACGGATTATAATATTTGTTTTTTCCTCTTGAGACCCTTCACAAACAAAAATAATAATGTAATTTAATTTTTCAATTGAATAAATTAAAACTTACATTTATTATATGGTTTCTCAGTAGATCTGAACTTTTTGGAATTCATCTTTCTTTTCGGTTATCGTTTACAGTTTCAAATTACTCTATCTATAGAGAAACGTTACATTTTAACGCAAATTTAGCCTGCTCCACAGCTGCCTACATTTTAACCCATTTTATTCACCACGCTAGTGTTAAATTTTAACCAAGTTAAAAAATTTAACCAACATTTTAAAGCAATTCACACACGGCCTAAGAGTATTAATGAAACCGTGTAAGCCTTCCCACATCGGAAAATGGAGAAGTTTATTACACACGTTTCATGAACGCACATAAAAATCAACTTGTAAACGTGGTTTATTATTTTTTCTTCTTCCTATATTTTAACTTGACTAATAACGGTTTGTTTATTACTCTCATTTAAAATGTCGGTCAAAAATAATACTAGGAAGAGAGATAGTTATACCAAGCCTATGACACATAAAACTCCAAAATTAAATGTCAAAAGTTTTCCACATTTAACAAATTCAGATGGTAATCTTTCCCATACAAAATTTTGCGGAAAAGTTCACCATTTTTTGGTAAGCTTTTTAATTTTGACAGCTCATTTACTATTTTACCACTTTAACTTATATTTCGCAGTTGTGTTAAATCATATTGATTTTATTCATTTCGTCGAAAAGTTAAAACAAAAACTAAATGTAGCTTAAACTTAAAAGTGTGTGCTAAATTTTATTAGTTGCGTCGAAAAGTAAAGAAAAAATAAATTCATATTCGATCTAGCCTTAAATGCATTCCGCTCATCCGCAAAGAACTAACCATAAAAAAAATAGAGAAAAGGATATTTTTGGATTTGTGTATGGATTTCTTTGAAAAAAAATACCTTAAGTACTGGTACTTGATAATATTCGTGGATTCCGCCTGGAGGTAGGTGGCGCGCGTGTGGTCCTAGCTGAAGAGAGATCCACCGCTAAGTTGGCTCTTAGCAGTCTATATCTAGTATGTTAATGGTAAAATTTGTATCCACTCTGCCTCACTTTCGTTAAAAAGTTAAATACAATTCACTTTAATTTTACAAAACTCTGTTTCCACCTTCATATACGTTAAGTTATCGTAGAGTAGCCGTTCATATATATTTTTCACACCAAGAGATGTCACCCCTTGATTTATCGAATACCCAAACCTTTTTCTAAATTGGGCTAATTGAGCAAATATAACGAAAGTCAAGTCAGCTAGCCAACATTCCAATATTAAAATGCACATTCACAATAAATTTGTTTATTGGATTTATTTCTCCATTTTTTATCTGTCGTGCTGTGCAGACGCAGAATGAACCAAACCTATTCGACAGCCTACCAAGAAAAACCCAAACGAAATTCAATCAAGTTGAATTTGTGATGTCGTTGTGAATCGAAGCAAGTGTCGTGTTTTCTTCTTTAATCGAATCCGAATGAACCCAGAACGGTCGCGGTTTATAATCTTACTTATTACTTTCGCATAAATCTACGTGTTTTGTGCCTTTTCTATCTGCAAAACTAAAATATGGAAATTATTTTGCTTTCAAATAATTAAAAAAATATATTCTCTGTCTGAAAAAAAAATTGTGCAAGTGTAATAAAGGGTTTCTCTTCTCGGCAAGACAAAAAAATCTACCATCGTCGTCGTATTTGTCCCAGTCTGTAGTTATTTTTATGGTTTTGTCTCTCTCGCAACCACTTGGTCTGTAATCGCTCCATCGCCTTTTGACGGGTACTTTGCGCGAAAACAAATAAAAAAGGTTCTTTTTTTTTGTATATTCTTACCCCTGTTCCTCTGTAGCAAATTTAAACAAAATTATTTTTATGTGAAAACAACATTAGATAAAGAAATTAAATTAATCATCTTACTGATAAGATAGCAATGAAAAGTGTAACTCAGCTAGAATTGTGAATAAAATCAATTTTCATAGAAAATTCCATCAAACTATTGAGAAAAAAAAAGCAAAAGTTTTTACACTTGCTTGTGTGTCGGTCGGTGTTGTGTTGCCTCGTCCTCGTCCTGGTCCTTTGCCTGTCATCTGGATGTATTCTTGTTTGCTTTCTCTTGGATTGGATATTGGAATTTGATTTGCAGCAAAATAACCCAAAGGAACAAACAGAGAAATCAAATAATTTATTCCAACAAGATTTTGTCTTGTATCCCAAATCCCAATCTCAGGTTCAAATTTACCTTCCAGATTATTTTTAGTGGTTTGTCATTATTATCATCATCATCATTAGCATCATCAACTCATGGACTGGAATTAAAGAAAACGCCGCTTACAACAACATCAAACAAGGTAAGTCGTTGAGAAAAAAAAGCATACCTTAACATACGAGTAGGTAGGTATACAAGAAAACCTTATTCATTTAACTTGATAGGGAAAAGGGAAGATGTTTCTTTAAAAGCAAACCCCCAATCACAAAAAAATTTATATAAAAAGGTCAACACCACCATCCTGTCCTGCACCGAACCAGAGATATGAGATATCCACATGGATAGAGAGATAATTACACTCATGCGTTTTCTGTTGGATTCTCATTCTGTATTGTGTTTGTTCTTTGGAATTTGTAGGGTTTGTCCGTCGTTTGGTCTTCAGTATGAGTCTTTAGAGTCGAAAGATCTTATGAAAAAGAAACAAGCGATAAATAGTTTAGGTACCTTCTTCACAACACACAATGACAGGTGGATTCATTAAATATTTGCTTAATAGGTTTGGTTTGGTTTGGTTTGTTGGCCTCTTAAGATAGGTAGGTATACATAAGATTTCTTTGACTGTTTATTATTGTAAAAACAGAGAGACGAATGAAGCACAAGTGGCATCAGATCGGCGTCCACCGAAATGGGTTGCAAATAACTTTAATTAATAATCATAATAAACGCATTAACATTGCAGGTACATATTTGTAGCTCTGCTTAAGAGCGTGTCGGTCGACTTGAACATTTTTATAGGTTTTTTTTTTGATTTTGAATTTTATTTGGCTTAATGGCCATTGAAATTTAGTTATATTTTACATTTCATGTTTTAATTATATTCAAAAAATGTTCTTAGAATTTCAAATCATAGGTACCTATACTTAGTTCCAGCGCTGCCATTGTGAAAATTTGATTAGGAGTATTTTAGAGGGTTAGAGAGGAGTATTTCGTGTTCGTGGGGAGTACGCAAAAATAGCAAAGAACATTGATATTAGCAATATAACTTTATTAAAATATTTGTAAAATTGGGCCTCCAACTCATTGTATTCACTTATTTTATCACTTAAAGGTGAAATAAAAGAACCCGCTGAAATCAAAAGCATTAATGAGTAAAACAAACTTAATATACCAAGATCCCATGGCCGACAGACATACGTCATTTTATCTTAGCTGAATTGTTTTCTGTGAATAGATACCAAATTAGATAAGAACTAATTGACATCCGAATTTTCCAAACTGGGGCTTTTCGGAGATATGCAGGTTTAACAGTGCATACCCAACTAAGTTATTTTATCAAGGCTGATTTTTTGATATGTTTAAGGGGATAGTGTCTCAAACTTTGTTTGACATTTGTCAAACACCTATTGTGGGGCGTTTCATCTTGCAGCCACCTTTAAGATGTTATCTTAACACGGCACACTGCATATCTCCGAAAAGCCCCAGCTTTGAAAATTAGGAATGTCCATTCGTTCTTATCTACTTTGGTATCTATTCACAGAAAAAAATTCAGGTATGATAAAGTGGTCTCCGGCCCTGGGATCTTACTCTATAATGCCCAGGGGGTCAATTCCCGATCTGTGAAGATGTAAAGTGATAAATTTTACCACGCTTTCACGTCTAATTCGATTCCCGATTTGTGAAAAAGTGAAGTTAAATACCAAACATTTTTCATATGATAATTTTTTTATCACAGTCAATTGTTTTGTGAAGAAAATGTTTCTAATCGAATATTAAGAAGAAAAACAGGATTTGGCACATGACAAGTAAGCAACAATTATATTTATACACAAATTTATTTTGGTAATAAGTTATATTTGTGTTAATTCGAGTAAATAACGAAATTGTTAAATCAACAAATTTACAACAGCCGACGCGACGGTGCTCATTCCAGCGAAAGATCGTTGGAAACTACCCATTGCAAAAAAATGCAGAACACTTTACCATATTTAAATGGCTTTGAAGCGCACTTATAAGTTGAGTGTTTTTCAAGAATGCTCTCAATTCACGTATTAAATCCATGCATAAATGTTTTGGGAATCTATAAATTTCAATAAAGTGCTCCTAGTTGTAACTTCGAATAGATTCTGCCCATCTCGAAGGGAAAGCCTCAATATCCTCACATGAAAAAATAATAAATCTTACTCAACACAGAGATACTACTGAATATAATATAAAACCCACAATTGTTCAGTACGACGTCTTTTATTAATTTATTTAACGAATTATTATTCCGGATATTATTCTTAAGCAAATTTAGAAACTGACATGCAATATTTACCTTTCCCAACAAAAAATCTAATCAGAAATGACAGAATTTATCATTTAGTACTTTTTAGTACAAACTTCATCACAATGAGTTCTAGAATCGCATTAGGCGTGTGCGTGAAGTTGGAAAATGATAAACCTCTGTGAAAACTGAAATGATATTTTTTTTATCACTTCATAATTTCTCCACTTGATTTCTCCAAGACAAATAATGTCCGAATCATTATTTTGCTAGACAAATTGTGATGTTTGTAAATCGTGCATTTTATCACCTCATATTGTACCCCAAGCCTTTGCAATATTAAGATATTAGGAAGTAGGTATATGACCAGAAAAAATTATTGAAAAAAAGTGTGTATGTAAATTAGTTGCAAGAATTCAATCTATTCATCAGTTGATTTCAGTTAGGCAGTAGCGTAGCTATAATGAGAAAGAGTAGGTACAATGAGCACGTACTTTGAATAAACTTATGAAATTTTTCTGAGATTTATTTGGTGTTTTCTTATTCAAGTATGTGTTTGTATAAATTTGAATAGAAGGGATAAATAAATTAAGAAAAATAAATGAGCTTTAAAACCAAAGATTGAAGCTGAATAAATCAAGAAATCTAATAAATCAGTTTAAAAAAAATTTAGTATCGAAACAGGACAAGTAATATTTTTGCATATATATATTTCATCATGTGTGTCAAGTTAGCATTACCACTTCAAAATTTTTAAGAAATTCTTATTGGATTAATTGTCGTAAATTTGTCGTAAATTTGTCGTGAAACAAAAAAATTTGTCGCGCTTGTTTTTTAAAAAATAACCCCTGGTAATGCTAACTTGACAGTCAAGTTAGCATTACCACCCCTCAAAAACGGTGTATATGAAGTCAAAAAATAAAAATTGGTACGCCATTAATTGTCGTAAATTTGTCGTAAACCAATGGCGAAACAAAAAAAATTGTCGCGTTCGTTTTTTTCTAGCAAAAAACGCCCTTTTAGTATAGCCTATACCATAAAGTAGGAATTTTCACTAAATCTAGCACTACCATACCAAAAGTATTTGTTTAACTACTTTTTTCCAATAAAATTTGTTTAAACAATTGTCGCTCGACGCCCTTGATTAAGTTGTGTAATCAAATAATTTGTCGCGCCCCTTTTTCTTACAAAAACGCCCTTTTAGTATAGCCTATACCATAAAGTAGGAATTTTCACTAAATCTAGCACTACCATACCAAAAGTATTTGCTTAACTACTTTTTTCCAATAAAATTTGTTTAAACAATTGTCGCTGTCAACTTAATCAAGGACGTCGAGCGACAATTGCTTAAACAAATTTTATTGGAAAACAGTAGTTAAACAAATACTTTTGGTATGGTAGTGCTAGATTTAGTGAAAATTCCTACTTTATCGTATAGGCTATACTAAAAGGGCTTTTTTGTTAGAAAAAGGCGCGCGACAAATTATTTGATTACACAACTTAATCAAGGACGTCGAGTGACAATTGTTTAAATAAATTTTATTGGAAAAAAGTAGTTAAACAAATACTTTTGGTATGGTAGTGCCAGATTTAGTGAAAATTCCTATTTTATGGTATAGGCTACACTAAAAGGGCGTTTTTGTAAGAAAAAGGCGCGCGACAAATTATTTGATTACACAACTTAATCAAGGACGTCGAGCGACAATTGTTTAAACAAATTTTATTGGAAAAAAGTAGTTAAACAAATACTTTTGGTATGGTAGTGCCAGATTTAGTGAAAATTCCTATTTTATGGTATAGGCTACACTAAAATGGCGTTTTTTTGTAAGAAAAAGGCGCGCGACAAATTATTTGATTACACAACTTAATCAAGGATGTCGAGCGACAATTGTTTAAACAAATTTTATTGGAAAAAAGTAGTTAAACAAATACTTTTGGTATGGTAGTGCCAGATTTAGTGAAAATTCCTATTTTATGGTATAGGCTACACTAAAAGGGCGTTTTTTGTAAGAAAAAGGCGCGCGACAAATTATTTGATTACACAACTTAATCAAGGATGTCGAGCGACAATTGTTTAAACAAATTTTATTGGAAAAAAGTAGTTAAACAAATACTTTTGGTATGGTAGTGCCAGATTTAGTGAAAATTCCTACTTTATGGTATAGGCTACACTAAAAGGGCTTTTTTTGTTAGAAAAAAGCGCGCGACAAATTATTTGATTACACAACTTAATCAAGGATGTCGAGCGACAATTGTTTAAACAAATTTTATTGGAAAAAAGTAGTTAAACAAATACTTTTGCTATGGTAGTGCCAGATTTAGTGAAAATTCCTATTTTATGGTATAGGCTACACTAAAAGGGCGTTTTTTGTAAGAAAAAGGCGCGCGACAAATTATTTGATTACACAACTTATTCAAGGACGTTGAGCGACAATTGTTTAAACAAATTTTATTGGAAAAAAGTAGTTAAACAAATACTTTTGGTATGGTAGTGCTAGATTTAGCTAAAAGGGCGTTTTTTGCTAGAAAAAAATGAACGCGACAATTTTTTTTGTTTCGCCATTGGTTTACGACAAATTTACGACAATTAATGGCGTACGCATTTTTATTTTTTGACTTCATATACACCGTTTTTGAGGGGTGGTAATGCTAACATGAGTGTTATTTTTTAAAAAACAAGCGCGACAAATTTTTTTGTTTCACGACAAATTTACGACAAATTTACGACAATTAATCCAATAAGAATTTCTTTAAAATTTTGAAGTAGTAGTGCTAACTTGACACACATTATTTCATCGACTTTACATAATGTATTTATAATGTATATTAAAAGCGTTTAGAAACACTCCAACGAAATTACGTCATTTTTGTTAAATGTTGTTTATACTTAGCGTTAATTTTCTCATTTATTGTAAATGGATATATACTATACTATTTCATATTATTACGTCATATTTATATATCATACTACCTACATTATAAATCTGTTTTTTTTTTAACACATAACTCAACATTAAATTTAGAGCAATGCAAATTAAACAATGTACATAATTTGACTGTATTCCTATTTTCCCCTACTAAATATTTCTTAGATACGCTTCTGTTCTCATTTGAATGGTATGTTTATCTCTAAAGTTTTGCTTGAGAAAAAATATGTAGAGATAAAATTTGCGTTTGCTCGAACTGAGTACTCTGCTTAAGCAAAGACAAATAATTTGTATTAAACACATTCAATGTGAAAAAATCAAAAAAAAAAAAAAAATCAGACATTATTGTTAAGCAATCCGTAATTATTTGTAATAATTATAGACACCAACTCATTTGCTGGCTACTTATTGAGATGCATGTGCATTTTTAAGAAGAGATGTTGCCAACAAAATTATATTTTCTGTGGCAATGCTTATGGAGGTTCTATGTTTTCCTTTTTATAAAACTGTGAAAAATGTGTTTAGCATTGTAACTACTGTGAGGTATATTTATTAAAGAATATGTTTTTAAAGCGCTAAACATTGGTTCATTAAGAGCATTTTTAGTCGCGAATAGATTTTGCAAGAAATCTTCCAAGCTCAATCAAAGAGGTCGATGTTGTTCAAGAACCTCTATTCTTCATCTAGTTCCTCAACATATTTAACCCGTTAAAAGATTTGGATGTATTTGTATAAGTGCAACTAGAGAACGACTCACACACGATTTTCACAAACGAAACTGACTGAAATGAACTCTTGTCATTCATTTCGGTGACTAGATTTCCCGCATATTTTTGAAAAATAATAAATAGTAGTTTTTTGATTTTGTATGAATGAATACATTCAGACTATTTCAGGGTTAAACGCATCCGATGAAATCGGAGTGCCATCTTTAATGAATGCTTCTGAAAGCTTTCTACATTTTTGTGGGGAGTACAAATCCAGTGAGTGGAGTACGAGGGGAGTACGGGACAGTGAATGGCAGGGGAGTGCGAATACTCCCTTAGTACTTACTTCGGCAGCGCTGCTTAGTTCCCTTTCACACAAGGAAACCAGTTGCTGGAGATTTTTTTGACGTTTACCTTTAAGAAACTGAGGAGGAAACTGGGAAGATTTTGTTGGGTTAATTAGAATGCAACGCAAAACGTCAAAAGAATCTCTTCAAATCGTTGACCGGTGAGATTTTTTTTATTCCCCTAACTTTTTGCCCTTTTCGCAATCAAACTCCCAGTTGCCGACAACTCACTTTTCTTGTGTGAAATGGGACTTAAATTCATAAATGTAAATTAAATATTAATATCCCATTAGTTTAGTTCTTTTAAGATGAATCTGGGACTATCATATAACATCTTTGGAAATAAAAATAGTTTAAGCTTTTATCACTAGATGTCTTTGAGCAAGTTTTGTAATAAAAAAAAATTGCACCGAACCATAGAAAAAATTGCGGCGATTTTTTTTAAAGGACTTTAAACCAGTTTATAATAAAATAGAATTTATTTAGTAGCCTCGACTTCAAATTCGAATAGGTATTTTAACGATAGCGTATCGTAACCGGGATGTGTGTCAAGTTAGCACTACCACTTCAAAATTTTAAAGAAATTCTTATTGGATTAATTGTCGTAAATTTGTCGTGAAAGAAAAAAAATTGTCGCGCTTGTTTTTTAAAAAATAACCCCTGGTAATGCTAACTTCACAGTCAAGTTAGCATTACCAGCCCTCAAAAACGGTGTATATGAAGTCAAAAAATAAAAATGGGTATGCCATTAATTGTCGTAAATTTGTCGTAAACCAATGGCGAAACAAAAAAAATTGTCGCGTGATTGGTTGTAATCCCACTGCCAACTGCCTCATTTGTAATTAAAGATCTCTGAAAATTTTCCCGAGAAAAGTACAAAATTGGTCCAAATAAACAGGACTAATAAGCAGTAATAATCGAATAGGTGAGCCATTCCAAAGTCCAAAGTTCAATTAGAATTTTGACCCAATTGTAGAAAACTAAATGTATGAAAATATCAGAGAAATCATTCAGTGCTTTTCGATTAAAAGTTGGCCTTATTTTAGGTAGAATTCACAAGTTTTACATATAAACATATGTACTCACTTATTTCAAAAGACAGACCAACTAATTTCTCAGAAAATATAAATTTATTAAAATTTTAAACAACATTTTATTCGATATTGTTGGAAGTCAATGAACGAAGAAGTACCTATCCGTCTACCATATGTTCTTGTTTGGCCATAAGGGAAAGGCTTAAGCATTATAATTATTATAAAAATAACTATTTCACAATAATGTTATTATAAGCTGTCATGCAACATTTATCAATCTTTGTCTCAGATAATATTTAACCTGAAGATACAAAATCTATCCTAACACTACTTCTCAAAGATATATTTTTGTCACCCTTCAAAACCAATGCCCTGAGCCTCCACATGTGGCTGCTGACTTGCAAAATAACGAAGGTAATCGTATCAGATGTTTTCATCAAAACACTATAATTTTACAGTGCTGTGTAAAAAAGGGGTCATGAACATTTTAGACATCGAATCGAAAAAATTTAACATTGTATATTTTTGTTTCTCTAAAATTCAATTTTTTTTTCTTTAAACTAAATATAGAATTACACGGTCAACGTAATCGGTCAACGCGTTGACTATCTGGTGTATAAATGACGTCAACAATTGGGCGCCACGTCTTGTGATCTGTTAAAGATAAATGTTGTCAATAGGTTGACCAGAACATTTACACCAGCGTTAACACCAATTTTTCGTTTAAGGCATTGGCAGTGTGGTGACAGAGTGAAAAATAAATTTTGTGGTGACGTCAGAGTGTTAATTTAATGACCAATTACGTTGACCTTGTAATTCTAGTTTATTTGTTTTGAATTTAGGGCTTTTACATTTATTTATTTGTTCGACAAATCTTTCGCCACAACAACCAGGAAACGTTTTTTCCTTTTATGACACACGTCTACTTGACGTTTTGTAAATATACTCCATACAAACATTTATTGGAGAGAAATGATCATGAAGGAAAAAAATTGTGCTCTCTCATTAGCGCATTCTTCTGCCCAAAAATAGCAAATTTTGTGAGTCTGGAACAGAAATTGTCAGGAATTGGTGCCCATTGGGTTTTGGCAGTGTGTGGAATACAACTAATTTTAGTATTGACGAAATATTTATAGTTTTTTTTTTCGTTACTTTTATTTGTTTGTTTTGACGTTTACATGCATTTGAATGTTTTGTTGATTGTCGAATGTGTCATTAGGTATGCTTTTTTAAAATTCCTCCATCAAAATTGATTATTACATTATCTCGAGACATACCGATACTTCACCTGAAATCATTCGAATGATGTCTCATCACTCATACATCTATCTTCTCAATTTCTACTTCAATATACTACTATTTAAGAGTAAGCGTAATACAAATGCAATACCAAGAAGCAAGCGCTAAGAGCTATTGTGAGTGCGTAGTCTACTGTGTATTGTAATCTATATACGTGTGCGTGTAGGTTTGAATTAGAATTGAAGATTTTATGTTTCTGTAGCATTCATCATTCGAATGAATTATTAAAACGGTAATAGTATAGTAATAGTAATCACTTCGTTCTCGAATACAGCTTGTTGCATGTTAGTGGATCACTCGAGATACAGGTAGTGATGTATAACCGAACGAATATGGAAGAATCGAATGATTTCGAATGATTTGATTTAATCAACAAGTCTATGAAGAGTTTGTTATAGTATGGTCATGATGGATTGCTTGTGTTATTTATTTAAGTTTTAATAGATTTAAACAATTTTGTTTTATTATATTTTAATAAAATTAAAACAAATTTCAAGTTTTTCATTTATTTCTTTATTTAGGAAAATAAAGATTATATAAAATTTAGATGTCTAAGTATCTATTGACATGTGAGTAATTAACTTTATTAATTTTCGTGACCTTTCTAAATTCAACGAGATAGGGAGCATGTCCGTTGTAAAAAATGGAATAAACTATTCCAATTTTTTTACTCTTTCAAAATTCGAATGATCATTTGATTAATTTGATCACTCGAATACTAATATCTCGATTATTGAAATCACCTGAGTTCTATCTCTCTCTGCCCTCTGTACTTAAATAGGAAGAAGAAGCTTTTTTCATGCGAAGTTGGGGTTTATATGGCTTTAAACCGTGTCTTGATTCTTGATTAGCTTGACAGTCAATTATTAGGTGATAAATATTACTAGTCTTCCACCTCATTTGAACATCATGCATACAAGTCATTTCACTAATCGGTCAAACGAAACCCATATAAACTCGACGCTAGATTTACAAGGGGTCAATGTGCAGTTTAACCTCTTTTCAAACCTAATTCAAATTGTGGGAGTTATTTTATAGTGTTTCTTGGTATTTATTAATTAATTAATAAATTGACAAACTGCTTTAAAAATAGTAATGTTGTCAACGTCTTTAAACGGAGAGTATGTGGTTAAGCATCAATTTAGTTGATAATCAAATTGAACCTTGCTTATGCTGGCATACAAATATGCCAATATGCCGTTGTTTATATATTGGCATATTTGTAAACGATAAAAGTCGACCCATCTGTCAGATATCTTCAACAGATCCCTATGTTTAGGGAACAAGCCTTATTGTTCACAGCACTGTATATCTTAACCCTATATCATGCATCTCGTTCATGAGTCCGCATCTTCTAGTGTCACATTGTTTCGCTTTGACATTTTTTCAAACACAAGGCTTTTTCTCACGAATAATGCTTATCATTTAGCTTTTATTTCATTTTATCACCTTGCGGTTCCCCTTCACCCAGACAATGACAAACCGATGACACTTGAGAAAATACCATTTTTGTTAGGAATGACTTTTTTTTTCTCCACTGATACGTCTACAAATCGATACGGTTGGGTTATTCGATAAATGCACGAAACTAATCCCACAAACGCAACGTAAAATGTCTTTAATTTATTGATGACGACTCAAAATTATATATCTACACAATAGGCATGTGTATAAGTTACACCTAATGGGGAAACGTGTCTTAGGTTTTTGTAACTAAAACTCTTGAGGTGTAATTAAATTAAAGGGAATCGATTTTGGTGGTGGTGTGAATGTAGTTTCGTAAAATCGTGCAGAATTTATTTAAATCATTAAACAATGACGTATACAAGTTTTATAGGCTGTTTTATAATATCTTTTATGAGGCTCTGTGGTAGTAAAAGTTGTTGTTTATTATGACTCTTTTATAATGGATCAAATGTGGGGTTAGATCTAAAATGATTCATACCATCACTTAAGGGGTTCAGAGACTTTTATTAAGTGCTTGAACCTAACATATGTTTAAGATTTATACTCGTATATAGATTACATATATATTGCGTACATTTAAATTTAAAGCAAAAAAGATGATATACTGCTAACATAATCGCAAATTTTGAAACTTGGAAAAATATTTAAAAAAAAAGTTATAAGGTATATCATCGCAACTCATTTCCTTTTTCGCTTACTGAGTTTGGTTTATTTAATTGGAAATCATAATTTTGCTCAGATAATAATAATTTTGCCCGTAATACAAAAGGCATTAAATTGTTGCAGAAATAAAAACGCAATCTGTGCTTCAATTTTTGACTACAGTTTTATGTTAGACTTTATATTGTTTTTGAGCTTTGAGCAGAGCACTGAGCTGTGCCTGAGGCTAAGCCAACTGAATTATGATAATATCTCTGCAATTTTGAGCACTGAACTGCCACATGACTAGAAATCTGCCAAATCACATTAAAAGAAGAATGAAGTTGGCTGCGCTCAGCTCCATTTGCTTGGTTATTTTTTAATCTGAACTCAAGTAAACCGCTCTGATCTGATTTGAAAAAAGAAACAAGTTGAGTTCTCTAGAGTTTGAGCTAAAAAGTAACATATTTTTATCTCTTAACAGCTCAATCTCCTGGACTGATGTCAAAAGGAGTAACGCCTGAGCTTTTCTATATTTTCTTTGACATTTGCTTACGAGTATAACACTTTTTAATTTCACACGTAATACAATTCCATTTGCCATATCTTATTACTTTTAACGAAGAAACGTATTTATATGATTGGTTTCTCGGAATCGTTAGAGCGATTTGGATGAAAATTTCAAAAATTGTTTTTATGAGCAAGAAAAAAATTCAAAAACTATTTTAATTGAGATCCGCTGATTGCCACACCCACTTGTTTTTATTGCTTAGTTTTTCGAATAAGACTCAAATGATTTTAATGAAATTTTCATAGTTTATTTTTGTATGAACGACAAAAATTGAGAAATTGCATTTTCGTAAAGTCTGCCTACTGTCACGCCCACTTTTATCATTTGTTGGTTTCTTGGAAAAGGTTTTAACAATTTGGAAGAACATTGAACAGTGTTTTTATGTGCAAGCAAAATAATTTCAAAAATGTTTTAAGTAAGATCCGCTCGCCGCCACGCCCAATTATCTAATTTATTAGTTTTTCGGAAACGACGCACGGGTTTATTTTATTAAACCAAAAAAAAGTAATAACAATCATGCCGATTAGTGAATTCGCAATTTTCTACTCCCTGGAAGCTGAAGAGATTCGCAATAGATTCGCTTTCGCGTTTATTTTCAGTGAACTCGTCGAATGAACTATACTATCGATTCTGGAACTACCTTACCATTTTCCGAACTATATTATCGCTGCCGTCATTTGTTGACATCTTAAATGTCACACGCAATGTTAAATTGTAGCTAAAGCATTGAAGTAATTTTTGTTGATCGAAATAAAGAAATGGAAACTTTTGCATTTTATTTTAATTTTCGGGATCATTCGCAAAGGAATACTCGGATTTGTATGCGCTACCAAACTAGGTATATATTTGAAATTTCCGATGCATTTTCAAGTTCAAGTTTTCACATTTCAGAAGACTTTGAAATGAGAATTTTTTAAGCAGGACAGCTGAACCACATCTTCGTCAAATGGCGATAGGAAATGATTTTCTCTTTCTTATCACTGGATGCATTCATGGACCTCTTGTTTGGGCAAGTTTTTGTTTGATTGAGGACTTGTATTCCTTAAAAGGAGGACCCAAACCGTTTACTGAATTTTTTAAGTTTTCCCAAAACTGTTGTTCTGGGAATTTATTGGTTAAATTCTTGGCAAGGTCAGGTAATCCCACCATTTTCGTAAAGTGGTCTCGGTTAGTGGTTCGTTTTAAAAAAAATTATAACCAACAATTAATACGAGTACCTAGTAGGTATATATTTTTTAATTCAGAATTAAATACATATTCTAAAATTAACTTACATTTTTTGTGCTATCCATTATGATTTTTAGACAAAAAGTACATCAATACAAAGATTCGCGACACAATTGGGGCGGAAATAAAATGAGAAAGTTTGTATGGAGTGCGAAGGGTTTGAGGATTCAGTAATACCATATTAGTTGAACAAAATTGTTGGTGGTGCAGGTAATTTTACCGACATTTGTTCAATTTGCTTTCTATGGATTCACTAATAGCATCAATTGCGAAAATTAGTTGAATTGTGGCTATATCTCATTCGCCGAATTCACTAATAGCCATGAATAATTTAGTAAAATCCGCCCACTCCTACGCCTGTTTTTTCATAATAACTTTGTTTCGCCTTCGGAAACGGTCTTAACGATTTGAATGCAATTTTTGTAGTTTGCTCTTATTATCAAAAAATGTCCACTTTTCGGTTCAATAGATGCTTTTGATCTTCAGAATTTTCTTCAAATGTAGAAGAAGTTTTAGGCTACATATCAAAATTATTGATTATGATAAAAGAATATCATTACTTAAGAAGAGGCTAAATGTGTTATCAATTTTATTTTATTTTTACTTGCGATAAAGTACGGCAAGTTTTGCATTTGAAAAAAAAATCGAACTCGACATTTTAATTAAATTTGACATTACGATGATAGAGAACACCAACAAAGTGGGTCCCGCAATTCCGTCTGATAGTCTGTATGTCTGTTCAACGCTCTACAGCCTATAAGGCTGAAGCGATTTTCTTCAAACTTGGAATTTAAGCGTTTTAGGTGATTGTCTAAAATAGATTTTTGAATCGTTTTTTTTTAGCCCGAATAATAACGGTACTTGCCATACAATTTTTTCTACCATCTTAAATACCTCGAAAACGACTCTAACGATTTTGATATAAAAAGTGTGTGTACTTCTTTAGGTATAATCTACATATGTGTGTCAAGTTAGCATTACCACTTCAAAATTTTTAAGAAATTCTTATTGGATTAATTGTCGTAAATTTGTCGTAAACTTGTCGTGAAACAAAAAAATTTGTCGCGCTTGTTTTTTAAAAAATAACCCCTGGTAATGCTAACTTGACAGTCAAGTTAGCATTACCACCCCTCAAAAACGGTGTATATGAAGTAAAAAAATAAAAATGGGTATGCCATTAATTGTCGTAAATTTGTCGTAAACCAATGGCGAAACCAAAAAATTTGTCGCGTTCGTTTTTTTAAAAATAACCCCTGGTAATGCTAACTTGACAGTCAAGTTAGCATTACCACCCCTCAAAAACGGTGTATATGAAGTCAAAAAATAAAAATGGGTATGCCATTAATTGTCGTAAATTTGTCGTAAACCAATGGCGAAACAAAAAAATTGTCGCGTTCGTTTTTTCTAGCAAAAAACGCCCTTTTAGTATAGTCAATACCATAAAGTAGGAAATTTCACTAAATCTAGCACTACCATACCAAAAGTATTTGTTTAACTACTTTTTCCCCAAAAAAAAATTACTTAAACAATTGTCGCTCGACATCCTTGATTAAGTTGTGTAATCAAATAATTTGTCGCGCGCCTTTTTCTAACAAAAAACGCCCTTTTAGTATAGCCTATACGATAAAGTAGGAATTTTCACTAAATCTAGCACTACCATACCAAAAGTTTTTGTTTAACTACTTTTTTCCAAAAAAAATTATTTAAACAATTGTCGCTCGACGTCCCTGATTAAGTTGTGTAATCAAATAATTTGTCGCGCGCCTTTTTCTAACAAAAAACGCCCTTTTAGTATAGCCTATACCATAAAGTAGGAATTTTCACTAAATCTAGCACTACCATACCAAAAGTATTTGTTTAACCACTTTTTCCCAAAAAAAAATTATTTAAACAATTGTCGCTCGATGTCCTTGAGTAAGTTGTGTAATCAAATAATTTGTCGCGCGCCTTTTTCTAACAAAAAAAGCCATTTTAGTATAGCCTATGCCATAAAGTAGTAATTTTCCCCAAATCTAGCACTACCATACCAAAAGTATTTGTTTAACTACTTTTTCCCAAAAAAAAATTATTTAAACAATTGTCGCTCGACGTCCTTGATTAAGTTGTGTAATCAAATAATTTGTCGCGCGCCTTTTTCTTACAAAAAACGCCCTTTTAGTGTAGCCATAAAGTAGGAATTTTCCCCAAATCTAGCACTACCATACCAAAAGTATTTGTTTAACCACTTTTTTCCAATAAAATTTGTTTAAACAATTGTCGCTCGACGTCCTTGATTAAGTTGTGTAATCAAATAATTTGTCGCGCGCCTTTTTCTTACAAAAAACGCCCTTTTAGTGTAGCCATAAAGTAGGAATTTTCCCCAAATCTAGCACTACCATACCAAAAGTATTTGTTTAACTACTTTTTTCATATAAAATTTATTTAAACAATTGTCGCTCGACGTCCTTGATTAAGTTGTGTAATCAAATAATTTGTCGCGCGCCTTTTTCTTACAAAAAACGCCCTTTTAGTATAGCCTATACCATAAAGTAGGAATTTTCACTAAATCTAGCACTACCATACCAAAAGTATTTGTTTAACTACTTTTTCCCAAAAAAAAATTATTTAAACAATTGTCGCTCGATGTCCTTGAGTAAGTTGTGTAATCAAATAATTTGTCGCGCGCCTTTTTCTAACAAAAAAAGCCATTTTAGTATAGCCTATGCCATAAAGTAGGAATGTTCCCCAAATCTAGCACTACCATACCAAAAGTATTTGTTTAACTACTTTTTTCATATAAAATTTATTTAAACAATTGTCGCTCGACGTCCTTGATTAAGTTGTGTAATCAAATAATTTGTCGCCCGCCTTTTTCTTACAATAAACGCCCTTTTAGTGTAGCCTATACCATAAAGTAGGAATTTTCACTAAATCTAGCACTACCATACCAAAAGTATTTGTTTAACTACTTTTTCCCAAAAAAAAATTATTTAAACAATTGTCGCTCGATGTCCTTGAGTAAGTTGTGTAATCAAATAATTTGTCGCGCGCCTTTTTCTAACAAAAAGAGCCCTTTTAGTATAGCCTATACCATAAAGTAGGAATTTTCACTAAATCTGCACTACCATACCAAAAGTATTTGTTTTACTACTTTTTTCCAATAAAATTTGCTTAAACAATTGTCGCTGTCAACATAATTAAGGACGTCGAGCGACAAATGTTTAAACAAATTTTATTGGAAAAAAGTTTTATGGTATAGGCTACACTAAAAGGGCGTTTTTATAAGAAAAAGGCGCGCGACAAATTATTTGATTACACAACTTAATCAAGGACGTCGAGCGACAATTGTTTAAATAAATTTTTTATGACAAAAGTAGTTAAACAAATACTTTTGGTATGGTAGTGCTAGATTTAGTGAAAATTCCTACTTTATGGTATAGGCTACACTAAAAAGGCGTTTTTTGTAAGAAAAAGGCGCGCGACAAATTATTTGATTACACAACTTAATCAAGGACGTCGAGCGACAATTGTTTAAATAATTTTTTTTTGGGAAAAGTAGTTAAACAAATACTTTTGGTATGGTAGTGCTAGATTTGGGGAAAATTACTACTTTATGGCATAGGCTATACTAAAATGGCTTTTTTTGTTAGAAAAAGGCGCGCGACAAATTATTTGATTACACAACTTACTCAAGGACATCGAGCGACAATTGTTTAAATAATTTTTTTTTGGGAAAAAGTAGTTAAACAAATACTTTTGGTATGGTAGTGCTAGATTTAGTGAAAATTCCTACTTTATGGTATAGGCTATACTAAAAGGGCGTTTTTTGTAAGAAACCGGCGCGCGACAAATTATTTGATTACACAACTTAATCAAGGACGTCGAGCGACAATTGTTTAAATAAATTTTATATGACAAAAGTAGTTAAACAAATACTTTTGGTATGGTAGTGCTAGATTTAGTGAAAATTCCTACTTTATGGTATAGGCTACACTAAAAGGGCGTTTTTTGTAAGAAAAAGGCGCCCGACAAATTATTTGATTACACAACTATCAAGGACGTCGAGCGACAATTGTTTAAATAAATTTTTTTTGGGAAAAAGTAGTTAAACAAATACTTTTGGTATGGTAGTGCTAGATTTGGGGAAAATTACTACTTTATGGCATAGGCTATACTAAAATGGCTTTTTTTGTTAGAAAAAGGCGCGCGACAAATTATTTGATTACACAACTTACTCAAGGACATCGAGCGACAATTGTTTAAATAATTTTTTTTTGGGAAAAAGTAGTTAAACAAATACTTTTGGTATGGTAGTGCTAGATTTAGTGAAATTTCCTACTTTATGGTATTGACTATACTAAAAGGGCGTTTTTTGCTAGAAAAAACGAACGCGACAATTTTTTTGTTTCGCCATTGGTTTACGACAAATTTACGACAGTTAATGGCATACCCATTTTTATTTTTTGACTTCATATACACCGTTTTTGAGGGGTGGTAATGCTAACTTGACTGTCAAGTTAGCATTACCAGGGGTTATTTTTAAAAAAACGAACGCGACAAATTTTTTTGATTCGTCATTGGTTTACGACAAATTTACGACAGTTAATGTCATACCCATTTTTATTTTTTGACTTCAAATACACCGTTTTTGAGGGGTGGTAATGCTAACTTGACTGTCAAGTTAGCATTACCAGGGGTTATTTTTAAAAAAACGAACGCGACAAATTTTTTGGTTTCGCCATTGGTTTACGACAAATTTACGACAATTAATGGCATACCCATTTTTATTTTTTTACTTCATATACACCGTTTTTGAGGGGTGGTAATGCTAACTTGACTGTCAAGTTAGCATTACCAGGGGTTATTTTTTAAAAAACAAGCGCGACAATTTTTTTTGTTTCACGACAAATTTACGACAATTAATCCAATAAGAATTTCTTAAAAATTTTGAAGTGGTAATGCTAACTTGACACACATAATCTACATTTTGGTCACACAATTTTTTTTTTCGTATATTTTGTTATTAACGGTACCTCCCGTACACATTTTTTTCGACTCTGTCATAAACGGCTCGCCGGATTCGATCAAAATTTTTAAATAGCAGGTCATTTGAATTATATTATTTTTTGACGAAAAAACAATGTGAACTATATCCAACCAGGTTAAAATTTTAATCATTAAAATTGGAAGATTTTGTCCTGGGCCAGACATAGTTAATAAGAAGGTATTTTAAAAAAAAATTTATAATATAATTCTATATACTACTGAAATTGAAATTATTCTGCTAAGTAAAAGACTTGTTGAATTTATGATTCAAAATAGCTTTAACGCCTTTCAGTCCACAAAATGTATACAAAACACCTTTGTATAAATAATACTGCATACCAAAATGTTCGTAAAATATTTTCGTTAGATTTATTTTACGAATATTCAATTTGAAAACGTGTAAATGATTTTTTGTTTGGAATATCGTTTTTAAGTTTATATTATAAAATGTTTAAAATTGTCATACCATTTTTTTCTTAGAAAAAAAAAAAATAAAGAAATTTTGTATATAAAACATTAATTAAAAACGACTTTAAAAATATATCTAAATTCTTACCAGAAATCTTTTGCATACCATGTTATCGCACATAAGAGCAATTACGTACGATCAAGTCATGCATTTTATTTAAGAAAGCAAAAGTTGATGATACAAAATTTCGGAATTTCGAAAAATAACATTTTTTGTTATATATGTTGTATAATAAGGGAACACCTTGGGATAAAACGTACATGAGTTTTTGCAATAGCGCTACATTGAAAAACTGCAAAATTATGTACTCCTAACTACTTTACATTCTTCAATTATATTTTGCATCGACTTCTTCTATTCTTATGTAAGTTGCCAACTAACAATTAGTTTGACAAATAAAATTTTCCGAAGCTAGTAGGTACTCAGTTAAAAAAATATAGTACTGCTATAATATTAAGCTTTCTCCAAGTTAACATAAAACAAATATTACACCTAATTTTCTAGTCAGTTACAAACTCAGCATTCAGAATACTAAATGCCGCCGTCACATGTCGTCGGCATCTGCTATTTATTTCTATTTTTATCAACAATAATACCCCTAACAACAAAATCCAAATGTAGATATATTTTATTTAGACAGAATTATAATATTACAGAAGCAAAAGCAAATCATGTCACCTGCCAAGTCTGCAAACTTAAACATGCACTTTGCCATTAAGAGCAACTCGGTTAAGGTTAAAACTATTTCATCTCCGATACTTTATACAGCTTACCCACACCCCACATGTATCTAATAGATAAAGTGTATTTTGCATACATATTCGTATATTTAATCCATATGCAATACAAAAGTGATTTAAATCAAACTCTGTTCTGAAAAAAAATATCAAATTTCATTTATCTTTAATTTTTGCGAGGTAAACTCTTTGCTCTAATAAGAAGATATCTAACAACATCAAATGAATTTCTATATCCCTACCTGATATACAATGTGGTTCACTTGATTATGCAGATTGAAAAATATTTGTAAAATAAAATAATAATACCGTAGACAACTTCGAACACAAAGTGCAAAAAACAGAAAAAAGTTTAACAAGATTGTGTCAATAATTTTTCGTATTTTTTTTTTTGGAAAAAATGGTCGCTTTTGGTTTATGAAAATCAAAATAACAGCTAGAAATTTCAAGTTGGAAACCAACTAGATGTAAAGACCAAAACTGTCGTAAATTTTTCGTAAGATAGATAGATATAGATCAGCCGTTCCCAATCTTTTTTAGTCGCGGAGCACTTTTCAGGTGGAAAATACCTTTCAGAGCACTTCGTCGCACTTATATGCTATTTATCGCAGTTATGTTTATAAAGAAAATGCATTAAGTGTTTTGTTTATATATATATGTATTCTATCAAATTCAAGATATCAGACTTGCTTTGGATGATGATCATGTATCTTTCCTCGTACTTCACGATTATTCGAAAGCATTTGACACCGTGGATCACTTCAATCTCTGTCACAAGCTCTTTGCAGATTATGGTTTCTCTTCGTCGGCAGTGCGCTTGATGTCATCCTATCTTCCGACTACTAGAGGAGTCCCTCAGGGTTCGATACTAGGCCCACTTCTATTTTCCCTATATATTAATGAACTCCCCAATAAGATCAGAGGATGTTCTATCCAAATGTATGTTGACGATGTACAGCTTTACAAAAGCTGCCCGCTTGGGCTTATCGAAGACTGTGTTTACACAATCAATAAAGACCTTGAAGAAATATCGCGTTGGTCAACTTATAATGGTTTGTTCTTAAATCCTGCAAAATCAAAATGCATCATTATTAGTACGAAATCGCTGAAAATCGATTACTTTCCCAGTCTGTACATCAATAATTCACCAATCGCCTATGTTTCTTCGGCCCGAAATCTCGGAATGTTATTTAATAATACATTATTTTGGGATATACATATCAACGCCGCCGTTGGTAAAGTTTATGGAGTACTCCGTATGCTTTGGTACTCCCAGCATTATACCCCTTTCAAAACTCGATTGCTCTTAGCCAAAACACTAGTAACACCTATACTCACATATGGTTGTGAAGTTTTTTGTCATTGCGGCTCAGTAAGCAAGAGAAAGCTTAGTGTCGCCTTTAATAACACTGCACGATATGTCTTTGGCTTGCGAAGATCTGACCACATATCAAGGTTTTCAATACAAATCTTTAGTCTGGGTTTCTTTCGTGATTTTTGGTTGTAACAAAAATGAAAAATAAGACGCTTGTTCAGATTGAAAAGATGAAGTACGGTATCTCAGCAGTTTGTTGGTAAGAAAAATGCGGGGTGTGGATTCATTAATCCATTTAAATCGCAGCCATCCCGCAATTGATTTTGACATTTCTGGCTTGACAGGTGGGCAACAAACTACATATTGACGTTTAGATAGTATTTTTTTTTTTCAAATGTCACCCGAAAGGGTTATGTCGAATTCCAAACAACCAAAAATTCGATTTTCTTGTGAATGCAATCGAATTTTTTCTAACCAAAATCTGTCAAAACAGATCTTGCGTTTTTCGCCAGATTTCATAGACTTTACACGCATATTGTTTTTTGCAAGTTCCTTAGGTACAACATACAATAAAATCGATCTGAAATCGATTTGAAATGGTTGTTTGGAATTCGATATTAAAATCAATCTTTTCCGGAGCTAAAAATAAAAAAAAATCGAATTTTCTGAGATAAAATGTGAATGTTTTTTTAATCCATTTACATCGGAGCCATCACTCAACCGATTTTGAAAGTTCATGGCGATATACTATTTTCTGACGTTTGGATTCATTTTTTTTTTCATGTGTCCCTTAAAAGTCTTAAAGTCACCTTTTCCAGAAGCGGGAAACAAAGTCTGAAACAAAGTCTGAAAAATGAGCGATTTATATCCCAACGATATTTATGTTTTTTGATATTTTAACGCGCATAATATATTTCGCAAAAGTAATTGTCAATACCTAAGTACATATTATGAAAATTGAACATTAGTACTAAAAATGATTAACAAATATGTCTTCTAGCGAAAATCGAAACCAAACCACCGAGACTGCCGAGACCACCGAGACTGCTGAGACCACCGAGACCGGCAAGACTCTCGTCTAATTTTGGTACTAAAAATACGGTCTCGTCTCGGGTGCTTTTAAAGTAGTCTCGTCTCGTCGACGAGACCGAGACCGAGACTAGTCTCGGTCTCGTTTCCAGCCCTAAATATAACTGGTATAAGGTGACCACACTCTACAATGTGGACGACCTTTGGTTCCAACAAGACAGTGCTACATGCCATACAGCCAACGAAACCATCAATTTATTGAAGGAAACTTTTGGTGAACGCATTATCTCGCGTCGTTGGGATGTAATTTATTGGAGCCAGCCGCAGCGGCCACTTGCCCTAAATTATTTTGAAAACATACATAATGGCAAACCCTTATCTTTATAATGAAGCTAAATTCTTGGGCATAACATTAAATTACATGCGTTTTATTTCTTCTTGAAAACCACAGCGCTAAAAAATAACACCCGCTTCATAGGATCAAAGGTCGAATATAATAATGAATCATGCTAAATTTGATTACTAAGTTGGTTTATGAGCATGTTTTCAGAAAGCTCTAGTCGATTCAAAAATGAAATATTTTCGATCCTTTCCGAAATCAATTCATTTGCCTTTCATGGAGATCGGAGGTTGAGTGATACCAATGAAGGTTAAGCATCATTTTTAAGAGTTTACATCGGTTACATCGTTTTATTGATATTGTTTAAATTTTACAATAGTTGTTACCGTACATTTTACAATATAGTGATTTGATACAATGTATCTTTCAACTAAAATAGTATGTATATAAGTTTTATAATTTATCAATAAGGTTTATATAATTATGTCCGGAGGAAAAAACAATACAAACCTCCATTTAATATAAGAATATAATAAAATCTTAAGCTAATGACTAGTAAGGGTATGAAGTGTAACAGGTTAACAGATGAACCAATAAATGAATAAATGATAATTTTTTAACAATAAGTATGCATAAATATATAATAAATTACATAAATATGTAAATAATTGAATAAATAGAATAAAATAAATAAATAAATAATTTAAACAAAAATAATAACAAGTAAATAAATAAATAGATAAATAAGTAAGTAACTAAATAAATAAATAAGTAAACAAACAAGCAAACATATAAATAAATAAATAAACAAATAAATAAATAAATAAACAAATAATCAAATAAACAAAGAAATAAATAAATAAATAATTAAATAAATAAATACATGAATTAATAAAGTTTACATTAATACATAGATAACACAGGTAAGAAAAATAAAATAGAATTTTTTAATTTTGATTATTTAGTTCACTAACCAAGTTGTTCTCAGCAAGATCAAGTCGATCAAAGAATTTTGTTGTGAGTTTAATTATTCTATCTTCGATCAATTCGACATTCGCCTTTACGTGGAGATCTAAGGTGGAATGATGCCAGGGTAGATTGAGCATCATTTTTAAAACTTTATTTTGAGCAACTTGTAGTTTTTTTATATGAGTTTTAGCTGCGTTTTTCCATACTGGATAGCCGTACAAAAGAATTGCCTGAAATATAACCTTACAAATTAACGTTTTATTCTCCTCGACTGAAAGTAAAGACTTCCTATTAATAAAAGGGAACAGCAGTTTGGTTGCTATCTTGACTTTTTTTAGTGATTGTGATTTTTAAGAGTTTATTTTAAGTAACTTGTAACTTTTTCATGTGAAATTTTGCTGCATTTTTGAAAAAAAAACAGCCATAGAAAATAATTCCCTGAAAAATTATTTTATGACAAATCATTTTGCTTTCGTTTGACAGTTTGTTGGCAGATAACAAGCTTTTCTTTTTCTCGCGAAAAAGATTTTTTGCATCTTATTACCATTTAGTTTAATTTTGCATTGGTTATAATATTGGTAAAGTAATTGTCAAATAAGTATAATAGATTAAAAAAACGTCCCGCTTTCCGCAAAGCATATCTTTCTCTTATAAAATAGTTGCTCATATTTTAGCCATGCCAGAAATCTCACAAATATTCATGAACACATCATAAAGCTCACTCGTAATACTAACAGTAATCCAATTATAGGAAATTAAATGGGAATCAGATTGAACCGCATACGTGATAATTTGAATATGTTTTTTTACGTACATATTTTCTTCAACGAAATTGTATATAATCCGTTATTTAAATCATGCGGAGTTGACAAACAAGATACCTAAAAACCTAAATACCTAAAATTGATCAAAATATAAGATTCATTCATTCAGTGCTTGTTGTCAATTAATTTTTTTTCGTCTACGCCATAAATGTCAAATCATAATGACATAGCAACCCATTAGGTGTGTTCGTGAAGTGAAGCCCTGAAGTTGAAAACCTGAACTCATTCTGATGAGCAAATTCTGTATTTTGAGACCGGAGATGTTCAGGTAATGCATGAACTATCAAATTAATTGTGAAGTATTTGTATCGGTCGAATCATTCGAAATAACAAGCATGCTAAAAGAGGTTGCAAAAGCAAATAGAGGTCTAGTTCCATTATTTCATTTCTTATGCATTAAATAAGATAGTTTTATTTTTTTTTTAATTAAAAAAAGGTTGGTAGTGCTAAATTGGCCTTGTGAACTGAGTTATTAATTGTAGTTGTTGCGCAATTTTTTTTTTGCGCTCGAGAAGACTGGTTACCGCTCTGCGACCATATAACAACCCATTAGGTATAATTATTTCTGATTATCTCTAATCAAGTGACCCACACTGTATATTCACCCAGTATTCTGCGGTGCATGCACGATACTATAAACCTATCAATGAAACGTGCTAATGAAAGCGAGTTTGCTATAATAATAATTGTTGATCGTGCGTTTATGATTGTTTTCCTCTTCATTTATTTCTTTTTAATTATAGAAAAAAATTGCGTGATGTAGGCTGGTATACAAAAATAAAAACAAAAAATACCTCAGTTTCACTGTGTGTGAATTGAAAATAATCACTCCTTCTAAACGTAAATCATGTATCCGTCAGTTTGCATTCATTTGCTTATGGGATTTGATGCAGAATGCGGTTGCATTTTGTTTGTTTAGTATTTTTTTAATTGTGTGAACATTATTTTAAAATTCAGGACATATACTACATGCATTTGAAAAATACATAAATATACATATAATGCTTTTAATTTGAATGACATGGCTGTTGCAAATATTCTGGAGATGAAGAAAAATGAAAAAAAAAATTTCACAACAATAGAAAGCCGAGGTACTTGTCCTCATATTAAAATCTTTTTTTTCTACTTTTAATAATGCCACGAGAACGGGAAAACAAAATGCCACCATAAAAATAATTTTATGGGGTTTGAGGTTTGCTTTTTGACAAGATAATTAAAGATTAAAATAAAAGCATATGAAAATTTAGAACAGTGAACGAATAAAAAGGCAAAAGAAAATAGACAAAACAAAAAAGATTAAAAAACACAATCTGGTTCAATGTTAAAAAGGATGAAAAATTGATTTAAAAATAAATCTGAAACCATGAACAACAATCAAATACTATATCTTATGTACAAAAATTGAACTAAACCCAGACTTGCTATTTCCGGAGGGTTTTAATGTCCTGAATTTGAATCTGGGTTGAGGTTAGCTGCATTACGATATTTCCTGCCCATAATCGTTTTTCTTTCGCCATGTACAAACTAAATAAGGGTGACCAGATTTGATCCTTGCTGGTCTTATTTTGAAGCTACATTGATGGCATATACATATGTGTGGAATAGCACATCATTCAAATGGCTGCCTCGTCTTTGCTGGCAGTGCTTCAAAAGTTCGGTTCAATTTGTGTGTTGTTCTGGCAATAGCGTCTAGAATATTGGCCTCTAGGTGGTCCAAGGTGGTTGCCTTGTTAGCTTAGACTAAGGAGTGGACATAAAACCCAAAAAAAATATTCGAGCGTTGTCATTTCGCATGAATTTTAAATTTTTTTTTAGCCCCAAGTACCTACCAAACAGTTTTTTGTTCCAAAAATGGTAAATCTTAATTATCTCGAAAAAGGATATAACGATTTTGAAAAAAATACACATAGTCTACATTTTAGTTCAACAAAATTTGTACATAAAATGTTAAATTAACGGTACCTGCCATATAACGGTTTTGTTTCATTTTTGACTTTCCGCCTTAATGGTTAAACGGATTTTGATGAATTTTTTTAGGAACTAAATTTTTCGAAAAATATTTTTTTGAAAATTCCATTAGGTATTTGAAAACGAGTGGACAATTTGTTTTTGAAATAATGTTTTTTAAATATTAAGAACTTAATTAAAATTGCCATACAATTTTTTTTTAGAATTGTCAAACAGAAAATAATTTTTTTAAGACTCCACGCCATTTTTTTTCAATAACTTAATATTCAGTAGGTACTAATTCTAATTTGAAGAGCCGCCTGTATTAAATAATTGATCGAAATCGGTGGACCCGTTATTGAGAATGTCTAAAATCCAAAAAAAAAAAAAAAAAAAATTTAAACTCTTGGAAAAATATAATTATGCAAACAAATGTTTAAAATCATTTAGGTGTTTTTTAAAAACAATTTTAGATCGCCATTTTCTTTAATGAAGCTAAACATTGACCCTGCTTAGTAGGTAGGTATGATATTACCTTGATTCTTAGTATATAATGAATTGTCGAATGGATGATTCAAGAATAGTTACATAGGTTCCTACCTACAAATGTATATTTAAATCCAAGTTATGGATTTTAATTATGTAAGTTAGGAGAGTAAAATATATCTACACATATATACATATTGATGGAACCTAAGTATGTAAACATGTACATACATATAAAAATGAAAATGAAGTATATACATATATACATATGCTTAGGGCCTATATTATATTTAGTATCCAGTGGCGTACGCAACAATTCGTAAAAAGGGAATAATAATAAGGTATAAATAAATGGATAATACACATACTTAAATGTTTTTATATTGCTTAGTCGTTATAGTTTGAGGGAAAACAAAGATGCAGTTTGAATTCGTTGATAAATAAGAATACATATATCAAAAAAAATTCAAAAATCGTTGGAGCGGTTTTTTAATAAATTAAGTTTTTATGTATAAAATTTTAAAAACATTTTTCAAAAAAAAAATTGAAACGGCATTTTGAAGATATTATTAATATACATATAAAATTCAAATTTAAAAATAAATTCTGTGACTGGTTTTTGAATAATCGATTTTTCAAAAAAAATTTATTTATTTTTTAAAAATTGAAAAACTTTTTTTTTGAAAATTTGAGTATGCAGTTTTATTAACAATTTTATAGAGCATTTGTGTAAAAAAAATTATTTTAATCGGTTCATCGAATATTGAGAAAGTCGAAAATATGAAAAGTAGTTCTGTGGGAAGTACCGTTAATAAGTACGCAAAAAGAAATATTTGTATACTTAAAAGTGAACTGTACTAATTTAAGAACACACACATTTTTTTATAATAATTCTTGGAGCCGTTTTCGATAAATACAATTTTTTCTTAACAGTTTTTTTAACATTTGTATGGCAGGTACCGTTGTTTTTTATTTTAGAAAAAATAGTTTTTTTAACTATTCATGATAATGTCAAAAAACTACTAAATACGAAGTTTCGAAAAAATCTATTAAGTCGTTTTCGAAATTTTGAATTTTCAAAAAAATATTAATTTCTAAGAATGGTATACAATAGTGTTTAAACTTTCTAGGAGCTTCTGCGTAAAAAATTAAAAAAAAATCTGAGTAACCGTTTTCGAGAAAATCGAAAACCAAAAAAATTTTTAAAAGGTGCCCTTTCCCTTCATTTGTGAGAAAAATAAAATTTTTGTTTTTGGCCAAAAATAAATGTATGGGAGCTACTGTTATTTGTTGTCTTAAAAAAAATGAAAAAAACTTGTGTGATATTACCGAAAAAACAATATGTACCAAACCAAGTTTGAAGCAAATCTTTCAAAGCGTTTATGCTGTAGACTCGAGGACAGACAGACAGACAGACGGAATTGGTGGATCCACTTATTTGGTGTCTATGATCGTAATGTCATGTTTGATTGTTAGAAAACATTTTTTTACGAATACATAACTTGCCTTATAATACCTATAATCCCAAGTAAAAATCAATTATGCACGTTTTAGCTCCACAAAATTTGTACATAAAGTGTTAAATTAACGGTTTTGTTTCATTTTCGCCTTTCCCATTAACGTTTAAACGGATTTTGATGATTTTTTTTTTACAGGAGAGGTCCTTCAAATTTAAAATAATAATGCATAGGTACAAAAATTTTCGAAAAATATTTTTTTTTGAAAATTCAATTAGGTCTTCGAAAACGGGTGAACCAAGTTATTTTTAAAATATTGTTTTTTAAATATTAAGAACCTAATTAAAATTGCCTACAATTTTTTTTTAGAATTGTCCAACAAAAAATATTTTTTTTAAAACTCCATGCCATATTATTTCAAGAACTTTAATATTCAGTAGGTACTTATTTTAATTTGAAGAACCCCCTGTATGAAGCAATTGATCGAAATCGGTGGACCCGTTATTGAGAAAGTCTAAAACCAAAAAAAATAAGTTTCAACTCTTGGAAAATATAATTATGCAAACAAATGTTTAAAATCTTTGGAGTGTTTTTTAAAAACAAATTTAGATCGCCATTTTCTTTAATGAAGCTAAACATTGACGCTGCTTAGTAGGTATGCATGATATTACCTTGATTCTTAGTATATAATGAATTGTCGAACATACAAATGTATATTTAAATCTAAGTTATGGATTTTTATTATGTAAGTTAGCAGAGAAATATGTACCTTCATACATGGACAGGGCCGATCCGTGTCAAATGAGCGCCCTGTGCAAGCTCTACGTTTAGCGCCCCATTCTATAATTTTGACGGCAAAAGTCGTTTTCACATTACCCAAGAGGTAAGACTTTTAATGCTTTTTATTTTATTGAGGTATTTCCGAAAGGATTAATGCTTAGTAACATACATTCATATATATATATAGTAATGTAAATAATATAAAAAGTATAAGAAAAATAAATAATTTAGAAAACTTAACTCAATTCTTACAACATATAGATTAGGAACTTTAGTAAGTTTTTTAAGGTAAAAAAGTCAAGGTCATCATAGCCTAAAGACTCTAATAACTCCTTTGCTATTGACATTATAGACAACCCCACCAACTTTCTCTTGTCATGGTTGTCCTTAATTATCTTGAGTTTAGAAAAAACTACTGTTATTGGTATTATGCTTAAAATTTGGAGGGCAATATCTAAATTGAGAGCTAGATCTTCTAGAATTGAACTAGAAATAAAATTCAACTATTCTGAACATGAATTGCTTGACAACTTAAGAATTTTTGTTACTAGCAAACAAAACACAAAAACAAAAGACGGAATATTTTGATTTTGAGGAGAGGATTTATTCTTATTTCTATTTTCTGTCACCGAAGGCTTTTTTGTCCATTTTCTTTTTTTAATAAAAATTAATAGCACTTTTTACAAATCCCTTTTTATTTTCCTAAACAAAAACCGCGACTTTGAAAACCTAAAATGATAATAATGAAATATTAATATCAAATAGCGTATTCCTTTATGAAACAAAGAATTCTGTTTTTTTGCTTTTTTTTTCTCTGGCATCGAACATGTATTAAGCTCACTATATTCCATTCTAGCTAATTCTAAGTCGAATATCCCATACGTGCAGAATTAAAATCTGCACGTTTCACACAACTGGTTATAAAGGAATTGTAGATTGAGTTTATTATTTTCGATTTTATCCTATGAAAAATTTTTAGTGCTTGTACAAGAAATTATCTTGCACAGCCTTGGTGTGATTTTATTGTTTTGGTCATATGAATTTTTTTTTGTGTAAATGGGTAGGAAGCTGATTTCGTTTGGATTTTTGTTGAGTTTTTGTACAAGAATTTACATTGGACGCCTTGCGATTTTTTTATTTTTACTTTATTTAAAGTAGTTTCTCGTGTAATTGTGCGAATGGTCTTTTGTGTGAATAGATGAAATTACTGGAAGGTAATTATTGCGCTCAGATTACTTTTAGAAATGCATAGGCATAAGTAACTGGCCAGACGAGCTTAAGTTTGAAGAATATAAAATATATATTCCATATATTTTTTTTGTATTATGGCTTGACAATGCTCCCCCACAGCTTTGCGCCCTGTGCATTTGTACATCCTGAACATATGGTGGTCCTGTACATGGATGGAACTTGGGTATGTAAATATGTACTTATGATAATGAAAATGAGGGATGTAGGTTGGTAGATATGCAATATGCATACATAAGATTCAAGTCATATTTGAAGGACGCATATGTATATATAAATGTATGAGGACCTGTATTGTATGTAGTACACAAAAATTCGTAGAATGGATATACCTATATAATAAGGTAGAAATAAATGGATAATACACATAATTACATATTTTTATATTGCTTATTGTTTATAGTTTTAGGGAAAACGAAGATGCCATTTGAATTTTTGCATAAATTAGAATATATCAAACAAATTTCAAAAATCGTTGGAGCGATTTTTTTTAAAAATGAATTTTTTATGTATAAAATTTTAAAAACATTTTTAGAAAAAAAATATGAAACGTCATTTTGAAGATAAGATTAACATACCTATAAAATTCAAATGTCAAAAAAATCTACTGACTGGTTTTTGAAAAATCGATTTTTCAAAAAAAAAAAATTTTTTTTTTTAAATCGAAAAACTTTTTTTTTTCGAAAATTTGAGTATGCAGTTTTATTAACTCTCTTTATAAGTAACTGCATAAAAAAAATAATTTTAATCGGTTCATCCAATAGTATGAGAAAGTCGAAAATATTAAAAATGGTTCCATGGGAAGTTCCGTTAATAAAATAAAATATTTTTATACTTAAAAAGTAGACTGTACTAATAAAAGAACACACACATTAAAAATAAAAATTCTTCGACAGACAGACTGACAGATTGACAGACTGACAGACTGACAGACTGACAAACTGACAGACTGACAGACTGACAGACTGACAGACTGACAGACTGACAGACTGACAGACTAACAGACTAACAGACTAACAGACTGACTGACATGCTAACAGACAGACAGACGGAATTGCGGGACTCACTTTTTTGATGTTCTCTATGATCGTAATTTCATGTTTTTTTTTTTACGAATTCATAACTTGCCTTATAGTACCTATACTCGCAAGTAAAAAAATCATTAAAACTGGACTGCACTAATTTACACACAAAAGTTAAAAAAAAAATGTATCGGTTCTAAAAATAAAAATTTTTTGATAAAAACGAATGAAGAAAAAGTACTCTTTCGCTTTATTAATTAACTGAGTTTTATTTAATCAAATGTCTTTCTTGAGAACAATAAGATTTACTTTTTAACTAAACTAAAGTAAAAAAAAGTGTGGCTATATTATTATCACTATGGACCTATCTGGTCTAAGGGTGTCAGTCGTTTTCCTGGCAGCCACTTCAAACCTTCAAACCTGTGGTTATATTACAAAAAAAGTCAAAAAACCAATCGGAATCAAATAAATAAAATTAAATAAAACTAAAAAAAAATAAAAAGGCATAAAACTAAAATATAAAAATAAAAAAATAAAAATAAAAAAATAAAAATAAAAAAATTAAAATAAAAATAAAAAAAAATATAAAAATTAACGAAAATAAAATAAAATGAAAAAAAAATAAAGCCGAAGGGGCTGAAGGCTTATTGGTGGTTGATTTGGGTCCTGTTGCACAATCGACTTTATGGCTTTATGCCTTATATTGGTCAGTCTGATTTTGCGATTTAGTTCCTGTGTCCTTGTCCCTATTCGTTTAGAAAACTATCAACATCGAATAAAACATTTATCACCACAAAACCTTTTTGTTGTCAATTTTCACTATGACAAACACAATGTTTAAGTGACACCTGTGCCAAATGTTTCCTTTATGCGTGCAAATAAATTTAAGAGAAGGTAAAAATATTCATTATGCGCGAACACAAAAAAAAAAATAAAGCCTCTGGCAGTTTACATTAATGCAGACGTGCTTACATAAAAATATGCCATTATACGTAAGCCCCTGCACCACTAACTTTGCATATTCTTTCATACATACCTATATAGACATACATACATATATGTATATGTAAATAGGTATGTTTCGAACGCCAAGACATTGCCTTCGATACCTAGACAAAATTCTTTAATTTTAATTGTCTATTTATTGAAAGTCCATTGACTTTAGAGAAATATCAATACATCGATTGTCAATTTGTCTTGTTAGCGAATTTTCTCAACGCAAAGCACGTTCGGCTGCACCAAACAAAAACAACAGTGATATAAATCACAAAGTTCAAACACTTAAGTGTTTTTTTTGTCCTTCTTTCTCTTATCTCTCCTTTTGTTGCTCCTTGGAGGGTTTTATTTACTCGTTGTTTTCAATAGACCAAGGAATTTCAGTTCACATACTAATGTGCTTCATAGACGAAAGCTATTTCCGGTTAAAAAAAAAGACATCTTTAGTTTACTGGCCAATCACATTTGAGCCATAGTGTACTTGCTACACATACGACAGAAGCAGTACATTGGGAAGGACATTTAAATCTTCGATTATGTTGGTTTTTTGTTTGTGGTTTTGATGGGCTATAGAAAGTTACATAGTATTTTTGTTAATATTTTTTTTTTAAATTGCGTTCACAAGCAAACTATTTTGTCGCAGCAATTTGCATATAAATTCTAGACTTGGGAATAACAATTGGAATTCATGCTGGCAAAGACCCAATGTTCTTATTTTGTCTTTTTGGTACATGGGAGCTGACAGTATATGGTGTGAATTGTGTAAGTGACAGTGCATAGCCAGACGATTTGTGTATTTTTTTTGTTGTAAAGTTGGTTTCATTGGTTTTACTTTCTATAGTTTAACCATCAAAACATAAATTTGTGCAACAGAAAAAAACACTTTGATTGGCTTGGTATTTTCTATCTGAACTATTTTATGTGACATGTTTTCAGTGGTGAACGAGCGTAGCATACAATTGAGTTGAAAATAGGATTCTCTATGGGCAGAATATGTACTTGGGTAAACTTTGCTCCTTGAACTTAAATGTTTTGAAATTTTCCTTGAATGCATATGTAAATGTTAAATGAGACCATAACTGACTTATTTAATTTTTGTCTCTGGAGATTCTTGAAGACATTAAGCATGCATGCAAGGCACAAAATGTTATACCCTATTCCTCCGTGCGATTCTGAAAAATCAGTATGTAACATTGATAATTTTCTTTTACTTGAAAAATTATTATTAATTATTTTAAAATTATTATTAATGAAGGCATAGAACGATTTGTTCCTACCTTAACTAGAAAGAAATCGTTTAAGCTTCCATGGTTTACTAAAAGAATAAAAAATTTAGAGAATGCTAAAAACAAGGCATTTAAGCCTTTTAAAATAACAAAGCTTTCGGAGGATCGTTTAATATTTTATCAGTTAAGAAAATAATTTGATTTTCTTAACAGGTTTCAGTATAAGCTGTACACTGCGAAAGCGATCATTTGTTATGCAGCTCAAGTTTGTGGCCATAAGGAGTTCGATGAAGTTGAGCAGCTTCTGCGCTATTTCTTAAAAAGAAGCTTGAAACTACCTAATAGTACTGCGAATCACATACTAATGCTAGAGACAGGTCTACCATCTTTATTTATTTCAACTCTGAAAATACAGATAGACTATGTTTTAAAGACTATAGCAATGGATGATAGGAGAGTACCAAAGAAAATTACGATGCTTGTGATTCAAAAACAAATATCATGGTTCGAGTCATGGAAAGATGTAGCAGAGTACTGTGGACATCCACTATTACTCCGAAGCGATAGGATGGAAACGTGGAAAAGTGAACTCTATAGCCTCATATCGTTAGTGGATGAAAGAAAGAGAGGATTATACTCTAAAAGCCAGAAGTTCATTACACAGGGACATATATGCAAGGCTAAACTATAACCTGTTACGAAATAACTACTTCAGGGCGGAGTATCCAACCGATCTCATGTCACTGGTTTTAAAAGCAAGAGGGGAGATACTTCCCCTGAACTATGTTCCTCATAGGAGTGATTTGGAAAAAATGTGTGGATTATGTAACACTAGAGAACGCGAAAACGTGTTCCATTTCGTGGGAAGATGTTCTGTTTTAGTGGAAACCAGAAGGAGTACACTTGGAAAAAACTACCTCAGTGAAGAGGAAGTCATAGATGTTTTAAACGGAGTTTTAGACTGGGAATCCCTTTACAACTACACCAACCTAGCACTTAACTACAGAAAACGGACCTTAGAAGAACTTTTTTAATTTTATGTTTCAATTCTGTATATTAAACAAAATTAATTAATTAAGTATTAATAATTGTCAACTGACAGACGGCGTAAGCCATGTTTAAAACATGAATGATACACTAAACTTTTGTAATTTGTATGAAATAAAATCATTTGGAACCTGAAACCTATAAGCAGTATACTATCAATGTTGAATCAAATATAAAAAAAATAATTCAAAATCTTTCTGGATAATTTTAAATTCAAAGAGAAAATCTTCTTCTTTTCCTCAATGTCAGGAATACGAGGATCTGAAATTCAATGATATTAAATCCTCATGTGAACTTTTTGCTCGATTCTTTCAAACTTCGTATAATAGTGATATTTTAACAAATATTGACGGCTTGTACCCTGATATTACTGCTTTGCTAGATTTCAATTTACAAAGTTTTTCAGAACAGGATGTCTTGGAAATCTTAAACGAAATTGATATTTCAAAAAAATCTGGCTTTGATAAGATTCCTCCTATACTTCTGTCAAAATGTTCCTCTTTACTTTGTAATGTTATTTTTAATAAATCTTTAAAAAATTGTGTTTTTCTTAAAGACTGGAAAATATCATATATAGATCCTGTTTATAAGAGTGGTCTTAAGCATTAAGTGAAGAACTATAGGCCAATCTCAAAACTTTCAGTTATATCCAAGTTTTTTGAAAAATTGGTCATTCAAAGACTATATTTTGCTGTTAAGAATTCGTTGTCTCAAAAACAGCATGGTTTTGTGAAATGTAGATCAACTTGTACTAATTTAAGTCTTTTTGCAAATTATTGTAGTATTCATGTGGAAAATGGTAGGCAAGTTGATGTTCTGTATACTGATTTTCTTAAAGCTTTTGACCGCGTTCATCATGGTCTACTCCTGCAAAAGCTTAAAATGCTTGGATTGAATGTTTCGTTTTAAAAGTGGTTAAATTCATACCTATCTGATAGAAAACAAGCTGTTAAGAGAGATGAATGTGTCTCAAATCTCATAGATGCGGGTTCATGTATTCCACAAGGCAGTCATTTGGGTCCACTTCTTTTTATAATCTTTACAAATGATTTACCTTCTATTTTTAAACACTGCAACTGCTTGATGTATGCTGATGACGTAAAACTACTTACAGCAACATCTTCACATGAAGATTGCTTGTTAATGCAGTTGGATATAAACAATTTACTGCAATCAATGGTGCGAAAACAACCATCTTTAACTGAATTACTACAACTGTAAGATTTTTAATGTATCTAGATCCTCAGCCCTTATTGATTTTGAATATAAATTCAATAACTTTAGTCTTTTGAGGGTAAATGATGTTAATGATCTTGGGGTGATTTCACATGTTGACTACATTGTATCTAAAGGGAATTCACTTTTAGGTTTTTTAAAACGAAACTCCAATGATTTTAAGGATGCCTTTACTTTGG